>CM052702.1:30983986-31120361 GCA_028551405.1 Uromys caudimaculatus | reverse complement strand
TTTCTGTTCTTTATGTTCTTGCCCTTGCCTTTTGCCATCTTGTTGACTCTGTTGTTAGCTGATCTTACTCTGTCTGGTTGTGGCTTGCCCCTCCTGCAGGTCTCTGTGTCAGTACTCCTTGAAGACCAGCTCTCTCTGAGAGGTGTTTGGGTTTGGAGAGCTGTGGCACTGGGTCTGATCTCGGTCCCTGTGTCTCGAGGGTTCAGGGCAGTTCCTGGTGAGCTGTGGGGCGTGTCTTTGGCCCTCTCCCTGCTTTTCCAAGCTCCTGAGAGGGATCTTTGTCCCGGTGCTAATTTGCTATGGAGCCCTGTGGCCCAAGCTGAGGTTTCCGGCTGCTGCCGGAAGTTGCTGTCCCTCAGTCTCTGTGGCCCGTGGAAACCGGGCGGAATCAGTGAGTGCTAGGGCTCGTTTTTTCCCCCGCTCGGGGCTTTTCCGCGTTCCTGGGAGAGAAATTTTCTCCTGGAACTGCTTGACTATGGTATCCTAGTGTCCCAGGCAAAAGTTTCCTGCCTCAGCCGCCTGCTGTTGGGATCCAGGGTGTTTCTAAGCCCGTCTACCTCGGTCCCTGTGTCTTGCGGGTTCGGGGCAGTTCCTGGTGAGCTGTGGGGTGAGTCTTTGGCCCTCTCCCGGCTTTTCCGAGCTCCTGAGAGGGATCTTTGTCCAGGTGCTAATTTGCTATGGAGCCCTGTGGCCCAAGCTGAGGTTCTCGCCCTAAGAATTTCTTGAGGTCATTGTTTTTAATAGCTGAGTAGTAATCCATTGTGCAAATGTACCGCATTTTCTGTATCCATTCCTCTGTTGAAGGACATCTGGGTTCTTCCCAGCTTCTGGCTATTATAAATAAGGCTACTATGAACACAGTGAGCATGTGTCCTTGCTATATGTTGGAGCATCTTTTAGGTATATGCCAAGGAGTGCTATAGCTTGATCCTCAGGTAGTACTCTGTCCACTTTTCTGAGGATCCGCCACACTGATTTTCAGAGTGGTTGTACCAGCTTGCAATCCCACCAACAATGTAGGAGTGAGTGTTCTTCTTTCTCCACATCCTCTCCAGCATCTGCTGTCACCTGAGTTTTTGATCATAGCCATTCTGACTAGTGTGAGGTGGAATCTCAGGATTGTTTTGATTTGTATTTCCCTGATGACTAAGGATGTTGAACATTTCTTTAGGTGCTTCTCGGCCATTTGATATTCCTCAGTTGAGAATTTTTTGTTTAGCTCTGTACCCCATTTTTAATAGGGTTATTTGGTTCTCTGGAGTTTAACTTCTTGAGTTCTTTGTGTGTATTGGATATTAGCCCTCTATTGAATGCAGGATTCATAAAGATCTTTTACAACAGAAACAAGGAAATTCAAAAAATTATTAGATCCTACTACAGAAGCCTATACTCAACAAAACTGGAAAATCTCCATGAAATGGACAATTTTCTAGATACCAGATACCAAAGTTAAATCAGGATCAGATAAACCATCTAAGCAGTCCCATAACCCCTAAAGAAATAGAAGTAGTCATTAAAAGTCCCCCCCTCCCCAAAATAAAAGGCCTGGGACCAGATGAGTCTAGTGGAGAATTCCAGCAGACCTTAAAAAAGGACCTAATACCAATGCTTTTCAAACGATTCCACAAAATAGAAACAAAAGGAACACTACACAATTTGTTCTATGAAGCCACAATTATGCTTTTACCGAAACCACACAAAGGCCCAACAAAGAAAGAGAACTTCAGACCAATTTCCCTTATAAATATTGATGCACAATACTCAATAAAATTCTTGCAAATGGAATTCCAGAACACATCAAAAAGATCAACCATCATGACCAAGAAGGCTTCATCCCAGGGACGCAGGGATGGTTTAATATATGGAAATCTGTCAATGTAATCCACTCTATAAACAAATTCAAAGAAGAAAACCACATGATCATCTCATTAGATAGTGAGAAAGCATTTGACAAAATCGAAGGACCCTTCATGATAAAAGTCTTGGAAAGATCAGGAATTCAAGGCTCATACCTAAACATAGTAAAAGTGCAGACAGCAAACCAGTAGCCAACAGCAATCCCAGTAAAATCAGGGACAAGATAAGGCTGCCCACTCTCTCTCTGCCTATTCAATATAGTACTCAAAGTCCTAGCCAGAGCAAATAGACTGCAAAAGGAGGTCAAAGGGATACAAATTGGAAAGGAAGATGTTAAAATATCACTATTCACAGATGTTATGATCATATACTTAAGCGACCCCAAAATTTCCACCAGAGAATTCCTAAACCTGACAAACAACTTCAGCAAAGTGGTTGGATATAAAATAAACTCACACAAATCATTAGCCTTCCTCTACCCAAAGAATAAACAGGCTGAGAGAAAGAAATTAGGGAAGAACATCTTCACAATAGTCACAAATAATATAAAATACCTTGGTTTGAGTCTAACCAAGCAAGTGAAAGATATGTATGACAGGAACTTCAAGTCTCTGAAGAAATAAACCAAAGACTAGCTCAGAAGTTGGAAACATCTCCCACGCTCATGGATTGGCAGGATTAATATAGTAAAAATGGCCATCTTGTCAAAAGCAATGTACAGACTCAATGCAATCCCCATCAAAATTCCAACTCAATTCTTCATAGACTTAGAAAGAGCATTTCTCAAATTCATTTGGAATAACAAAAAACTCAGGATAGCAAAAACTATTCTCAACAATAAAAGAGCTTCTGGGGGAAATCACCACCCCTGACCTCAAGCTATACTATAGAGCAATGGTGATAAAAACTGCATGGTATTGGTACAGTGACAGGCAGGTAGATCAATGGAATAGAACTGAAGACCCAGAAATGAACCCATACACCTATGGTCACTTGATCTTTGACAAAGGAGCTAAAACCATCCAGTGGAATAAAGACAGCATTTTCAACATATGGTGCTGGTTCAACTGGAGATCAGCATGTAGAAGAACGCAAATCGATCCATCCTTATCTCCTTGTTCAAAGCTCAAGTCCAAGTGGATCAAGGACCTCCACATAAAACCAGATACACTGAATCTGATAGAAGATAAAGTGTGGAAAAACCTTGAACACCTGGATATGGGAAAATTTCCTGAACAGAACAGCAATGGCTTATGCTCTAAAATCAACAATAGACAAATGGGATCTAATAAAATTGCAAAGGACACTATCAATAGGACAAAATGGAAGACCAGTTTTTAAACCTGTAACAGCATGCAACCTAAAGCTAACATCTTGGCCATGTTTGCAGCACCATTCAGTCCTGTTGAAAACATTCAACAACTAAGTTTGTGAAGAGATATTTTCACAGTGAAACAATGCCTATACTCATTCAACCACTCCCCTTCTTCCCAGAACCTAGTATTGACAACTGCCCTTGCACTTCTGTGTCTATAAATGTGACTGCTAAATACTGCACAAGGGAGTCCATGTAATATTATATTCTGTGACTGGTTTATTTCACTTAGTACAAGTGCCTACAAGTTCATTCATACTGTGCATGTCACAATATGACATCCTTTTGGTGTCTGAATAATATTCCACTATATAGTTATTAAATATACAACTATTAGATATAATGACATCATATACATATAGTTTTTTCCCCACTGATGACCACTTGGGTTGCTCTCATGTCCTGATAAACAATGTCACTGTGAACACAGATAATAGGAGCACCTCTCAATAATTTTTTTGCTTCTTTTGGATGTGTATTTATAGGTGGGGTTTCTTTATCACATGCCATATTAATTCCTATCTACTAGTATAGCAAAATATTTTAAGTAGGTAATTTGCAAATAAAAGAAATTTATTTTACATGGCTCTAGAAGCTAGACCTGTAAGCTCAAGGTGCCCAGAGTCTCTGATAAAGGTATACTCTAATACATGGGTGAGTTTTGATGCCGTGTCATGGGATTAAAATGATGAGTATCGTGTCCTAACATGGGGGAGAACAGAGCAAGCGCCAAGCAGGTTGCCAAAGTTCTTCACTGGGGACCTAATGCCATTGAGTGGTGCCTCATGACACAGTCACTGAACAGCGATGCCATGTGATATTATGAAGTTTAAGACTTGGTGCACTAACTTTCAATGTGAATTCTGAAAGGACACAAATGTTAAAAGCGCAGCATATGGTGAGCTTGTTTTTAATTACTTGAAGAACTGCCAAACTGTTTTCCATAGTGGCTGTTTCGTTTTATATTCCCACCCAAACTCTGGCATATGGTAATTATACTTTTAATTACTTAAAGAGCTGTGTACTGTCCTCCATAGTTCCGGTTATATTTCATATTCCCACCAACAATGATGTCCAGAGTCCCAGATTCTCTCCGTCTTCACTAACACTCTACACTTGCCAGTTGCTGTCTGATGTAGTAACTATGCTGGTGCTTTGGATGGTAGTGCACACTGCGGCTTTGCTTTAAGTTCTCCCAATGAACAGTGACGTTCTGCATCTATTCACATCACTTGCCTGATTTTAACCCAGTTGTCTGCTTTGTGTTATTGGGCTTGGGGACTCTACATATTTTGGAGGTCGCCCTTGACAAGGTGTGTGATTTTTAAAAATTTCTCCCTCCCCACAAGCAGCCCTCTCACCCCCTAACTGCATTCTTTGTATATATAGTGTTTAAGGTTATTTTTGAGGATATTACTGAATGCATGATATGGCAAAGGGTAAATGAGAGATGATCTTCTTAGGTCTGGGCAGGAGGCATGATGGCTTCCCAACCTGTTGTTTTGCTTTGATCTTGTGGGTGGTGGTGACAGTGATACCCATAGTTTACTTGTGTGGAGGGAAAGCACAGAAATTCGGTGCCACACTGTGTGAGAGGTCTGTCATTTGGTGCCACACTGTATGGGAGGTCTGTCACTCTGTGCTATGCTGTGTGGGAGGTCTGTCACTCTATGCTATGCTGTGTGAGAGGTCTGTCACTTGGTGCCACACTGTGTGAGAGGTCTGTCCTTGGGGCCACACTGTGTGGGAGGTCCATGCTTTCCTCACAATCTGCTCTTGTTGAAATAATTTTTCATACATATTTTTAACATTTCATATTTTTGATATGTTAGCTGTGCATTATAAAATTGTTTTCAAGGGTAAATTCATGTCATTTTTAAAATAGTTGCCATCTAAAAGAGGGAACGTGAACTAGCATCTATAAATAATTCCCAGCACAGGGCAGGACATAGTACACATTTCTGAAATGAAAGACTCCAAGTCCAGTGCTGATTGATATGCATGGTTTACCACAACACCAGCCCTCTTTTCCAATGAGAAAGCACAGCCCATAGTGTCAGATCAGAAGGCCCATTTTCAAGAAATCACTGTGTGCTCTAAGAAATTGTATGAGGTCAGATCACATCTTCAAGGGTGACTTAGGAAGGCTAGATGGATGACCAGGAACATGGAAATAAATAGAATTTACCACCTAGAGGCATGGTCTTATTGGCCTGCTTCTTCCTCTAGGCCTTGCTGAGCTCAGTATAGCACCTGAATATCAAAGAAGAAAATTAAGCGTGAAGTACAGATGTGAGACACAAGATGGAGAATTAATTTTAGCCTTGGAAATATGTGCATAGTTTGCCAGGCCACGGAAGTTCCAAGGAAAACTCCCAGCCAGATCTGCCTAAGTGATTTCTTCCACTGGCTCATCTTCGGTAAAGTGTCCTAGCATCAGAGACTGAGAAAGTAATTGATCTAGGAGCTTTCTCCATGTGAAAACTTTAAAATGTGAGGGAGGCAAGAAAGGAAAGAGAAGCTGGAAGGGCCATAGCCTGGTTTCTAGAGAGCTTGACTGCCATGACGAAGCCTGGGCTTGACCCCAGCACATGCAAACCAGGTGTAGTACTACATACCTGTATCCTCGGGCTCGGACTATGGGTGTGAGCGGATCAGAAGGCCAAGGTTATACACAGCTTAACAGAGTGAGCTTAAAGCCATCCTGGGCTATGTGAGACCAAGTATCAGTACAGACAGACAGACAGTAAGATATGCATTTAGATTCCAGAAGGCACACCTGAACAGGAATGCGTATTCAGAATTTTGTAGCAGTTCTTTTTTAGGGGAAATGATTTCTAATAGGTGTACACATATATGCATGTATACATGTTCATATATGCATGTGATAACTATTTGGGGGGGAAGCCATGAATTGGAAGGAGAGGGCTATATGGGAGAGAATTCAAGGAAGCAAAGGAAAGGTAGAAACATTATGATTATATTAGAAATCCTTTCCCCTAAAAAGAACTACTACAAAATAAAGATTATAAAAAAAATAAAATAAAAATAAAAGTCTCGTATTTTCTACAGGTACCTGAACTTGGGTCTTATTTTGGGTCGATTCAGAACTGTGAGTTTTATGGCCACACGGGGGTGCTGTGGCTCTCTACTCAGTGAGGTTCCGGCAGAGGACCCAGGTCTTCTCCTTGAAAGCCTGGGATTCCCTCCCACCCTTGAATATCAGATAGGAATGGCTTCAAGATCAAAGACATTAAGATTTTGTTCACTGACATAAAGATCTTTTCAAAAGGAGGAGTTACTTATAACAATTGTTAGTGTTTTTCCCAACTGAAATAAATATAGTAAATTTCCATGAAGTTTTCAGAAACAAGTATTAGGTAAACTGACTAAAATGAGCAGTGTCTTGTAGATTTGTAGATTGGACTAGCCTCCTCTGCCTCCCCGCCCGGACCCAGTACTGAGAAGAAAGTGTGTGGGGAGGGCTGTGCGGTGGAAGGCACCGGACCACGTGTCACCCCCTGAGGTCCAAATCCATTCAGTAAAAAGAAACAGCAGAGCAGGGCTGAGCCTGAATCTGTTGCCTGGTTGTGGATCCAGTTCCCCTAGATGGGCTGCCTTGTCTGGCTTCAGTAGGAGAGGATGTGTGCGGGATGGGGGATGGGGGAGTGCTTGTTATACCCAGAGGGGGGGCTCTCTCTTCTCAGAGAAGGGAAGGGGGGGTGTTCTGTGTAAGGGCTACTGGGAGGAGGGGGGCTGATATTGATATGTAAAGTGAATTGATAAATTAATTTTAAAAAGAGATTAAAAAAATCAAAAAAACCAAGAAAGGTCCTTGAGCTCAGCAGTAAAGTACAGCAATGCCACGCCTTTCAGCGCACAGGAAGAGGGGAGGTGGGGCAAAGGCAGTGAATGCACTGCTCATTCTTAGTCATAGGTCAGGTGACTGGGTTGAGTAGAGGAGCACAGGGAAAAAAGGCAGGAACCTGGAAGAGCGGACCACAGGATCTTCCTATTTAAAGTGAAGGTAGAACAAAGTGGTAAGAGACTATTAAGTTTTTGCAAATTGTGGGGGAATTTTCATGGACCCGGAAAGCAAGGAATGAGAGAGAGAGAGAGAGAGAGAGAGAGAGAGAGAGAGAGAGAGAGAGAGAGAGAGAGAGAGAGAGAGAGAGAGAGAGAGAGAGAGAGGGATTGCTGTTCTACACAACCAAGGTCTAGTCTTGCAGAGTTACCACACACAGCTATTCAACACAGTGATGGTTACTGAAGGAAACCATGTCAAATAATATATCCAGACTTTGGGGTTTTTAGCGACTCAGGTAGACATTTTTAAAATAGCAGAGTCATATTACTATTTGCGATACTTCGCTTTGATATGAAAACCACCATTTGTACTATTCTTTGCTATTTTTGAATGCCGTGATGTGTATAGTCTCAGTCTGTGCAGTACTTGATCAATGATGGCTCTCTCCATGTCTCTCCCTTTCTAACTGCACTTCTGATGCCAGATTTCTTCCATCCATAGATGAAAATTGCAGTATATTAAATGAAGACACAGAGAGGAGAATGCAGCAGCTTTTAGCTGTTCCCACTATAAAAAAAGGTTTATAAGATGTGAAGACCTCTTCCTCAGTAGTATTTTGTTTTGGAAAATAAAGTATTTTCCATTGATGTCCTATTTTTGCCAATGTAACAACTTTACTTAGTACCATTTAAAAATAATAAACATATAAATTTCTATCTGTTTTAATTTCTCACATGGCAAATATTGCCAAATAGAATGTGCATGAAGTAAAGGTCTTTAGTGCTTTATGTAATACTGATGAGCTGGTAAAGGGTCCTGAGACTAAAAGACTAAATTGAAAACTTAGATCCAGATAACTCACAAGGGTGTTGTTTGAAGCAGATTTGTTCTGTGAGCACCAAATCTACAAATGTGTTTAATAGACAGTTCAGAGGCTTACGCTCAAGATGAATGCACACAAAGCAAACTCTTGATGACAGCCCCACCTTTTACCTTTCCTCAGTTTTCCCACTCACTGCAGTTTGAGCAGAAGCCAAATTCCACAACTCAGGAGTCGCTGCTGCCTGACTTCTGTGACTGCACAGGCCCCAGGAGCAGTGAGCGCTACAGGTGTTACTGTGGGAATATACATCCAATTTCTGACCCCTAGTCACACTGCTCTCCCCACCCCACCAACTGTCACTGCGCTTCAGATCATCATCACATGCTCTTGGCATCTTGGAAAGCTAATTCAAGCAAACAGCGATCATTAATGAGGAAGGGCAAGGGTGGCAAATGTCAAGTTCCTTCCATATCACTACTATCATGGTTACCACCATCACCATCATCACCATGGTTACCACTGTCACCATCATCGCCATGGTTACCACTGTCACCATCATCACCATGGTTACCACTGTCACCATCATCGCCATGGTTACCACTGTCACCATCATCGCCATGGTTACCACTGTCACCATCATCACCATGGTTACCACTGTCACCATGATGCCATCATCATCATCATTATTATCATCATTGTTATCACTAGATACAGACATGTCCAAATAATAGACATGGTATCACTAGTTTTTCATTTTTATGCAATTATTTGGTGATTATATTTAGTCTAAACAAATTTTATAGGCCTGGACTCAAAGAGTAGATGCTATATATTTTTCATTAAGGATTATCAAAGTATTAAAATATTAACACCAAATAAACTATCTTGGAACATTTTGCATGTTTCAGAAAAAATAATTGAGAGGTGGATTCAAACTTAAGTCCTGCATTTGATCATTAGATACAGAACTCAGCTTACCTTATCAAGTTCATCTGAAATCGCAATACCTGGGATTCAAAAGAGATTTACAAGATAATTTTAGAAGCAATCCTTGATAACTTCATGCTACAAACAACAAAAATTCTAGTTATAAATCGAGTGTGTTACCTATTCAATTTTGTGAATTTTCATTGGTTCTTTAAAAAAAAAAAAAAAAAAAGGTATGTCCATTCTACTTATGAAAGCACATTAGGAAATCAAGTCAACCATGACTGCCAGGACTTGCTGGCACTGCACACTAATGGAGGGAAAGAAAATAAGCAGGTATTTCCTGAGGTCCTCGGGGTCAGAGCCAACATGCAAGACAATCATGGAACTGCTTGTGGATCCATCCACCTCCCGTCACCTTTACTGCTTTTGTTTTCTCCCTTCCTTCCTTCCCTCCCTCTCTCTCTCTCTCTCCATCCTTCCCTCCCTCCCTCCCTTCCTTCCTTCTGACTTAAAATGTTGTGGGTTTTTTTCTATTCTTTTTGTGCCCTTCCTAGGAATTCTCTTGGGGAGAGTCCTTTCTTAAACACCAGGGCTCTTTGCTGAAACATGTTTACTTTACACTGAGTATAAATCCTTTCTACTAACCCACACCAACATGCTTGCTTATTTACAGGGTCATTTCCTGTTGTCATTTCAATCGCACCCTTCCTGATCCATTTCATTTTTTATAGGCAATGGTAGTATGCCGTATCAGGGCTGGAAAGAGTCTCCATTGTCTGGGCACTCGACTCATGCTTGGGGCAGCTGGAAGAAACAAGCTAACATCAATTCAAATGAAGAAGGATCAGGAGAAAAGAAAAAGTCTGAAAGAGAACACAAGAATGTCAGAATGGGATTTAAAGCTTAAGCTCAGTGGAGCCTGAGGGCCAACAGGAAGCAGCTGAACCAGACAGCAGAACCTGACCTCAGAACCGGACCGCAGAACCTGACCTCAGAACCAGACCATAGAACCTGACCTCAGAACAAGAACCAGACTGCAGGACCTGACCTCAGAATCAGACTGCAGAACCTGACCTCAGAACAAGAACCAGATCACAGAACCTGACCTCAGAACCAGGCCTCAGAACCTGACTTCAGAATCAGACCACATAACCAGACCGCAGAATCTGACCTCAGAACAAGAACCAGACTGCAGAACAAGAACCAGACTGCAGGACCTGACCTCAGAACAAGGACTAGACTGCAGAACCAGACCACAGAGCCTGACCTCAGAACCTGACCTCAGAACCAGACCCACAGAACAAGAACCAGACTGCAGGACCTGACCTCAGTACCAGACCGCAGAACAAGAACCAGACCTCAGGACCTGACCTCAGTACCAGAACGCAGAACAGACCGCAGAACAAGAACCAGACCACAGAACCAGACAGCAACCTAAGAAAAGAAACCTGAACAAGACTTTCTGAGTGTTCAACCTCTCCTCCTACAGACACAGCAGAATCTGTAGAATGTGTGCAGGCTGCACTACCAGTTCCCACACAACCTATACCAGCCTAGAAAATCAATCACACACAAGGGAGAACACCATCCACTTCTTCACCTCAGTAACTGGCTCCAGTCTTCTTCTTGTAGATGAAACTTAACATGCAGCATATCTGAGAATGCATTCCTCATGCATGCCTCATGGCCATGGCATTCTCTTTTACAAGAGTCATTGGTAAGGATAGGGAGATAGCTCCAATGATAAAATGTTTGCTACAAAAGTATGAAGACCTGAGATCAGAACCCTGGAACCTATTTAAAAACTAGGCATAGATGTGCATACCCTTAATGGCAGTATGGGAGAGCTGAGTCAGGAGGGTCCCTGGGATTTGCTGGCAGCCAATCTAGCAGAGTTGATTGCATCCAAATTCAATGAGAGACCTTATCTCAAAGAACCAAGCAGAAAGACATTAAGAAATGCATCCCATGTTGACCTCCAGCCTCTAAATACATATGCACGTGCACACACAGACACACAGACACACACACACACACAGACACACACACACACACAAATTGTTAGTGACGACTAATAATTTATTTGTTGGAGCAGAAGATATAGCTTATCACTAAAGAGCAATAGCTGGTGTTCTAGAGAACTGAGTTCGGTCCCTAGCATCCTTATGGTGGTTCACAACTCTCTGTGACTCCATTTCCAGGGGATAGACTTCCCTCTTGTGGCCTCTGTGGGTACTAGACACGTGATGCATATGCATACACTCAAGGAAAACACTTGTGAGCATAAAATTAACTGATTTGTCACTGCACTGAAAGATAGTCTAGATTCTAGTTTACGGAGGGGGTTGGTGACTTAGCCGTAACCATGAATCAGAGACACTGTACTGTGAAGGAGAAAACTCCATGGGGCACCATCAGGGGAGCTGTTGTACCATCCTGCAATAGAAGACTGGCACAGAGCTGTTGTGTCTTGGTGCCACAGGGGACCAGCCTGGGAGCTGCTGTGCTATGTTGTAAATAATTAAAAATTTAAGCAAATAACTAAACTCTAGCATTCCCCGTGGACTGTATTATGGTCTATAACACACTTAAAATGCATCACTGTCTGTCTTCAGTGTTTTGGCTTTTAATACAATTCCATAGAAATGTCCCTTTCCCACATTTATCCAAGATTAAGATGGAAAACCTTAAACATAAATATGTAAAAGACTGAATCCGCATCAACCAATAGAGAAAGGGGGTGTAGACGCTATGAAATGAAACTCTCATTCAAGGTCACGACACTTAGGTACCTGGAGTTAAACATCCCACGTGAGCTGCCTGGGATTTCTGATCCTCTTGATCTTTTAAACTGCTGCTCAGATCCCTTGAACCACTGAAATAGTTTTCTGATCTAGTTTTTAGAAAGGTCTCAGTTAAACTTTAAATTTCCTTTAGACCTCAGATTTGTGAACCTGATATTCATAAAGACAGCACCAGTACACCACTCATTGCACTTACATTAGATAAATGTCAATAACTTAGTGATTGAATGCATAACGTATCTACAATGCAGCCAATTACTATTAGCAAGTCAGAAAATAAAGCACAGGCACAAGCATGTGCCAGAGGGTTCAGGACAGTGTTGCGGGAGCTGGCAATGTGTGCTGCTTTCCAAGGTTGGGAAATGGTCAGCCATGGAGAAGAAAAGGGAAGACAGAGTACAGCTGAAGAAGTGATGCTAAACTCCAGCAGACTCAGTGGAAAACTAGCTCGAGAGAAAGCCCTTTCCCTCACCCCTTTAACTACTATGAGTGTTTAGTCTAGCAACCATGCTTGTGGAAATACCAGCTATCAGATAGTCTTAACATTTCCATATTTTGATGGTTTTGCCCCCCCCAAATTATTCTAACAAGTATTATATTAGATATAATTCACTTAACTTTCTGTTTTCAGTGTCAAAAGGCCTAGGGCATTTCTCATTTCGTTTTTAATTAAAGCTTATACTGATTAAAAGTAGTTGTCGGAGTTTTAATGAGACTCTTCCCTATGAAAGCAAGGAGTATTAGCAGGAGCCTTGTGTATGAATAGTCATCCCAGGGCCTCAAATGTTCCTTCTCTCTTAGAAGGGGCTGTTATTGTTCAGCTTTTCATTAGCTCTTTAAAGCTTACAGGGACTGGTGATCAGCACTAAACCAAATATACAACGGTAGCTTGCTGTAACACTCTACAGAGAAGGGTTACATGAATTCTAGAAAATTCACACTGAACTATGAGAGGGAATGTTCCAGGGGAAGATCGAATGTGGTCTGGCCTAGGGGCATGACAATTCCCAACCAGAAAGACTCTGTGAGGGTCAGCTTCTCTTCTCCTGAAGTCAAGACAGGCTCAGGATATAGTACATCTAGAATGTGCTTGTCTAGTATGCAGGAGGTTCCAAATTTGATCAGACACATCAACCAAAACCAAGACTAAATCAGTCAGTCAATCAATCAATCAATCAATCAATCAATCAATGTTAGAACAAATTATCTCCACAGTTTCCATTGTCTCCTGTTCTTCCAATTTACTCTAACCTCCTAAAGGGTCTCAGTAGCATCAGAAGTCAGTTCAAAACACAATCCTCAGGTTGCTAGATATCAAGTGTATTCATTAAGATGTGTGATTCATCAAGATGGCCTAGAGTTAGAATCCAGCTGTACCTACAGGAACACAAGTAGTGACTTTCATAATTCTCTCCACTTTGGTCAGCATTATTCATTTCGTGAAAATAGGTCAGGAAATTCCCATATGAAATAATTCTAGCTATTTCTCCACAATCTGACTCCCTACTGGGGAAAACAAACCTTCATGATAAAATATACAGACATGGTCTTAAAAAACCTTCCTCATGGAAAATCTCTTTCCAATTCTGAGGTAAGGTGCAGAAAGAGTACATACAGTGGAAATGCTGATTTGGGAATTGTAGGAATAAATTCTGCATCTTTAACTCAGGTGTTTCCATGGAGATATCCCACTGTCAGCTTGGAATTAGCTAGGGTAGGGCTAACAGCATCTCGGAACTTGATAACTACAAATCTGGCTCCATTTTTAGAATAAGTGAATTTTAAATGCTTACTGTAATAGGTCATATTTGCAAAGAATTCACATGCATCATGTAGTTGATAAATGCCCTTGAACATTTGTCAGTTAAACACTATTTAGACAGGCTGCTTTTAGGGCAGAGAATTCCTGCTTGCTTGCTTGCTTGCTTGGTTGCTTACTTTTGTTTCTGATAATTGAGACAGGATCTTACATTGTAGCTGAGGCAGGTCTTGAACTTAGAGCAATTCTTCCTGAGCATTCTGAGTACTCTAGTTGCAGACATGTGTCACTAAACCCAACAGAGCTGAGGGATTCTGATTTTGATTGGTTAACTTTGTTACACACTAATTGTTTTTATAAACTGCATATGGTCTGTCATTTTCTAATGTTCCTATTCTATACATTCACAAACATGTTTATACTCTCCCCCTCTCCAAACACACACACACACACACACACACACACACACACACACACACACACACCCCTAAAGGAAACCAAACCAAAGTGGCCTCCAACTGCATGCAGCACCCCTTATGTTCTACTAACTACAGCTTTCTCTCATCTTCCCTTTAAAAACAAAACAAAACCAAACCAGGAAAATCAGGGTCTCATGTATCCCAGGCTAGCATTAAAATCAATGTATAACTGAGGTTGACTTTGAACTTCTGATCTGCCTGCCCCCATCTTCCCAATGCTGGGTTTACAGGCAAGCACCACACACTGACATGTTTTCCAGGAAGGTTGGCATTCCCTCGTTCTACCAACCCCCTTCCAACTACTACATGCTGGCTTTTAATTTCTGTCTTTTCCTAAAACTATATTTGAACAAGTAACATCATAGCTCCTGATTATGAAACCAAACCAAAAACTTTTTTATTGTAAAATATAGTTTTTATATTTCATGCCATCAAATCCAAACCTGTTTCTCACAGGAGGAAGAAAACAGCATGAATTTTATAGTTTGCATACCAAATGTCCCCTTTAGATTATATTGTATGGATGCATCACCTGTCAATTAAAAAACCTATGGCCTATAGGAAAGGGTAGAATAGAAGGTGGGACATCTAGGAGGCAGAAAGAATTCTGAGATACAGCCAGGTACAGAACATTTACCCATAACGATGTAACAAGACAAATGCATGGTACCTGAGCATAGGTAACCAGCCACATACAGAATATAGGCTAAAATAAATGGGATAGTTAAAGTTATGTCTAGTAAGAAAAGAGTCTAGCTATATGGTCAAGGTATTTGTAAATATATTTTGAGTCTGAGTCTCTGGGAACATGGGACTTGGGGCAAGAACCAGACCAAATTTTTACAGTCCTCCAAAGCCTCATGAGCTGAGTGCTTAATTCTATACTGTTGGAAAGTATTTGGGGAAGTGACAAAAACTTTAGAAGGTAGAGTCACTAGAAGTGACTTTAAAAAGAAGACCACTAGCAGTGTGCCTTTGAAGGTTGTAGATGGCTCCCAGACCCTGCCTTATTCTGTGCTTCCATCAATCTTGAGGTGAAGGATCTTTTCTATATTTCCACCTCCATGATGTCCTTCAGGGATGCAGAAAGTCAAGCAACAACAGACTGAAACTGTGAGCCACAGATGACTCTGCCTCCCATAAATTGTTTGGTCAGGTAAACTCTGCAAGGTGAACTAACAGCAAGTAGAAAATGAAAAAATGTTCATTCACTCCCAGACAGGTAATGAGAATAGAAGAATGGTCCCCTCATGGCATATTCAGATAAAAGCACACGGAGAAATGGTGTAGCTTTCAGCTATCCAGATGTTAGAATAGCACCACAATGAACAACGGTAGCACAGCCCAGAGACAACTGCCCACATGACACGTGTATGTCTATCTTCCTCTTACAGACTTTTTCTAACGCTGGATACATGCCTGTATTAAATAAATCCTGTGTTTCCTTGATTTTATGAAGATATTCTTGCTTGGTTTTCATTTCTCCCTAAAGATTCATTTTATTTTTCTTCATTTGATCATTTTCCTACATGAATCTCAAATATGTGTGTTCCATGCCTTGTGAGTTTCTTTATTTGTGCATTAATGACTCCCATATCTTTATTTGCAACTTACACAACCCTAAATTACCACCTGATATATACACTTGGTTGCTGGAAACACCAGGCAGTGGCCAGCAACTGACTGTCCAGATGTCCCACAGTATCTGCCAGCAGAGTTTGAGGTATAATGCCTCCAAACTCCTGAATTCTTATTTAGGGTACAGGCCTCAAGCAATCTTACTTATGAACAAAACCTAAAGCAGAAGAAACTAATCATATTATTATCCTTGTCCTCACCTTTCCTTCATTACAATCAGTGTGCCTTGATCACAGAAACAACTCAATTTATGTAAAGTGCACCATCTTTTACATTTATTCACTCCCATCTTATGGGTACTGTTTTATTTTAGGCTGAATTCCCCTCTATCCTTGCCTTGGGGCCTGGAGCAAACCAATTCTGTCTGCCACATTGCCTCAGTATGATGACTGTACAACCCAGCCTGGTTGGAGGTGACTTTCAGGCTTTGAAACACTCCTGTTTCCCTGTTCTCATCATCGTCTCCAGATAGCCTTCCAGCTCCAGTGTCTTGCCTGATCCTTTGTGCACCAACAATACAAGGCTTTCCCTTTCTTATGCACGTTGCTGGAGCATCTGACAACAATCCATCCTCAAGATGTGCTCTGGGCTGCTGCCTCAGCATTATCTTTGTACTTTGTTAGGGAGTTACAAGCTACACCCTCGTGGCTCTTCCATCACATTCTGCAAAATATAGATATGATTGTTGTCTTACTATAACTTCAGCACCACCTGTAAGCAGGAAGTCTTTGTTATTGCTCGATGGTACTAAATGAATGTGGTGATGATTGAGCCATCACTTGCTACATAATCTGCTCCTACTTTTTCTCATGAGTTGTTATGCTCTAGCTCCTCAGGCTGCTATACCAGAGAAGATTTACTTTTGTATGCTCATGATTGACTTTTTATCCTGACTGAGTCCAGATTGTTGTTATCTGTCATGCTGCATTGGCATCTGTCCATTTCCCAGTAGCTGGGTGTCTTTCCCTGAAAAAGCTCCAGCAAGTCTTTTCACATGAGCTGTGGTAAACAGGACAATGTCTGGATGGCCTAAAGACACCCGCTCACCACTGCCTCTTCCAGGAAAGCTGCCAGATGCTGGTGAGGATCAGGCTCAGAAGTCTTGTCACCAGGGGAGCAACAGTTCACTGGTGCATGGGACAGGGGACAGCTGCCTTGTCACGTGGGGCTTGTTGTTCCCAGATTTACCTACTTGTTTTTAAGCAGAGCCCTCCAATTTATGTCATTGTCATTGTAAAATCTCCCAGCAAGCAAACCCATGATCAACCAACCTGATGCCATCTTATTTCAATGGCTCACAATTAAGGACTCTGAAGCCAGATCAGAAATGAAAACAGAGACATCCCAAAGAAGATATATGTGGAAGACATGGAGCAAGGGAACCATGACTGTGCTCAGTGCTTATCATTGCCAAAGTCTTACGGAGTCAGAGAGCTAAGGAAGACGTAGAGTCCTCTCAATCAAATGAGAAGATGAAGGACAAACAGATGATGGCAAGTAAGTGTAGTATTGAGACTCAAAATGCTAAATCCAAATTCAGTCTAGAGTCAGACAGCAGCAGAGAAGTCATCTAGGAGGATATGTTTGACCCAAGCCAAAGTTGGGCTTGTTAGAAAGGGAAGTTATGCCAGAAGATGAGATTTTAAGGAGAAAACCATAAGCAGACAAATGACAGGGATGCACATTAATGGAATTTGGTACACCCAAAAACCATACGACATGTCAGTGAAGACATAGTAAGGCCAGACTTAGAGGAAGTTTCTCTGAATTTCTAGGTAGAGAGATCTGAAACAAGTGTCAGTTCTGTACTTGAGAGCTACTATGCCTGCCATGTGGACTTACTGGAGAAACAAACTGAATATGAGGAAGGCTAGTTTTCATTCCTTAATTGTTGCCATACTTCTGGCTTTACATGCTAGCCAACGTTTGGACTCCCTTGCAACTTTTATAGAATGCATATAAACATGATGTGTGCCACTTCATAGAGAAACTGGGCTCCCCAACTTTTCAATAATATTAAGGTGTAAGCTACAAGACTCTGATAAGAGCAGAGAAATAAATAAAATTCAAAACATATATAAAAGGAAAAATGACCAAGATTTGGAGACTTAGTTGTGGTGGGGGATGTAAGAAAGAGGGAGGGTATAGAAGGAGTTGATGAGCCAAATTAACACCACCTAAGATAGCATGCTAAAATGCTACCTCAAAGAGAAGTTGTATTCTCTTTACAATTATTGACTGTACTATGGGATAGCTGAGTGGAGATATATGTCAAGGCTTCACTTCTATGAAAGAACAAGTAAAAGATCTGGATGTGAAATAAACACATTTGAGCAAGGTGTTTGGGAGTGCTGAATAAATAATGAGGGGCGATGAGCTGGCCAGAGAGTAAAGAGCAGATTCAAAGGGTTAATACAAAGATTTCCCATAGCAGACCTACAAGAAATGCTGTGAGGGCATACAGTGCAGGACAAGTGTCTGCTGACTCCCCAAAGGTCAGAGGTCACAGAGGTCAAAGAGAAACCATTAAACAGTTGAAAACTACTGGAAAAGTTTCATTGGATAAGAATCACAAATCATACCATTCTCTTGGGCAGCTGAAGTCAATGGGTGATGCTATCAAAAGTAACTTCAAGAGAGTCACTGATACCTTGAAGAGTTGAAGGAAGCCCTCAGAGTGGAGACACCAGATGCTAGCTATTCTTTTGGACACTTTGTATGTGAAATGATAAAAGAAAGATGAGAGTGTCTGGAGCTTATTAAAACTCAAGAGGGAACCTTCTGTATGTGTTTTTAGCATTCCAGTGTGCTGCCTAGTACAGCAGCCATCCCTCCTTCATGTGGAGGTCAAACACTGGAAATGCACTGGTCCACATGGATGAACATATGCTGAGAATTAAAATTCACGTTAGCATTTGAGGACTGGGAACTAAGAAGTGAAGATAATGGATCCCAGTAATCATTTTACATGGAACATACATAAAATGGATAATCTATACATTAGGGTAAATATTTCACTAAAATTAATTTCATGCAGTTGTTTTGATCTTCTTTAATGTACCTGAGTGAAAATAGAAACTCATATGTATGACTTATCTTACATTTCTATCGCATTGTACATAGGTGAGCATGCTGTGGGCTGGTAAGTAGCTCTATTAGGCAGAATAATAAAACAGTTCCCAAGATTCACGCTAGTCCACTGTCTCTCTCCCCTGATTCCAAGGAGGACTATTGAGTGTGAAGAGATATTTGCCTCTTGGTGAGAATACTGTCCCATGGACTTTGAGCAAGTAGGGAGAGAGATTAACCTGTGTGAATCTGATCTGATCGGGTACACCCTTTGGAAGCAACAGAGAGATGTTCCACCATGCCCTATAAGAAGTAGTAAATTACTAAACAGATGCCTCCCCTCCACTTGGCCCCTGGCAGTTTCAGTGGTTATTGCTTCTCCATATTATCCCAAGACATTAAAGAAGCCCACCACAGGCATCAGATAGCAGAACTCAGTTGTGTGGTCTACCCGTGTGCATGTGTAAATGTTTGTGACCTCCTCATATATATGTTAAAGCCTGAACTCCAATGTTATGGTGGTAAGAGGTGAGGCTCAGGTAGTGATTACGGCACAAAGACTCCTCTGTCATTAATGGTATTAGTGTACACATAAAAGAGCCCACAGAGCTGCATGGCCTCTCCACTACACAAGGATATGCAAAGAAGCCACTACCTATAAAACAGACAAACAAACAAACAACAAAAAAGGACTTCACTAAACAAGGATTAGTTGGGACCTTAATCTTGAACTTCCTAACATTCAGAACTGTGAGAAGTATCTTCTATGAGTATAGAATTTACCAGCCCGTGTTGCCTTGTTATACAGCACAGTGAAAACTGACACTTCCACTACTGTGACAATCATCATTAAATAGTGGCATAGTCCCTTAGGAAACAGTTTTTGGGAAAGACCAGATAGGAACCTACAATGATCAATAAGGCAAGCATTGTTTGACCACTGGCTTGTTTTAAAGGGCACAGTTTGATGGATATGTCTAAGAATCAGTTATGTTCTTTGATCATCCTTCTTTTAGCTCGTGTTTATAAATAATCAAGAAGCTGTTACAGCCCCAATCACTTCCCCAAATAGTCAGCTTTAGAAATATTAGAATATGCCTTTTGCCATATTAATGAGATCAAACTCCTTTCAAGAACACAATTCAATAATAAGCTGAAAACCCACTTTACTTTTTTTTGTTGTTGTTACAAAAGTAAATCTAGCTCAAAGAAGGGCTTTGCTAAATCCTATCTGGGGGCTTAACATCTTATAACATCTTAGCTTCTCAAAGCTCCTCACAGTATAAAAGTCTAAAAATGAAACTAGTTTTAAAGGAAAATGATATTTCTATAAATATATAATATATAAATCCATGATGTATAAGTGTACTGTCTATCAACACAATATACATAGATATATACTTTAAAACTTTGTCAAAAGTATGTCACAGGACAATAATAAACTTTGATACATGAAATTAGTAAAACTGTACCATTAGAAAAACATCTAGGGCTGGAGAGATGGTGGCTCACAACCATCTGTAATGGGATCTGATGCCTTCTTCTGGTGTGTCTGAAGAGAACAATAGTGTACTCATATACATAAAATAAATAAATAAATCTTATTTTAAAAACAGAAAAATTCTAGAGCTACATTTCAGAGTCATTAGTCTTTCATTCTGCAAAAGAAAATGTTAAGGAAGCCATGATGTTAACTTGTTTATGAAGATGTCATAGGTATATATGGAGAGAGAGAGTGAGAGTGAGAGAGCAAGAGAGCGAGAGAGAAAAAGAGAGAGAAACACCTATGCAGACAAGATAAAAATACCATGAGTTTGTTTCTAAAATCATAGTGTTCGCATGCACATCTACAAATTCAGTACATATTCACCAAGGCACAGAATCAAAGATGCTTGTTGGATTGCTGATGCAGTGACAGTGGTCCTGACTGAAAAGCGTCTGCCTGAAGGTCATCTTCTCTCGCAGCATCCTCCTTCTCCAGCAACATTATGCTGCTCTGGCCATAAGAAGAGCATCTCATGGAAGGAAAGTGATTGATCTGTGGTGGTCACTTTGTGGATGACACAGAAATCTTTATGCAGTACCCTCAGAATACAAATGTGACTTTTGGGGGGAAAGTAAGTTACATGATACCACACTCAGCTCTGAAAGGAATCTAAGAAGAATTTGGCCCAGTTACTGCCCTGCAAGAAGTTGATAGACATCTACAACTCACAGAGGTGAGAGGAGTGCTTCCTACAGTGAATGGACAAAATAGTACTTTTCAACATAGAAGATTGAAGAAGATGGCACTAGATGTACATTTGAGCTACATGACAGACACTGCGCAGGGCATCAGAGTCCAACTGCTCCAAGAAGTCCTACAGCTCATGCCTGGTGACAGATCTGTGCCATGGGCACAGTCAAAGCTCCTTTCAAGACTCACTCCCTTTGCATTCCTTGACTTTATACAATAATAATGAGGATGTCAGGAATGGATCACTGCCAATAGTGATGGATGTTTCTACTTTAACACTGGCTCTGGATTTCAATTATTGTCAAGAAAATGAACTTACTTCGAGAGAGATTCTCAAGGGCTTTCCCCAGCTTCTTGCTCTCTTGAAGGATGTGGTTCAATTCATCAAAATCACGGCTTTGTGGTTTAGTCCGCCAGTTCCACTTAGGATGGTCTACTGACCTTGGCACTATGTTTAAAAGAAATGATTATTTCATAAGCATGTCGTATAATGATACAAACGCACCATTTATTATTTGTGCAAGACTGCACCAAGATCAATACACAGGATAAAAATGGTTAAGCTGGAGATGGTTTTCTTATGAGTAAACAGCAAGGAGATTTAAAATTTGGTCTGAAGAAAATATTTGACTCAATAAATAGAAGAAAATACGGCTATATTATGGAAAAGGGGAAACTGGAGTACTAATTTAAATCTAATTACTTCTATGACTTAATGGGAAACACTAGATAAATGTTTATTCTGTATAATGCTATCAGCCTACAAATATTTACTAACCTCAGTAGTAGCAACTAGCAAACATGCTTAAGATGCCATTTGTATATTTTCTAAAAACACAAGACTGGATGTTTATACACATACCATCATTTCGCCCAAGTGCCCATTAAAATTATTTTGCAGTTAGGGATTATTGTTTCTTTCCAAAAATAAATTGAGCATGGAGAAGTTATTGGGCAACACTTTTTTTCTAAGTAAGACATAGAATAGGTGATGAGCACTATGAGTACTAGTGGGATTTAACAAAATAGAAAGGAGATTCATATCCCCAGAGAGTGGGCTACAGAGGAGTGGGCTACAGAGGAGTGGGCTACAGAGGGAGTGGGCTACAGAGGAAGTGGGCTACAGAGGGAGTGGGCTACAGAGGAGTGGGCTACAGAGGGAGTGGGCTACAGAGGAGTGGGCTACAGAGGGAGTGGGCTACAGAGAGGGTGGGCTACAGAGGGGGTGGGCTACAGAGGGGGTGGGCTACAGAGGTTATTTAAGTATGAAATTGTCAACTTAAGGAGCACCATGTCAAATCAATCATCAACTCAGGGAGTACCAAGCCAAATCAATGAACCATGAAAGTTTCACTGTTTTTCCAGATTTAAAGAGTCAAATTATAAGATCCAGCAGAAGTCAACCTTTGTTCTTTCAAATTTTTATACAATGTCAGGAAAAAACATGATAGTAAAAGTTTTGTGGGATAGTAAAAATGAGAAATCACACTAACAGTCAACTTCTCAACATCAGTATCTGTCCTAGACAATAGAAGAACAATTCCTTTAAAAGTCCAATAGAAAGTTACTTCTAATTCAAAATTTTATAACAATCCTAGATCCAATTGATATACTTAAATGTTCTTGGGAATTTCTGTCATAAATGCTCTTTCCAAGAAAGTTGCCAAATGATGTGCTCCAGCACAGTGAGTGTCCTAAAAGACTTGGGAGTCAGAAATAGGTTGATTTTAAAAGGAAGAGAAAGAGGGAAGTCTCATGATATGACAGTGACGGATGATACCAACATACAGTTGAAAAGCTTTTATGGGTGAACAAGTTGAGAATGGAGGAAAGGCAGGGCAATTGGAGGAGGCCTCGCAATGTCTTGAATGGCATAAAAGAAAAACCAAATAAAGTGGCATAAAAGAGAAGATGAGTTAGATCATACTGAAAAACACATTCAGCAGGGCTTGAATGAATATAGTGAAGGCAAGTTATCAGTGAAGAGAACATTAATTATTCTAAAAATATTAATACTCAGTCTGGTTAGGTGATTAAACATTAATTAATAAAGTTGTAATAAGTTTGTTGCAGAATACATCTTAAAGCAGCATTTGACGTAATCACATTCCTCTGCTGTCAGGATAAGATGAGAGCTGATGTGTGCAGAGCAGGGTGTGAAGGAGATCAGTAGATGACCTCAGGTTTAAAAGGCTAAGAGCAGTGTTAGACCCTTACGTACTCAGACTAAGAATAAACATGCAAAACATTAAGGTTGATTCCAGTTAGAGTTGGGAAGGAAGAAAGATGGCACCACCATGTTACAGCTCTACTTTAAAGGCATGAAAATGAGTCTCAACTGAAATCCTGATGGCCACATTTGTTAACCTGCTTTGAATAATTTCTTTGATCTGCAGTTTGTATCACAATGTCATCTAAATTCCTATAAAATCATGAATCATTAAGATCTTCCCTTTCAATTTAGAAAGACACAGAGTAAAACCACGAATATTCCATGTTGAGACAGTCACCAGACCTTCTCCTGAATGCTCCAGGTTGACAAGCTCAGGTGAGACCAGCAGAAGACCTGACAGGCCTATCAACCCCAGATCATAAGAATCTACACACATCCTTTAAACCCACACATTGGGTTTGAGGAGCTTCACACATCACCAAAAGTTTCCCTTGTGACTTTACAGGGAAACTGAGAGCAGCTCCATTTTTGTATCTGCAGCCTGTAATGATTTGTAGCGGAAATTTTCCCTTATTAATTGATTAGATAATAAAGATGACAAGAAGCCAGTCACTGGGAGAGGAAGAGATGGGCCCAAGAGAGGAAGAGGGAAGCAGGAGAAAGAAACTCCCTTTTTGGACAGAGAGAGGAACAAAAGCAGGCAAAATGTAGACCGGGAACTGTTAGATCTGGTGGAGGAATTCACCAGAATCCGCGACTGGAGGATTTCTAACATAGAATAGTTAATGAGTTTAGGATGATAGATTCTGTGCTCAGAGACTGTGTCATCTATTGATTCTAAACTAAGATTGTCTGGTGTTTTCCATTTCAAGGAGACTCAACTGAGCTTCAGGGGAAAGGTAACCACAACGGAGCATGGGTTGGTGAGAGTGCACCCCAGCTAGCTGAGGAAATTTGGGAGTGCTGAGCGGTTTGGCAACAGCTAGCCACAGGGGTTGGATGACTGGGAAAAGAGCAGTTCAGCTACAAGGAAACCAGGAAAGTTGGGCGGACCTCTGCATGGGTATAGCATGGGGGCAGGGAGACGCCACAGCCAAAGAGTAGCCAGCGATAGTATAGATTGATTTTTAATAATTACATGCAACAGTGATTCATGAATATAATGATTTAGCATTGGAACCAATTTCAGAATGACCATGGTTGCATTATGATCATGGTCAGGTTAACTATGCTGTCAATTTCGGTAGCTGTTCTGATAAGTAACAGAAAGGTTTGGAAAGTCATCAGTCCAGCAAGCAGCCTTGACAGAGCATGGCTGGAGATTTCTGGGAGACTGAAACCTTATTGAGGTTTTACTTAATTTTAGAACTCAGTCCCACAGTAAAATTACATCTTAGAAAATACCCTCAGCTGAAATGGAAAACTGCAGAAGAGTGTCCAAACAATATGAGCCAGAGGAGACAATGACAGAATTTGAGAACACTTAAAAGCAAGCTCAGTCCCGCACAGGTGCACTTCCCTTTCCATAACAAGGTCACCATGCCACTTAAAAGCCACCCTGCTGACTGAGCAGGGGTGAATTTTGAAGTTCCTTACATTAATCAAATTCTAAGTCACTTGACTTCCATTAGTTGTTTATGTCCATGAGTTTAAAACTTTATTCCTCAGATTTTTGTCTTTTTAACAATATTTTTATTTTTTGACATGATAATGTTATTTCTCCTCCCCTTTCCTTCCTCCTGTCCCCTCCGTGTACCCTTTTATTCCCTCCTCTCAAAGCTATAGTGCCCTTTTCTTTAATATATAAATAGTTTATATATAAATGTGTGGGAACAAATGGCGCAGGGTGGAGGGCACTCGCTGCTCCTGAGTGAGGCGTAGGACACGCGGGAAGTGGCTGTGCACTCTTCTACAGTCCTCCACGCCTGTCAGGCTGTGTGAGAAGCCTCTGTGGAGACACAGCCTGTGGGTAGAAGAGGGGGAGAACGCCGTCCAGCTCCCACCGTGGACATGGTTGGGCGGTTTGGGCGCTGGCTAGTTGCTTTGGCTTGAGTGAATGGGTGCCTTCTGGAAGCTCTGAGACGCCCTCCATGAGAGATTAGACGCAGATCAAGATGAGTAAAGACAGTCCATAGTTCTAAGGAAGGCATTTATTGTCATTGTGGAGAGTGGCGTGGATGAGATCGTACCCCATGACCTCCAGGAGGAGCGAGGTAGAAATAGTAACTGGGTGTCTCATTAACATTGGGATGGTTTGGAGCTACATGGCCATGCCTCTACTTTTGGCAGGGTTTGGTGGCATGACCATGCCTCTAACTGAGGAGGGGGCTTGGGGGTGTGACCCTTTTTTATGTGATCAAATGTCACAGACCTATGGAGAGGTGTAGCCACATTTCAGAAGCTGTATTCTAGGAGCTTGGGCAAATGGCTGCCAGCCCTTATAGGCCAAAGACAGCCTATTGGGCCTGCAGCATTCAAACCTTAGCTCTACCAGAAAACAGATTTCCAATCACTGCCTGACATAAATGTAATATATCTATATTCTGTTTCCTTAAATATATAAATATAGCCAGTTCACTCCATTACTGTTACTTGTGTGTATATAATATACCAAGGGATGACAATTTGGTTTTAAATAAACAATTGGGAGGCTCTTCTGTGGAAAAGACTATTTCTCTCACTCTCAACATACCTTGCTGATAGTCAACAGTTCTCTAAGTGGAATTAAGACCTGCTCAATAGAGGGAAATCATACCTGGTACTGAAAACCCATCAATCCATCCATCTATCCATCCATCCATCCATCCATCTATCCAGGGCTAATGGTAAGGTAACAGATGTCAGAAGAGAACCTACAATGACTCCTCTACTACACGAGTATAATTCCTTTTGAACTTTTAAGAACCAGTTGTCCAAATTCTTTTAAGACAAAATGAGAATTCAGTCACTGACAAACCTCTACAGAAGGGAGCCCAGGATCTTCAGCCAGAAGTAATACTAACATGCCTACCCACTCTGCATTTTTGTCTCTTATTCAACTATATTTAGAAAAACGCAAAATAACATGCATTTATGGAATACCACATGTTTTTCATAGATGAATACATTATGCATATTTAAGAGAGTTGATATATTTGTGCCTTATATTTATTATTTCTTTGTGCTGAGATCACATAGAAGCTCTCTCCCAGCTTTAGGAAATGCACACTACATTGTCACCTGTGATAAGACTACTGTGCAGTAGCACGCCACAGCTTCTTGATCCTTACTAGGATATAGTTGTCACCTATTAAATTGCCTGCAGAGATGACTTATACCTTTCAATCCTCGTTTCTAAAACAATACATGCACCATGCCTTCATTTTAGGTACTCCAGGTAGCGCTCACACCACGCTAGTGCTGCTTTCCTGACAGCTGATTGAGGGGAGGTCCTGGGCCACGCCTGCTTTCTGCACTCACAGCCTGGAAATGCCGTACACTATTCTGATGTCTTCATTTGCCTGTATTTATGTAATTGTTACTTACAGCCTTATGTATCATCCTTTGCTTTTTATCCTAAAATTTCCCTGATAATCTCTACATATCTGGGTACAGCTGTTTATATATTTTGCAAGACATAAAAAGAGAGAGAGAGAGAGAGAGAGAGAGAGAGAGAGAGAGAGAGAGAGAGCGCCTCAGGAGAGATGGTTGATCAGCAGGCACGTGATGGTGCATGATCGTTTGTGACTCCATTTTCAGGGGATCCAATGCTCTTTTAGACTCTATAGACAGCAGATATGCAGCCTGTATATGGACATATATGCAGGTGAGACATCATACACATACAATAAAATCATAATAAAAAATAATAAATAAAACAAAACTGAGATATAGTCCCCCAAATGCAAAGAAAGCATTAAAAGGATTATTGACAACTGGCTTCAGTTTTTCATTTTATTCTAAGCCAACATATTTCTCTTTGATTTCTTTTTTTAAAATATATGTATTTTTATTTCACGTGCATTGGTGTTTTAACTGGATATATGTCTGTATGGGGGTGCCAGATCCTCTGAAACAGGAATTACAGACAGTTATGAGTTGCCATGTGGGTGCTGGGAATATGAACCCAGTTCTTCCGCTAAAGCAACTAGTTTTCTTAACTCCTGGGCCATCTCTCCAGCTCTTTTTTTCAGTTTCCTTAACCAGATCATCAATATGAAATGGCTAAAAAGTATAGAGTGTTTCTCCATGCACAGAAAATTGATGGATAATATCATTTTCATTGTTTCTGCCAACATTCTGTTCACCATATGCCATCCCACATTCTAGGCCAATGAAAAGAGTATTTAATACCACATGACAAGTACTTAACACCACTTATCAATCACTATCTGTCCTATCTACAACATATAACTATTGAAAACTAATAAGCCACTGAGTGGGCTAATGTTATTTGTTTCAAAATTAGTCTTATAAATAAATAATTTCTTTTATATAGTTTGAAAAGTAAAGATATTTTAGGAAGTTCTTTCTTTCTTTCTTTCTTTCTTTCTTTCTTTCTTTCTTTCTTTCTTTCTTTCTTTTTTCTTTTGAAGCAGAGGCTTACTTTCCAGCCCTTGCTAGCCTCAAACTTAGAATCCTCCTACCTTCAAAATATGTAATTGCTGGCATGTGGACTAAGTAAATAACAAAAGAAAGAAAGAGGGGAGGGAGCAGGGATTTTAGTTTGAGAGCAAACTGGGCAACCTAGTGAAACCCAGCTGGAAATAAGAAAAGGAGGGAGGGGAGAGGGGCTGGCAAACAAGTAGAGCAGGAAACTCTAATGTGAGATAAAAATATAGCTGTGTAGTAGAGACTTACAAGCAGTCCTGTGTTTTATCCTGAGTACAGCATGCGTGTGTGTGTGTGTGTGTGTGTGTGTGTGTGTGTGCTGAACACAGAAAGATACACACACAGAAAGATGTATGCACAGAGAAATACACAGGCACAGTCTCACACACACACACACACACACACACACACACACACACACACATGCACAGAGTTGGCAGCATTTTCACTTATCTGAAAGTCAATGATTATTAAATATTTATTTGTTCTCCTTTCCTTTTAAAAATATGAGCAATAACCTAGGTCTCCTTTTTAAACGTTATTCTTCAAATATTTGTTAAGAACAAATATATGTATTTCTAAATGACTTTTTATTTAACATGTTAAAGATACACACACACACACACACACACACACACACAACTTGAGCATTACTGTTATTATTTTTCTACTTTATTGATCTATCTGGAATACCAAAATATAAGTGTAATCCCCAAAGGAGGAAGGAATAAGAGGAAATATTACAAAAGTAACGTGAATTGGATAAATCATACAGATACTACTGAAAAGCAATCTGGGCTGGCTGTGCTACCATCAGACAATAATGATGTATTACAAAACCTCTCCTACAGAAAAAGAAGTGCAAAATGTGATGGTCAAAAGAGTCAATCCACTATAACCATATGTCACAATAATTATGTTTATGTGTTTATGTTATATGCCTGTCCTCAGTCTCAAAACTGAGGGAATTTAAAAACTACAGTGTGCCCCTCCCCCAGCCATGAACAGGCTAAACAGACCTTGAGTGCTTGCCACAATGGGTTTTACAACTGACCTAGGTGGAGTTGTCCAACCTGCTGCATCTATAATTTCCTACAGGAGCTTTGAGGAATAGACTGCCTGCTAAGCTTGCTTTGCAACATAATCCAGCTGAGACAAAGGATGAGTCTGGGGGCTTTCCCTATATAAAGGCAGTACTGAATATTAAACTTTGAGCCTTGATCAGAACCTTTGTTTTGGCTTCATCTTCTCTCACACACACTTTCCTTTGTCCTTTTCCTTTCCAGCCCCCCTTTCAGGTTAACCCAGTTCTCCACGGCTATTGGACAGCTACACTATAGCACTAAAATAAAAGCTGAAGAATATAATTTTTATCTATAAAAATATTTAGAATTCTAGAGAAAAATCAGTAAGAACAGGCAGACTTCAACACTAGATTAAATAGAACAAGCAGACAGAAACATGGCAGAAATGAGTGTTCTTCTCTGGGGATGAGGAGTCATTCCTTAGCAGTGATCATATATAAGACAGTTGAGTAAATATCAACAAATGTACAAGAATCAAAATCATACTCAATATGTTCTCTGACCATGATAGAATAACAGGAATCAAAAGAAGAACTGCTAAACACACAGGCATGAGAGAGTTAAATACAACCAGAAGACAAAGAGCTCAAGAGAAAGTGAAGAATATACTAGGTAGAGATGACCTACATTCCTATGCCTGGGGTGTTCAGATGGGGATCCATAGCTGTGTGCTCACAGCCAAAGAGGAACTTTCAATGTTTACCCCAACTTTGTCCCCTAATTTAAAATAAAGTTAAGTAGAAAAAGAAAAGCAAACCAAGACCAATCTTGCAGAAGGTGGAAATAATAATTATTAGAACTGGGAAAAATTAAATAAAAGACTGAAAAATGATAAAGGTAAAAGAACTAAAGTCAATTCATTAGGATTTTAAAAATACCAAATCTCTAGCAAGGGTGATGAAGAAAGAATTGAAGACTTGTATTATTAAAATCAGAAATCTAAGTGAGACATTCTTAGGGAGCCTAAAGAAGCATCCTTGGAACTCATTAAAAAGCACCAGAACTCACTCAAAAAGGAAGAAAAAGAGTGTCTGGAGAATTTCTTGTAGATCCAAGTAGTAAAGTCATTGACTCAGTAAAAAACAAACAAAGAATAAAACAAACAAAACAACAACAAAACCCAACAATGGGTCCAAAACATTCTATCCCAAATAAGATAAAATTCCTACAGATGCTTTCCATCTTTGGAAAGAAATAAAAAGAATAATAGATAAAAGTGACAGCTAAAATGATCAGAGGAAAGCAGAACACTGGGCATTGAAGAAAAATTAGAACCTGAAGATTCTCCCTCCCTCCCTCCCTCCCTCCCTCCCTCCCTCCCTCCCTCCCTCCCTCCCTCCCTTCTTCCCTTTCCTCCTCCTCTTTCTCCTCCTCCCCCTTCTCTCTCTCTTTCTCTCTCTTTCTATCTATCCCTGATGAAGTTAATGATTCTCTTTCTCCTCCTGCTGAGTTTGCTCTCCCACCTCCAGCTCCATTTCTTCTGCTCCTAAAACCCATCCACCTAGTGCAGTTTCTGATAGCATGGAAACTTTTTGGCAGATTCATTTCATCTCTTACTGAGATTGTTAATGAACTTTCTCACCCCCCCCCCCATAAGAGAATTAATTCCTTTTAAGTCATGATTCAGGTCTCTGATGAAAGAGGAGAGATGAAGGGATTTTTTTTCTTTTCCTAGTTAATAAAATGCCTGATCCTAATAACCTGGCACAAAGAGTTAGAAATTAGATTCCCAATCCATCTAAAACTCAAGGATTTTAAGCAGGGTCAATATGGACCAACTGCTCTTTTTACATTGGCCCTGATTCTGTTTCTGGGGAAATTCTAATTCTCTCTGGCTAGAGGGTCTGAAGCAAAAACTTGCCTAAAAATGAATATTTACTGTGGAAGACTGATTATTCACATTATGTCATGACAAAACTATTAGAAACCAACAAAATTATGTGCCCATACTTTTGAAATGTTATAGGACAAGGCATGTATAGTGATGCTCAATGATGGATCACATATCACCCTCCCTGAGGCTTATGGGTAAATCAGTGCTTTGGCTTTAAAAGGATGGCATAAGTCTCTGGATTCTGGGTGGTGAGTGGTGGGAGAAGAACTTTCTACAGTTAGACAGGGACCCGACAAACCATGTCAAGATTTTGTTTCTCTTTTGCAGACAAGCAGTCACCTGACAGTTGATGGTGAAGCTGGAATGATTATAGTTAGACAACTGGCATTTGAGAATGCTAATGCTGCATTCCAGACTGACATCAGGCCTTTTAGAAAAAAGAGAGATACTAATGGTTACATCTGGCTACAGCCCTCCATGGACAGACAATGCCCCAACTATTGGCAGTCATTGAACAGGGACAACAACAACAAAACCAATAGACCAATTTTATATCACAAGATTGTTGCTACAACTTTAAAGAGAGTTAAAAAGCTGTTTCCTGGTATATACTCACTGATAAGTGGATATTAGCCCCAAAGTTCAGAATACCCAAGTCTCACTTTACAGTAACTGCTGGACTGAGAGTGAGGTCCCAGATGGAGGAGTTAGAGAAGGGACTGAAGGAGCTGAGGGAATTTGCAGTCCCATGGAGGGAGCAACAGTGTCAACTGAACCCCCCAGTCCCCCGTCCTCCTGTAGGCTGGACCACCAACCAAAGAATACACATCGAGGGACCCATGGCTCGGACCACATATGTAGAAGAGGAAGGCCTTGTTGGCCATCAGGGGGAGGAGAGGCATTTGTGCCTGAGGGTGTTAGAGGCCCCAGTAAAAGGGAATGTCAAGGTGGGAATATGGGAGTGGGTGGGCGGGTGGGTGGGAGGTGGAATTCCCTCATAGAGGTGGGGGAGGGGGAGGGGATAGGGGGTTTCCAAAGAAGAAACCTGGAAAGGGGGAAACATTGGAAATGTAAATAAAATATCAAAAAAAAAAAAAAAAAGCTGTTTCCTCTTGTTTTTATTATACATTATATAGATGGTATTTTAATTTGTACTAATAAAATACTAAAAGATCTGTTTATAAAAGTAAAGATTGGATTAATCCTTCATTATTTATTTATTTTTTAACAAAACCCAAAATCTTTGTTAAATACTGTAGATGACCTTGCACTGTCTTTTAAATGTTATACTATTGTAAAAATATTAAAAGCTAACATTTCTCATAAATACATTATTAAGCCTTTTAAGAAATTTTGCCAATAGTTTTATATAAACCACATCACAGGCATTCCAGATAACCCTCAGACCAATCTTCTGTGGAAAAAGTTATGGACAATAAATGTTATTTAAAAATAAGGGGATGTAGGGAACTATGGCTGCCCCTCATAATATTTTATCTTCTATTTTGTATACTTTAATTTTTTTCACTTTGGGGGAGGCTGGCCTTACTGCTATAGAACATTTTTGGGGCCCCTCCTAAAAGGTCATGTCCTTTGGAGAGAAGTGTACTTCAGTAGTTCATTGGGGCTGAGGTTATGTTTTTTTCTTCAGAGTATTAAGAAGCAGTTGAGGATATCTGAAAGACTGATTGGAACTATGGATGATGGACAAAGAACTCCCAAAATGTTCACAGAGGCTATACTTGAAGAAAAGAAAGAGAATGGGGTGACAGAGTTGTTGAGCCATGAAGAAGAGAGTCTGCCTGGCAAAAACGATTATGATGAAGAAACTATAGTCAAAGAAGCATGGAACCTTGACAGGACAATTGGTCTTAGACATTAAGTGTGCATTCGGGGGCTGGAGAGATGGCTCAGCAGTTAAGAGCACTGATTGCTCTTCCAGAAGTCCTGAGTTAAATTACCAGCAACCACATGGTGGCTAACAACCATCTATAATGGGATCTGATGTACTCTTCTGGAGTGTGTCTGAAGACAGCTACAGTGTACTCATATAAATAACACTAACTAAATGATATTAAAATTGTGTATCCTGTAAAGTACACAAATATCATAGTATTCCGGCAACTATAATTGTATTGCCTTTCAATTACTACCATATTTAATTCTTCATGGCCATATAAGGTGACCTTGGCTGGCCACATATGTAAGCTCAGGCACTCAGACACAGGCAGGAAGATCAATGAAATAGAATTGAAGACCCAGGAATGAACCCACACACCTATGGTCACTTGATCTTTGACAAAAGAGCTAAAACCATGCAGTGGAAAAAAGACAGCATTTTCAACAAATGGTGCTGGTTCAACAGGTGGTCAGCATGTAGAAGAATGCAAATTGATCCATTCTTATCACCTGTACAAAGCTCAAGTCTAAGTGGATCAAGGACCTCCGCATAAAACCAGATACACCGAATCTAATAGAAGACAAAGTGGGGGGAAGTCTCAAATGCATTGGCCCAGGGGAAAGTTTCCTGAACAGAACACCAATGGCTTATGCTCTAAGATCAAGAATTGACAAATGGGACCTCATGAAATTACAAAGCTTCTGTGAGGCAAAGGACACTGTCAATAGGACAAAACGGCAGCCAACAGATTGGGAAAAGATCATTACCAATCCTACATCCCGTAGATAGCTAATATCCAATATCTACAGAGAACTAAGGAAGTTAGACTCCAGAGAACCAAATAACCCTATTAAAAAATGGAGTACAAACCTAAACAAAGAATTCTCAACTGAGGAATATCAAACAGCTGAGAAGCACCTAAAGAAATGTTGAACATCCTTAGTCATCAGGGAAATGCAAATCAAAACAACCCTGAAATTGTACTTCACACCAGTCAGAATGGCTAAGATCAAAAACTCAGGAGACAGCAGATGCTGGAGAGGATGTGGAGAAAGAGGAACACTCCTCCATTGTTGGTGGGATTGCAAGATGGTAAAACCTCTCTGGAAATCAGTCTAGCAGTTCCTCAGAAAACTGGACATACCTGGGGACCCAGCTATACCACTCCTGGGCATATACTCAAAAGATGCGCCAACATATAGCAAGGACACATACTCCACTATGTTCATAGCAGCCTTATTTATAATAATAGCCTGAAGCTGGAAAGAACCCAAATGTCCTTCAACAGAGGAATGGATACAGACAACGTGGTACATTTACACAAGGGAGTACTAGGCAGCTATTAAAAACAATGACTTCATGAAATTCTCAAGCAAAAGGATGGAACTAGAAAATATCATCCTGAGTGAGGTAACCCAGTCACAAAAGAACACACATGGTATATACTCACTGATTAGTGGATATTAGCCCAAAGCTCAGAATGCCCAAGATACAATTCACAGACCACATGCAGCTCAAGAAGGAAGACCAAAGTGTGGGTGCTTCAGTCTTTCTTAGGAGGGGGAATAAAACACTCACAGGAGGAAAAACAGAGACAAATTGTGGAGCAGAGATTGAAAGAAACGCTATCCAAATACTGCCCCACCTGGGGATCCATCCCATATACAGTCCCCAAACCCAGACACTATTGTGGATGCCAAGAAATGCTTGCTGACAGGAGCCTGATAAAGCTGTCTCCTGAGAGGCTGTGCCAGAGGCTGACAAATACAGAGGCAGATGCTCGGAGCCAACCATTGGACTGAGCACAGGGTCCCCAGTGGAGGAGTTAGAAAAAGGACTGAAGGAGCTAAAGGGGTTTGCAACTTGTAAGAAAAACAACATTATCAACCACCCAGGCCCCCCAGAGCTCCCAGGGACTAAACCACCAACCAAAGAGGCTCCAGCTGCATATGTAGCAGAGACTGTCTTTGTCAGGCATCAGTGGGAGGAGAGGCCCTTGGTCCTGTGAAGGTTGGATTTCCTGGTGTAGGGGAATGCCAGGGTGGGAAGGCGGGAGTGGGTGGGTGGGGGAGCACCCTCATTAAACACAGGGAGCAGCAATGGAATAGGGGGTTTGGAGGGGAAACTGGGAAAGGGGGTGACATTTGAAATGCAAATACATAAATATCCAATTTTAAAAAACTGAAAAAAACAACACCAAAAAGGAAATTTGTCTCTACACACTAACAAAAAACAAACAAACAAACAAAAATCAGAAGAAAAACAAAAAAAACAGTTCCATGAGTGATAGAGCTTAAAAGAATACACTATTTAGGGTTCAACTTACCATTTACACTAAAATCAACCAAAAACATAATGTAAATAATGTTTTTTTCTAAAACATGATCTTAAAAAGTGAAATGACATTTCCCATTTATGGTGTAGAATCTTCCTGCTTTTATATTCAGCACTTCCCCAAAGTAATCTATTCATTTAGTGATATTAGTATCAGAATTCTATTTGCATTTTTCAGAAAGTAAAGGTGATTTTAGAAAGCTATTTAAAATGTAAAGTGTGGAGAGGATCCAAAACAATTCCTAAAGAATAAAAAAGAAAAAAAAAAAACAATTCAAATGTTAGTAATTCCCAATTTTAAAAAAACAACACGGTACTCAGAAAATTACAAGTATACAATTTAATTGAAGAGAATGGTGTGAACGAAAAACAAAAGCACCCTCGTGTTTACGTGCACCTGGTGTTCAACAAAGGACGAAGATTGCACACTGAGGAAAGTATGTTTTCAGCGAATGATACTGAGACAATTGGATATACACACATAAAGGAGTGAAACTGGGACTCTGCCCCCACCACTACAGAAAGAAACTCAAGACGTAGCAATGGATGCACATAAGAAATTTAACTAGTAGGAGAGAGGAAGAGAGGGAGCGAGAGAGGGAGGGAGTGAGGGAGGGAGGGAGAGAGAGAGAGAGAGAGTCCTGATGATCTTAGAACTGGCAAGACACTTTTAGATAGCATGCAAAAAGCACAAGTAAAAACCTCACATAAATTGATTATAAAAATTAGATGTCTTGTCCATTGTGAACACTATCAAAGAAAAAAAAAAGATAGCATCCAATATGGGGGAAATACACACAGATCATGTATTTGGTAAAAGACTTTTTTCTAGATTATAAAATGATTATTCAACTCAGGAATAAGAAAAGTAGCAAAACACCTAAACTTTGGCAAAGATATCAATAATCATCTCTCGGAAGGCACCCAATGGTTGAGAAGTCACTGAGACAATGCCCGGCACCACTGGCTCTCAGGGAATATAAACGACATGAATGAAGTACCATTTCACATCTACTTGAGGGGCCATGTTTTCAGTGAAAATAACAAGCACTGATAGTTACAGCATTTACACATCACTGAAGGTAAAGTAAGGAAGAGTTTCTATGAAAAGTGTGTATAGCACTCCTAAAGGGCTATACACAGAATTACATATGGTTTTACAATTCTGTGATAATATATTTACACAGATATTTGAGAATGCTATTTCAGTAAAAGTTGTATATGAGTGCTCATGGCAGCACATTCACAATAAGTAAAAGGTCTAAACATTCAGAATGCCCATGGAGGAATGAATGGATAAGAAAGTGTGGTATTTCCTCATAAGGGAATGCTATTAGAATAAAACCATGCATGTGCTGAAATGTGAATGAGAAACAAGAGCTTCCTAAATGAAATAAGCCCCACTCGAAATGTCACACTTGTAATTCTACTTGTATTATCCCAACAGGTAAATCAACTCAGACAGGAAGCAGGTAGGCAGAGACTAGTGGGAGCCAGGAATGTAGAGTGACCACTTAATGGGTACAGCATTAACTTTGGGAGTGGTAAAAACACTTCAACTAGAGATATGAGGCAGCGTACATGTATGTGTATATGTGTATATGGGTATATGTATATATACATGTATATGTATAAATACATATACATTTCTATACATGCATATATGTGTGTGTATATACCTATGTACATATGTATGTATATACACATATACATATGTACACACATATTTACATAGGTACATATATGTATGTAAATGTGTACATATATATGTGTGTGTATATATATATATATATACCCATGTGTGTGTGCATAATGTAATTGTCCTAAATGCCATTGAATTGTCTATCAATATTATTATATTTTCATTAAATCTTTACACACATGTAAAAGTCACTTAGAATGTTTTCGTACGTCATAGCCACAGAAACCTGAATCTCTGAAAATATTTTTCTTCTCGAGGATGACTCAGGAGGGTTCACTTTTTGCTTTCCTTGGGGAGGTGTGATGTTGGAGAACTGTTTCCTCTTTTATCTTTTAACCTTGAAGAAGTCCATTCTGGCATTCTTTATTGTGTTCTATTGATTTATTTGTCTGTCCCTTTTGTCAATATCAAATTATCTTGTGGCTCATAACAGTTAAAAATAATTATTTCAATTTTCAGAGTAGGGCTTATTGGAGATTTGGATAGAAATTATGTTTAAAGGCTAACACAAATAAGCATGTTGGCATTTTAACAATATGCAACGTGGACAGGCAATATTTGCCCAATTGATTTACCTATTTCCCTTCAGAAATGTCTCATAATATCCAGAATACACAGTGTGCTCATTTCTCATCAAATTTATTCCTAAATACGTAATGTTCTTTGATCCTATTGGAAATGTTATTTTAAGACATTATCTAATTTACATTGTTTTTACATAAATACAATTGCTGGTTGTAGATTAGCTTTTCATCTCGTAGCTACACTAATTTTTCAAGCTAATCTCAGTTTATTTTTTATAAATTCATATACATTATTCAACTTTACGATGGTGAAGTATATGAATAAATGTATTTTACATGCTCGTTTGCAGTTGTGGTTTGTTTTTTTTTGCCTGATTTCTTTGGCTGAGACTTCTATAATGAATGTTATAAGCATTTATTGAACAGAAATTTCAAATGCTTGTTCTCAGTTACAAAGGAAAGACAGTCACCATTTTGATGAATAATATGGCATTGGAGGTGAGAGTTTAAATTTTCCCTTTCTTAGACCAAAGCTATATTTCTTTATTACTATTTTAATTTGATGATAATGGTTATATTTTGTCAAATGCTCCCTCTATTGAAAAGATTGTGTAGTTTTTTCTTTATCTGCTCATTTTTAGTTTAAAGTAAATGACACAAATTATTTTTGACATATTATATAAACACTGCATTTCTTGGATGAAACAAATATACCAACTTATTAATCTTTTGTTACAACATTTGATAAAAATCTTTGTGCCTGTAATAGTTAATTTTGTCAACTTGTAATTGATAAACTCCTAGGAGATTATAAAACATGCGCTGGTACATTTATAGCGCTTGAATAGTTTAATTCCTTAAAGGGGATAAAATCATAGCAGCATTGTTGGGAGATAAAAGCACAAGGCTGGACCTGTCACAAGGTTCAGAATCACTGAGACAGGACTTGGAGGTGACATCTTGCTCTGTCCCTTTCTGTATCATTTTGCCTCTGCTTCTTATCTGAAATTATTTGAACAACCCTGCTCCACCATACCTCCCCGCCCCCCACCATGGGATGGAGTGGCACCTTTGAATTCACGAGTCACAATAAAGCCTTCTCTTTTAGGTCATTATGGTGGGTCTTTTGAAACAACACTGAGAAAAGTAATTTGTGGTCATGAGGGATGTTCTACTGCTCTAAGTGAAGTGTTGGGTAGTTGGTACCCATTGTCAACGCCATGGGATCACTGAAAGACAGGCCTGTGGGATGTGCGCGGAGCATTTAGACTAGGTTAACTAAGGTAGGGACCCCTCAAGAGATGCGAGCATTACATCTGTTAGTTCTTGATTTCAAAAGAAGAGAAAGCTAGCAGAGCACAAGCATCCACCCTTCCCTGAACTCTTCTCTGGATGCCTTATGACCTGCTGCTACCTCATGTCCTGCTGCCATTACTTCCCTTCCATGATAAACTGTGAGCCAAAATCAAAGCTTTCTGCTTTAAGTCTCTTTTAACAGGTATCTCGCCATGCCACAGGACAAGGAACTAATACAGTCATCCTGACCCTGTTTTAGCAATCGTGTCAAGGCAGTCTGCTAAAATGAGTTGAAAGATGAGCCATTATGTTTCTCTATTTTCCATAACAAATTCCTGTGGCACAATTTCCTTTCCCCTCAAATGCTTTGTTCTCAGTGAGGACATTTGGCTTTAGGTATTTATGTGGTAATTTGTTAGATGAATTCAATTTCCTTCACTGATAGAAAAAATTTAAACATTTCTGTTTTACTTCAATTAATTTTAAAGGATGTCTTTCTAGGAATTTCTATCTTTTTTATCTATTGTCAGTTCTATTGACATAGGTCACACAAATTATTTTCTAAATAGCCTTTGAATATTTTTACTATATGTGACCAAAGTGCTTGTTCTTTCAATAGCTGTGGTTTATATTTCTAGACTGCTAGATCTATTTTTTTTTTCATTTTTTCTTATTTTTCTTTTCAATTCAATTTTTTAAATAATTTTCTTTCAACATATTCTGGATTTAATCATAATTTTCTTTTTAAATATGAATTCTGAAAAAAACAATTTTGTGCTACTTTTATTAAAATGTTTAATAGTAGACCTAAAAATATCTTCCTAAGTATTTCTACTTTAGTTTTCACCTATGAATGTATATATTTATAGATCAAAATGTTGTCTAATTTTTTTGTAATTTCTGTCCCTAGCTCATGAGTTTTTCTTACTCGTGTGCAATTTGAATTTTAAATTTTAGTACAACCTGACACATTGTTTATTTTTCTAAACATACTTTCTGAAATGAAAAATTATATATTCTAATTTTATTTGGCATAATATTCTGTGTCAATTAACTCAAAGTAGTTGGTTGTGTTGTTGAAATTTTCTGTATCTTACTTATGTTCCTATTCTATGTACTCAGCCTGTCATTGGCTCTGCAAATTTCCCATCATACACCTGAGAACATTGTTCAATAAATCTCTCTCTCTCTCTCTCTCTCTCTCTCTCTCTCTCTCTCTCTCTCTCTCTCCCTCTCTCCCTCTCTCTCCCCCCCCCTCTCTCTCTCCCTCTGTCCCTCCCTCTCTCTCTTTGGAACTGGGGATTCAAGCCAGGAATTTTTGTGCATGCCAAGCAAGGACACCAACGATGAGCTGTATTTATCCTAGTGAATTATGTTGTCTTGGTTCAATAACATTTTTATGAGATATTGTCATGAGGTAATTTCTACTTTTGGTACTGGTCTTCCTCTCAGATTTTATTTTGTCTGTTATTGCTTCAGTCATGGATGCACCTTTATATTTTGTATTTAAAACTTTGTCTTCCTGTTTCTTTTGGTTTGTTTGCTTTTAATCTATGCTCTTTTTATCTAGCCTGATTGTATTTACTTTTTTAAAATTTACATTTCAAATGTTGCTCCCCTTCCCATCCCCCCTCCATGAACTCTCCCCCTCTCCCCCTCCCCTTTGCCTCTAAGAGGGTTCTCCTTTACCCATCCACTCCCACCTTACCCCTCTAGCATCTCCCTTCTCTGGGGCATTAAGTCTCCACAGGACAATGTACATCCCCTCCCACTGAGGCCAGACAAGGCAGTCCTCTGCTACATATGTAGTGGGGGGAGGGGAGGTAGTCACCTATGTATGCTCTGTCGTTGGTTGCTTAGTACCTGGGAACTTTGGGTGGTCTGGTTAGTTGATACTATTGTTCTTCCTATGGGGTTGCAATTCCCTTCAGCTCCTTCAGTCCTTCCCCTAACTCTTCCATTGGGGTTCCCGTGCTCAGTCCAATGGTTGGCTGTAAGTATCTGCATCTGTCTCTGTCAGGTGCTGGCAGAGCCTCTCAGAGGACAGTCGTGCCAGGCTCCTGGCTGCAAGCACATCTTGGCATCAGCAATAGTGTGGGAGTTTGGAGTCTGTACTGAGATAGATCCCAAGCTGGGGCAGAGGGGACAGGAGGAACCAATAGAAAGTCCCAGACACCAGGAATGTGAGAGGCTTCCAAGACCCAGTGGGAATAACATTAGCCAAAATGCCCAGTAGTGGGGAGATGAAACCTGAAGAGACCACCTCCAGTAGATAGACATGACCTCCAGTTGAGGGATGAGGTCACCCACACGTCTCAAAATTTTTTGACCCAGAATTGTTCCTGCCTAAAGGAAATGCAGGGACAAAAAATGGAGTAATATTTGCTTTTTAATTGGAAGGCACAGTCCACTTATTTGGTGTGATTATTGACATTTGAACATGAGGCCCTATCTTCATGTTGTGTTTTTCTCTTTTTATAATCTATTCTTCATTTTTATACTTATTTATGTATTGTATAAGGGTGTGTTTTCATGCCATGGCACTAGTATGGAGAATGGAGGATACCTTGGAAGAATTGGTCCTCCATTTGCAGTATGTGGCTTCTAGAGTTTAAACTCAGGCTATCAGGCTCCTGTGATAAGGATGCTTACCTACTTACTTACCTCACTGGCTACTTATTCTTTACTTTTATTTGTTGTAACTATCACTTTTCTGCATCATTTTGGGGAAAACAAATAATTTTATTTCTCATTTTGATAAACTTACTAACTTTTTATTTGTCTATTTTGTGCTATTGTTAATGGTGCTTCGGAGGTCAAAAGATGCATCTCCAGCAACTGCCTCAAAAATGTAGACATTTTGGCAATTGTGTATCCATGAATGACTTAAATTCACTGTTTTTTATTGTCACGCACAGTATCTTTGCATATTTCAGGTAAGATGGCTTATTATTTCATCATCATGAAAAGCCTCTTGCTAACATTTTGCTATAACTAGACATTGTAAATAAATTACCAAGGCAGAAAAGAACCTAATAAGGAGCTTACCACACTGGCAGCCATGCTGTGCCTAGATGGTGTCCTGTTTAGAGCACAGAGCCTGCATGTGCATGGTGTCAGACATGTCCCTTCAGAGAAACAGGATTCTCTAAGTTTATAGCCTTAACTTGAGATGTCAGACAAGGATAGAGAGAGAGCACATTCAAGATGTCAGGGAAGCCTGACACAATTCATTTCATGACTAATTTTTTTTCTATAATTGCATTTTTCTACTTTGTACTTCATGACTCAGTCTTAGTATTACTGGCCATATTGTAAGTAGTGCAAATATTAAATTTGTATATTAAGAATGGTTAGGATTTAATTTTATATACAAAACTATTGAAGCCAGATATCACTTTAGAAATCAATTTGGCATTTTCTCAGAAAACTGGAAATAGTTCTACCTCAAGGTCAAGCTATATCACTCCTGGGCATATTCTCAAAAGTCACTCCAACATCTCACAAAGACACGTGCTCAACTATGTTCATAGCAGCTTTATTCTTAATAGCCAGAAACTAGAAATAACCTAGATGTCCCTCAATTGAAAAATGGATAAAGAAAAAGTGCTACATTTACACCACAAAATACTAATCAGGTATTAAAAACAAAGACATCATGAATTTTGCAGACAAATGGATAGAACTTGAGAATATCATCCTGAGTGAGGTAACCCAGGCCCAAAATGATATGCATGGTATGTACTCACTTATGAGTAAATATTAGCCCTAAAATATAGGTATCATGTTACACTCCACAGATTCAAAAAAACAAGAAGGAATGCCCAATCGTGGAAGCTTGAATCTCTCTTAGAAGGAGAAATAAAATAGTTATAAGAGGCAGATAGTGGGAGGGAACTGAGAGGGAGGTGGAGGGGGGATTCAGGATCAGGTATGGTGAGGGACAGGAGAAATAACTTGATGATCATGACAATTAATAGAAATCTGCAGTTGATGGGGGTGAGGAAGTAGAGGGCATCTCCAGGATGAGACAGAGACCTGGGATAATGGAGGTGCCCAAGAATCAATTGAAGTGACCTTAGCTGTGATTCACTACACTGGGGATATGGAACATGAAGAGGCCACCTCCTGTAGCTGTACAGGAACCCCAGTGGAACAACAGAGACACTAACCAATCCCCAAAACTTCAACCTCAAATTTATCATGACTACAAGTAATGTAGGCATGGGGTGGAGCAGAGACTAAGGGAATGGCCAAAAAATAAACTGCCCAACTCGAGATCCATCCTATGGGCAAGCACCAATCCCAAACACTATTAATGATATTGCATTATGCTTGCAGACAGGAGCAAGTTGTCCCTTGAGAGGCTCCACCCAGCAGCTGACTAAGATACAGACACCCACAGCCAAACAGTGGGATGGAACTTGGGAACTCTTATGGAAGAATAGGAGGAAAGATTGTGGACCCCAAAGGGGATAGGAACTCCACAGGAAAACCAACAGAGTCAACTAACCTGGCTTTCATGTGGACCCTGAATAACTGGAACGGGAGCTATCCCAGAGCCTGTTGCCTGTACATGAGATATATTCTACTAGCTGGGCTGCCTTGTCTGGCTTCAGTGGAAAAAGAAGTGCCTGGCCTCACAGAGGCTTAAAGTGCCAGAGTAGGGCGATACCCAGGAGGGCCCCACTCACTCAGAGAAGGAAAACGGGGAGGGGAAAAGTATTGTGAGTGGCTGGTAGGGGGCAATGAATGAGATGTAAAGTGAATAAATAAAAACAAATTAAATTAAATTAAAAAATCAAAGTGTTAAGGGGAGAGAGAGAGAGAGAAAGAGAGAGAGAGAGTTCTGAAGGATATTTCATGCAAAGACAGAAGGCAATTTCTGAAATGAGGTATATGTTTATTATCTTGATTGTGATATTGACTGAAGTGTTCAATATGTATAGTATCTCATATCAAGTATGTGACAATGACTCATAATAGAATTCAGTTGGAAATTTCAATAAATTATCTGTAACAGAAAATGACAAGCTTCCATGGACACTTAAAGTTAGTATTCCACATACTCTTCACTACAGTTCTGTGCAGGTTTTATGAGCATTGTTACATAGGTGAAATACAGAGTTAATTTTCGCCACCCACATTCAATTTCCAGTTAGCACATAGTGCTTTTTAAAACATTTAGAACATATCTTAAACTGTCTTTCTCTTGAGATTAAAATCAGCACTCATACTTTGCTAAGTATGGGGAGCTAGTGTATAAGGGCAAATTCAAGCTCTCTTGTCTTCCAAGGTTAAGCAGGGTTTGGTAGAAGTCTGGGTACTTAGCAAGCTCCCATGCAGGTCATCATGCCAGAACCTTGGAAAAGCCCAGTGGTGACTTAGGTAGTGGATACTGAGGGATACTTAGGTAAAAAGAAAGGACATGGAAACTAACCATGAATAACAAGGAGGGGGGCCAAGAAAAGTCAGACAAATGGTTTTTCTGTTTGTTTGTTTTTAAATTTGGGTTCAGTATTCAGAATACAAATATTTTCCCATTTTCTAAAAATTTGTTCTGCTTTTCTATAAATTTGACCTGCTTCAAAAGAGGTCTGTTGCTGCAATGGATCCGAAGAGGTAAGAGACATGTTCCATGTAGCTCATGTTCTTCAAATAACAGAATATCAGAAAAGATCTCAGCCAGTTACACACTTGAAAGGAAAGAAAGGAGCACAGAGAGTTGTATACATGAAATTTAATGTAAATTTTGGTATGAACATGGATTCATTAGGATTAGCAAATAATAAAAACAAGTGTAAAGTTTGAGTTCAGTTGATAAATTTTCTTTACTTTCAAGACTACAAACAAAGACTTGCTAATTTAATAAGATTTAAGCAACAAACTTACATGATTTAGAGTCTGGTGATGGAGGAGAAATATTAGATACAGCCAGGTCACTTTTTGATTTTTTAGGCTTCTTTGCATTCATCTGCCAAGGTTTGTCATAGCTTCTAAAATCCCTTCTTGTTCCCTTGGGTTCTGTTAAAACAAAATATAAACAAATCATAATAATAAGGATAAAATATTCTGGTTGTGAAATGGAGCATCTTATTTTTTAAATGGTTATTGAGAGAAGATATAGTTCATAAAACATTGGATTTTGTTCTTTATTTTAGACTTTTATCCATAAATCACAGTTGTGAAATAGCTTAACCAGGATATCTACATTACCTACTTGCTTGAATAAATGTGAGAAAAAGAAATTCACTAATCAGTATAGCAGGCACTCACAAGCTTTGACTGATATTAGCAATTTCAGCATCAGTCATGATTATAGTATAATAATAATCATAACCATGTTATAATTATGTCATATTATGCATTTATATCACATATATATTTTATATTTCAAGTTTTATGGTGAAACAGCAAGAAATACTCAGCCTACACTCTCTACTAATATACTTGAAACTAGATAAAACACTCCACATTTAAGTTTGGATCAATAGAAAACTATCATTGAAAGTTTTGATGAAATATATTAAATGAAAAATAAAAGATTTAAGACACTAAGGAAAATGATAATCTTACAACTATTAAATATCAGGACCTGACTTTTTTTACTTTCCAATATAAGTAAAACAATCTATGAAACAAAACAAAGTCAAATAAGGTTCTCAAAAGCTGGATTAAAATATAATTGCACATAGTATTTTAAAGGGAGGTTTTTTTTGCGTGTGCTCTTTTCTTTTTCTTTTTCTTTTTTTTTTATAAATACTGACAGAAAACTAAAATGGAATACCACATTAAATTTGTATTCAGTGTTGGAAAAGGAATTCTGATAGTGTTGAAAATTGAATCAGGGACACAGAGAACATACTTCACTCAATAGAGCTCCAGAGCAGAGTCCACAAAATGAGACAGGCAATGTTGGATGAAGAGGTGAATGATGTCCATTCAAGGAGACTCAATTTGCACAAAAATGATTTTTATGAAGAATTGTAGAAAATATTTCAGCTACAGTTTGTATATCAAAAGTGTGTGTGTGTGTGTGTGTGTGTGTGTGTGTGTGTGTGTGTGTGTGTGTGTGTGTAGCTAGGTGTCAATGTGGTGTGTGTTTGTGTGCGCATGTACATGGAAGTATTCCACAAAGAGAATTGCTTTTCATTGAAAAACTGAAACAAATAGAAAAGTTTCTCCTCCACACCACAAAGTTGAATATGTGAGGACATGCTGCACCCTGAGTTGCTAGATGTATTTAAATGCAACAATAGGGCAATTTAGGATATTTTGGAAATGTCTTTCTTTTCTATCCTTAAGGTGTTGAGACATTGTGTAACAGATTAGAAGATACACCAAAATAATCCAAATCACAGCCATGGCTTGAGAAGGAATCATTAAGCACCAACCAAATAATCATTCTTTGTTTCTATTAACATCCAAGAACTAATTATTTTCTTTCTCCTTCCACACCTTCCTTCTGAAACCTTTCCCCTTCTATGGCCCTTACGGTCCACATAAACAAGCATTCCATCAGGTTCAAATTTCCACTTCACATCTTAACATGTATTTCATTTTTGTCATGTTTCCTTCTTTGTAGCTCCCTGGAATAGAGTGTTTCACCCCCATCCTAACACACACACACACACACACACACACACGCACACGCACACGCACACACACACACACAGTGAAGGCTAGAGACTTCCTACATTTCAGATGCTTCTACAATTGGAAGCCTCCACAAATAAAGGGAAACAGGAAACACCACTCACCACACTGTTTACCACTCCTCATCATCAGCCTCTGCTTTTCCCCACAGCAGTTTTCTAGAGCTTGCTACAGTCTTTCTTGTCCTTCTGACAGCATGGATGAAACACCAATGACTTCTTTAACTTACACATACCATAGATTTCAGACTTTCCTGCTTCAATTCTAAGGAGCTTCATTTCTCTAATACTTCAGACACTACACTGGGTCTTCTTATTCTTATTCTCTACAACCACTCTTCTATAGATGACTTGACATCAATTATCATTGATGAAGTAGAAATTTAAGGGTTCTTTGAATGTTCGCTGTGTTGGATGGTATATAGGTAAACATGTAAAAGAATGTTTCTCTGAAGGGGACACAGTTGAAAGGCTAAGGCAGACTTGTGAAGGAATGTTTCGCTGAAGCAGACACAAGAGAAAAGGTTTTCTGCTAAAGTAAGCATGTGAAAGAACACATGATGAAGGATTCTTCACTAGTGACATGCATGTATTGGTCCACCATTACTTTTCATTACATTACATTACATTACATTACATTACATTACATTACATTACATTAGCTGAGTTCCATTTGTTTGGACTCTATAGACAGAAACACACCAAAAGATTTCTGGTGGTGTGCTGTGGCTGCTTGTCACTTCCACAGACTCTGGGTGATTTGGCAGAGTGATGTCAGCTGATAAAGGCTCACATGGAGGCTTGCTAAGTCAGACTCATGTACTGCCCTGTGGAGAACATGTGATGTTTGGAAGGAGTATAAATAGAACTCAATGGGCAGTGATAGCTCTGTTTGGCAAGACTTGGCTTGCTTGTAGAGGTAGCTATGCAAGGCTTCTTAGTCTCGAGTCTCTGTTGAAAGAGGTACCACAAAGAACTCCTGGTATCCCTGCTGCTCCAAATCTCCCCTGACTGAACTGGACTACTGTTATATCCATGAAGTGCTTGCAACTGGATCAAGATGTCAGTGCTGACCTGTGAATTGAACTTCTGTATTCCTGACAATGCAGATGGGATCTGCTCCAAAGAACTATTTCTAAACACGTCCACTTCCCCTATATCCTTTCTTTCCAACAGTCTCTCAAGGTGGTGGGCTAGAAAGGAGGTTAAAGCATTTAAGAAACCTCATTATAAGCAGGCTTTGAAAAATGTAAGAGTGTGGTTCTGATATTTTTATTTAATCAGGAACCTGTGACTATTGATGCTGAAGGTCCTGTTTCCCAGTTGGTTCTTGATCCATCATAAAAAATCCATGTTGGCCAATGGCTGGGTGGAAAAGGCGGGACCAACAGGTTCCCGAAGGTAGGAGAGAGATGCAGGAAAAAGTTTTACCACCATCCTTGGAGGAGGCAGAGCCATCAGAGAAGTAAGAATTTGGGGAAGTGGCTAAAGTGGTAGCAGGGTAAGAATTAGGCATGCCCAGTTATTACTAGCCAAGACATTTTGAGAATAACTGGTGTATGTATGTGTGTGTGTGTGTGTGTGTGTGTGTGTGTGTGTGTGTGTGTGTGTGTGTGTGTGTGTGTTCAGTCTGTGGATCTGAGATAATTTCTGGGTGGCTGCAAGAGTGTGACCCACTGGGAACACAAGACTGGGCAGCAAAAGCTACATGTAACAGAAAAAAATTAAAGTTACACACTACCTTTCAGCACAGCTAGAATCCCGTTTCTCTTGTTTTTAACCACATCAATCTCTCATATGCTTTAAATATCAGACTGGGGTTCTATGGAGAAGTCTGTTCCCACACACAGTTGCTATATTTCATGCCAGGCTTTAACTTAGTTATGTGTACATTTTGTTCATCAAGATTCCCAACTCTGCCGCAGAATTTGTGTCACTTGCTTCTACTATCTAATTTCCAACTCTCTTCTTCATCAAAGAATTTTACCTCTTGATAAACAGCACAATTTTAAGCACACAGAATAATCTGACAGTAATCATCTTTCATTACATCCCTTTCATGACAATTTAGCACACCATTCTCCATTCTTTCATTCCTGTAGATTATATGATTGTTCCTTTGATACTGGATGAGTCCCACTTCTAAGCCTGCTACCTTGACCCAGACCAGAGATTCAGAATCACATCCAAATGCCTACTAGTCTTGCTTACTAAGATGGTTCACAAAATTTAAATTTTCCAATAGGAATTCAGGCTCCAGTTCTCACTAAAAATTTAGTTTTATGTTTCGTATAATTACTTAAGTTAGTAAGCCAGTAGCTATAATCATCTACTCCCTTCTTCTACCCTGTCCAAGAAAAGTCAACAAATACTTGTGGGAATGTGTATTCTAAGAAATCTTGGAGAGTAACATAGTAATGATTAACCAAGACCTATGCTGTTCCCTTTTCTTGAATGAAAACAAGACCATTGATCCTCTTCTGTCAAGTACAGTACAGCAAATGTGTTGAGATAATGAGGTCACAATTGCATTGTAATCATTACATTGTAGAAACTACATTTGATTGGATTTCTTGACTTAGAGAAAATAATCTGCCAAAATGCAAGAATCATGTAACAGCAAACTCTACTTGTAGCTAACAGCTAAGAAAAAATTACAGCCTAAAATCCAGAAAGGAAATAAGGAACTCAGTCATATCCTGTGAGAGTTTGTTTGCCAACAAGGCAAATGGGCTTGGAAATATGTTCTTCTCTAGCTCAGTATCCACATGAGTATATAAACTAGCCAACAGTTTGATTTGTCTTGTGAAGCTGAATAAAGCTGGCTAAGCCACACATAGGCTTCTGGAACATAGATATTGAATGTTAAATGTGCATTGATAAATAATTCAGAGTTTAATATACTACTGCTCCCATAAATGAAATTATTTATAAGATATATCCTTGTGAGCCTCTAGAACTTGATAGAGATCCATTTGATCTTTTGTCACAAGGTGGGTACCATCTTAGCATCTAGAAACCAAAGCATTTGGCAATGAAGCCAATGACTTATAAACCTAAGGAAGTGATGCTAAAAAGGGAAAAAGCCAACACAAGAGTTCTCTGCTTTGTATGGCAAAACTCATTTTCTAGTTTCTTGTTTACTGAACATAACTTTTATGTAGACATCATCGTCAGCAATGTCCACCTTCTTCAGATGATATTCACTTTCTGCCCTCTTTAATACTATCAAGAGACTATTACTATGATAATCCAGAACATATTTCCTGAAATTCCACTGATTATGAGAGGAGAAGGTAACATGGTAGCATTCTAAAAAATCATTTAGAGACTAGTCAGTCCAATATCCATGGGAATTAGCCAAAGAGTTGGTTGCCCATGGGTGGTGGCTTGAATATTCTTGACCCAGGTGGTGGCACTATTAGGAGGTATGGACTTGTGGAGGAAATGTGGCCTTGGAAGAAGTGTGTCACTGTGGACATGGGGTTTGAGACCCTCCTTCTAGCTTTCTGGAAGACAGTCTTCTCATGTTTGCCTTTGGAACAAGATGTCAAACTCTCAGCTCCTCCAGTGCCATGCCTGCCTGAACTCAGCCATGCTTCCTGCCATGATGATAATGTAATGAACCTCAAAACCTGTCAGCCAGTCTCAATTACATGTCCTTTATAAGAGTTGCCCTCATCATGATGTCTCTTTACAGCAATAGAAACCTTAACTAAGACACTATACAACAGCCATGTCTTATTTAGTGTTTCTATTGCAATGCTAACATAGAATAACCAATAAGAAACTGGGATGGAAAGATTCTATTTCATCTTAATCTTCCAGTAGCACTCAATTACTGAGGGCAGGAGTTGAGAACAAGAACCCAGAAGTAGGAACTATAACAGAAACTATGATGAAATTCTGTTTACTGGCTTGCTACTCATGTTGTTCAGCCTGTTTTCTTATAGAACCCAGAGCCATCAACTCTGTGGTAGCATTGCTCACAGTGAGCTAGACCATTCCCCATCAATCATAATCAAGAAAATGTACCATAGGCTTGCCCACAAGCCAATTTTGTGGGGCATTTTCTCAACTGAGATTCCCTCTTTTAAAATGCCTCTTTGTTGTGTTAAGTTGGCATAAACAGACCAAATCACACCATGGAGAGACTGGGATTTCAAAGCAAACCCCAAACCTGAAGAACAATGTGCAAAAAGATTGAAGCCACATTTACCCTGTTGTTTTCCTCATTTAATGTGGAAAGCAGTCTATGTAGACTTGGAAATATGTCCCCAACCTCCCAATCTTCAGACTTGCTCAGTGTTCAGCCATTTCTAAAGTTATATTTACTATACAGGATAGATAATATTAGAGTTTTGAAAAATATAGAATAATTTTGAGAAAAACAAAAGTAACTTTGTGAACACTGTCTCATTACTTTTCTGTGACGATAAGCTGTATTTTTTTAAACCAAGTTGTTTATAAAATGAAACACAAGTTTGGAATGATTACTTTGAATCTATACAGACTGAACTAATTTCCTGCAAATCAGAATCATTTCTATTATACAAAGCACTCTAATTTTCATTCATAGAAGCACAATACATTTTAATGTATTCAAATCAACACTATTTTATATGAAAATTGAACATGAAACTATAATCACAGAATATCTGAAAATTTTAGGTTTATCATATTATAATTTAAAATACTTGTGAAAATTTTCTATTAGATCAGTGGTTCTCAACCTTCCTAATGCTAAGACCCTTTAGTACAGCTTTTCATGTTATGGTGACCACAATTCATAAAATTACTTTTGTCGCTACTTCATAATTGTATTTCTACTATGAATTTAAACGTAGATATATGTGTTTTCCAATAGTCTTAAATGACCCTTAAGGGGTATCAAACCACAGGTTGAGAAGCACTGTATTAGATGTACCCAAATTAGCATATATATTCAAAGGTTTGGGTTTTTCCCCAATTACCTGATGATTCACTTTCTGCCCAGAGAGCCGCTGATCCTGACAAAGTTCTTTGCAGTTGTCCTCGGTTCCCTTGTTTAGATTGAAGATGGTCAATGAGAAATGGGATTGGCTGGTCAGGTGTCTCAGTTATTAACTTGGTCATTAATTCCTAAGGGCAGAACAAGACATACATTTACATCTAAAAAGAAGAAATAGTACCTGAGCATTCATCCTTGTTTGGCACTACAACTGTCCACACAGAACAACTAATTAAAACTCTCCCACAGTCTTTCCACACAGGTTTAAGTAACTGTTCTCACTCTAAGGACAAAGTAGTACAGTTAATCTATTTGTGTTCCATAGGCAAAACACAGCAAAACCTAGCCAAAATCATACTAGAAATGTTACTGAAATTCTTTTTGTTAAACTATGATCTAAAAATTTAAATCCTAGATTACCCTTTCAAGGAATCCCATTAGAAACTGAGCTTTAGATTAAAGAAACAATGTACCATTTATAATATGTTGTTACATAATTTCCCTTGAAATTCCCAAAGAATATGCGGGAATTAAAGAAATTATTTAGCAGTTACAATGTCATATAAGCCTCACATAATCTACAAACAGTATAGAATTAATTTTTACAAACATCTCTTTTTTTCCTCTTCCCTCTCTCTCTCCCTCTTTATCCCCCTCTTTATCTCCTTCTCCCCTTTCCTCTCTGTGATTCCCCCCAATGACTAGGTCTCTATCACAATACAGACTCTTTACTTTTTAGTTGCTCTAATAATAGCTTAAATTATGCCAAAATCTGCCCAGGGATGATGTCTACATACTATTTTTATTCAAACAGGAAAAACAAAGGGCAATCTCTAATTTGTAGTCAGTTAAGATATCCAGACATGAGCAACTGCCTCACCAGCAGGATGAGGATGCTGTTCCATGCCCCTTAATTCAGTTCTTGAGAAGGCATTCCCCTGTTAACATTCCTACCAGTCACATCCCATGTTGCCTGTTTTATTGTCTGTTAATTGTCATTTTAACTTCTAAAACATAAGTGGCAATTGTTTTGCTGAGTAGGTCAGAAAAGTTAGATATTAGGATTACTTAGGAAACAAAGGGTATCAGAAACTACCATTCCATGTTTGGTTTTGCTTTTTTTTTCCTTTGTTTCCTGTTTGTTGCTGATGATGCTGGCTTATGTTTTTGTTGCTGATGATGCTGGCCTGTGTCTTCTACTTTAATGTTCTTCCTTGGGTGTTTAGCATGCTTGTCATCAATCTGTATCCAGTGAAATATTCTGAAAGGCTTACCCTAAATCATCATTATAAGTCTGTGTTATTTTCTAACCAGATTCTCATTAGAGCCCCCCACCCAAGACAAATAAAAGTCATAGTTAAGTGAAGGAAAAGATTTTCATCTTAGTCACTTTTGTAAGACAGAGACTTCCAAAGAATTGTACCCCATCTTTGGGGTACTGACACAAGCTTTGAGGTTAAACCAAGAAAGGACTGGGATGGGCCAAGGGTGGCTGCAATATCTATGTTGAGACAATACAAATTTTATAGATGAAAAGATATGTTGCTGTTAGGTACACAATTAGAATAATTCAGAGCATCTGAAAGCTAATGGTGGAAATCCAAAGATCAAGACAGGTTGATTCATGAATGTACTCTGATGCAAAGTATTTGTCAAGGAAATACTTTCTATATGCTAAAAGATGGGAAAAAATAGTGAGCATTACCATCTGTGGTGCTTTAAATAAGCTTATCCCAGAGAGTGGCACTATTAGAAGGTGTGTCCCTGTGGCAATGCGCAACGAGACCTTCCTCCTAACCATGTTGGAGCCAGTCTTTTCCTAGCAGTACTCAGATGAAGATGTAGAACTCTCAGCTCTTTTTGTACCATCCTTTCTTTGACACTGCCATGCTCCCACCTTGATAATAATGGGCTGAACCTCTGAACCTGTAAGCCAGCCCAAATTAAATGTTGTTCTTATAAGAGTTACTTGGTCATGGTGTATATTCATAGCAGTAAAACCCTAAGTAAGACAGAAGTTGGTACCAGGAGTGGGATAGGTCTATGATAAGCCTGAACATGCTTTTGTTTGGAAGAATGTGTATTTGGGGAATTTGGATTTGGAAAGCAGTGGAATGCTTTATGTGGATCTTAATAGGCCATCCTAGTAGAAATATGGACGATTTTGTTGCTGAGGGTGATTTAAACTGTGAAGACATGGCTCAAGTGGTTTCAGTGGAGAATAATTTTAGTATGATGCATAGAGACATTTTTTGTGGTATTTTGGTGAAGAATGTTGCTGCCTTTTTCCTTGTCTGAAGAGTCTACCTGAGGCTAAGGTATAGAGATTTATATTAATTGCTTTGACAAAGGAAGTCTCAAAAAAAGCCCAGCAAGAGGTTGTTCTCTGGTTTAGTCTCATGAAGAATGTTTTGATCAAGCATAGCAAGAGTTAAAAGAAAAAAATACAAAATGTATGGTTCAAGTAATAAAGGGGTACCAGGAAGTGTAATGGAGCTTAATCCTGTGTTCAAGGAGATAAAGAGATTAAGGGAGTGATGATCTCCTGGCAAGATCTCACCCAGCTAAGCTTATTGTTTGTGTTTTCAGTTAAACAACAAATCATTTGGGCTTTTAACCTGGAATGAACTACAATACAGAAATGGAAGGTACTTATGATCCAGATGTTGAGGCTGAAAGACATAGGCTTTTGATCCAGATCTTGAGGAATAGTGGCCATGAAAAGCTTGGCAAAGGCATGGTGGTACACATCTTTAATCTCAGGAGACAAAGCCAAACAGATCTCTGAGTTCAAGCCTGGGACAGAGCAAGTTCTAGGTGAAGAAAAGCTTAAGCCCATACATGGTAGAACATGCCTTTAATCCCCAAACTCAGGAGATAAAGGCATGCAGATGTCTGAGTTCAAAGTCAATCTATGGAGCAAATTCCACACCAGCCAAGTTTAACCAGTGAAGGAGTTGGAAAAGAGAAAGCTGGTAATAGAATAGGGGGAGCATGTTCCAATCCAACCCCAGCAAGGAGCAGAACTTGGAAGCTTTGGAAATGTGGCTCTGGCTTTATAGTCAAGAATAGAAGAGACTACTGGGACAATTGATGCTAGTTAGCAAAAGCTAAGAAAGTAGTGGTGATTAAGAAGAGACCAGTATCCCTGAGGTGCAATCTTCTGAGAAATGTTTCCTAAGATCACAAAGAACTTGTGTTCCAGAGATAGCCAAGGTTGTACCTTGTGGAATCCACCAGAACCTAGATTGCTACAGAGGGCAGAGCTGGAGAAGTCACTCAAGCACTTTGGAGGAATCCAGAAGATCATGTGTGGATTCCAGCTTCATGTAGAACAAGAAGCTGTGAAGTTGAAGTTCACTTGGAGATTCCAAAATTTTAAACATGCCAGAGCTGTGGGAAACCTGCTGAAGAAAGCTGCTAACAGGGAGTGGAACCAACCTAAGAGAGAAGTTTGTTGCGGTCAAAAGGATGAAAGGAGTTGGAGAGCTGAAGAGTGTTATGACATCAGACATGGAGATGCAGAGTTTGGAGTTTGCCCAGCTGGTTTTTGGTCTTGCTTTGGGGATTATAGGTAAATGATTTAATGAATTTCAGAAGAGAGTTTGAACTTTGGTCTTTTAACAGTATTGAGATTGCTATAGACTATGAGGACTTTGGAATTTGGACCAAATATGTTTTGCATTATGCTATGTTTAGGTCTGACTTCCATAGACTTGTGTTTGAAAAAGCCAGTGGGGGCCAGGGAGTGGAATATGGTGGTTTGAATATGCTTGGCCCAGGGAACAGCACTATTGGGAAGTGCACCCTTGTTGAAGTAGGTGTGGCCTTGTTGGAGGAAGTGTGTCACTGTGAGGGTGGCCAGTGAGACCCTTCTCCTAACCATGTGGAATCCAGTCTTCTAGCAGTCTTCAGATAAAGATGTAGAACTCTAAGCCCCTCCTGTTCCATGCTTGCCTCCTGCCTTGTTGATAATGGACTAAACCTCTGAACCTGTAAGCCAGCCCAAATTAAATAGTGTCCTTATAAGAGTTGCCTTGGACATGGTGTCTGTTTACTTTAATAAAACCGAAACTGTGACACCACCATTGAAAAGGCTTAATTATTACTATAACTAAAGAGAGAATATCCCTCTATTGGCAATCATAACACAATGCTGTGCTCAATTAAATTCCAATTACACATCAATATAACACAACACAACTCACAACATTTCAAATTTGGCACTTAGGGAAGAGACGTGCAGTATTCTGCTTGAACCTCTTGCTTATTACAAAGATCACTAGACAATAGAGAGAAAGGGGAATGAAAGGACCAACAAAGTTTATCTTGTCACATAAATCCTAGGCACTAAGATACAACAAAATTAGGTCAGACAAAATGGCCCAGGTCCACAGTAACTTTCCATTGTGACCCTGTGAGAGTTAATATAATTTTGTTTCTAAAATTCTATCTTTCAAGTCAGATGGAAAATGTCTATGTTTTTGTTCTTTGAAAAGAAACCGAAGCATTCCCTTATTCTCTACATAAGAGAGGTCAAATAGCCTCTATTTTAAAAGTATTATGCGTCTAGTAATTTCAGGGACAAATTTTTTGTTTTTTGTTTTTGTTTTTGTTTTTTTCGAGACAGGGTTTCTCTGTATAGCCCTGGCTGTCCTGGAACTCACTCTGTAGACCAGGCTGGCCTCGAACTCAGAAATCCACCTGCCTCTGCCTCCCAAGTGCTGGGATTAAAGGCGTGTGCCACCACTGTCTGGCTCAGGGACACATTTTTAACCCACTAATAAATATATAAGGTTAAAGTAACAGAGAAATTCAACCATAAGCAATTAAAACAGTTAATTTTTTTTTTTTTTGGTATAGTATATTGCTTGGTCAAAAGTCTATCTTTAGATGATTCCAAACACAAGAAGTGTTATTTAGCTTTTCAGTATATGTGTCAAGGCATTTTGCATTTAAATAACCCTGAAGACTTTGAACTTGCAGAAGTCCCCTTTCTATACAGGAACATTTAAATAATTTTCAAAGGAGCTCTTGGCAATAGATTAACAGTCTCTTTCAACCAAGAAGTTGTAGATACACAGAAATATAACCAAGGAGCTGATAGATTTGGGAAGTGAGAATAGAGTTGTGCAGATAGAATGTCAAGTTTAAAGTGGGAATTGATTGGTGTTTAGTCCACAAGGTTCATTCAGCACAAGGGGAATTATTTCAGAACATTAAGCCAGTCTCAACTATCAGGCTGAATACCTTCAGGAAATGCTCTACAATAATTACCATTAATGTAAGGGTCCTGGTATGAAAGTCCCTGTGAGATTTTGGTTGTGTGTGTTTATAAATAAAAAGCAAATGGGAAGTAGTAATATCATCCTGTCCACAAATTAAATATTTTTAGGTATTTTAGACTAAGGACCTAGGCGATTGATAAAGTGAAAATACTGCTTTACTTGGCACCCTATTTGCACTCAGTCTAGAACACATATTATCAAACTTGCCCATAACTTACTTCATAATTACTAATAATGATAACATTGATACACATACAACATACAACAAACAGCATACAACAGGAGGTCTATGATACAGTCACGTCTAAGCACCACTCTGCTGAATGGTTCTATTTACTAGCTGTGTAGGATTGAGTCAGGTACATTATCACTTTAACAACTAAATGTGAATGATAGCAGTAATGTGAGTGAAGATAATTTGCAAAGTGGTTAAGCTATGTAGAGACTGCTGGAGTGGGGACTGTTTCTCAGAAGTCACTCCTTCATTGATCTGGGTTAGAGCTTCCTAATGAGGAGTTTGTAGAGGCCTTGGAAAGCAGAGAGAAGCAAAAGAAACTGTTCTATAAAGTCTATTGAGGACAGAAATGAGGGCAAGCAAGAGAGCTGCAACAGCCTCCCAGAGCCTCTGGAAAACTCCACTGCAGGCTGGGATAGAAAGCCTGCAAAATACCCAAGAACTGCAGCAGCTCCTGGCACACAATTATTAGCCAGCTGCTTCTTTTGCTGTAACCTGAAATCTCCAGGGTCAGTAACTCTGATCCTGATGGCAGCCTCTCTTGATCTGCAATGGCAGTTCTCTGGCCTCGGAGGTCAATGTGTTATCTCTTATCATGTGAATTTATTATTATTAACTCTATTATTACCAAGACACACAAGATAGTTTCTGTTTTTCTGACTTAATGTTTAGTGATGACCCTCAAAAAAGCAAACATTTTAATATTTACTGAAATTTATAAACATTTATAGGTTATACACCTGTGTAATATCTTATTTTATTATTTATTTATTATTTTTATTATATTATTATAATAACTATTCTTTTATTAACATAGATTGGCAATATTATAAATGTATGGACTATTTCCATTGACTTTATTTTGATATTAATATTTTATCTCTCTTAATTAAAATATAATTACACTATTTCCCCTTTTCCCTTCCCCCTCCAGTGCTTTCCATGGTCTCTCCTTGGGTCTCTCTCAAATTAACAATTCATAGGCTTTCTTTTTTTAATAGTTATCAGTTAAAATCCACTTAGAGTTACATGTGTGTATATGATTTCAGGGCTGACTGCTTTGTATTGGATAACCAACGAGGAGGCTTTTTACTGAAGAAAATTCTCTGCCTCCCAACAGACAGGTGCTGCCTGGAATTCTTTGCCTGGGAACGCCTCCCCAGGAGGTTTCCTTCTCTTTCTCTCATGTTAGCAGATTTTTCCTTGTTCTTTTTTGTTTGTTTGTCTAACTCAGTCATATTGTTGAAGTATCATGGGTGAAGCTTCTCTGTTAAAAGATACATAGTATCACAGTAGATTCCTCAGTCCTCTGGCACTTTGAATCTATTTTCCATCTCTTCCTCATATTCCCTGAGCCTTAGATTAAAGATGTGGTGTAAATGTATTCACTGAGACTGTGAACTTCATGACTACTTGTTCTCTACATTCTGATTGGTCAACTTTTTCTGTAATGTTCTCCCTCTGTTACAAGGAAAAGTTTATTTGATGAGTTTATTTGATCTATGGGCTTAAAAATAAGTATTTAGAATGCAGCCAGAAATTATACTGGTTTAATAATGTATGAGGCTCTCCTCTAATATCCACAAGCACTAGTCCAGGTACTGGGCAAGGTGTCCAGCACTAGGCAGGATTTTCCCCCTGGAAAATGGGCCTGGGTATAAATTAGACAGCTGTTAGTTACAGACAGAATAGGAGCACCACTGATATACTCTTAGGACTATATTGCCTGGCTTCTTATTGCTGTGGATCACACATGTGACAGCTGGGTAGGACTATTGGCTGCTTCTCTCCCTTTCAGTAATGTGAAAGCTTGTCCTTAGGGACGTTTGTAATTATTTTATATTAGGAGACTACAGTGCATTATTATATGTAGAATTTTATTTTTGTTCCCTCAAAATTGGCATTAAGATCTGATGACTGAATAAATTCATTCTAAATCTGTGTATGCTTCAATATTCTATTTTTAATTAGGTTCCTTAAGTTCTGTACCTGAGATCATTACCTTCTAAATATTTACTTCCTAACCTAATACCCAATTATGATTCATTAATGGCCAAAAATGGACATTGAATTGTTAACTTGAAATGTGAATCTCTTTTTGATTCTTGATTGTGAAACCAGTGATGGTAGTATACACAATGACTTGAACTCTACTTGATTATACTTGCCTAATCATCCGTGGTTATCTTCCCCACCTGTTCCATATGGGTCCATATGCTGTTGATAGGCCTGTATTTTGATGTTAAATTGTGGTCTTCTTGGAGGGACTGCGGACAAGGAGTGAGTCATGTACTCAGATGACTTGTGAACCAATCCCCTAATGTATAAAGGAGCCAATCACTGGGCAAGTAGGAGGGACTTCTGTGGTTGGATAGGGGAAGAGAGGAAGAGGAGAGAGATAGGGCTCTTTTGGACTGGGACAGCATGAGGACAAAATGTAGCTGCTAGTGTCTCCGGGTTTTAATAGTGGATCCATCAGGGTTCGCCACCGGATGATTTAGATTTATTAAGGTTTACAAGATTAGGATTTTAGTTGAACTAAGTTTGTGTGGTGACTTCCTTCATGCAGTGGCTCATCTGGGTTCAAGAGTGAAAGGTATGGCTGCAAAGCATGGGTTTGCCTGATGTGCACCACAAAGTCTGTGGGGGATTTGAAGCATGGGGCTGGCATGGTAGCGGCCTGCCAGTGGAAACCTAGTGAGCTTGGTGGAGACATTTTGGAGTCTCCATGAGGTAAACACAGGTCAACCACAGACCACCAGGGCAGAGACTTGCCCACACAAGTGCAGGAACATGCCTGTTCCTTTTTTTATTATTTCCTGCAACACTCATGCTTGTCTTTCTCACCTACTGCATAGCCTATGCAAGGTATTCTTCCTGACCTATAGCCCTGGCTTGCCTGTTTCACCTTCCTCATAGCCATGGTTTTCTATTCCATCTGCCCTGTAGTTCTATGCTTTCCTATTCTAGCTACCACATCCTCCTTTTCCATCTGCCCCTCAGACCAGGCTTGCCCGTTTACTTGCCACATATATCAAGCTTTCTTTTCTTTCTACCTGAACCATAGCCCATTCTTGCTGCTGTTTCTTCTTCTTCTTCTTCTTTTTTTTAAACTGTAAAACATGATGCATAGTGGGTAGAACCTTTTTCTTGTCTCATTGTTCATTCAAGCAGATCTATAAGATTTGGACTTGGCAGAAAGTGGTTCGAATGTAGTACACAAATCTCTGACCATGCTGAGAGAAGAGCCATTTTAAGTGTTTTCCTACCAGACCCTTCCAGGCCACTGGAGAACTCAGGTACTCTTTTTTGTTTTTGGTTTGGTTTTTTTTTTTTTTTTTTTTTTTTTTTTTTTTTTTATGTTTTCTATTTCTGAACTACCATAAGGCCACTTCTCTCTAAGCCCAGTAAAGACTCAGATTGGATTGGAATGCTGTGATCAATAGTAATGAAAGTAGTATAAATAATAATAGTTCTCTTCCAGTGGAGTAAGATGCTCAAAGGAAAGAAGGTGGCTCTGTCTCCTCCATCATAAAGGAGCAGGAGGTTAAAGATGTAGTGAATTCTTTGTTTAAGAAAAGGCCTAAGAACTTAGACACTGGAAAGGGCATCCAGCCCAAAAGAAACCACAGTTTCACCAAATGGCTCCTCTACATCATGCTAAAGACCAAAAGGTCAACCTTTAAAATGACAGATGAGATCCACAGCCACTCAGGAGGCATCATCCTGGGTCCTAAATCTGTGCATTGTATTGCCAACCTAGAAAAGACAAAGGTCAGAGAACTCACCACTAAACTGGGTTACATGTACACTGCTGTTTTTTTCTGTACCTAAATATAGTTACAAAATTACAAAAAAGTAATAAATTATCAGTCACTTATTAAGTCTGAGAAGTACAGGTACCAAGAGTTATACATGGATTAATTTACTCACTATGTATTAAAGAACTGAACAAAAAAATTTCAAAATTGGCCAAGAACTGCACACCTTTCCATGGTTTTGTTAATTCCACACTATTATTTTCAGATCAATATCCAGACATGCCTGGGCACTCCCAGAATCACACAAGCCAGGCAATAAAATCATCATAAATCTAATATATCCTCTCAGTATAAATATTTGAAGATTTAATATGTACTATGAGATTGCCCCCTATAAGAATCAGAAGCTTTCAAATGAATATCTAGATATGATGAAACTGTCATCTCACACATCCAAACATTTCCCATAAGTGAATTATGTCATTTGGCATAGCATTCTGTTGAAGCAACTTATTTAGTTTTAGGCATGACTTTCCACAGTGTCACTTGAAAACAACTTTGTGGAAGTTTAAAACATTGATTCCTCATAGAAACAGTGATTTGGTTCAGAACTCTAATTAACTAATGAAAGACCTCCGAGCTGGAGAGACCCTCACTCAAGTCTCGGGATGGCGCGACCCCTCAAGAACTCACGAAAGACCGTCCTTGCTGCAATCACACGAGGTTTACTGGGGGGGGGAGGCCAGTGCACTGGGGCCGAGCTCGTGACCTATGCAGAGGCAGAGGAGTTCGACCCTGAGCAGCTAAAATCAGGGATATTTAAAGAAAAAGCCATGAAGCAAGGAAATTCTATGTGTCATGGGAAGGTATAGAATGTCCTAAGTTCATTACTCCCACGGTTAGCTGTTCCCTGAGACAAAAGGTGTAGATTAGCCATTCATTCCTGCAGTCAGCTATTCCCTGAGACAAAAGGTGTAGATTAGCTATTTCCTGGGACAAAGACATGGATCGTTGCGATATCAACCCTGCTGTTAAGTATTTGCCCGGGACAAAAGGATGTATGTCAGCCATTAGGCGGTGGAATATGGCTGTGTTATCTCTGGCTTTAATTTGCTAAGGGGGGTCTAACTTCCCTATAATGGGCTCGGGTCTTTCACTACAGGTTCATGATGGAAGCAGCAGATTTATGTAAATGTTCCCAAAAAATGAAAATGTCTCCATTGAATAAAAGTTATTTGTAGACTTTTATTATTTATTTTAAAAACATCAAAACCAGAGTATTCTTCCTAGCATAAAAACAGCGATGTCCTACTGCACACCCAGGCCCTCCTTCTGAGACTGATGGTCTAAGGCAAGGATGTAGATGTTTCTATTTCTATGTTAAGTGCAACTTCAAATATATGATGTTTTCAAAAGACAGACACACTCTGATGTAGGTCTCACTCCATACACTCTACATAAGAACTTGGAAAGATAGTGTGCATTAACAAGAGGACTAGGGTGCTGTCTCACCTGGATTCATACTTTGGCTCCCTACCTGATGCACAAATTTCACAGAGTTGTTTGCTTTTGTCTTAGTTTTCATCCTTGAAATGGGCACTACCTCATTGATTGATTGTCAAGAACAGAAGAAATATTTATAACATCACATGAATATATTTGGGGCTGTGTTTTTGAAAAATGTATCTCCCTGTGCCAAGGACCAGCTTCAGCTTGGAGAGGGGTTCCTGAGAGAATGGGTGTCTGGGAATGGTAAAACAAATGACCAGAAGTCAAATCATGGATGACAAGCTTACAGTCTATGTTCTGCTCAAGACATCTTTCCAAATAGCTCTCTCTATGTTCTTGTTGAGACAACTTTCTCTGTTATTCTAAAATCTCTCTCTAGATAGCTCATCTCTTGCAGATCAAAAGTCCTGTCTTTTATTTACATATCAATTCAGTTATTACACCAGGCTCCCTTTTGATTATCCCTTGAATTAGCATCCCACGACTCTAGTACCTTGATTCTCTAAAAGAGAAAGAAAGCACATTTTTTTTAAACAATGCACAAAAATTCAGAGATCTGCCTGCCATTGTTAAGCACAGATAATAAGCTAGTTGGGTGGGACCCAGCCCTGAAATTACTACCATTCCTATCACACCTGGGCCTGGACCTAAACTCTCTCTGTCTTCTGTCCCCAGCTGGCCTTGAACTCAGGAATCTACCTACCTTTGTAAGCACAAAAACTTAGGTGGATGGGATCTTGCCCTGTGATCAACATTCCTTAAATCTCTTTATCTCATTCCTTAGTATCTTTCTGACAAACTGGTTCATAGTGCAGCTGCCTCTGTTCTTTTAGATCTGTGAAGCTCTATATACAATTCATATTGCAAATTGCATCCTTATATCTTGCATAATTGAGAAATTATATATTTTTGAACTCAGGTTTTTAGAGTTTTTTTCTCTATGGCCTTATGGGTTGTCTTGAAGGTCTCAGCATTTACCATTTTGCTGAAACATAGACACGCAACTCGAATTAAAAAAAATTATACACACACACACATACATACATACACACACATAAACACAATTTTATGCCCACAGCAGCCATCCACACTCATGGAGACCCATGTCCTGCTGGCTCTGTTCCAGGGGTGGGAACCATGTCACACCATTTCTGCCATGGCCAAACCAGACTTGGTAACCCCTCTAGTCTACGAAAAGGTAAAGGATGCATAATACAGAGGGCATGCCAGTTTGATCTCTGAAGATGTTTTTCTCAAGATTGGTGAACAGTTTTTCAGCTTTATTTATCAGTCACTTCTCAGAGAACTAAACTGCAGGCAACCTTTGGAGCTGCTCACCCGGAGACAGCACCCTGACACCTTTCACCAAATTCTAAAACTAACTCCTGCAAACCTTTATGACAGGCACTCTGTGCTTTTAATTATACACTTAACACCCAATCAGGAAACTTTCTAAAGTGTTTTCCAGTATCAAACCCAAAACATTATGTGTCCAGTAATTGTAGTATAAAGCCAATTGTAGATTAAAAGTCTCAGTCCCACAAGCCTGTGGAAATGGAAAGTCCCAAGTCACTTGTCTTTCTTATTAGTTATACATAAAGGACACATGCAGATACTCAAATGCCTTTGATAAACTAAATAAATAAATAAGTAAATAAATAAATGTGGTATGTTTACCCACTGACAAATTAGACAGCAATGAAAATGAATACTGCTATTCCTTCTTATAACAAAGATCAGCTAAAAACAGAGGGAAGTCATAAACAAAAGGTTTGTCTCTCAGTGCCTATGTGGTGATCATAATAGACAGCCATATGTGGAGTACAGTAACACAGGAAGTCACGTGGCCTTCGTCCCTTGCGCCTGGAAACAAGATAAAGCTCTTGGTATGCTTTTATTCTCAGGGATGGCCAGAGCTTCTTCTGTTCCATTGAAATGTAAGTTGTATCGGGAAGTGTTGTAACAATTTTGTATATTTCATTCTCCTTATCTTACCTGGCTTTTATCTTTATATACATTAAATCCCATAAAATGTTTTCACTTTTATTTATAATATTAGCACAAATTTAGATATGATCACATATTCATAATTTTAATTGTGTTTTATCTCTTGCTAGATTTTTAAATCTTTATCCATCTAAAATCATTTTGGGCAGCATAAGGGTTTTAGCAAAAATGAATCTGTTTTATTTTTCACAGCAATATATTTCTTAAGCAAATAAAATTTAAAACAGAAAATGTTTCACTGTATCTAATTATACATTGAGATGCTTTCCCCTTGCTCCTTTTCTTTTATCTTTCAGCTTTATCTCCACCCACCCACACACACTCTTTTTCATTCCTTTGAACTTGGAGTGGAAGAACACAAAATGACTATGCATTTACAAGAATTTGCAAAGAAATTGAATGCATCATTGTCGGGCTGTGATTGGAAGTCTGTGTCTCTGGTTGAGCTAAGGTTGGAACATTGCAGGCCCAATGGGCTGTCCTCAGCCTACAAGGGATGACAACTGTTTGCCTAAGCTCCTAGAATACAGCTTCTAACACGTGGCTACATCTCTCCATAGGCTGTGACCTTTGGTCATGTAAAAAAGGGTCATGCCCCCAGCCCCTCCTCAGGTAGAGGCTTGGTCAGGAGTCCAAGCCCTGCCAAAGGTAGAGGCGTGGCCATGCATCCCCAAGCCCTCCCCAGGTTAATGAGACACCTAGAGGCTTAGCCAACGTCTCTTCCCAGTTACTATATCTGCCTTGCCTCTCCCAAAGGCCATGGGGGTACAACTCCATCCAGGCCACTCCACAGGATGAAAATAAACATCTTAGAATTATGGAGTGTCTCTTCATCTGGACCCTCTGTGGGAAGCGAGGGATCTGACCCTGGATTAAGGAGCCAGCTGTGTCTAATCTCACCAAAGCCTAAGCAGCTAGCCCGGCACCCCAAGTCACCGAAACCTGGTCTAGGCAGAAATCTCAGCTTTGCTCCAGTTAGCCTGTCTGTGGCACTCTGCTGCGACTGTGGTGCTCCAGGCTAGAGAATCCACGGAGACAGTTGCTGCCAGTTCCCCGAGAATGGCCCCCTCCCCCATCCACGGGCAGGGTCCACAAAGGCTTTCCACAGCCCCCCACCTGCCTGTTGGACTGTGTGGGAAGGCACGACCACTTCCTGCATGTCTCCTGTCCCACCCAGAGCCACATCACCCTGGGACAGACTCGTGGGGCTTCATCCCACCGCGACAGGCTTGTTCCCACACATCATTGACTTAGTTGTCCATAACATACTGCAAAGTCAGTGCATAACATCAAAAGTGAAAAGTGGCATTGCTTCAAGCTGGCAGGTTTTATTCAGGTTTCACCATCTTGCATTCACTCATGTACTTGTATGTATGTCTGTGTGTGTGTGTGTGTGTGTGTGTGTGTGTGTGTGTGTGTGCGCGCCTCTGAGTGCATGCACATGTGTGTGTGTGCACGTGTGTGTGTGCCTGTGAGTATGCCTCTGTGTGTGTCTGTGTGTGTGTGCCTGTGAGTGCATGTACATGTGTGTGTTCATGTGTGTGTGCACATGTGTGTGTGTGCCTGTGAGTATGCCTGTGTTTGTGTCTGTGTGTGTGTGCCTGTGTGTATGTGCACATGTGTGTGTGTACATGTGTGTGTGTGCACATGTTTGTGTACAAGTATCTGTTCAATTCTTTTGTCCTGGAACTAAATATTGCCAAAATGAAGATATTATCACATGATTATGTGATAATCAGTAGGTTTGAACATATAATGTCTTTTCAGTCACATTCATCCATTCTCTCCCCCATGTCAAACACCTGGCAACCAGCTACTACTCTATTTATGTGATCATGTAATTTTACCATGCTATAAATGCTCTTTTGAGGTTGTCTTTCTACACTTAGCATAGACTTTTTGATGTTCATATAAGCAGTTATGTGTACAAATTATTTATTTGCTTTTATTAATTAGTGTTACTCATTGTGTAGATGTGTAGTAGTGTGTTCACCCATCCATTAGTGAATGTTGAAGGACTTTGAAAAAATGAGAATAATTTTATAATAAACACACAGTATTTGTGTGAAAATGTATATTTCTCTGGGTTAAAGCCTAATAGTACAATTGTTGGGTTGTTTGTTAAAGTTACTTTTAATTTCAAAGAGAACTGACAGACTATTTTGTAACTGCCCATGCAATTTTATATTTACTTTTGCTGCATGTGGGCACCCTAGAAAATCATTTTTCTGGCTAGAACAGCTCATTATCGTTTTAATAGCATTCCACTGATGACTAATTTCAGTGAAGATCTCCCAATCTGCTCATTTGCCATCTTTTATATCTTCCTAGTTAAATATCTATGTTTATATTTTGCCCACTTTTCTGATTGATCTGTTTGAATTTTTGACTGTTTTGAAAGTTCATTATGCTTTATTGACATGACAGTGAGATTTTGGATATTTTAGTCCCTTTCTTGGTTTCACTTTTTACACTCTTAAAGACTGTTGCATGTGATTTTAGAAAACCTTCTAAAGACTTTCTCGAGACCTCTGCCCAAGCTCTCTCAACCACTTGAGGCTAGTTCCACCAAGCCCCTGACGACCACCTGGGTCTCACCGTCTCACTCAGCTCCATGTTATCCAGCTGCCTGCCTGCTAGCTAACACATTTCTGAAATCCCCGCTCTGCTAGGAGACCTCTGCCACTTCCTCTGGCTGGCCGTGCTAACAGTCAGCAACTGTTCCTCTACAGATCATCCAGCCCCTTGGCTGCTTCTGTCAAACACCAACAACCACTATGCAGCTGCGCCCTCTCTCTTGCCCACCTGAATCATCACAAATGGAAAACACCAGACCATCTTAATATTTAAAATCTGCCAGGTGTCGCAACCGCTGGGCTCAGAATCTATTGTCCTAAGCTCATCAGATATCCTAGGTTGGAATTCTTTCAATAGGTGGTGGAGGGCACCATGGGGTCTAACCTGAACTATCTGGGCTACATGGTGCCATCTCCTCTCTCCCCCACCTAGTTGAAGATCTTTTTTGTCTATTGAAAACTGTCTTAGTCGGGGTTTCTATTACTGCACAAACCTCATGACCAAGATGCAAGTTGGGGAGGAAAGGGTTTATTCAGCTTACACTTCCATGCTGCTGTTCATCACAAAAGGAAGTCAGGACTGGAACTCAAGCAGGTCAAGGAGCAGGAGCTGATGCAGAGGCCATGGAGGAATGCTGCTTACTGGCTTGCTTGCTTCTCCTGGATTGCTCAGCCTGCTTTCTTATAGAACCCAAGACTACCAGCCCACAAATGGTACCACTCACAAGGGGCCCTCTTCCCTTGATTTCTCATGGAGGCATTTTCTCAACTGAAACTCCTTTCTCTGTGATAACTTCAGCTTGTGTCAAGTTGACACACAAAACTAGCCAGTACAAAAACCTGCCTCCATATCTTCGCCCAGAGATTGGCTTCTGCCGTCTTTATTTAGCCAATCAAACAACTACGAAAACAATGAGGGAAACTCTCCCTATAAAAGGACATCTCATAGCTTCGATGGTATTCATATTATGAGGTCCTGTTTCTTGAATGTTCCTTTCATGGTCAGCCCTTTCAGTGTCCTTTGTAATAGATTATCACCAAGTCCAGGTCCTTAAGATATGCCTTTCATTTCTCTACCAAATTTCATATTCTTATATTTTATGTGAAACTTAACGATCTATAAGGAGTTAATTTTGTGTAAGGTGCCAAGTCAAGGATAAAGGTTAAAGTTTGATTTTCCTATTTAATTCCAGTTTAATACTTGATTATGTTTCTTACATCAAATCACTTCTATTTCTTGGTCAAAAATTATCTGAATTATTGTTTATGTATTTTTTTTGCACTCCATATTTTCTTCAAATGGCTAGTATATCAGTTTCTCCACCAATGAACTTATCCTGTCTTAATATTTTACACTGTTGTGTAAAATCTCCCTATATATTCCAAGCTAGTCTCAATATCTCTGTATAGTCCTGGCTCACCAGGAACTCATTTTAATTCATCTTCCTCTGCCTTGTAACTGCTGAGACAACAGGCATGTAGATAATAACTTGCACTTTCAAATTGGGCATAATGATTTCCTATTTTACAAAATAAAACAAAACAAAACTTATTTTTTGCTATTCTAGTACATTTTTATACAAATTGTGGGACAATTATGACCACATCTACAATATCTTCAGAGATTTTGAGAGAGCTATTTTAGTCATACAAACCAACTTAGGGAGCACATATACTGATGCTAAGCCTCCCAGTTACAGCATATCGTTATGAAGTCCCATTTAGTTAACTCTACAGTTCATTTCACCAGCTATGTATCATACAGATCATGTATTTTTGATAACTTCTCTACCTAAGTACTTACAGTTTTTGGATAAATTGTCATATGATTTTGACCTCTCAAAGTTCAGTGTGGGAAATGGTTATACCATGGGAGCTGCCCTTCATTCACAAAACTAAGTCCATTTTAAAAAGGCTTCATCAGAAAAATTGCTGGGAGGGGAACTTAAATTTCCCTCAACATCAAATGAAAACAAAACAAACAAACAACAACAACAACAATAATAAATCAGACCCAGTGGAATACTATGAAAATGATCCTTGGAAGGAAGGTTGCTTAGTGCTATAAATGACTAACCGATAATCAAAGCGATGTCAAGTAAATTATGCAGTTGGACCTCAAGTTCTAGAAGACAGGAACAAGCCAACAGAAAAACAAACAAACAAACAAACAAAAAGAATAAATAATGAAGACCGTAGCGGAAAGTAATAAAATAGAAACTAAAAGCAATATAAATAATCAGTGAAACAAAGAGTTAAAGGTCAATCAAACTGGCAAACTATTAGTCAAACTAACCGAAAGAAAGATAAAACACAGAGACAGAAAAATCTAGAACTAAAAGAGGGAGATAGCTTTCTCAAAAACCATTGTGAAAGATGCCAATGGACTGCAGAGCATATTAGACATTTTGAAATTTATATACCAGTGTATTAGAAGCTCTTAAAGAAGTATGTAATTTCTTGACACATGTGAATTACCAAAATTGATCCTGAGTTATAGAAACAACATAAATAGATTTATGAAGAGCAAGGAAATTGAAACAACAATTGAATCTCCCAACAAAGAACATCTAGAACAGGAATACCCACGACTGACTTCTACCAGACTTTGGTAAACAAGAGGTCACACCAATATGCCCCAAATCATCCCATCAAATAGTCACAGCAGTAAACCTTGCACTGTGTCACCACACAGTCACAGACATACACTTCAAACTATCCCATCAAATAGTCACACCAACATGCTTCAACACTATCCCATCACAAGACACGCAAAGGCTGGTTTCAAACTCATTCTCTGAAGCAATTGTTAAGCTAATGTGTGTCTCTCTCTCTCTCTCTCTCTCTCTCTCTCTCTCTCTCTCACACACACACACACACACACACACAGAGAGAGAGAGAGAGAGAGAGAGAGAGAGAGAGAGAGAGATCTTAAAAATATAAGATAGTATCTGATAAATATAGACATAAAAGTCTTCAATAAATTTCTTAACTGAATTCAGTATGACATTAAAATGATCATGCATCCTGATCAACTTGGTTATTGTCAACGATTTTGATGCTGGTTTGACATACACAAAACCACATTGGTTTCCCCAAGTGAACTTTGGTGGAATGGTATCTCAATCTGTTGTGAGAACCATGCTAGAAGGGAAAGATATTGCTTTGTGTCTGTCCTGCAAAGTAATCTTAGGCATACCATTGGACAGATATAAATTCAGAATATATAAAGAACTAAAAAGTTAAATGGGAAAGGAAAAACAACCAACCAATATAAGCAAATGAATTATTGAAGAAACACAAAGTTGAATAAATACATTAACAAGTTACATCTCCCCAGCCATAAGAGAATTGAAAATTAAAATTACACTGATGTTACTTTTATCCTGTCAGAATGGCTAGCATTAGGACAAAAAGATAACATGTTAGCATGATGCTGGAGTATGGAATTCTCATATATAGCTGGCAAGAATGGAAGTTAGTATAACCACTCTTGAAGTCGGTAGGGAGGTAATTTAAAACACAATCAGATCTACCATAAGATCCAGCCATGCCTAGCTATCTATGTTCCTGAAAGAGTTGAAGGTAGCATACAGTAGAGACACCAGCATGCTTGTTTTAATTAGGCATAACTTACAACAGTAATGGCATGAAATCTATTCAAGTCTCTATGAAAGATGAATAAATAAAAGCAATGTTTTATATATACAAACAGAACACTATCTAGCCATTAATAAAAAGAAATAATACAAAATTTATATTAAAAATGAAAGAACTGGAGATTATTGCGTGAATGAAATAGATCAGATGCAGAAGCTAAGTCTCATGTGTTACTGTCAAGTGTGAAATCTTAAAAAACCTAATAAGGCCTAAAAGCAGAAGGAGGGGCATAGAAAAATGGGAAGGGGAACAGTGAGGGCATGGTCAGTGTGGGAATGAAAGGTTATAGTGAAACCCAGTGTTCTGCACACTTCACAGAAAATCTTAGGGAAGATACTTTCAAGTGTTGTACTTACCCTCACCCTTCTGCCAAGTGAGGAGACAGCAGAAAGGAGCTGACTGACAAAGACCTCCAGGACTGTGAAGAGTAAATTCCTGAGATATATACCATAGAAGGGATTCTCAGGAAGGCGCTTGCCATCCTTTATATAGCTGTGTGTGTATAAAAATATATATGTGTTTATATTTGTATTGTATAATTATATAGTTGTATATATATATATATATATATATATATATATATATATATATATAGTGTTCTAACGTTTCTTTTCAAATGGTGGGTTCTAGTTATTTAAAAGATATTTAATGAGCAGCCATCATGACCCTGGCTTGGTTTGTTGCTTGTGGTCTGTGAGCGCAATAGGAAGACACTTCTGCCCTACAGTGATCAGGTTCTGTTCTTTGGATTTCTCCATATTGCTTTCATTCTCCAAATGAAAAAAAAAGCAGAATTAGAAAGCAGAGATGGTGGGAGAGGTTTGCTGTTGTTTTTAGAAAGTGAAATCAGAAAGTGTGTCCCCAGAGTATATCAGAGTGATTGAACACTCCAGATGATTACTGCTTTAAAGCTTGATAAATAATCATAGTTCCTTGAAGCCATGTTCAATTTCACTTTTGTATGAATGAAGGGAGCAGAATTACAGTTTGCCAGCTAATGATTTAGTTAGTTAAGTAGGACAAGCTGAGAAAGGAGCAGGTGCTTTGGAACAGATGCATAGAATACTGATAATAACTGGCCACTGGGCCCAGAATTTAGCTGGACCAGAAATAGCATGAGGGTATCTAGAAAGTAAGAGCTAATGAAAAGGTGACAGAATTCACAGAGTAGATATCCAGTTCCAGTACAAAGAGAAATGGAGTTCAGAGTGTAGTGTCAATGAGCTAGAAAGAAAATGAGACGTTCTGAGAAGATGCTTAAAATGTACAATGCAGAGAGTCAGCAGCTATTGGCAACAAGAGCAGAAATGAAGGATTAAAAGTAGCACACAAAAAATCACTGGAACAAAGGAGCTCAATAAAGAGTCCAGGATTTTAGAATAGCCATATACAAGGAGAGGAAAATTACCAAAATGGATACAAACATACTGTCCTTAGAGAGGGTGGATATAATGCAGAGCTCAAGCTGTCGGTAAAAAGGAATGGCCCTGGGAGTTGAGACAAACACAACAGGCAACCTGACCTGAGAGGAACTTCAAGCTGCCATTAGAGTGTATCTGCAATACAGCAATTCTGAAATATTAGAGTAGGAATCACTCCTCTCTCTCCCAATATTTCCTCTGCTATAATTTTGGCTTAGAGATGGCTCACTGGGTAATGTAAGTACAGAGATCTGAGTTTTGATTCCCAGAACCCACAAGAAACCAGTCACAGAAATACATGCATGTCTGTCATCTCAGCACTCCTGCAGTGAGATGGTGAGTAGTGGAAAGAGAATCCTCAGAAACTGTCTGAGGAGCTACCTCCCATCTCAAATTAATGTGGAGGGTGAGGATCAACAAGCAAGTTTGGCCTCTGACCTCTACATGCATTTCATGGTAGAAGCGTGCGCACAGAGATAGCTCTGGAAACTGTAGTTAACACAGTTCTAACCTAGAGACACTGAATACCCATACTAACAAAAAGGCATGTCCTGAATTCTGTATGCATGTTTTCATAAGACTTTGATTAATGGCTTGATAAAGAAAACAACATCTTGCATCGAACTACAGTTCCTCAATGAACAATATTGTTCTCTAATATCCACATGACAAATTCAAGGTGTGTTTGTTTGTTTGTTAATACAGTGGGATAAGTCTGCCTCATGATTGGCCTGACCCTCAGAACCGGAAGCTCTATACAAAACAGAGAATACATCATAGGAAAGAATGAAAGGCACCATCAAGGAGCTGGGAGTTTAGAGAAACTCTGGAAGCATGAGGAATGGAGTTTGGCTGGATACAATGGCAGCAGTCAGATTCTACAACCAAAGATTCCAAGGCTGCTACAAGGAAAGCAGAGAACATTCTCACTAAGCCACAAAGCAGAAGCCAAGGGCAGGCTATCCGGTTACTCGAAGATGTACTGTGTACATCTATATAGTAGAGTCCCTCATACTTCTAATAGGTACCTTCAATAGTGGGAGCTTTTACTCACATTCCCTCACATGGAGAGCCAATGACTCATCTCCAGTGCAGCTCACCGGAGAGAAAACAGTAATGTGAGCTTGAAGTAATGCTGGGCTGTGGGTCTCACAGGGAGACAGATAAAGACAGCTATTCACCAAGGGAAGATCTTCCTTAGTTTGGTACTTTGGCCTTCCACTCCTGTACTACATAAGAAATAGTGATTGCTGTTCCCTCCAGGAACACACACAGAACAGGGGTCAGCTAGGGGGACACATTTAGCTAAGGAGAAGCATAGGTAAGTTACCTGTGAGCAACCTTTTCTTTCTTTCATAGATATGAACAGGCAACAAAAAATCACCATAAAAACATACATTTGAGTAAATTAAGAGAATACAAGAAGAAATAGAGCTATTTCAGAAGATAAAAGATGTGACCCAGTGGGACTGGAGAGAATGTGGCATTTATGAAATAAAAATGTGCTAGCATGAATGATGCTGAAGAAAATATGAAGCAATAGCTCTTTAAAATATTTTTCTAAACTCAAAACATAAAGGGAAAGACTGAATAATAATTTCAAGGCCCATTAATGATCTAAAAGGTATAAAGGTAATGATGGGTCAGCAAGATGACTTAGCAGGTAAGGACACTCAAGGCCAAGCTGTATGACCTGAGTTCAATCCCATGACCCACATTGTGGGGAAGGAAAACTGACTCCAGTAAGCTGTCCTTTCTGATTTTCTGCATGTGCTAGTTGGTATGAAAACACACACACACACACACACACACACACACACACACACACACACACACACACAAACATACGCATGCATATACTTAAATAAATAAAGAAATGTAATTTAAAAATAAAATAAAAATAACCGTGAATAACACTAGTAAGAAACAGAAGCTGGGTGGTGGTGGTACATGCCTTTAATACCAGCACTTGAGACACAGAAGCAGGTGGATCTCTGTGAGTTACAGGCCAACCTGGTCTATAAATTGAGTTCCAGGACCACCAAGACTGTTACACAGGGAAATCCTGTCTCAAAAAAAAAGGAAAAAGAAAGAGAGAAAGAGAGAGAGAGAAGGAAAAAAGAAAAGAGAAAGAAAAGATAAAGGATAGAAGAAAGGAAAAGAAATATAAAATAAAATATAATCTGCTAATAAAATTTAAGAGAAATAGATGTAAAAATATGGAAAACTTACTAGCTCTTTAAGGAACAGTTGAGAGAATGCAGTGAGTTCAAATGAGAAAAAAAAAAAGTAAGAGATTCCCTATGCAGAAAAGATACTCAAAGCATCAGACAGAAAAAGCTTATAATGAACAAAAAGGATCACAACCAAACATGCTGTTGCACTCATTTTACCTCCAGGATGGAAATAAAGCAATTTAAGTATTTCAAAAGAAAAGCACTGAAGTAAAGAGACTCTTACTAAGTTCACACACTTATCATTAAGCCTGTTTATATATATATTTTATTTACATTTCAAATGTTTTACACTTTCCAAGTCTCCCCTTTGGAACCCCCATCCCATCCCTCCTCCCCTGCCTTTATGAGGGTATTCTCCCACCTACCCACCTACTCCCTTCTTCCCTCCCTGGCATTCCCTTATACTGGGGCATCTAACACTCTCAGACACAAGGGCCTCTCCACTCACTGATGGCCAACAAGGCCCTCCTCTGCCACATAAGTGGCCAGCACCATGGGCCCCTCCATATGCATTCTTTGGTTGGTGGTCCAGTCTCAGGGAGCACCTGGGGGTCTGACCAGTTGACACTGTTGCTCCTCCCCATGGGGCTGCAAACTCCCTCAGCTCCTTCACTCCCTTCACCAACTCCTTCAACTGGGACCCCACACTCAGTCCAAAGGTTGCTGTGAATTGAATCATGGGTGTTCCGAACTTTTGGGCTAATATCTGCTTATCAGTGAGTATATACCAAATTTGCTCTTTTGTGACTGAGTTACCTCACTCAGGATGACATTTTCATGTTCCATCTATTTGCCTGTGAATTTCATGAAGTCATTGTTTTTAATAGCTGAGTAGTATTCCTTTGAGTAAATGTACCACATTTTCTGTATCCATTCCTCTATTGAGGGACATCTGGGTTGTTTCCAGCTTCTGGCTATTATAAATATGGCTGCTATGAACATAGTGGAGCATGTGTCCTTATTACATGTTGGAGCATCTTCTGGGTATATGCCCATGAGTGGTATAGCTGGGTTCTCAGGTAGTAGTATGCCCAATTTTCTGAGGGTCCACTACACTGATTTCCAGAGTGGTTGTACTAGCTTGCAATCCCACCAACAGTGGAGGAGTGTTCCTCTTTCTCCATATCCTCGCCAGCATCTGCTGTCACCTGAGTTTTTGATCTTAGCCATTCTGACTGGTGTGAGGTGGAATCTCAGGGTTGTTTTGATTTGCATTTCCCTGATGACTAAGGATGTTGAACATTTCTTAGTTGCTTCTCAGCCCTTCGAGTTTCCTCAGTTGAGAATTCTCTGTTTAGCTCTGTTCTCCATTTTTTAATAGGGTTATTTGGTCCTCTAAAGTCAAACCTCTTGAGTTCCTTGTGTATATTGGATATTAGCCGTCTATTGGATGTAGGATTGATAAAGATCTTTTCCCAATCTGTTGGTTGCCATTTTGTCCTATTGACAGTGTCCTTTGCCTTACAGAAGCTTTGCAATTTTATGAGGTCCCATTTGTTGATTCTTGATTTTAGAGCATAAGTCTTTGGTGTTCTGTTCAGGAACTTTTCCCCTGTGCCCATGTTTTCAAGATGTTTCCCCACTTTCTCTTCTATTAGATTCAGTGTATCTGGTTTTATGTGGAGGTCCTTGATCCACTTGGACTTGAGCTTTGTACAGGGAGATAGGAATGGATCAATTTGCATTCTTCTACATGTAGACAGCCAGTTGAACCAGCACCATTTGTTGAAAATGCTGTCTTTTTTCCACTGGATGGTTTGAGCTCCTTTGTCAAAGATCAAGTAACCATAAGTGTGTGGGTTCATTTCTGGGTCTTCCATTCTGTCCCATTGATCAGTGTACCAATACCATGCAGTTTTTATCACTACTGCTCTGTAGTACAGCTTGAGGTCAGGAATGTTGACCCGCCTTGTACTGGCTAGTTTTGTGTGTCACCTTGACACAAGCTGAAGTTATCCCAGAGAAAGGAGTTTCAGGTGAGAAAATGCCTCTGTGAGATCCAAGTGTAAGGCATTTTCTCAATAAGTTATCAAGGGCAGGGGCCCCTTGTGGGTAGTACCATCTGTGGGCTGGTAGTATTGGGTTATATAAGAGAGCAGGTTGAGCAAGCCAGGAGAAGCAAACCAGTAAGTTACAAACCTCCATGGCCTCTGCATCAGCTCCTGCTTCCTGACCTGCTTGAGTTCCAGTCCTGACTTCCTTTGGTGATAAACAGCAGCATGGAAGTGTAAGTTCAATAAACCCTTTCCTCCCCAACTTGCATCATGGTCATGTTTCTGCAGGAATAGAAACCCTGACCAAGATGCCCCAGAAGTTCTTTTATTGTTGAGAATAGTTTTTGCTATCCTGAGTTTTTTGTTATTCCAAATGAATTTGAGAATTGCTCTTTCTAAGTCTATGAGGAATTGAGTTGGAATTTTTATGGGGATTGCATTGAACCTGTAGGTTGCTTTTGGCAAGATGGCCATTATTACTATGTGAATCCTGCCAGTCCATGAGCATGGGAGATCTTTCCATTTTCTGAGGTCCTCTTCTATTTCTTTCTCAGAGACTTGAAATTCTTGTCATACAGATTTTTCACTCATTTGGTTAGAGTCATACCAAGATATTTTATATTGTTTGTGACTATTGTGAAGGGTGTAATTTCCCTAATTTCTTTCTCAGTTTGTGTATCCTTCCAGATTAGGAAGGCTATTGATTTGTTTGAGTTAATTTTATATCCGGCCACTTTGCTGAAGTTGTTTATCAGCTGTAGCAGTTCTCTTGTGGAGTATTTCAGGTCAGTTAAGTATACGATCATGTCATCTGCAAATAGTGATATTTTGATTTCTTCCTTTCCAATTTGTATCCCTTTGACCTCCTTTTGTTGTCTAATTGCTCTAGCTTGAACTTCAAGTACTATATTGAATAGATAGGGAGAGAGTGGACAACCTTGTCTAGTCCCTGATTTTAGTGGGAATGCTTCAAGTTTCTCTCCCTTTAGCTTGAAGTTGGCTACTGGTTTGCTGTATATTGCTTTAACTATGTTTAGGAATGGGCCTGATCTTTCCAAGACTATTATCATGAAGGGATGTTGAATTTTGTCAAATGCTTTTTCAGCATCTAATGAAATGACCATGTGGTTTTTTAATTTGAGTTTGTTTATGTAGTCATTACGTTGATGGATTTCTGGGTATTGAACCATTCCTGCATTCCTGGGATGAAGTGATGAATGATCATTTTGATACATTCTTGGATTCGGTTTGCGAGAATTTTATTGATAATGTTTGCATTGATATTCATAAAAAAATTGGTCTGAAGTTTTCTTTCTTTCTTGGCTCTTTGTGAGGTTTTGGTATCAGTGTAACTGTGGCCTCATAGAAGGAATTGGGTAGTATTCCTTCTGTTTCTATTTGGTGGAATAGTTTGAAGAGTATTGGTATTAGGTCTTCTTTGAAGGTCCAATAGAATTCTACACTAAACCCATCTGGTCCTGGGCTTTTATTGGTTGGGAGACTTTTAATGACTGCTTCTATTTCTTTAGGAGTTATGAGGTTGTTTAGATGGTTTATCTGATCCTGACTTAACTTTGGTATTTGGTATCTGTCTAGAAACTTGTCCATTTCATCCAGATTTTCCAATTTTTTTGAGTATAGGCTTTTGTAGTAGAATCTGATGATTTTTTAAATTTCCTCAGATTCTGTTGTTATATTTCCCTTTTCATTTCTGATTTTGTTAATTTGGAACTGTCTCTGTGCCCTCTGGTTAGTCTGGCTATCTTGTTGATTTCCTCAAAGAACCAGCTCCTGGTTTTGTTAATTCTTTGTATAGTTCTTTTTGTTTCTACTTGATTGATTTCAGCTCTGAGTTTGATTAATTCTTGCCTTCTACTCCTCTTGGGTGTATTGGCTTCTTTTTGTTCTACAGCTTTCAGGTATGTTAAGCTGCTGATGTATTCTCTCTCCGGTTTCTTTTTGGAGGCAGTCAGAGCTATGAGTTTTCCTCTTGACACTGCTGTCATTGTGTCCCATAAGTTGGGTATGTTGTACTTTCATTTTCATTAAATTCTTGGAAGTCTTTAATTTCTTTCCTTATTTCCTCCTTGACTAAGTTATCATTGAGTAGAGCATTGTTCAGCTTCCATGTGTATGTGGGTTTCTTGTTGTTTCTGTTGCCATTGAAGACCAGCCTTAATCCATAGTGATCTGATAGGAGGCATGGGATTATGTCAATCTTCTTATATCTGTTGAGATTTGTTTTGTGACCAATTACATGGTCAATTTTGGAGAAAGTATCATGAGGTGCTGAGAAGAAGGTATATTCTTTTGATTTAGGATGAAATGTTCTATAGATAGCTGTTAAATCCATTTGGTCCATAACTTCTGTTAGTTTCACTGTGTCTCTGTTTAGTTTGTGTTTCCAAGATCTGTCCATTGATAAGAGTGGGGTGTTGAAGTCTACCACTATTATTGTGTGAAGTGCAGTGTGTGCTTTGATCTTTAGTAAAGTTTCTTTTATGAATGTGGGTGCCCTTGCTTTTGGATCATAGATGTTCAGAATTGAGAGTTCTTCTTGGTAGATTTTTCCTTTGATGAGGATGAAGTGTCCTTCCTTATCTTTTTTGATAACTTTTGGTTGAAAGTCAATTTTATTCGATATTAGAATGGCTACTCCTGCCTGTTTCTTCAGACCATTTGCCTGGAAAATTGTTTTCCAGCCTTTTTCTCTGAGGTAGTGTTTGTCTTTAACACTGAGGTGCATTTCCTGGATGCAGCAAAATGCTGGGTCCTGTTTATGTATCCAGTCTGTTAGCCTATGTCTTTTTATTGGGAAATTGAGTCCATTGATGTTAAGAGATATTAAGGAATAGTGATTGCTGCTTCCTGTTATTTTGGATGTTATTTTTATGTTGGTGTGGCTATCTTCTTTTGGGTTTGTTGAAAGACTACTTTCTTGCTTTTTCTAGGGTGTAGATTCCCTCCTTGTGTTGGTGTTTTCCATCTATTATCCTTTGTAGGGCTGAGTTTGTGGAAAGATATTGTGTAAATTTGGTTTTGTCATGGAATATCTTGGTTTCACCATCTATGAGAGTTTGCTGGGTATAGCAGCCTGGGCTGGCATTTGTGTTCTCTTAGGGTCTGTATGAGATCTGTCCAGGATCTTCTAGCTTTCATAGTTTCCAGTAAGAAGTCTGGTGTAATTCTGATAGGTCTGCCTTTATATGTTGCTTGACCTTTTTCCCTTACTGCTTTTAATATTCTTTCCTTGTTTTGTGTATTTGGTGTTTTGACTATTATGTGACAGGAGGAATTTCTTTTCTGGTCCAATTTATTTGGATTTCTGTAGGCTTCTTGAATGTTTATGTTAATCTCTTTCTTTAGATTAGGGAAGTTTTCTTCTAAAATTTTGTTGAAGATATTTACTGGCCCTTTAAGTTAGCAATCTTCACTCTCTTCTATACATATTATCCTTAGGTTTGGTCTTCTCATTGTGTCCTGGATTTCCTGGATGTTTTGTGTTAGGAGCTTTTCGCGTTTTGCATTTTCTTTGGCTGTTATGTCAATGTTTTCTATGGTATCTTCTGCTCCTGAGATTCTCTCTTCTATCTCTTGTATTCTGTTCGTGATGCTTGCATCTATGACTCCTGATCTCTTTCCTAGGGTTTCTATCTCCCAGGTTGTCTCCCTTTGTGATTTGTCTATTGTTTCCATTTCCATTTTTAGATCTTGGATGGTTTTGTTCATTTCCTTTGCCTGTTTGATTGTGTTTTCCTGTATTTCCTCTTTAAGGGCTTCTAGCTGTTTACCTGTGTTCTCTTGTATTTCTTTAAGAGAGTTATTTATTTCCTTCTTAAAGTCTTCTATCATCATTATAAGTCATTTGAAATCTGAGTCTTGCTTTTCTGGCGTTTTGGGTTATCCAGGGCTCACTGTGGTGGGATAACTGGGTTCTGATAATGCCAAGTTGCCTTTGTTTCTGTTCCTTATGTTCTTGCCCTTGCCTTTCACCATCTGGTAATCTGCGGTGTTAGCTGGTCTTGTTTTCTCTGACTGTGGCTTGTCCCTCCTGCAAGCCTTTGTGTCAGTACTCCTTGGAGATCAGCTCTCTCTGAGAGGAATTTGGGTTTGGAGAGCTGTGGTACAGGGTCAGCTCTGGGGTGCAGACAGAAACCAGAAGGATCCTGTGCCCAGCTGTTCCTTGGTTCCTGTGTCCTGATGGCTCTGCAAGGGTCCCTTTTGATCGAGGAATTTGAACAGAAATGATGGTCTTCCTGTGCTCGAAGGTGTGTTGGCACTCCGGGAGACCAGCTCTCTCCTGGCAATGAGTATGGAGCCCTGTGTCACAGGATCAGCTCCCTGGCCACAGAAGAAAACCAGAAGGCCACTCCCCAGTCCCTGTGTCTGGGCGGGTCCTGCTGAGCAGAGGTGCTGGCCTGCCCCCCCACCCCCAGCCGCTCACAGGCTTGTCCACACTCCTGGTAGGGTAGCTCTTTCCCTGTGCTATTTGGGTATGGAGCAGTGTGGCACAGACTACAGGTGTAAACCAGAAGGCTCCTGTCCCAGGCTGTTCTTCAATTCCTGTGTCCTGCGGATTCTGGGCAGTCCCACTGAGCACAGGTGCTGTCTTACCTCCACTCACAGGCTTGTTGATGCTAGCTTTCTCCCAGTGCTATTTGGCTATGAAGCTCTGGGCACAGACTGAGGTCCCTGGCAGCAGAAGGAAACAGAAAGGCTCCTGTCCTGGGCTGCTTGTATGTCCCTGTGTCCTGAGCGTTCCAGGCAGGTCCCTCTGAGCAGAGGTACCGGCCTTACCCCCAATCACAGGCTTGTCCACACTCCTGGGAGGGTACCTCTTTCCCAGAGCTATTTGGGTATGGACCTGACTCCTAATCCTAGGTTTTAAATGAAAGGGAGAGGGGTAGAGGGAAAGAGAGACAGAAAGAGATAGAGAGAGAGAGACAGAGACAGAGACACACAGAGAGACACAGAGAAACAGAGACAGAGAGAGAGACAGAGACACAGAGAGAGAACAGGGGATCTGTCACCTCTAGAATTCTGTTGGACATCAAATACAGGGGACAGGAAGTCAGAGAGTTTATCTCCTTCACACTCTACATCACATTTTTATTGACTGAAACTCTATAAATAAAAAATAATCTAATGCAAAGTATAATAAGAATACAATGATCAAAGGCTATGAATTTAAATGCATGAAGAAAACTGTAAAATCTAGACTTGACCTTAGAAAGGTCTCATTGCTAATAGCTGATGACGGTTCAACATGTGTAGTTGCTACCTGCACATCTGCAAGCCATAACAGAAGTGTCTCTCTGGACACCCCTGTACAGCTTTCTATTTGAGGCAACTCCTAGCCTTTAGTTCTTGGATGACCTTGAACTTCATGAGCCAAGTTTATTATACACCACACCAACAAAGAGTTCCAGAATCACTATGCATGCCAATCCACCCAATAGAGTGGCCCTTAGTGGAGTGCCACTACTGGGACACATTAGAGCAAGAACATGGGACTGGAGAGATGAGTCAGTTAGCAAATACTTCTCTTTTGGATGTCCAGAGTTAGAAACCATGCTGCTGGGGTTCAGAATCTCCTGTAACTTCAGCTCCTGAGGTGGGGGGATCCATTGACTCTAATCTCCCCAGGCACGTGCACAACACACACACACACACACACACACACACACACACACACACACACACACACTATTAGTGTTTGGCCTCTTGTCCTCAGTTGGCCAGTTTAACAGAAGCAGAAAAAGGAGATTTATTCGATGTGGTCATTTTGTGAAGAGCAACAAAAAGATCCAATTTCTCATGTGAGGTTTAGGTTAAGATAAAGGGCGAGAGTATGGATAACTAAGATCAAGGTGTGTTCCTGCCTATTACTGACACATTAGTGTCTCATTTCCAGTCTGTATAGCATAACTGCCTGGAAAGTTGTTAGACTGTGAGATATCTTTTAAGTCAAGTTCCCTCCCTTTCTCATACCAGGTTCTCAGTCTTTTCTTTCTTCAAGTTTGAGATTTCCTGCAGAAATTCCAGTTTCTTAAGGTCCATCCTTTCAAGAATCTGGTAGCCAAATAGGTGGTCCCAATATCTCTTTAGAATATCTTCATATCTTTCAGGATAGCCCTGTCCTTCATTTCTTTGACTCTCAAGAATGCTCAAGCATGCCTCTGACCTCTCACATCTGAGTTTTTCCATGAACAGACACAGAACAATCATATTATCAACCCACCATGATACTGGGAAGCCTCTTCCAGACCTGCTCTCCCTTAGTGACTTAAGGAAAAACACTGGAACCTACTCTACAGCTCATGAAAATTTCAATTCTCATCATTCACTGGTCACTGGTTTCAAGGAAAATGGATGGTTCATATTGACTTACAAAAAATTCACCACCAATAAGGTTAATCAGCATTGATTCGGGGACAGTTTGTAATAAATAGTCTCTGTTCAAAACTAATTAGGAATTCTGACCATTACATGAAGAGTAGGGACTGAGCCTGGCACCTGGGTGAATGTTCTGAAGGAATGCTGGGAGCTGCTCAGTGAGATTCCAAAGAGCTGTGAACTGCTTTTTCAGTATAATTTCCGTTTTGAAACAGCGTGTTTGGCAAAACAGCTCAAGTATAAGCTGACTGTCTCAAGTGTTTAAAAAAGAAGTATGAAATCATTTCTTAGGAAGAAGTTTGGATTCTGATAATGAGGGTTTTTTGAGACAGAATACTAGCTTCTTTATACATAATACAAGGTATAGGGCATTATGGCTTGATGTGTTCATCTGTGACAAGCGGTAGCCATAAGCCAAACAAATTAAGACATCCAACATCTCAACCAGTTTCATATTTTGTGTGTGTTGCTCTTGTTACCAAAGTATAAAATAATCTTTATGGTAACATCTTAATGTTTCAGAACATTTCACCATGCAGCATCATATTTTAAGATAATTATATAAGACATACTTTCAGGTTTATGCTAATTAACCTGTGAATATATATGGAACAATGTGCTAGTCATTATAGACATTAATAATCAGTTTGACCATGACAATTTTAACTAGCTTTATTTAAATATTCATATTAGGCTTTTAAGTGAGCTATGTACTATAACTTAAACTGTAAGTTAGAATGATAGAGATTGCCAAATGTGTATTATTATCACTGTTTCTACAATTGTTTTTTAGAGTAGTTGTTTACTTGTGATAGCATATTTTGCATTTCTTTAGAAGATATATCACAAATAAAAGAGAAAATAGATTAAAAGAAAATAATAGAAAAGTATGCAAAACGAGTGAACAGGACAAATAGCTTGAAAAACAAGAAAATTTGACAATGTATTTACAAAACTGTAAAAATGCATTCTGACCTAGTGACTCTAAAGTGATAGATGTACAAGAAGATTTACTGGTGGTGTGTATCAAAAAATAGGAAACAAACTATGGGTCTATGATAGTTCTGGCTAAATAATTATATACAATACTTTGGAATTTTTATAATTATTCAAAGGGGGTTTGTAATTCTCACAAGTATCTTTTTACAACTTAAGCGGCATCATGAAAAAAAATCTAAACACTTAAGGCTTGGCTTATGCTTTTCAAATATTATTCATGTTTTGCTTATAAAATTATACTTTGCATATTTATAAGTGCACCCCATGTTCAGTGGCCGAGGAGGACATGAGGATAATCAGATCCCTTGGAACTGGAGTTATGGTTGATTAAGAGCCACCATATACATGCTGAGAACTGAGCAATAGCAGCACATGCTATCAACCACTGAGTCATCTCTGCAATTCCAAGGCTTGTGATTTCTAAGACCATTATTAACTAACCTGGATGTTTAAACCAAGTTAGTGCAGTATTTACAGAAACATGGATTGAAGCAATACTGAAGACATATTTGGGAACATGGAAGGGAGATTACATTTAGGTAAAATCGTGAAATGGCAGAAATAAGAGAATAAAGAGAGCAGGCTAAAGGCTAAAACTGAAGGGGCCCTTGGCATGTTCCCTACATTCCTTGCTTTAGAGCCTAAGGGGAAATGAACTCTCCCAGGCTTACAATACGGGGACTGCCATGTGGTACTAAACAGATCTATCATTGATTGGTTAATTACTGATGATTAGTTAATTCATCATAAAAATTTTAGTAAATATAATTGAAACATGCTGGTAAATTTTGTACACAGACATCAAACATTTTTCTGTAAAATTGTATGCTGAACTCTAAGCTAAGGGACTGACTAATGGTAGAATGGCTATCTCCTACTATTTGAGATCATGGATAGTGGTGGGCAGGGGTTGACAAAAACAAATATAGCCCAAAGGATTCCAAATAAAGGGCTGCATATTGATTACTGATTGTAAAATACTCAGAAGCTTGGGGACAGTAATCATTAATATAAGAATTACTAGGCTTCCCTGACTATGGATATCTAGAAACAGACTTAGAATTGCTTATTTTGCATTTTCTTTTTCTTGTCTTTTTCTTTTGTTGAAAATAGATTCTTTTCTCATACAACATGTCCTGATTATATTTTCCCTACCCTCCATTTCTCCAAGTTCCTCCCCACCTCTCCTCCTCTCTGGATCTACTGCCTTTCTGTCTTTCATTAGAAAGGAACTGGCAAGGTGCTCTGACACACCAAGGATCATATGATCAGAGGTAGGCCTACAACACCCAGAGGAAGCTCGACTCCCAGGCCCTCTAACATGCCCAGGATCATAGGATCAGAGGTGAAGAGGACAAACATCTGTCCCAATACCGGGAGTAACTGGAGCCAGCAGGATCCAGGGACCCAGGAACCCCGCCCAACCAGCGGCATGGGTTCCTTCTGCTCTGAGCCGGTGCCTTGAGCAGACTTTGGGCTCGAATTTTGTAACCAGTCCCCCAACACCTAGAGGAAGCGCCACTCCCAGAAGCTCTAACACACACAGGATTACAGGCTCACAAGAGCACAGGATCCCAGGAGCTTGGTCTTACCAGGATGTCAGGGTCCCAGAGGCAGCTTGACTACCAGGAGCTCTAACAAACCCAGAATCTCAGGATCACAGGATTCCAGAATCACAGGATCACAGAGACAGCTGGACTCTGAGGAGATCTGACACAACTCTCCCTCTACCCATCTTAAACAAACCTGATACCCTGTCCCCATCAGCTCCTAGCACACCCATAAAATCCATTCTTTTTTCTCCTCCCAGAGAGGGTCACATGCCCTCCCACCCCTCCTCTTTACCTAACCTCTCTGGGTCTCTGGCTTATAGTTTTGTTACCATTTACTTAATGGCTAATATACACTTGTGAGAAAATACATACTACATTTGTCTTTCTGGCTCTGGGTTACCTCAATCGGGATGATTTTTTTGCCAGTTCTATTCAGTTGTTTGCAAATTTCATGATATCATTTGTTTAATAGCTGAGTAGTGCTCCATTGTGTAAATGCACCACATTTTCTTTATACATCCCTCTGATGAGGGACATGTAGTTTGTTTCCAGTTTCTGACTATTATGAATAGAGCATCAGTGAACATGGTTGAGCAAGTGTCCTTGAGGTACGATGGAACATCTTTTGGGTATATAGGCAAGCATGGTATAACTGAATTTTGGTGTAGATGGAGTTGCATTTTTCTGAGGAACCACCATATATAGATTTCCATAGTGGTTGTACAAGTGTGTATTCCAACCAGCAATGGAGGAGTTGTCATCTTTGATAGCATGAGCTGTCACTTGTGTTATTGATTCTCAAAGGTGTAAGATAGAATCTCAAAGTTAAGTATTGATTTGTATTTCCCTGATGACTAAAAATGCTAAATATTTCTTTAAGTGCTTCTCAGACATTTGAGTTTTCTCTACTGAGAATTCTTTGTTTAAATCTGGACCGAAGTTTTAATTTGATTATTTGTTTATATATATATATTCTTGAGTTCATTATATATTGGATATCAGTCTTCTATCAGAGATGGAGCTGGAAAAAATCATTTTCCATTCACTGGGCTACTACTTTGTCTAAATGACAGTATCCTTTGCCTTGTAGAAACATTTCAGTATCATGAGGTCCCATTAATTAATTGTTGATCATTGTACCTGCACAATTTGTGTTCTGTTCAGGAGATTGTCTACTGTGCCAATGATTTCAAGGCTATTTCTCACTTTCTCTTCTATCAGGTTCAGTGTTTGTGGTTTTATGTTGAGGTATTTGATTCATTTGAAATTGAGCTTTGTGTCAGGATGATAGATATGGATTTGTTTGCATTTTTCTACATGCAGACTTAAGATTGACCAACACTATTTGCAGAAGATGCTTTCCTTCTTTTCCAGTAAATATTTCTGACTTCTTTATTTTAAAAAAATGGGACATAAATATGTGGCTTTTGGGGAGTCTTCAATTTAATTTCATTAATCAATCTGTTTTCATACCAATACCATGCAGTTTTTATTAATGTAGCTCTCTAGTATAATTTAAACAGGAATGGTGAGACCTCATGCAGTTTTTACTGTTCAGGTGGGTTTTTTTGTTTGTTTGTTTGGTTGGTTTTTTTTTGTTTTGTTTTTTTTCTATCCTGGTGGGGGGTTTTGTTTGTTTTTTTGTTTTTCCATATGGAGTTGAGAATTGTCCTGTCAGTCTGAAAGTATTGTGTTGGAATTTTGATGAGGATTGCAGTGAATCTGTAGATTGCTTTTGGTAGGATTGTCATTTTTAACTGTTTGGCTTGATGATCCATGAGCAAGGGAAATCTTTCCATCTCAAATCTTCTTCAAGGACTAGAAGTTTTTATCATACAGTTCATTCATCTGCTTGGTTACAGTTTTTCCCAAGATATTTTTACATTATTTGAGGCTTAGCAAAAGTCATTGTGTTCTTGATTTCTCTCTCAATCCCTTTGTCATTTGTATACAGAATGATGCTGATTTTTAAAAAAGTTAATCTTGTATCAAGCTATTTTGCTACAAGTGTTTACCAGGTATAGGAGTTCTCTGGTGCAGTCTTTAGGATCACTTATGTACTTATGCATATCATCTGCAAATATAGATTCTTTGACTTCGTCCTTTTGAATTTGTATCCCCTTGGTCTCTTCTAGTTGTCTTATTGCTCTAGCTAAAATTTTAAATACAATATTGAATAGATGTAGAGAGAGGGGACAGCCATGTCTCATGACTGATTTTAATGGAATTGCTATGAGTTTCTCTCCATTTAACTTGATGTTGGCTATCAGCTTGCTGTATTTTGTGTCTATTATGCTTAAACATGACCCTTGTATCCCTAATCTCTCCAGAACTTTTATTGTGAAAGGGTATTGTATTGTATCAAAGCCTTTTCTGCATATAAGATGATCATATGGTTTTTGTCTTTCAGTTTGTTTATATGATGGATTACATTTATTGATCTTATATATTGAGCCATCCCTGAATCTCTGGAATGAAGTCTACTTGATCATGGTGGATAATCTTTTTGATGTGTTCTTGGATTCTGCTGTGACTATTTTATTGAATGTTATTGTATCTATGTTCATAAGGAAAATTGATCTTCAATTCTCTTTATTTGTGGAATCTTTATGAAGTTTAAGTATCAGCATAACTCTGGCCCCATAAAATGAATTGGATGATGATCCTTTTGTCTTTATTTTTTTTTTTTTTTGGAATAATTTGAAGGGTATTGGTTGCAATGCTTCTTTAAAAATCTGGCCAAATTCCATACTAAAACCATCTTGCTCTGTACAATTGTTTAAAATTTGAAGTCTTTTAATGACTGTTCCTACTTCCTTGGGGATTGTAGGTCTATTCAAATTGCTTTTCTGACCTTGATTAAACTTTGGAAACAGTAACTCTTGAGAAATTTTTCTATTTCTTTTAAAGTTTTCCAATTTGGTAGAGCACACAGCATTTTGAAGTATCTCCTTAGTATTTTCTGTATTTCTTACATGTCTTTTGTTATGCTCCTTCTGCTCCCCCAACCCCCCAGTTTAGTTTTTGATTTTGTTAATTTGTATATTCTCTGTCCAATTTTTCACTAGATAACACAATGGCTACAATTGCATACTTATTAGGGCCATTTGATTGGGATAGCTTTTCCATCCTTTTACCCTAAAGTGATGTTTATCCTTGATACTGAGGTGTTTCTTGGATGCAGCAAGAAGATGGATCACATCTGTTTTCACATCTATTCTGTTAGTCTGTATCCTTTTATTGGAGAATTGAACCACTGATATTGAGATATATAAATGACTAATGATTATTGATTCCTATTATTTTGCTGTTGTTGTTGTTGGTGGTGGTGGTAGTGTGTGTGGGTGTGCGTGTGCATGCAACCACACACACATGTGCAAGCTGTGCTTCCCTTCTTTTGATTTTGATAATGTGTGGTTAATAATTTCTTGGGTTTTCATGAGTGTACTTAATCTCCTTTGGTTGGAGTTTTTCTTCTATCACCTGCTATAGATATAAGCTTGTAGATAGATATTGTTTAAATTTAACTTTATCATGAAATATCTTATTTTCTCCATTTATGCTGACTGAAACTTTGCTGCAAAGAGTAATCTGAGATGCTATCTGTTGTCTCTTAGAGTCTGTAGCACATTTTTCCAAGTCGTGCTGGCTTTTAGAGTCTCCCTTAAGAAGTCAGGTATAATTCTAATAGGCTTATCTTTGTATGTTACTGGGTCTTTTCCCCTAGCAGCTTTTAATATTTTTTCTTTTTTTTTTCTGTATGTTTAGTGTTTTGATTATTATGTGGTGAAGGGGACTTGATCTCAGGAATTAAAGATACAATAGAGAAATGAATACATGGGTCAAAGAAAATGCTAAACCTAAAAATCCTGACACTAAACATCCAGAACATCTGGGACACTAGCAACAGCCTTTTAATGTTCCTGGGACAATGCTTTCTCCAGCCATCGGGGTCTGAAAGACAGTTTTTCTGTCACTGAATGATTGGGAAGAATTAAGATGTTCATCTTCTGCTCCACACATCAAACTTGAAAGGCACAGATCTTTCAAGGGCCTTTAGTTCCCTACTGCATCCTCTTAGAATCCCACACTCTTCTTTGCCTCTATGACATAGTTATTATTATAATTTGGATATTTGTAATGTCATAGTTGTTTGTCCTTCATTCCCTTAGGAGACCATAAATGCTTACTACACCATTCCCTAGGGGCACCTCATACAAATAACTCACACTGGTTTTTATCAAATTTCCGATTTTATTTTTCTTGGCATGACAAAAAAGAAATATAAAATATAACAAGTGTCCTGTCATCAAGAATTTCAAAATTAATATTTTATCAGTCATTCTCAATAGTAACAGGCAGTCTTCTTTCCAAACAACTAGAACCTTGAAATGTTGGCCCAAAATGTGAGTGGGACAGAAATCTGGATTCAGAGAAGGATCTAAACAGTATATTTTGATGCCTTATCCCTTGAAAGACATATGCCTGGGGGGGGGGGGAATCCACATTCTGCACTTTTTTGTGCTCTGCCCTCAGAATGTAATGTGACATTGCTGACTTCTGGTTTGTTTGCTTGTTTTTGTATTAAGTAGCTGAATAGGTATTTGCATGCTGAGAGTTATAGACCTCTGCTCCTATCCTTTCGAAATGTATGCTTTCCACTGATGGCCTGGCATTATATGATGTGGATATATTTACATATTACTAAAGTTCCCCTAGATCTGCTATGCTAAGCTGTTTTAAGTCCTGTAAACTTGCAAAAGGTAGCTAGCAACTTCCATCATTAAAATCTCGCAAAGTGTGATGCATTCAGAGAAATGAAGTCCTGAACTCTTTCAAAAGAGAGAAAGAGAGAAAGAGAGAGAGAGAGAGAGAGAGAGAGAGAGAGAGAGAGGACTAGTGTTTCCAGTTGTAATTTATTACAGATTAGCCTGCTCTAATCAAATAATCTTATTGAAAAGATACAATCTTGAGCACACAAATGTAAGGAGCACAGGCCACTAGATGGCACTAGGAGAAATGCCATGATTTTGTTTTGTTTTGTTTGTTTGTTTTTGTATTAAGTTGAAGCAGACACTTTCCCTTAAAATGAGAAAAAGGGCTTAACATAAAACATAGATGTCCAAAATAAGATATTATTTACTGAGGAATTGCACAAATATTGTAAAGTTAGAAACAAAATCACTCTGTACATTTGGCCTTTAAATTTAAGCAATGGTCACCAAGGATTTTTGTCTCAGCACATCAGGTCTGCCTCCCAACCTCTCTGCATATTACATCAATCTATTTCTATTTTTTTTGCTGAGACATTATTTCACATCTTTATAAGCTAAGTTCAATGGCAGAATACAAGGTGTACACTTTGGGGGAGCTAGTGTTTCAGTTTCCTCAGTTACATGTCTCAGTGTTGTGGTGATCTATCTATCTATCTATCTATCCACCCATCCATCCATCCATCTATCTTTCTTTCTCTCTCTCTCTCTCTCTCTCTCTCTCTCTCTCTCTCTCTCTCTCTCTCTTTCTTTCTTTCTTCTTTCTCTTCCTCCTCCTCCTCTTCTTTCTCCTCCTATTCTTCTTCCTCCTTCTACTTCTCCTTCTCCTCCTTCTACTTCTTCTTCCTCCTTAATTAGTTTTTTTCCTTCACATGCAATAATTATGTGTGGATTTATTGTTATGCTTACACTGCAGTGCTACAGACTGCTAGACTTACTTCTTCTCAACTATATTTTGGTTCCCTTTATCTAACTTTACTGTCCTCCTTCCCAACTCTACTATTTGACTCTATGGTTTTTTTTTTTTTTTTTTTTTTGGTTTTTCGAGACAGGGTTTCTCTGTGTAGCCCTGGCTGTCCTGGAACTCACACTGTAGACCAGGCTGACCTCGAACTCAGAAATCCACCTGCCTCTGCCTCCCAAGTGCTGGGATTAAAGGCGTGCGCCACCACTGCCTGGCTTGACTCTATGTTTTTAAGACTAACTTTTCCGCTTCTGTATATGAATAACAACATATGGTATTGATCTTTCTGTGCCTGGTCTATTTTATCTAACATTATGTCTCCCTTCCCATGAATTGCCACAAATGACAGGGTTTCTTCCTTTTATATAACAGGGTAGTATTCCACTCTATATACATGAGCTACATTTTTTTCATTGCTTTTGTGTACAAGAACTCTTAAGTTGTATCCATATCTCTGCTATTATGTTGCAAAAGAACATGGAGGTTTGTGTTTGACTTTGCTATCATGATTTATATACACACAGTTGTCAGATGGCTGAATCATATGCTTGATGTGTTTCTAGATTTTTTGAGGAAGTCATTTTCATTTTCATAGCATGTTGAAATAGCTTTTCTCACTGGCATTTATTTTCATATTTTGTGTAATAAACATTCTAATTAGAGTAGGGTACATATTGCCACAGTTTTAATTTTCACTTTCCTGGTGACTAGTTATCTGCAGCACGCTCTGCTTAGTCCTCCATACATCACCCCTCTCAGATGACTAGGTGGCTCCACATAGGTCTCACTACTCCTGATCTTGCTCCTTGACAATCAGACAAGAATATACTATGACTGTCTTATCTCGCTACACTATTCCCCTATCTACAACCCTCCGTGGCTTGCTTTCACCTGAAGACTAACAGCCAAACTACTAGAGAATATTAGATGGACTGATTCTTGTTCAATTATCTAATTTTATCCCTTGCCATTTCAGTGTCATAAAACTTTACACTGAAATACTATGTTGTCTTTGGTAACCCTTTTCCCAAAGGTGACCCTTTCTCTGCTTTTGCTACACTAACTATCCTGTTCTCCAAGCTCATCCTTAGGAATTCTACCATGTTGTATAGACTGGCCAGTTACTGCAACCAAGGGCTCTTGCACTGGTGGTAAAGAGAGATCAATTTCAATTCCTCTTTGTATGTTGATATGGTCAAAATCCCAGGCTTTAGCTCACCAACAATATGGAAATTGATGCTTTCTTTTGCTTCTCAAGATCCTCTTTCCTCTGAAACTCTGAACATGTCTGCCAGATGGAATAATCTAGTTCTCTCAGATTTTTTGTTTGATCAATTCACCTCAGCATATATACATTGCTTGAAATACATGGAATGAGATTTCAAACATCTCCTGTTTCGCATCACAGACATTACTAACAACTTGTTACAGTTGGCTTCATCTCAGGTTGTTCACAAAAGGCTATTCATCGGCATGAAATTCACTACGTACAAAGGTATGTAGGCATTTTCATCTTTAGCACATCCCTCGTTCACCGGCCCTAGTAATTGGCTTGAAGTATGAGGGAGAACTACAACAGTATTTTACAAGTGAAATGAAATTCAGGCTAATGAATTGAACAATGAAAGAAAGCGCTCTCTCTCTCTCTCTCTCTCTCTCTCTCTCTCTCTCTCTCGTGTGTGTGTGTGTGTGTGTGTGTGTGTGTGTGTGTGTGTGTGTGTGTGTTTGTTTGTTTAAGTACATTTCCAAGGTCAAGTCTTAATTTTTGGGATTTGCTCAAAGCTTAGTTTTTTTTTTTTTAATTAACTAAAGCCAAGAACATGATGTTCTCACTTTCTAAAATCATAATAGTCTACAAAAAAGAAAAATAGAATTACAATCCTACTATAGATATATTTATAAAGCCAAGAACAGACTCTGGGTTCAGCCTCCTTTCAAGTGGATTGTCCATTTTATATAAATAATTGGTATACTGTTGTGTTAAACACTTTTAAAATAAGGCATAGTTGGGGGATAGGAAACATTTAATAAGCAAACTTAATTTGTAAAAGAATCTTCTCTGTAGAGTCTTCAAAAACTTTTAAAGAAAAACTGACATTTTGAAAAATATTACTTCTTATATTTGGGAAGAATATCTAAAAAGTTGTGAAAAATAATCTAGCAAGTACTTTATGCACAGTTCCACACTGTCACACATCATTTTTATTTCCAGTTTTTTTACTGTAAACAAAGTAGAGCATTAGAAAGAAAATAAGCATCTTCTGTGCTTCCAAATAAACAAGAAAACTTGATATGTGCCAGAAACAGTCTTGTATGTCAAAGAAAAATAGTCTGTGTTATAAGTGTTCTCAGAATAATTTATTTTCTTTATACAAATAAAATCAAGTTAGGTTCCTAATTCAAAACCCCATGGAGTCATAAACTATATATATATTAAACTCTAAAGAATTTTTAATCTAAGGGAAAAATCTGATTTTGAAAAAATACATTTTATAGATAAACAAAATCATAGCAAAAGCTGGGCAGTGGTGGCACACGCCTTTAATCCCAGCACTTGGGAGGCAGAGGCAGGTGGATTTCTGAGTTCAAGGCTAGCCTGGTCTACAGAGTAAGTTCCAGGACAGCCAGGGCTACACAGAGAAACCCTGTTTCAAAAAAAAAAAAATCATGCAAAATAAAATTCATATTCTCTTCAATTTAGTTGCTCTTTACTTACAAAACACCTAAATATTATAACTTAAAATCCCCCATTTTGAATTGATTAGTGATGCTCATTAAGTTTTCTTATTCTGCTCTTTCTAGGAATCCAATAGGGCCACACTTTCATAGCTCCTTAGGCTTACAGGGTCCATGTGATTGACTTTCTTTGGTCAGTGTAAGATCTGTAGGAATAGTATGTCACTCTGTGCGGATCTTTAAGAACACATCCCAGCTTGCTCTGCTTTTCTCCCTCTGCTATGGGCTCACCATGTTTCCAAATATAGAGGGCTCTCAGTAGAGATGAAAAAATATAGTGGACCACTGACCCAGGTGTGCAGACCCTAAGCTAGTGAATTTATGATTGCTGGTCACTTCATCCATCATTGCAAAATGAGCACTGTGCTGGTTCCTGCTAAAAGGTGACAGAAGTACACCTCAGTTTCTTAGAAAGAAAAGAGGATTAAATCAGGCCATACTATAGAGGAAGAAAGACTTCTAGACCTTTAATGCCTCCCTCCTTTGACTCTCTGCATCATTTCTAAGTGTGGTCCTCAAGATCTTAAACAACATTGGGGAAAATGACCATCAAAGTGACAGCATACAGCCTTGGGCTTTGATATGGTAATGACAAATTTCCTGCTTCTAATCGAGATTGGAAAACTTTTAGGACAGGACTATGATTGTCCTAGACATGGGATGACTTCCAGTTTCAAGTCATTATGAGATGATATCTCTCTCATCCTTTCTAAGATTATAAAAAGATCTCCCTTTCTTTGATTTTCCTCAGCAATAAACAAAATAATCTGTATAAACACTCAGCTAATTTGATTGATATATATGAGCTCTTAGTTTGCTGGCTATGTGACCATTTTCTGTGTCAACTTGGGCACAATATAGTGCATAGTGTTATAATGTACATATAACTGATGTGTAAAATCAGTTGACATTGGTTAAAGTACATTACCATTGACAATGCAAATAGGTCCCATCTAAATAACCAAAAGACCAAAGAACAACACTTAACATTTGTGTATTCAGGGCTCAATGCCAGCATCCACCCGAGTCTCCAGCTAGTTCCTTGGGCTTCAGACTTCAGACTTGTCAGAACCCAACATCACAGGAGGCAATTTCTTATACTAGATCACTTTAGGCTATGTTTTCTTGAGAGAGCTGTGATACAGACTACAAGTATCCTCAAAGGTGACTGCCATCTCTAGTTTATTAGCAATAAGCTGAGTTGAAAAACTGTAATACATGACTTCACAAGAAGTCCCTTAGGTCCAATACCAGTGGACTGGAAAAGATGCATGCCTGCACAATCAAATCTTAATTTAAGATTGGGTGTGTAGCTCTAGAATAGAACATTTCCCTTGCATAATCAAGGTCCTAGTTTCCAACACAGTACCACCCTCAAAGGGAGGGGGTGAGGGGTGATAACATGCTCCTATATTTAAAAAAAGCAGGAGAAAAATGTCAAGGATAAAAAATACTGAAAAAGCCTGCTCATTTTTAATGTGTTCTCCCTGGCACCATCTCCATTTACAACCCTTCTCATCTGTATCCACTACCAGAGTAGCTGCTATTGCATGCATTGTCTTACAGACACCTACCTCTTCTTGACTATTTTATGATTCATTGCAAGTCAAAGAGCCATCTCTTGTTTTTATTTTTTAAGAAGTCATAGACTAAGCAGTTAATTTGCATAACCTCTGAGATGGTTCCAAGAAAAGGCCCAATCATGCTCTGTACTCTCAGTAATGTCATCTTAAGTGCTAACACCATGAGAAGACTGGTGCAGGGGATGAAATGCCAGCATGAGGAGTACTACCCACATCTTCTATCTGGATCAAATGGATGTGCATTGAGTCCTGATTCTTTTATCCATGCCATGACAAAGATCCTTTACCAAAATGGAAATTATAAAAAGAATACAGAAAAAAATCTGTCCTAGTTTGACTTCAATATCTGTAATAAACACCATGAGCAAAAGCGACCTGGGAGGGAAGATTATAGTACACCGTCAAAGGAAGCCAAGGTAGAAACTCAAGGAAGGAACCTGGAGTCAGAAACTGAAGCAAAGGCCACAGAAAAACATTGCTTACTGGCTTGATTCCCCATCTTGTTCAGCTATCTTCCCTATACAGCCCAGGCCTACTTGCCTAGGGATGGTAACACCCACAGTAGGCTGGGCCCTCTTACATCAATCATTGGTCAAGAAAACACTCCCACAGTCATGCCATAGGCCAGCCTGATAAAGGCAAATTCTTTGTCGAAATTTTCTCTTCTCATGTAAAGTTTATAAAAACAACAAAAACAGTCAAGTTTGAAACAGATACATAAATCTAGTAAAGTCATCTTGCTACTTCTAATACCAGGAATGATGATTCCTTGAAGAGAAGCTACAGCTCATCAAATCACTTGCTTACATGGCAGAGGATTCCCGCACCTTAGCAAAGACATTCAATAGAGGTGGTAATCAGAGCGATTATGTAAGTCTAAGAACGATTTCGTCTAACTACTCTGCTCTTGAGTCAAAGTTTGCTTTTAGTGTGAAAAAAATGAATATATTTACATACACATAAATTCACAAAGGTTTATGGAAAGCAAATGGAAAATAAATTGCCAAGTCTGCAAATGTGTGTGCATACGTATGTGTACATGTGTCTACATGTGTGTATGTGTGCATGCCCGTTCATGTGTATGCATACTTGTACGTGTGGGTGCCTGTGTGCATGTGTGTGTGCATGTGTGTACATGTGTATACTCACACATATGTTTTACTCAGTCATACCTTCATATTTTTAATTTAAAACTCTTTAGCTGAACAAATCTCTAAGTGCCTGATAAATACAGAGCTCTTAAGCAACAGCTGAGAAAGATAGTTACCCATGTCATCCACAATACAAAAATTACAAAATAAATTGATAGCTCTTTCCAAAGGAAGCTTAAGTTTCATATACAAGGGATAGCAAATGTCATGGAGTTTAAAATATGCTTATATATTGTTATCAGAATGCCTGCTCACGGGGTTTCATCCTGAAGGGACCTTCTGTTGGTGCAGTTTGCAGCACACATCTGGACAACCCTTGGCAGCACAGACTATGAAGTCTCTCTTCATTTCTAGCTACCATGTAACTATTGTCCTCATCACTATGCCACAGACATAAAAAGGAAGGCACATGCCCAAGCCTGAATGACATAGGCCTCAAGTGAGACAGAGAAAATGATCCACTCCTCCACATAGGTCAAGAGCAAACCACAAATACTGGTAACACTGCGTACTGCAAAGACTATCCCAGCTCAGAAGGCGCTCTCTAAGCCATGGTGGCTTCACCCAGCTGGAACAGGATGTTTATGCCATCACAATATCTATTAAACTTCAGCAGCCACTTCCCCGCTGCCTAAAGAGGAGGAACTTCTGGAGCCCAGCAGATGGCCATGATCAGTGTGAAAACAAAAGGACTGTTCTATGCTTAGTGTGAACTGAGTCCCTCATTAGAGACTATAGTGCGAGTGCAAATACAGCGACTCCTCCACAGTTTTGGCTATAGGAGTAAGCTGTTCCACTGTCCCTGTGAGCTGGGATCCACTTACCTACACTGCTCCTGGTGCTACAACATTAGGTCCAAGGGTACGACTGTCTCAAGGGACTGTTTCTGTCTGATGGTCTGTTTGCTTGTTTTGCTGGCTTTGGATTTTTATCAAAAGTGGAGTTAGCTGGGTTGGCAACATAATGCAGCACCAACTGGTACAGATGTGAACCAACGGGGGTTGTGGATCAGCACCCGCCTCAGAGCAGAAGCAGAAAAAACAACACTGTCAGCAAAATGGTGACTAAAGAGTTCCAGGGAGTGGCCATAAACAGGATGAATGAGAGGTGACATAGATGACAAGGGACAAAAGCATTGAAGGTGGATAGGGTGAAAAGTAAGACTGAAGAAAGACAGAAGGCAGTGAGGAACCAACGACAGAAACTACACAGCCTGATGTCTAGAAGAGTTTCAGGGAGGGGCCAAACCTGACAGGCTAATGGTCTCAGCACTGGGGGCCAAGTGCTGTATGCAGCCAAGAGCGGTGATATTGGCAAGAACAGTGCAAGTTGCAGGTGCTGGCTGCTGCGGTTGACATGCTGTTGCTGCATAGAGACAAAGATTGCACCAGCTGTTCGATGCTGTGTCATTGGCAACCGGAACCCAGACTACTGAAAATTAACCTGAACACCTACAGCTACAAGAGAGTGGCTTCTAAGACCATAAGTCGAAGGTCTAGTTCCCAGAGGTCGGAGCTGTGAGCATATGGGTCTCTCAGCCCAGTCTATAAGCCTTGTGTATTCAGGGACCCAAAAGAGGCAACAAAACCTGTATCTACCCTTATGATTCCACTTTTGTAGAGAGAAAAAGCAATGGCCAAGCCATGCATAACACAACCAAGATGGAAGCCATGTCTTTAAACTTTATAACTGGCATTTGCTCTTCTTTTTCATTAATTATTATAGGATACTTAAGGACACTATTTTATTTTGCTCAATAATCTATTTTGTATCATAGATGAAGGATTTAATAAATCTTGATACAATGAATGCATCTAAACACACAAATGTCAGATCTTAGTAATGATAAAGCTGTGAATCACACAGTACCTACTGGGCAGCAATCTGGTAACTGATATTTTCATATGTATTCCTTATCAACTGAGAACCCAAAAGACTTGCAGTGCAGGTACTCCTCCGCAGAGAGAAACTCACCGAGGAGCAGTTTCAAGCAGTACTTCTCAAAATCTAATCAAAGTGTTTGGGGGGTTAGAACTATAAAGTCCAGGCCAAATTAAAAACTCTGAGGATGGAAAATCACAATCTGTATTTAATAAACCATGGTGACATGTTCCAGCTTTAAGAAATGCTTGTGTGACATAGTAACATCTGTAGAGAGAACTTACAGAAGGCAGTGTCTTTCATCTCCTCCTACTTAAAATACAAGTCATGTCTCTTTTGTCCTGTGGATCATGACTTTGTGATTTAGCATCCAGCAAATGGTATGCATCAAGAAAGGAAGGCGAGTATTAAAACAAGCAAATTTTTTTCTGAATGCCAATTTAGTTATTCCTCAGTAGATTCAATACTATAGCGTCATATGGCTTCAGGTATCTAGTCAGCTTGGTATATCAGGTTTCCTCCTCCATAATACTTACATTTTGGTATCATCAATAAATCTTTTGTAATAAAATTCACCTCATAAAGAATTTGCACCTTCCCCTTATTACATGCCTCTCAGAAAAAGTAGAGTTCAGCTAGCCAAAGCAATTAAGCAAGACATTCCTTTATTTTTCTCTCTAGAGAGAAGGAAATCTGGGTGAGATGGCACCAGGGCTCTGGAATGAAATACGACAGTACTAACACACTTAGCAGGCACTGGAGTCAGTAAATACAAAATGTCACTAACTGCATGCCAGCCAAGCCTCTTAATAATTTGTGAATTTTTCCTTTGTTGAATAATGGATATAGAAATGAAAACAGAAAATTGAGTGCCTATTTTTTATCTTAAAACCCAGTTCTTAGGAAGAAGAAACCTGAAGCAATCCCCACAGAATTCGTGACTTTAAATGATGGGTAGAAAATAGCCATCAATAGAAGATAACCAAGGACCCCTGTGTTAGAACTTCCAGGAAAGGCTCAAACACAGAGAGTCAGAAGGTAGCTCCCTCCACAGCAGAAGACTGAAGCAGCAGAGGGAAGCAGTTAGTGAGAAACTCAGTGTGGTCCACTAACTCAGGCTCAGCATCTGAACACCAAATGTAGAGCGATAACATCATAGTCTTTATCTAAAATGGGACATATATTTATGCCCTAGAGCCAAATGGAGAAGAGGAAACACTAGCCAGAGATGCTGCTTTATTTTACTCTCCACTCTTTTATTTTAATTTCATGAACCAGTGATATATATCCCATGGAATGAACTACACTGATTATTTCTGATTCTGCACATTTATCAGGAGTAGCCTTCTTCCTTCTCGTTGCACGCTTCCAAGTGAAGCTATTTGTCCATGACAAATCTTCATGTATTTCTTGCTTGGGCATTCAGTGTCTGTTCTGAACTCTCCATGCCGTCCCCGCCATCACCCCGGCAGTGCTTCTTCCTGTTTTCAATGGGACTGTTTATACTTTTCAATTTACAACCAGCGCCTCACAATCACCTTATCTAACTCCCATACTCCACAGAAATTCAACCAAATCCTGGGTTAATGGTCCCATCTACTACTTCCTTTTCCTGCTCTATTTAACCATAGCCCTAGGTTGGACCACTGCCATGCACCCTCTAACAGTGAACTTTAACTAGCACCATTCAGATGTCAATAATGTCCATATATAGAAGATGTCCAAAAAGAGCAATATCATGAACACAGTCTTCATGCTGTACATAGAAACAGCTACATGTGTAGAACCTATACTCTGTTCTATCAGCACCTGCCTACTACATAGGCACCAGGAGTCACATGCACTAAGGAGAAATTCCCCTTGACTCTTTCATGGCTGTCTTTGTATCATGCCATTTTTGAACTTGAAACGCTTCCAAACCTCTCAAGCCTCCTATGATTTGGCCCAAATCTTATAATTCAAAATTTGTTTTTCACTTGTGAATACTTTCATTTCTTCTTTGAACAGCTATTTCAGAAGACAAGAGACTGTTGCGAGATGTTAAGGCAGAGCAGGGAGCCAGGGCAGTGTACTTAATGGACAGCCTCTTCCATTACCTAGCAGGGAAAAAAATTTACAGAGAAAATATTCCAAAGTCCCACAAACAAACAAAGTGATAAAAGATTTCAGGGTTGAAGGCAGCTCATGCTGAGAGGATCAGGAGCAAAGAAGACTTTCCCTTCATCTTAGATTCTTTACATGTAGCTGCATGCATGATATGTGCTTAATGAGAATATGAAGTATTTTGCTTCTTGAATTGAAACATGCCTCCTAGACATGTCCTGCTGGACTTGAATTCCTCTAGATCTCCCTGTGTATCAAATTCCTAAAATCCAGTGATGTGTTCTTCATTGGTGGAGGCTTTGAGGACTGTTTGTTCATGGTGGTGTCTTCATGAAGGGATAGTAGCCATAAACGTGAGAACCAGCGAGTGCCTTGTGGTCTGCCTTTGGGGCATTCAGTGAGAAGGTCACCACTCATGAGAAGCAGTTCCTCACACAAATCTGCCAGTACCTCCATCCTGGACTTTCCAGCCTCCAGAACCACAAGAAATAAATGTCTATATTGGAAAGCCACTCACTTAAGCTTTTTTATTATAGCATTCAAGTGAACTAAGACACTAGCATTCAGTGATTCTTGTCATGCTGCCCTCCTGAAATGTGCCTGTTCTATATTCTTTTATTTCCAGGTAGAGTTAACAGTACTAAGTAAAACCTAGGCACTGTGACAAGTTGGTGACCAGAGACTGTTTTATATACTTCCTATCAATATTTATATTTTAACAAGGGTCTCAGTTTCTTTCCTATAGTAGAAAACATCAACCTGTGATCTTGTTCCCTGGGGGACTTTGTCAGTGTTGAGAGACATCACCACCACCACCACCACCACCACCACCACCACCACCACCACCACCATCATTGTTATGGTTATACTGGGAAAAAACTATTCCTGAAATTTGCTGGATAAAAATCACTAACGTTTCTAAGGGTCCTTTAATACACATGACAGTCTTTTGAAAAAGGTTACCCAATCCAAAATGTCTGTAATGATTTAGTTATATAACCCTGCCCCATTCATAAAAAAAAAAAAAAAAAAAAAAAAAAAAAAAAAGCAAAGGCATTTGAAGGTCTGTCAGTGATGGGTTTGATAAAGGCACTTGGAAGGGAAGCAAAAAGAATCTATTATTTCTCATAGCACAACACAGATATAGGCTGAATTTGCAGTTACCTAAGGCCACCATCTTTGCCCAGATATTTAGAAACCCAGAAAAGAAAAGACAAGTCATTCAGTTTTCTCATCACTGGAACAGCAGGAACCATTTGAAGGAGAAAATCAGATGACCGATTTTCCTTGAGGAGGCAGAGATGGCAGACCTCTGTTGCTTTGTGCCATATGCTTGGGGCAAGGCATTATGGTACTGAGCATGTGGGATAGCTACTTCTTCATGTGGGTGAGAAAGAGAGAGAGATGGACAGGAAGGAGTCAGTGATAACATAGGCCTCAAGTCCTGTCCCTAGTGACATATTCTATCTGGAGTCTTCCTCCTAGTTTCGAAAACTTACCACAATGTTGCCACCAACTGGAACAGAGAACTCAAAAATAAGACTGTGAAGTGTATTTTTGCATCAGTGACACTAGTTAATACCATGAAGATTTGATGCTGTTTTCATTTGTCTCCTGGGTATATCTAGAATAAGTACACATTCCATATATTTCTCTCATACATTTGAAGACACATGTAATTTTCTCTATATATTGTCTTTCTTATTCTTAATATTTCCAAGTATTCCAGTCCTTCCTTATTGCTTTAAGCACTGTGGTTATGATAGTTGAACTTACAATATTTAAAATTAAATACGAGGAGCTGGGATGCAAGTCTGTCTCGCCTGGTACTGGAAGTCCTGGGGTTCTTGCCACAGTGCTGCAAAAATAAGTATGTTGATAAAATGAATGCTGACCACATACAAAGTCCTCAGAAGCTTGGCATCATTCATTATAAATTCCAACCTCTTTGGGCAGCTCTATTTATTTGTTTTAATATATTTAATATATAAATCTGTAGCTTATTTCATTCTGTACATTTGGGGTAAGAATAATCAACAAGACACATTCTAGCAAGAGAAAGTCAGTAGGGATGGTCTCCCAGGTCATTGGGGATGGTCTTCCACACTCCCACAATGGCCAGCCATCCTCAGAGCAAGACTTGATCAAAAAGCTCCACTCACTCTTCACTTTCCCATTGCACATCAAAGGCCTTTCAGGTTTTTGGGTGGGGAGACCTCAGAGAAGCAGTGCATCCTACCTGGGCACTCTGAGCCTAGCTTTCTTATCAGAAAGAGCCATTAAGCTAGTGTGAAATGACTTGTTTTCAATAAATTCATCATGGCTTCAATAGAACAAACAACTTACTGCTTTTATTTCCCACCATTTAATAAAACTGTATAGTTTTACTCTAGATGAATTAATCTCATGTTCTGTTTATTCCAGAATATACCAAACCTACTCTCTCAAGCATAAGCCATTCTCTTCCTGCTCTACTGTCCTAGAACTTCTGTGTATCAGCAAGTACAACGCAGAGTAGAAACATGGGGTGCTGGCCTTTGAGCTCCTGGCTTTCAATCCATTCCTTCTCTATTTGTGTGATGAGTGAGCTCAATTAGTGTGATGGCTGATACTGACTGCCAACTTGACAAGATCTACAACAGGAATCCTCAACCTGTAGGATGAGACCCCTTGAAGGTCAAACAACTTTTTTACAAGGGTTGCCTGTGACCTCAGAAAACATATAACTGTAGAAAACTAAAGTTATGAAGTAGTAATGAAAATAATTTTATGGTGGTGGGGTCACCACAGCATGAGGAACTGTATTAAGGGTTTTGCAGCACTAGGAAGGCTGAGAACCACTGATCTAGAATCACTTAATAAACGAATCTCTGGGCATGTTTGTGAGGGAGTTTCTAGATTGAGTTGAGATGGGAGAACCCAGAGTGTCAGTGGTATAGTTCTGTGGACTAGCATATCACGGTCTTCTTGATGGCCAAGTGTACAATGTGACCAGTTCCCTCATGCTCTTGACCACACATCTTCCTGTCTTCCTGCTGGGATGAGCTGGACCATTGAACTGTGAGTCAAAATAAACACTCCCCTCCTTAAATTGCTTTGACACATATTGTGTCACAAAGCAGAGGAAAGTAACTACTACAGTCATTTACTTAACTCCTCTTTTGCAACAGGAGACCCCTAGAGTCTATTTAACTACAGACTGAGGCTAACAAAATTACACAGGAATTTGAAGAGTAATTATTTTCCTAGCATGTAGGAAGCATCAGGTACAAGGCTGTGGTCAGAGGTTGCGGTGTTAATTAAAAGGGAAATATAGTGCCCCGCTACTTCAGTTTAAGCTGCTGAAATCGAAAGCCCACTCATTGCTCTGGCCAAAGCTCATAGAAACATATGGCTATTTTATATCCTTTCTTGGCTTCCAGCTTCATCTTGGTCAAAATGCCCTTTTTTTTGTGGCATTTAAAGATAATCTTCGATAGAAAATATGTCAGCAAAATAGACATTAAATTCTTCCAATCTCTCATGTTCTATTAAAATTTCACCATCTGCTGTCTCCATGGGCTCAGTTCCATCCTTGGTATTATTAGATTCTACATGTTTAACCCTTTGAAATATATGGAGAGAAAGGAGGAGAATATGATACTACAAAATCTTCAAGTAAATGGACACAAAACTTACATCTATACATATCTGTTGAATAACCACTTCCTTGTCAAAATAATTTAGTGCATTTAAATGACTGGCTTCTGCTTATTAATTTGTAATGAAGAGTAACAGTGGAGGACTACCTGACTGGGTACCCTTTCTCTTCCTAACAGGAAACACTTGTTGTTGTGTAAGGTATACTCATGTCTTGGGGTTTTACTCTTAACCAATTGAGCTTACCTTTTTTTTTTTTTTTTTTTTTTTTTTTTTTTTTTTTTTTAATGAAGTAACACAATGTATTGGCAAGGCACACACAGAGGCAGAAACAGAGGCTACCACATATCTTACAGCACTGCCCTTTATCCCAGGCATGCTGCTGGCATAGGATATACATCTCTAGAACTGGTGCAAGCTGTAACATATTCATATATAACATTCATAACATATTCTGAAGGCTAAACTAGCAAAAAAATAAATAAAATAAAAACATTGAATGCACTTTTGATGGACTGTTTTTCTACACGTCTTTTTCCTTTATAGTTAACAAATCTTTTGAAATTTCAAAGGGGAACTCTAAGTTACATTGACTCAAAAAAAAAAAAAAAAAGGTTGAGAACTCTAATTACAATGACCTCAAAAAATAACAAAAATTTAAAACAATACTTTCAGAAAATAGAATTTGATAGAGCCATGTTTTTATTTTTAAAACATTTAGTGGCATGGCTTTTCTTCTGTTTTACTGCTGAGATGTGGGACAGTGGTCAGGCATCTTTTTCTAAACAGAATGCACATCTGAATTGAAACCGCCTTGACATACACCCATTTCTACCACATGATCTTGATTGCTATTTTGCTGTAATACAAACACTATACTTAGGTTCCTGGTGAGACTACAACCTCCTCCAGACTGCTTGCTGACATAAACCTAGATTCTGTTACTTAAAAACTGTTTCCATCTTCATCCAAGGCCATGATCTTCCTGAGTCATCATGGTATAGGATGTACTTCACGACACCAGAGACCATGGAAAACATGAGCAATTTTCAGTATGTATTAAAATAATCAGGAAGTGCAGACATAGATGAGGGAGTGTTTCCTACATGTTATTCCAGAAAAGAGGTTAGGTCCATGCTCCACAACTTGAATCAGGAAGTAACACCTTAGACTCATATTCACCTTGTACTTATAGATTAATATACTGTATATGTGATTTGAAGAAATGCTACACATGTAAATACATCTCATCACAACAAGCATTATGATTCAAGTGTGATATATCCACCACAGGTTCTTACATTTGAATTCTTGGTTACCAGGTAATCACATTGTTTGGGGAGGCTATGAGGCATCTGAAACCATGCTCTCACTGCAAAAAGTGGGTTTCTGGAAACAGGACTTGAGGGTGATATTCTCTTCTGGTTCTCATCTTTGCACTCTACTTTCTGATCCACCAAGATATGAACACATTTTACTACAGGCTCCTACCATCAGTTTTGGGTGCTATATCAGAGACCATAAAATAAATCTTTCCTCCGATAACTTGAGACTAGGGGCTAAAATATTAGTTTAATTTAATTTCATCAGTTTAATGTTCCACTTGTGGCTAGCAACTGCTATTTTCAAGAGTGTACAGTTTAAGGAGACAGGAATTAAAAAGCAGAGCTCGGGAATCCAGGGTCAGACACATCCAGTTCACACGTTGTCCACTCTATGTGATCTATATATTTTTATTTCTAAAACATTTAGCAGCATGGCTTTTCTTCTTGTTTTACTGCTGAGAGGGGGCACAGTGGTCAGGCATCTTTTTCTAAACAGAACACATACCTGAATTGAAACAGCCTTGACATACACTTATTTCTACATGATCTTGATTGCCATTTTGCTGAAATACAAATACTATACATAGGTTCTATGCTGATTCTGTCACATAAGAGGCAGGATTGATAAAATAACATTAATGTTTACATTATTAACTGAAGTCATTTACAGAAGCCACACCTTGAAACACCTTATGACGAAGATAAATAGACAGACCTCTGAGAAAATTTAGAATAGACACAACAGATAAAAGGATAAATATTTAAAAAGGCATATAAAAGAGCTTCTGGGTATGTGTGACTACATTTAAACTTAAAAAACTAGTTGCTCTTTCTCAACTAGAAGGGAGATTTCAAATGAAGCATAAAAGCTTCACTCAAGAGGAATGTTCATCCATGTTCTACCAGGGAAGGAAACCCTCACTGTCCAGGTTTAAGAGAATCTCTAGTTACAGAAGATACACTTTGGTGTAAGGTCTCACCAATTTAGCATATTACCAGTGGAGTCCTCCCCACTGTAATAAAAGTCCACAAGGAAGCTTCAAACTCATGTAGTTCTGTTCACACTGAAGGAACATTGTACAAAAAATCATATTCTGCCTATCTTCAGTCCCAGTAGTGAAAACTCATTATATGGATACATAATAAATGAATACTTTTGAATAATATTTTTTTCTTGCTAAGCTTAATTCCAGGAGGAGCCTTCTATTCATGCCCAGCAGAATTCTGTGTTACTGGTCAATGTGTCAACCTCCTTTGTAAGGTTAACCTGTCATCTGACTGCTTTCTGCCTGGTATGCATTTTGATAGGGTGAGCTGTCGTTTTAGGAGTTGGTACCCATGAAGGAAGAACTGATAAATTCTGCAAGCCAGATCTCAGATCTCAGTGTTTTCCCAAGGTGGTATAGTTTTTTGCATGGTTGTTCTGTAACAGTTGCCTTAAATGCAAGGATTTCCTACAAGAGAATGGATCTATATTTTTTAAATAAGGGATAATCTATGCTGTTTCAAAGTTATGAAAAACTACATCACAAGACGTTGCAGAAAATAATACCCCATGGACTAGAGATTTTGCCCAGATAGGGGATGGGCCTCACAAAATGGGCTCCAACCCTTCCAAGGAGAAGGAGGAGGAGGAGAAGGAGGAGGAAGAGAAGAATGAGAAAGATAAGAATCAGAATCACGTGTGGAGTCTTGTACATAAGAGTGACATAAAGAGGGACAAAGAGAATGGCCCCTTTTGAAGGTGCAGAATATAAAAAAAAGGCTGTCTCTTCCTGCTCCTTCAGGTGATACAAACCCATAGATCTTCCAGGACCTTTTATGGGACAAAGTAGATTTTTTTGTGGCTTAGAAAGGAGAAAGATGTGTTTTCAACTACCACAGTAGATGATACTTTAAGTGATAAAAGAATAATTGCATAAACTGATTAAATGGACCACAATAACATGGTTATCATATTAGTACTAAATGTAAAATGGTTTACTTAGCATATACCACATAACTGCTCAGGAACAGAGAGCCAAAGCAGCAGGGCCAAACAGAAAGCAGACATAACTGCAGGCCATCAGAAAAAATATTTCATCAGAAAAGAGCCCAGAACTTCCAACTTTCTATTTCTGTATATGAAACATTTTCACACACTATTTCCCAAACCAATCCATAAATCAGAAAAGAATAATATTATATAATATGACAATTATTCCTATTTTATTGATGAGAAAAATGAAGCAAAATTATGGAGAAAAGGGAAATGATGGCATTGGCATGTAGGCTATCAAGGGATTTCATATGACAGATCTCTATGGAAATGTTCAAGTGGCAAAATGATCTGCACTGTGTAATCTGGTCTCATTAGATAACATAGACATATGCATAAAAGATAAAAATATGCATTAACATGTTAGCAAAAACAATTTAACAAAAGCATAAGATAGACTTTGCCCTTTGATTCTTTTTAATTAATGGTTAAATAATTTTAAAGGAAAAAAATGGAAGATATATATTGTGTGAATTTGTAATCCATTTAAACGTCTCTTTTAAGTGCTGTGATATTTTAAACACAAGAAATAAATAATGGGACTCTTTCAAGGAAGACAGAGCAACTGCAAAGTAACATTTACACTCATAAACCTAAATACTGATCATGTGAGATACAAACGTGTGTTGCATGGGTTAGAACCTAATATAGTTGTCTTAGAGTTTTTGTAAGGTGTAAATCTAGTGTAGAAGTTGTGACTAGAAATTTATGGAGTTTGTTGTTTCCTCTATTTAGCGAACAGGAATGTAGACATCCTTCTTCAGATAATGTGACAAACTAGCTAATATAAAGCTAGCTTCACTTTACTCTCCTAAAAGTATTTTAAAAAAACTACTGAGAGTACTCTTTCCTGTGCTCAGTGACTGACTTCAATTCATGTTTGACTTCATGAAGATTTCCTCTATTCTCAATTGCAAGATTGTTGCCTCAAACTTTTTTATTTTACATAGGATAATTTATTTCATTTACTTCTTTCCTTCTTTTCTTCCTTCCTTCGTTTTCTTCCTTTCTCTTAAATTTTATTATTTAAATATGCCTGTATTCAGGCAGGACTTCCATTGGAGGAAGGAAGACATCAGCCCACCCACAAAACCTTCAACCCCAAATTTTTCCTGATACAAGATGCACAGGGATAAAGATGGAGCAGAGACTGAGGGGATGGCCAACCAGTGACTGCCCCAACTTGAGACCCATCCCATGGGAGAAAGCCAACCCCTGACATTATTAATGATACTCTGCTATGCTTCCAGACAGGAACCTAGCATAACTGTCCTCTGAGAGGTTCCACTCAGCAGCCAATGGAAAGTTCAGAAAGCCACAGCCAAACATCAGGTGGAGCTCAAGGAGTCTTGTTGGAAGAGTGAGGGACAGAATTCAGGTAGTCTGATGGGTCAAGAACATCACAGGAAGACCTACAACATCAATTTACCTGGACCTATATGGGCCCAGAGACTGAACCATCAACCAAAGAGCATGCAGGGGCTGAACCTAGGCCCCTTACACATTTGTAGTAGGTGTGCAGCTTGGTCTTCATGTGAGTCCCCTAACAATTGGAGCAGGGGCTGTTTCTGACTCTGTTGCCTACCATTGGAACCCCTTACCCTACTTGGACTTCCTAGTTGAGTCTCAGTGGGAGTGGACAAAGCTTAATCCTTCTGGCACTAGATGTCCTGGAAGTGGTGGCACCAAGGAAGGCTTCGCCTCCTCTGAGAATGGAAGGGTTAATGCAGGGACGGATTTGTAAGGATGGGACTTGGAAGAGAGGAGAGAGGTACAATTAGGATGCAAATTAAATGAATAAATAAGTTAATTAAATCAATAAATGAAACTCTTTTCTTGAAAAATGAATGAATGAATGAATGAATGAATGAATGAATAAATAAATAAATAAAGCACAATCTGCTAGCATATAGCCACAGAACGCAGCTGAGTGTATAAAAGGGAGTTAAGGTTTTGCTACAAAAATATTCCAAAATAAGTGCATGTGCTCTAAATTTCGACTGTCTGTAACTGACTATAATACACAGGCCCATGAGCTCGTTCAAGCCCGGCTCCCATCCTGGTTTCTTTCTGAGAAAATGTTGAATGCGTCCATTACTGCATATTTGTATATGTTTTGCAAGCTGAACAACTGAATCCTGTTAGGCTGACGTAAAGTGACTTTTCATGCCAATGAAATATTGTTGCAACCAATAGACTATAGCTAAAACCAAGGCACCTTAGGCCTATGTTCACCCAATCTAAAAGTCTTGTCAATAATTTTGTTGGCATGACAACCACACAACCAAATAATGATTTTTTTAAAAGTGCTACATTGGAAGTAGGAAATTATCTTTATCAAAATGTTACTTCTGAAAAATCTTCTTTAAAATGACAATGCTGTAAACAGCAATTTCCACCCTGGCAATTAAGCATAATTAAATGTGAGACTTCTCATACAGCCTCTTTCATTCTCCAGATCTTATTTTCCTGGGCTGAGCTCAATTTCTTTCTCAAGTACATCTTGTTCTTGTCAGGGGAAAATGAAGCCACCAACTGAAAAAAAATGATTATGAGAATTTAAAAGCATATTCAGCCACATGATGAACTCCAGTGACTCTAAAGATGTTTTCTTAAAGTAGAAACAGAGCGAGGTTAACAAGCAACACGGAAGAGCAGTGATGTGCACACAGGTGACCATAAGGAAAGGAAGGTGTCCTGAAACATCTGTACCCTAAATAAGCCTTCATTTTTGAAAATGTTAGGTTCGTGCTCTTAGCTGGATGATCTTAACAGTGGCCTTTCTACAATGAGTCAGACTTTGAATCTCCTTATAACCTAGGCATCCCAGTCTTTCATTTATCTCCCAACTAGCTTATGTTACATTTCCTATTTATGTTATGTTACATTGCTATTTAAGATATGTAGATTTGAAAGAGGCAGAAAACATAGTTCTGACTAGCATAAGTAAGAAGATGTATTGACTTATTTAGGTAGAAAGTCCCAAACTGCACAGTCTGCAAGTTTGTTGATGGTAGAGTCGCTAGCATTACTGAGACAGTTGTTTCTCATTGTTCACCATAACATAGATTTCATCCTAAAGTAATCTCCCTCTTTGTTTAAGAAAAACTTAAATTAAAACCTACCAATAATACCAGGAAGATATTACCATCACATTATTACAATTCAATCATACAACATGAAAAATTGAGATTTTAAAAAATAATTTAAATACCTTAATTTTTAAAATATTTGTTAAGCAAATTAACCAAAAACCAAGTCAGTATAATTCCAGATCAGTTGGATCAGGTCTCAACCTTGACAAACATCTACAAACCTTAGCTAAAGTTCATTATTTTCACTACTTGACCATACACATTAATGTGTCTATATACTATCTTAAGAGAAGATGTGCATCTCTAGCTAGAATCTTGATAGCATGCAGTTCAATGTGAGGTACATGATAAGTGCTCATGAGCTTAAATATTGATGGTGGGAATCCAGTGGGTCATGATAAAATGTGATGTTAAGAAGTTTCTGGTATAAAATGGAATCTCAGAGTTGTTTTGATTTGCATTTCCCTGAAGACTAAGGACTTTGAACATTTTTTTTTCCTACTTTTTTATTGGATATTTTATGTATTTACATTTCAATGTTTTCCCCTCCGGAATCCCCCTATCCCATCCCTCTCTCCCTGCTTCTATGAGCTCCCACCCCTGCTCCCCCGCCCACCCACACACTCCCATCTCAAGGCCCTGGCATTCCCCTGCACTGGGGAGTCGAGCTTTCACAGGACCAAAGGCCTCTCCTCCCATTGATGCCATACAAGGCCATCCTCTGCTACATATGCAGCTGGAGCCATGGGTCCCTCCATGTGTACTCTTTGGTTGGTGGCTTAGTCCCTGGGAGCTCTGGGGGGAGGGGGTCTGGTTGGTTGATATTGTTGTTCTTCCTATGGGGTTGCAAACCTCTTTAGCTCCTTCAGTCCTTTCTCTAACTCCTCCTTTGGGGTCCCTGTGCTCAGTCCAATGGTTGGCTGTGAGCATCTGCCTCTGTACTTGCCAGGCTCTGGCAGAGCCTCTTAGGAGACAGGTATAACATGCTCCTATCAGCAAACACTTCTTGGCATCCGAAATAGTGTTTGGGTTTGGTGTCTGAATATGGGATGGATCCACAGATGAGACAGTCCATGGATGGCCTTCCCTTAAGTCTCTGTCCTACACTTTGTCCCCATATTTTCTTTAGACAAGAGCCATTCTGGGTTAAAAATTTGAAGATGAGTGGGTGGTACCATCCCCCAACAAGGGGCCTTGCCTAACTTCTGGATATGGTTTCTATAGGTTCTCGATTACTTTTGTTGGGCATTTCTGTGGGGCAGTGGTCTGTGGCAGGCAATCTGACACCTGGTTGGGGAGACCCAGTGAAATATCCATGAACTCTGGAATATTCACGAGGGACCAGATTATATTTTTAGCAGATGCTCCCGGAAGACTCCTGTAAAATCAGCCACAGCTCTCACAACCCCTGTATAGAGAGAGACCTGGCATGTGAGACTTGTCATGTAGAAAGCAGCTCTGGGCCCTCCCACAAGCAAATTAGGCACTACAAAGTCCCCAGACCAAGCCAATGGAAAATACCGGTTGCCAAACCCCTGACCCCTCCCAAACAGTATATCAGACTGTCCAACCTGCGTAGCTCTCTCTCTGTGCTGCTCTCTGCCTGCCCTACCTGCCCTCTCCGTCCCCGCTTCCGCCCGCACCCGCCGCCCGCCATCCAGAAGGAATAAAGGTGCAAAACTGCTCTGGTGTCCAAGAGCCTTTGTCCAATGAGCTGTAACACTTTCGGCCCTCCAAGAGACCGCTCTCTGGGCCAAGCAGTGGGGCGTGCATCGACAGGCGAGTCTCACAGGACCGCACTGTGACCAGAACCTGACTTGGCGCGGGGCAGCAAGTGCTGAGCGAGAACAGCACCTTTGCAGGACCAGGAGACTCCATCCTACTTGCTCTCCCTCCCCCTGCCGTGGCCCAACACATTTCAGCTAATCTCATCCCTGTTGGGTATTGGGAGCCTCTTGCTTTCCTGGCATCTGAGACTTCTTGGTGGCTACCCCCCAGTTCCCCATCCCCCATTGCTACACACCTCTGTTCAAATTCCTGACCCTCTGTATATCATCCCAGTCTCCTCTCATACATGATACTGCCCTCCTTTTCTCCTCCCCTTCTCTCTTCCCACCTTTACCTCCTGTGAGTATTTTGATCCCCCTTCTAAGAAGGACTGAAGCATCTACAGTTTGGTCTTCCTTCTTCTTGAGCTTCATATGATCTGTGAATTGTATCTTGGGTATTCCAAGTTTTTGGGCTAATATCCAATTATCATTGAGTGTGTACTATGTGTGTTCTTTTGTGACTGGGTTGCTTCACTCAGGATATTTTCTAGTTCCATCTATTTTCCTGCGAATTTCATGAAGTCATTGTTTTTAATAGCTGGGTAATATTCCATTGTGTAAATGTATCCATTCCTATGTTGAAAGACATCTGGATTCTTTCCAGCTTCTGGCTATTATAAATAAGGCTGCTATGGACATAATGGAGCATGTGTCCTTATTATATGTTGGAGCATCTTTTGGGTATATGCTCAGGGGTTGTATAGCTGAGTCCTCAGGTAGTATTGTGTCCAATTGTCTGAGAAACTGCCAGACTGATTTTCAAAGTGGTTGTGCCAGCTTGCAATCCCACCTGCAATGGAGGAGTGTTCCTCTTTCTCCCCACCCTTGCCAGCATCTACTGTCACCTAAATTTTTGATCTTTGCCATTCTGACTGGTGTGAGGTGGACTCTCAGGGTTGTTTTGATTTGCATTTCCCTGATGACTAAGGTCATTTCTTTAGGTTTTTCTTGGCCATTCAATATTCCTCAGTTGAGAATTCTTTGTTTAGGTCTGTACCCCATTCTGTAATAGGGTTATTCGGTTCTCTGGAGTCTAACTTCTTGAGTTCTTTGTTTATTTTGGATATTATCCTTCTATCAGATGTCAGATTGGTAAAGATCTTTTCCCAATCTGTTGGCTTCCTTCTTGTCCTATTGACAGTGTCCTTTGCCTTATGGAAGTTTGGCAATTTTATGAGGTACCATTTGTTGATTGTTGATCTTAGAGCATAAGCCATAGGTGTTCTGTTCAGGAAATTTTCCCCTGTGCCCATGTGTTTGAGGCTCTTCCCCACTTTCTCTTCTATTAGTTTCAGTGTATCTGGTTTTATGTGGAGGTCCTTGATCCACTTGGACTTAAAGTACTGCTTGTCCATTCGAGATTCCTCTGTTGAGAATTCTCTGTTCAGCTCTGTGCCTCATTTTTAAATTTGTTTGTCTTGTTGGTGTTTAACTTCTTGAGTTCTTTATTAATTTCGGATATGATCTGTCAGATGTAGGGTTGATGAAGTTCCTTTCCCAATCTGTAGGTTACTGTTTTGTCCTACTGACAGTGTGCTTTGCCGTATTGAAGCTCTGCAGTTTCATGCAGTCACATTTGTCAATTGTTGATCTTAGAATCTGAGCCACTGGTGTTCTGTTCAGGAAATTTCTCTGTGTGTCAATGCCTTGGAGGGTTTTTCCCATTTTCTCTTCCATGAGATTTAGTGTATCTGGTTTTATGTTAAGGTCCTTCACTCACTTTGACTTGAGTTTTGTGTAGGATGATAAGTATAGATCTATTTTAATTTTTCTACATGTAGAGATCCAGTTAGACCAACACAGATTGTTAAAGATGCTTTTTTTCCCATTGTATGACTTTGACTTCTTTATTGGAAATCAAGTGTCCATAGGTGTGTGAGGTTATTTCTGGGTCCTCAATTCTATTCCACTGATGGATATGTCTGTTTCTGTACCAATACCATGAATTTTTATCACTATTGCTCTGTAGTTGGTTTAAAGTCAGGAATGGTGATTCCTTCCAAAGTTCTTTTATTATTCAGGATTGTTTTCTTACTATTCTGATTTTTTATTTTTCCATATGAAGTTAAGAATGGCTCTTTCAAGGTCTATAAAAATTGAGTTGGAATTTTGATGGGGATTGCATTAAATCTGTAGATTGCTTTTGGTAAGATCGCCATTTTCACTACGTTAATTCTACCTATGCATGAGCATGAGGGATCTTTCAATATTCTGATATCTTCTTCAGTTTCTTTCTTCAGGGACTTGAAGTTCTTGCCATTCAGATCTTTCACTTGATTGGTTAGAATTATTCCAAGATATTTTATATCATTAGTGGCTCTTGTAAAAGATGCAGTTTCCCTAATTTCCTTCTTGGATAGTTTATCATTTGTGGAAAGGAGGGCTACTCATTTCTTTGAATTAATTTTGTATGCAGCCACTTTACTGAAGTTGTTTATCGGCTGGAGAAGTTCTATGGTAGATTTTTGGGGTCATATAGATATATATAATCAGATCATCAGCAAATAACAATGCCTTGACTTTTTCTTTTCCATTTTGTAGTTTCTTGATCTCCTTTAGTTGTCTTATTGCTCTGACTAGGACTTCAAGCATTATATTGAATAGATAGGGAGAGAGTTGGCAGCTTTGTTTTGCTTCTGGTTTTAGTGCAATTGCTTTAAGTTTCTCTCCATTTAGCTCAATGTTGGCTATTGGCTTGCCGAATCTTGCTTTGATAATCTTGTCTTAGATCATCTTTTTAAGGACTTGACAAAACTGTGAAGCAACAATATCAATATAAGCAGAAAAAAGGCACTTGAACATCCCATATGATGAGTTTTCACCTCCATAATTATTGTGTATGCCCACTGAATCATTTCCCAATGGAGTTCATGCAACATATTACTTCAGTTTTATAGTTATATAATTTAAACCTACACATTAGTATTGTTTGAATATACAAATTTTTTTTATCAGTAAGATTGATCAACCCAAATATTTGAAAACTTTCACGCTATAACAAAAGGTAGGCAAAGCCCAAGTCAAAAACTTAATTTCCTGTATCACAATACTGCACATAAATAAATTTCTTTTATGTAAACTCGGTTCCACTTAGGAAGTAGAGAAAGCATTGCAGATGAAGCTCTGCTATAATGTGAGGGCATCCCAGGCTCCTCACTGAATCTGAGTCTGCAGTACCATTTCCTATATGGAGAGATAACAGTGTGGTTTTGCACTGTTGACCATGTCATCCTTACAGAATCTTCTCAGAAACGCACACGCACACACACACACACACACACACACACACACACACACACACACACACACACACGTACACATGCACACAAGCAGAGAATATAATCCAGTTTATGCAGATAACCAGACATATGTTCACCTTTTGTTATCATGAGGGTCAGACTAGCTGTCCAGTGAGCTTCCAGGGATCTGTCTCCATCACTCACCTCATCATTGTTTGATTTCAGGCTCACAATCACGCACCACTAAATTCAGCATTTTACATGAGTTTTCAGGGTTAAAGCTTGTCTTCATTCTTTCAAGGTAGGTGCCTCAATGACTCAACCATCACCCCAGCCCTTAAGGCACTTCTTAATGTTTTATTTCTAATGAGAAGAGAAGCTCGTATTAGGACAGTTTTCAATTATGAAGGCCAAGACCTTCCCTCCAAGGCAGAATCCTAGTTTTAGCAGCTGGAAGTGATCTCAAGTTAATTATTGAACCTCTTTGAGCCTAGAGCCTTTATTTTTGAAAAGGCAATGAGGATGATTGCTTTCAGTATGCTATGAGGGTTCACTTAGAAACTGTCTCTACAGAGACAGGTGCTAATGATTTAGGAGTTATTTGATATCCTCTAGCAGTTACTCTTCCATTCTCAAAACTCATTGACTATTTACAGAAAAGATTAGTGTCTTCAGTCACATTTGATGGATCGTCAAAGCCTCAAAAGATAACCGTGGCTGGTTAACTTAAACAAACAAACAAATAAACAAAAAACTCTCTTATATAAATAATAAAACTGATTTGCAAATGCTGTGCCACTCTCAGTAATGGGGAAATCTTTATTTTAAATCTTTATTTTAAAATGTATTCTTCAAGAAAAACTGTTAAGTATCAAAGACAAAGGCTTTCTATCTTTTGTTAGCTACAAGTGTATGAACACATCAATAATTCTACACTACACTCATTGCTTAGTTAAGAAAAAATTATAACCTATCATTTGAATAATGATATATTGTTCCATGTTTGTCCTCATTTTAAATATATACTAATACTGCTGATTGGACAATAAACTAAAAAAAAAATTTCAAAATTAATATAATGAAAATTACTTAAATATTTGGCCATATGCACCTAAATGTATTGTGACTTAGGAATATAAAATAAAGATTACTAAATTAACAAGTATAATAAGATATGGACGAGGCAGCTCTGAGTGTCTTAGAACTCTGCACTAAAGCATTAAAGCTGCAAAAAATGAGAAGCAAATGTCACTGACAATAAGTGCCTATGCCCTTTTGCACAGGATTTGCTTAGAGAAGCCAAACTGGTCCTGTCAATATTATCACAATAGTCAGTGCTTTTAAGAGACCGCCTATAAATACCAAACTATATTTCCTTCAGTTCTACCCCTTTCTCCACTCTACTCCAAGTCAAAGAGGATTGCCCTTGTGCTGCTTGTGAAATCATTATTTCTTAATGAAGTCACACTCCCACACTCCGTTACACACAGAAGATGGTGTGGCTCCACATGCTTAATTCCCTTCACCAGCTAGAAATGAACATAGTGACAATGAGGGCAGGCAAGCACAACTAGAAATGTTAAGACAAGAGCAGGGGCTCACTGCATCCTGTGCTGAGTTATCCCTGTTCATATGATTCCTTGGCTGACTGGATTCTCATCTGTAGCTTCTCTAGACTCTTGGGGAATTCCTCTCAACTGTAAGCCCTCTGAGGTACAGCACCATCTGAGGCAGCTTATTTCTCAGCACAGGGGACTTTTCTATGAGATTCTAAGTTCTCCTCACCTCAGTTTGTGTGTGTGCGTGTGTGCGCATGAGTACATGTGTACATATTAAGTCATGTGTTTGTGTATACATGAATTTATGTGTGCATATGAGTAGTCCTGTGTATGTGTATGCATGAATACATGTGAATTGTCTTATCCACATTATTTTTTGATATGGGGGTTTTCAAAAACCCTGGAGCTCCGTGATTCAGCTAGCAGACTGGTAGTGAGCAAGTTCCCAGGATTGTCCTGTTTTCAAATCATAGTGGTAGGCTTGTGCAAGCCTGTCAGCTTTCTACCTGAGTACTGGAGACAGAACTCAGGTCCTTGTGTTTAGTATATGTTAATTCTCTTCTTGCTATCACAAAGTACACGACAAAAGTAACCTAAGAGAGAATGGATTCTTTCTGGTCCTGTTTGAGGATGCAGCTCGTTATGACAGAAAGTGTGGAAACAGGGGTGTGAGGCTGCTCATATTGAATCCTGACTGACTAGTGCCCAGTTCCCTTCCTCTCTGCAGACTGTGACCCCACTCAATGGAATAGTGCTGCCCACATTAGGGTGAGGCTTCCTATCTCAATAAAACCAATGTTTGTAATCCCAGACATGGCCAGCATGTTTGTCTCTTTGATAATTCCAGATCTTATCAAGTGGGTCAGTATTAACCCCCACTCATAACATGCCCTTTACTAACTGAATCATCTCCCAGCCACAGACTATGCTGTCTCTACTCAGCTAGTAACTCCAAAGTCAGCTCTTTCTTGAAGCTGTTTGCTATGTCTCATCAGTTGCCCCGTTTTATTCTTCAGTCATTCAAATCCTAGTCCCTCAGTTCTCTATACAAAACATCCTCTTCTGAAACAATAAATGACATTTCTGTTTTCCAACTGTCTCCTGAAAGATTCAGTGTTTAGGATCAAGACTTTCAGAAATGAAATTTGAAAGTTAGGCCTTGAGGCATAATGTCTGACTCTCAGCCAACGAAAATTAGTGCTGATATATATATATGAATGACATGAAGAGGCATCCTGACTAGCAGTACCATCATCATATTTGATTGTGTTGTTCCAAGTTGCTTTCTGTTGCTGTGATAAAACACTGACTAAAACTGACTTGGGAAGGAAAAGGTTGATTTCATCTTACACTTTACAGTCCATCACCAAGAAAAGACAGAGTAGTGACTTAAGGCAGAAACCAAGGCTTGCTCCCTCTGGCTTGCACAGTTGCTTTTCTTACACAGTCCAGGCCTACCTGTCTAGAAATGACACCACCCACATCAATTATCAATTAAGAAAATTACCCACAGTCACGCCCACAGATCAATTTGATGGAAGCAAATCCTCATTTGTGCTTCTCGCTTCTCCAGTGACTATAGTTTGTTTCAGGTTAACAAAAGCTAACTAGCATACAGATAAAGTACTTAAGAGATTCAGAACCTTAGGGAATGAAATGCCTATGACACTTGACCATTACTGCAGACATGGTGATCAAAGGAATAACTAAGGTGACACTTAACTGGCTTTAAACTCAGTGCAAGTCACTATAGTTTCAACTGCACCCATAAAATTATCTTTTGTCACTTCTAACTATAGATATGACTTCATGGATAACCCAATCTCAATGTTTAAATTTGCAAATTCACATTACACTGCTATATCACAATTCAAGATGAGTTTGTAAATCTAAATTACATTGCAAGTTCACATACTCCCTAAATATGACAATTTGGGCATGGGCTGAGAAGTGGTAGGTAACTGTGGTTCAGGTTGAGATATCTGAATAGACTGAAGATAATCTAAAATCGTGGTCCTCCAAAGCTTCCCTGGGCTTCTCTTATCAAAAGAATCAGTCTATACTCTTGGTCTGAGCATAGTAGCCTTTTCTTAGCGACTGTCTCAGTGAGGGAAGGGGGGAAAACTCATGAAGTCATTTGGCTTTCAGAAAGATAGCTATTTTCCATAAGACCTGCCCCAATTACTTTTCCATAGTCAAGTATTGGCTTGCTCCTGGGAGTTTCACCTAGAGGTGGGAGACAGATCATTCTCTATGAGCTATCATTAAGGTATTTTGACAAAAATCTGAAAAATGGGTATTGAATTTGATTCTGAGCATGACAGAACAAAGCAAATGGTAGCAAACCTATCATCAGGTTAGGCTGGGTTACTGACATGGCAGAATACAGAGCACTGCCCATAAAATGCTATTCACAGGACAGGACTGCACGTAGTGAGGTTAAGATTCCGATATATCATAACATAGGAGGAAGAAACCTCAAGAAGTAGAAAGCTTAGAATACAGAATAAAAAATCGTATGAAAACTGCATACTAACACCCATTCCTGCTCTAGAAAGACCCAGAGTCACATTCCTTTTATGAATACTGAGAAATACCTCCAAGAGAATCTCCTTAACAAACTCTGTACTTTCTGAATCTTGAATGTCAAGGAAGACAGTGAGGGGTGTTATCATTAATAGGTTTCTCATTCAACCTGGATGATAGGTACCAAAGCCCAAATGCAAATGCCTACTTTTCATAGAAAAGGTGGACACACTTACCATAACATGGAGCAAAAAATTTACCAGAAAAAAAAATGTTATGTTGCCTAAAATCAATCAGCATGTCCTAGGAATGGAACAGCCAGGCAGCCTATAGCAATGTAATTTTGTCTACATAATTTAAAAGAGAAAGAAAGAAAGAAAAAGAGGGGGGAGGGAGGGAGGAAGGAAGGAAGGAGGAGAAAAATGCTGGCATGCTTTATCGTGATTTGATTAATCACAATGAAAAGTCTGCTTCATCGAAAATGAAGCTGGCAAAGTTACTGAGGGTCTATTAACCAGAATCACCCTCCCAAAGTTACACAACCCAGATATTTAACACTACAACAGGGCATGCCACTTTTGGCTTTGGGAAGTATTGTGTACCATTAATCTGATCAGCACATAAATCTGCCCTTTCAAGTAAGCCTAAAGCATGAGAAGGCTCTGAAGCTGATGCAGCTGCAAATGCTGCTGCTTTAATACACAATCCTGGTTTGCCTGCAGAAATAATGGAGGTCGAAGTCTCTGTGCCAGTAAGGATATTTCACAGAAGGACTCAACCAATCACAGGAGCTGTGCAGCATCACTGTGTGTGTATCTTTAATAAAGTCCTCTTTGCTGCTTCAGATGACTAGTTTCTTTCTAAGGCCCCAGGTTCTGAAAGAACTCAATTATGAGAAATCAATTTCCATGAGACTGGAGCTGCCCATCATGAACTCTAATTTCTTGGACTCAATAAATCATAAGATTTTGTGTAAAGCAAGCATCCAGAGTGCATTGGTTATATTTAAAAGTTACTCAGACTTTTTCGATATATACTTTTACTGTATTGCTTCCTTTCCTTTAATCTACCCATGCTTGCATCATTATGGAAAGTTCATATAATCAGTTAAAGAAACAGACGGGGAGGAAGAAGCACAGAAGGAAGAGGGAAGGGTGTTTGAGAACAGTTCAGAGTCCAGGGGTCCCCAACCTTGACATTGCAGTATGACATCGTTATTTATAAATGAACCGAGACACACTCAAAGTGTCTCTGGGACTTACACAGCTCGCAAGCTGCAGATTGCACCCATCTGGTTTAGTCCAAGTTCAGAATGATATGTTGGCCTAAAATACTACAGTAGTAGTAGACTATCATGGTGATACAGATCTACTCATAAGTCTAGTAGAAAGACAGAAAGTAAAGATTCAAAGAAACAAAACTTGAACCATGCTTGGCTCGCCACCTGAGTGATCTATTATCAGGTATGGTATTCCCACTATGCTGGTGAGAGTGACCAGGTGTATTGTCCAGACACTTAGAAAGCTAGTCATTGAAACCTAAGGTAAAAGGATATAAGGAGAGCTGTGTACAAAATCCACTTAAAATGTGAATTAAGTGTAAAAATAAAAAGATGTGAAACCAATGTTTATCCTTACATTCTAAGTCATAAACATATTCTGGAACAACTGCAGAAAAAAGAAATTAACTTCACCACTTCATAGAAAGACAAGAATATCTTTTAAATTAACTAGCAATTGAAAATCAAAATCCAGCAAAAGAGAGAGAGAGAAAGAGAGAGATTACACTGAGTAAAATTTATTTCTTTCAGAACTCCAGTAATGTAATTTTTCTCACTAATACTATAAAGGGGATAATCATTGTAATCTTCATACATAAAGAACTTGAAATAATATTGGATTCAACTTTTAATTTAAAAATGTTAGCAAACTGTTAAGATAAGAAAATTTATCAACTTTGTTATAAAAGGTACTTATCAAAAAGCTGCTGGTGCTTCCTTGTAATACCCAGATGCACACACGGAGATATTACCCAGATGCACACACGGAGATATTACCCAGATGCACACACGGAGATATTACCCAGATGCGCACACGGAGACATTGCCCACAACTTCTGCTCAACACTGTCTTTATTGCTTTATCCAGCAATGTAACACTAAAAGTAAACAATCATGGATTGAATCAGAGCAAAACTGTCATTCTTTTATTAATAATAGATACCTCCAAAAAGAAACATTTGTAAACACAAAAGAACACTGTCAACTTCATAAAGAAGATCCCGGGCATTGAAAATTCAGAGTATTTTCAATCTAAAGAGATAGAGAGAAATATGATGCGTACTTGGTCCAATGAGAAACACTGGCTCTTGTCATAGCTACGCCCACTTCGTGTTCAACCTCAGGGTTCATATATGGAACCCCCACAACATGACTTGTTTTCAAGGAGTAAGTTGTCAACCTAACTTGTAGCTCTGATTTTCTTAAGCTTCATGAGTCTCCAACACTGTATTTCTAATATATTAAAATACAGAGGAAATTAAACTAAATGGACTCAGCTTTCTATAGCAGCCTCACTGGGGTGTGGTAGAGTGGAAATTATCAATTTTCTTTTCATTTGTTCAGTGGTACATTGCTTTTCATAGACAGACAACAATGAAAAAACATCTGTAAAATGAAAGCAACATCAAATTTAAATTACCTAATAAAATTCTATTTTAATGAATAATCTTTTTATTAAATATAAGCCTGAATATAGAAAACCTCCATTTAAGACTCACAAACCTAAAAGGGAAGGCAAAAAGGCAAACATGCAACTCCTCCTTACATTGGTACTACATGTTCCTTATTCTTGCAAAGACTCAATGAGTTATATAATTTTTTGAGTGTTTATTCACAAAAATCTGCAATATTTATAACTGTGTGGATTACTTTGGACTGTACACAAAGAAAAGAAAGCTTAAGTCCTTCTGGATTCCATAGAGCAGAGGCTCCACCCACTTGTACAGCCAACTTTAGATATTTTCTGTGCTTTCTTTTCTGTGGACCATCTTTTAACCTGTGAAATCTTCACCTTTCTCATTTGTGAAGTTTAGAAAGGGTGGAAAGTTTGAAGTTGTTTTAAATGAAAAGAAAAATTTGTTCAAGTTTCTGTAGGCTACCATTTTCAAATATTTGTTTAACCAACATTCCCCCACCCCCATAAGTTAGATACTTATCGGGACCGCTAGGGGAAAATCCAACAAGACAGATGAGATGCAATCAAGAGATGTGTGAAATGGTCCCTAAGTAAAACAGAAACCCAGAGAAGATCCACAGCAGTCAAATGTATTTACTTGAAGACTCAAAACCTGCATTTCCCCTAACCATGGCTGATAGGTAGACAGAGAAATACAGAAAATAGTGCAGCATGCCTATCCATCCTTCAGACACAGGAGAACATGCTGCTGGCTTCCAAGGGTGCTGCTTCCAAAAGGCTCTCAGAGAATCCCCGCCAGAGTCATTCTTCCATAGAAGGCAGCCACCTCGAAAGGCCACACATAGGATGCCTCCTGCTATGTTGGTTAGAGTACAAAGTTCCATCTTCCAGAATCACATCTCTCAGCGCTCTCAGTAACAGGTCATCTTAAGTAGGCAATTGTGATAGCCAGACTGCTCTGACTGCCTCAGAGCTCCACTTCTTCCCTCACCGGGAACCTCTTCTTCATTCCCTGCTGACTGTTCTTGCAGAACCTGTCCCTAAGGGTATGCATGGGAAATCTCCAAGATTCCTCTTTCCAAAAACTCTGATCTAAAGTCCAATAAAAAGTCGACCTTGTGTGTACTGGGCAGGAGTGCAGGTGGACAAGCTGACCTAGTTAACACAGGAGGAAAGCAATAAGCAGACACTAAAAAGTGTGGCTGTGGAGACTGCAGGACCTCGGACACCACCCTGGTTTAGAATTCTGCTCATCATTCAGCATTTCAAGCTTTCAAATGCTGAGTGGCCCAGAGCTGAGAATTCATCCTCCTGGATAAGGAGGCAGAGCCAAAATTAATACAAATGCAAGCATGAACGTTCTCTGAGATTTGAGGCTGCTTAAAATCTACACAAACTTTACATTTTATCCACAGTTACTGGCACATGTTCAAATGACACATGCCTACTGCTGAGCTGCTCAGAAATCACAGCCATAGGGAGGGAAAACATGGTATGTGTTAATTTCTTGATGTAGAAGTATCAGGATAAATCCTTTGAATTAGAATGGCCACTGCATCAAGTACAAGTGAAATAAATTGCAGCAGGGTGATATGATGGCATTGTCTGCCTTCCAGGACTAACCTAATAACAACCATGAGAAAAAGAGGAGCTGGTACAAAAGGCATTCAAAGAACTGATTGAGATGTCTGCTAGTGTACCAGGAAGAAGAGAGAGAAAAGAGGAAGACAACTGGGCCCTGGGGGAGAATTTTTAAGCCACGGATGAAACACAGATGGAAGAAAAGCAGAATATCTGTTTTGTGCTTTCTTTTTTTTATCATTTTTGAGTTCAAAACACATTCAAATTGGTCTACTCAGAAGATTCCTTCAAGCACTATTGTGTTAAAAGTAATTGTGATATTGGCATGCTGACATGTTAACACTTCTGTGGATTCTACCTTGACCATGAGCATGTCCAAATGAGACTCCTGTGAAGGGAGATACTACACAAAGGGTCTCTGATGCCTTTGTGAAGCTGTCTCAGGCTCTATGTCCCTTTCTGTCCATGGGAGGTAGTGCTACAAAAAGTTGAGATACACGATAAGGTGTGTGAGGCTATGTGGCACCAAGCCCCACACACCACTAATGTCGTTAATCTCTTAAAGTGATGCTTTTAAAGAAAGGACCACAGCATTTGAAAATTCTAACTCATCTAATCCTCCTCTCTGTCTAGCACCACGTTCCTCACCCGACTGATGTTCACTTTCATCCTGCCTACTCCTGGACTCTGATGTTTGTGGTTTGCTGCATTAGAGCTTTCCTCTACTCTCTGCCAAAACTCCTCACTAATGTATAAATTGAAAATAAATTCAGAGATTGCATGCAAATGTGGTACCCATTTGTCAGTCTCTAGGGCCTCTAGAACAAATGATCTAATACAGTGTCTTTGCAACAACAAAAGCTCTGTGAAGTAAGACAGTGTGCTTAGAAATCTGGATGAGGTACATAGGTGGAAAAAGCCGAGTTCTAGCCTAGAACATCATGTATGTGCTAGAAATCATTCTTATTTTCCATTTTCTTTGGTATCTTTCACAGTGGTGATAAACTTCAATGACATCTTGAATCCTCCTCCAATTACAATGGTGCCATTGTATCCCACCTGAAGAAAGGCTTATTTAATTTATTTTTAATGTAAGGGATGAGTATGTAATTTTGATTAATTTTTAAAATAAGTAGTAGCCCCCAGGAATCTAGTGTGCCTCATGCTTTGCCACAGGAAAAAGCTGAGTGATGAGTACTGTGGTGAAAGGAAAGCCATGTCATGCGCCACGATGGAGAGCACCTAGCCACTGTCAAGACTGAGACCCTGGCAATCAGTGAGGCTCTGATTTCAGTCTGAATGGCCAAACAGAGCCAGATCCATGTTAGAGGACAATGTCCAAGCTCATGCAGAAGTTCTAAGTTCCCAAACCTTGAGTTGCAAGCAGTTTTGTCTGCATAGCTCAGATGACTCACCCTGACAGACAGTGACAGGCATATCCCTACTGGACAATGGAGATGGAGACAATGAGTGTTCTTAGAAATGTGTTATACCCCATAATGTTCCCCATTTATTTAGAATAGAAGTTCATTACTACTCTATACTCTCGACATAAAGGATATATATATATATTCTGACCTCAGAGTAAAAGGATAGAAAAATATCCCAAGCAAATGGACCCAATAATCCTGCAATTGTAGCTATTGTATTATCTGACAAAATAGACTTCATCCAAAACTAATCAGAAGAAATGTGGAAGGACAATGCTCACTCATCTAAGGAAAAAACTCCACCAAGAGAATATTGCAATTATTAACATCTGTGCAACAAACACAAAAGCACTCAATATTGTAAAAGAGCCATTACTACAGATTAAATCACATATTGGCCATCACACATAAGCTTCAATATCTGTTCTCACCAATAGACAGGTCATTCAGACAAAATTAAACAGAGAAATGCTGGGGCTAACAGATGTTATAAACCAAAAGGATGTAACATATATTTCAGAACATTTCATCCAAACACAAAAGAGTATAAGTTTTTCTCAGCAACTCAACTCATGGAAATTTCTCCAATATTGAATACAAACTCAGTTACAAAGTAAGCCTCAATAGATATAAGAAAATGAAATAACACCTTGCATTCTGTCTGACTACCTCTTCTGATTTTTTAAAGGTTTATTTATTTATTTTATGTATTTGAGTAAGTACACTGTCATTCTCTTCATGCACACCAGAAGTGGACATCAGGTCCCATTATAGATGGTTGTGAACCACCATGTGGTTGCTAGCAATTGAACTCAGGACCTCTGGAAGAGCAATCGGTGCTCTTATCCGCTGAGCCATCTTTCTAGCCCAATCCTCAGATTTTTATATTGGTTATTTTGTTTATTTACATTTCAAATGTTATGCCTCTTCCCAGTTTCACCTCTACAAACCCCCTACTCCCTTCCCCCACCCTCTGCCTCTATGAGGGTGCTCCCCCACCCACTCCAGCCTCAGCACCCTAGCATTCCTCTATACTGGGTCCCTCCAGGACCAGGGGGCTCCCCTCTCATTGATCTTCTGCTACATATACAGCTGGAGCCATGGGTCCCTCCATGTGTACTCTTTTGTTGATGGTTTAGTTCCTGGGAGCTTTGGGGAGTCTGGTTGGTTGATATTGTTGTTCTTCCTATGGGGTTGCAAACCCCTTCAGCTTCTTCAGTCCTTGCCATGACTCCTCTATTGAGGTCCCCACACTCAGTCCGATATTTGGCTATGTGCATCCACATCTGTATTGGTCAGGCTCTGGGAGAGCTTCTCCGGAGACAGTTATATCAGGATCCTGTCAGCAAGTACTTCTTGGCATCAGCAATAGTGTCTGGGTTTAGTGTCTGCAGAGGGGATGGATCCCCAGGTGGGGCAGTCTCTGGATGGCCTTTCCTTCAGTCTCTGCTCCACCTCCTTTGATTAAAACTGGATATTAACAACAACAGAAACTACGGGAAGTTTATAAACTCAGAACCTGATCAACTCACTATGGAATGAAAAATGGGACAAGGCCAAAATTCAGGAAGAAACTAAAAACTTTCTAGAATTAAGTGAAAATGAACACACAGCGTACCCAGACTTATGGAATGCAATGATGGCAATGCAAAGTGGCAAGTTTATAGTACCAAGTGGCTACATAAATAACTTGAATAACTCTCATAATACCAATTTAATAGCACACCTGAAATCTCTAGAACAAAAAGAAGAAATCACATCCAAAAGAGTAGATGGCTAGAAATAATCAAACTATGGCCTGAAATCATTAAAATAGAAACAAACAAACAAAAAGCAATACAAAGAGTCAATGAAACAAAGAGGTGGTTCTTTGAGAAAAATCAGTAATATTGACCAACAGATTCAACGTAATCCCCATCAAAATTCCAATATTTCCTCATGAATCTTGAAAGGAAAATTTCCAGTTTCATATGAAAATACACACAAAATAGTAGAATAGCTAAAACCAGAATAATAAAAAATCAGCTGGAGGAACCACTACCCTGAATTTCAATTCCTACTACAGAACTATAGTAATGAAAACATCATGGCATTGAAACAAAAACAACCATGTTGATCAATAGAATCAAATTGAAGACTCAGAAAAATGCACATGCCTATGGATATCTGATTTTTTTATAAAGAAGCCAGAAACAGGCACTGGAAAAACAGCATCTTCAACAAATGGTCAAGCACGTCTGCATGGAGAAGAATCTGAATAGAAGCATCCTTATCACCATACTCAAAACTCAACTCTGTATGGATCAACGACCTCAACATAAAGCCAGATACGCTGAACCTATTAGAAGAGAAAGCAGGGAGTAGCCTTGAACTCATTGGCACAGGAAATGTTTTTTTAAACAGAACACCCTATTTCAGGCACGAAAATAAACAATTATTAAATTGGACCTCATAAAACTGAGAAGCTTCTGTAAGCCAAAAGACACCATTATTTGGACAAAATGTCAGTCTACAGAATGTGAAAATATTTTTACCACCTCAACATCTGATATAAAACTAATGTCCAAAATATATAAAGAAGAGGCTTGCCTATAATCCCAGTACTAGGGAGGCAGAGACAGGAGGTTCCCAGCATTCAAGACAAACTAATTAACTCAACTAGATGTAATTGAGCTCCAGATTTAGCCAAGGACACTGCCTCAAAAAATAAAGTGAAGAGTGATGAAGGAAGTCACTGGACATTAGCTTCTGATCTATATATATATACTTGTGTGTGCCTACACGTGAATATACAGACATGCACATATCACGCACATATACGTGTACAAATAATTAGATACACTGAGGAAAATAAAGGCAATATATGAATATTTTTAGAACATTCAAATAATTTAAGGCCTTTGAGAAATCCTTCACACAATTATCCTAATGTATAAAATCCTTCACAAACATTTCCTGACATTTGTGTCTGAGGTGATACTTGATCCTATCAAGTCTTACAATCAATTTAAGCCAGCACAGGATCTGTGACCACATTTGTCTGCCCTTACAAAGACACTGAAAACCCACACTCACAGTTCATGAATTATTACATGTACACAACGGGCAAACATGGATTCTTTTACCAGTGTCTAACTGCCAACTTATGGTTTTCCATTCTTTTTGTTAAATGTGTGTGGGTATATATATATATATATACCCACACACAAAGAGGCAAATTCTAAGTGTTTTAATATAAAATCTTCTTCATATTTTACTTCAGCGTTAGTACAGAAACATTAGCATTCCAAGACTCATCCATTTACAACTATAGATACTTTAATATCAGTATGTGAACTCTGCATATGAAAATCAATCTAATTATTTTTAATAGATATATTTGTTTTAAAATATGATTTCAAACTGACTGATCTATTTTATTATTTATTGGTATATACCTATAGACAATATTCAACTTATTCACAAGTTCTGACCATTTCAAATAATTTGTAATTCATGATCTTACAAATTCTTTGCACATGTGCAAAGAGAGCTGCACAACACAGTCCTACAAATGAAATAACTCTTTCTAGTGTTATGGTTTATACTTAAACACACATACACACATGCACACATGCACACATGCACACAGCTGTGCACACGCTCATACACTCACACACATACAAGTATATACCTTGAAAGCCAGTACCCACATATGAAAGCAAATATGTGACACATACCCATAAGACTTGAAAGCCTCTACAGAGATACTGGCCTATCCATGTTGATTACAGCTCTATTCATAGCAGCAAGGTAATAGAATCATCCTAGACGTGCATTAGCAGATGAACAGACCATAAAAAGGTCATACACAGTACACTTTGATTCAGCCACAAGAAAATGAAACTTTGAAAATTACAAGAAAATGGATAGATCTAAAAATTTATGGGAAATAACCTAATCTCAAAAGAGTACTTTTAAATTATGATATATTTAAGCCGGGCAGTGGTGGCACATGCCTTTAATCCTAGCACTCGGGAGGCAGAGACAGGTGGATTTCTGAGTTCGAGGCCAGCCTGGTCTACAGAGTGAGTTCCAGGAGAGTCAGGGCTACGCAGAGAAACCCTGTCTCGAAAAAACAAACAAACAAACAAACAAATATTTAAACAAATTTCCAGCCCAAACATTCACCCATTTTTTATATGTCATATATGTAATACATAATAAATATTATAGCACACACACACTTATATATAAGCACATATATATGTATTGGGACATATCACAATGAATAATATATTATATTTAATAGAATAAAATTCCAAAATGTCTGATTCTTTCCAGTAATTTGCATCTTTGTTTGTTGGTTTGTTTGTTTTTAGGCAAGATTTAATATATTGCAAACTGGCTTTGAGATCACCCCTTAGTCAAGGACTCCTTTGAACTGATCCTCCTGCATTCACCTACTAAACTGTGGGATTACCGATGTCCACCACCATGCCCGGATTATGTGGTTTGATAGATCAAGCACAGTCTGTACCCTTGGGGCTAAATGAGCCGCATCATCAGGCTATCTATTTTTTTATATTATCTACTTTCTAATTTGGCATTTGCCATCTGAACACAGAGTTTCAATGTAAGAGCGTGTGTGTGTGTGTGTGTGTGTGTGTGTGTGTGTGTGTGTGTGTGTGTGTGTGTGTGTGTGTGTTAGAATATGTCCTCTATCAGAAGCTTCTTACTGCAGCCAGCAGGGAGTCAATGCAGAAGGCAATTCTGCATAATATGCTGAGGAAGGGGATAAGGGGCTGCCCAGCCTTGGTGAGCTGGGAAACTGTGGTAAATGACTCTGTCCTTGTGCACACCCCAGACTCAAGTATTCTGTGACTGATGCACGAGACTGTGCAAGTCAGCTTTGACTCTGTGGCTTGACTACATGTGGGTTCAACAATGTCACCACTCAGAAGAAAGAGAAATGAAGACTCTATCTAAGCCCTTCTTCTTATTCCCAGCACATGGATGCATTTGTCCCTTATTTCTAAAAGGTATTTCAGCAGCATTTCAAGATGAAAGAACAGAGAAATGTGTTTACTCATTCTTTTACCCTATTGTATAAATACTCTCATAAATAGTGGTCAAAGTCTAAACTAAATGTATCTGATTTGTTTCATAAAACTGAGATGAATTGTTTTCTAAATACTTATTTCTTACATTTTTGTATTAATGTTTTTATTTTAAAACAATTTCACATTTATAGAAAAAAATATATGATGAATAGCAAGGATTGCCTATGTCCTTCACCTCAATACTTCCCCAGCACCACCCTCCTTGGCAGGACTACTGTGTCTAGAGCCATATTCCATATTTAGTCTTCAGGTATTTCAGTCTGAAGCCTTGACATTTTTGAAGATGCTAAGAAGGTCGCATTATAAACTGTGCCCCATTAGGTTTAATAGTTATCTTTGAATTCTTTCATTAGTTATACACAATTGAAAATAATGCAGAAGCAAATTGTGTGGATTCGGTTCTGTCGTCTATTGGCACACAAGGTTACACTTGGATGAGGAACAATCCCCCCCCCCCCCTCTCATGCACGTGCGCACGCAGTACCCAACAAATCTCATCCATTACTAAAATTTGTTGAAATGGCTATTAGTGTCAGTACGAGGTTATGTTCTTTTGTGATGTTTATTTACGTGCTTGTGTGAATATACTTCTTTGTGTGCAACAGGACACATGTGGAGGTCTGGGGATAACTTACAGGAACTGGCTCTCTCCATCTCCAAGTGGGTCTAGGAAATCCAACTTTGATAGACAGGATTGCCAACAAGTGCCTTTACCCACTGAAGCACTTCACTGCCCTTGTCAGCTGATTCTCTTCTAAGCACTCCTGACATTTATTTTCTTAAAAATAACGGTGTTCGGGGAGAGACTATATGACTTCTCAGTTAGCAGTTGTTCTATTCTCCCAGGCTGCCCTGAGGAAAAGGACTGCTAGTGACTGCCAGTAGATGGATCCTTATTTACTTAACACTGCCATTTGGAACATTCCACGGTTCCCTGGGGGAAACTACATGCTGATCACAGCTGATGGGCTCACCTCCCGAATGCACAATCTCAGCTAGGGAAGTCTGGGGGCATTGCAAGTTTTGCTGAACTCTAGGAAACTCTTCAACATTTTCTATCTTGGACAGACAGACTGCTGGAGCTGGTGCTATGGAGGCGAGGCTATGACTGCAAACATAAACTTCCATTTGTGTGTAAGGTATGTTGTGCATAGTGCAAACACAAACCTTGATATCCATGCGCCATGTGCTGCAGTTGGTTCTAATATCTTCTCTAGCTATATGAGCAGCTATCTCAGGCTTAGTATGTGGCCAGATACCTCCTGCACTGCCTCTCTCTGGGTTGCAATAAAAGCTTTCCTGCAAATGCCCTTCCCTTGCCTACTTTTCGAAGTGTCAGGTAAGCTAGTAACACAAAAGACCAACAGCAGAGACAGCACAGGCAGTGGAGTGGCAGAGGCACCAACTGTGGAATGATTGATGGGTCGTACTACCAAAGTGGTATGACTACCATTGTCTTCACGGTTAAAGGAGAGCCAACGTGTGCTGCTGCTCACAACCCATCTGCAAGAGACACATTCTGTGTCTAAGAGGACTCTGGCCTTTGGCACATTAAGGAGGGAAGGAAATCATCTGTACAGCAGGTATTTCCACCTCGAGGACCCAGGAATGTGCTATATATAAAGAAGCAAAGCTTCTTCTGTTCCTATATAGTTTTCTATCTCTACTCCCTTTTCTTTGTTCTCTCTGGTGATCTGTTAAGCAAAACATTCTACTCTATTGAAAATATGGTTTAATTATTACACAGAACCTTCTACTTTTCTATAGTGATGGGATTAAGTGCTTAGACAGAGATGCAGGAAAGTATGGTACATCATCCCAAAATGTGGATTTGGGCTTTATTTTTATTTTTCTATTAAAATATTTTATACACTATATTTTGATCATATTTCTTTCTCCCACAAACACTCCTCCAATATATTCCCTACCTCCCTACCTTTTGTTTTGATTTTTATTTTTTGTTTTGATTTTTATTTTGAGAGAGAGCCGGAACATGGGATTGTATAGACCCTTTATATGTGGTTGCCTCTAGTGTAAACCTAGCAATAGAGAAACTCTGGATTCTTAGAGCTTCTTCTGGCCTCAGTAGGCCTCCCAGCTTCCATTACTGAAAATTCACATTGTAGACTCTAAGTCTTGTTTCATGGACTGAGCCCCACTATCCACAGCAGTGTGGTCTGCAGACTGAATTAGAAAAGCAGGAAGCTAGCTCACTGACAGCTAATCAGAAGGAAGCCAAGCATTTTGAGACAGAGGACAGTTGGAACAAGGAGGAAAGGAGAAATAGAAAGACTACAAAACTGTGACTGAAGACAAATAGGACGTTGCACTGAGCCAAAGAAATGGCAGTCCTGGTCACTAGAAGAGTTCCAGGCAACTGTAAAACCTTTAGAGCAATGGACTCAGAGACCACAGACCTTGCAGCTGTTAACAGTTCTTCAAGAGAGTCTCTTTTCCTATCCATGATTTCAATCTACAGAGTGCACAAGACCCCTTCCAGCTGGTTGGAAACATTATTGTTGGAAGAAAATGGTGTATGTCGAGCTTCTAATGCCTTGGGAATATGTGACATCTTACTGTCCATCAACTTCTTCTCACCAGTTCAGCAGTGGTTGCTTTTTCTTGCCTGGATTATGAAATAGCAATTTTGTCAATCACTTACTTCTTTGAATGTTACTGACTGGCATTCTACTAGTTACCCTTTCTCTTCTTCCAAGAATCAAGCATATTCTGTATTCCATTAAATCTTCATGGAATAAAATACTGTATTTTATCTAGTATGATAAACTGTTAGCTTAAGTCTATTTTGATCTTCAGTTGACTCTGGTTTAGGAGCCTCCTCAAACTGGCTTCTCTGTCTTTGTGGCAGTATTGTCACCCTTTAAACATCTGATGTAAGATGCCCTGAGTTCATTCATCTTATACAAACCTGAAATCAGCGATTCCTTTAAAGATACTTAATTATTCTAGTAGGGAAAGTTATGTAGATACCACAATCTGGGTACCAAGTGTGCTCACTGTTACTCAGGTGTTGCTATTCCTAGCTTCTCACAGTAAACAGAGCAAAGATATAAATGTGATACAAACATCTTAGCATAAGTGAAGCCTATACGTGTTACTGAAAGACATGAGATTACATGGTACCTGCAACTCAGATCTAACATCTAAGCTCTTCTTAGCTTTTAATCTGTGATCACTGTCTTCATTAGTGAGAAAGCTGGCTTGCATGATTTTCTTTTAAAAGATTTGTTTATTTATTTGTTTATTTGTTTATTTATTTATTGAGTGCTGTGATAGAAGGGAGCATTAGACCGAAGAGGGCATCAGATCTCATTATAGATGGTTGACCTCACTATAGATTGGTTTTACTGCTCATTTCCTGTTGTTAGTAGGAGTGCTCGCACTTAAGTCCAGACCTGGGTATGGAGGTCAAGTGCTTTCCCACTAGGCTGCACCCCCAGCACTATTTCATTTTGGAGTAATTTTATTTCCTTATAAACTATTTGAAAATAAGACATAACAAGGTAGAGATGAAATTTAATGGGCTAATAATCTAAAGCATGTCAGATACATTTTAAAAGATTATTTTGAAGTTAAATCAATAGAAATGTATTAACTTTGACTCTAGAAACTTGATTAAAATAAACGTCTTTCCTCATCTTTCACTCTCTAACTATTCCAGGATTATAAAGACCAATATAAATTTAGAGACCAGAAAAGTTCTTATAACTTCAAGAACTGGGTAGAAATCGCTGACAGAGTTACTCCAAAAATGTATTGGCTTATCATTAACGTGAAGACTTTCTAAATAACAAGGTAATATTTTTATTAGCTCTTCCCAGAAAGCATTTTACTGCAATTACAATTTTTACATTAATCTTTCAGAATAAGGTAGGCATGGAGCTTAGCCCTTGAGTCTAGCAAAGAGTGACTAGTATCCTTCCTTACCCTATTTACAGCATGTCAGTCACGGCTGTCACTGTGCTCCCTAATGAGAGGGAGAGGTAGAGACTTTTCAGACTGTAACAAAGGACAGTCATGAGCTAGGGAAGAATGGAAGCAGACTGGCATTTGAGCTTCCGATGTGGAGGTAGCAGAGATGAGCAAGTGCTGTTGCAGCATAATGTATCTTGATGGGTCTGGGGATGCCCCAGATCTGGCCGTGAGTCCAACTCACCCTGTGTACAGCAAATCAGTTCATACAAATTTATGCTATGTGAGTAGTACAGCACTGAACCACAAACATGATAAGAACGTGACTCTATTGGAGAGCCATAAACCACATTTGAAGAATATAGTGAGTTTGGCCACACAATAGCATACACATACATTTACAATTTCTGTGAAAATACATCACCAACAGTATGATTCTGCTTTGAAGGAGTTCAGGATGTCATACTCTTGTGTGAGGCCAGAATCCATATACATGCTACCTTGAGGATCTTTCAACCAGTAACCAGTTAATAATTATTCTGTATAGTTAATGGAAACGAGAAAATCTAAAAAAATTGCATACCTCTTTGTGTGGAAAATGAGAAATTTTGATGATCCATACCATACAATCTCTAGTGAGCTAAGTTAAATAATTTCTACTAAAGACAAAGGGGGCTCTTTAATTGTCTAAGCCAGGCAATTCAAGTGCTGAATTTTCTTTAAGCTATTAGATTTCTGGCCTTGGGGTTTGACCCAACTCCTGTTTTCACATCACACATTTTACATATGTTAGAAAATGACTCTGCTTTGGTGAAACAGGGACCATTTTACACCCTGCCACTTAAGAACTTAGATGTAAATTTTAAAGTGACCAAAGTCGTACTTCTGCTGCATCACAAGTCTGTGAAACACTCCTATAAAACAAATACCCAGGCTCTGCTCTGCTCGCTTGTCTTTAATAAGCCAAAGGGAAACAAATTATTACCTGCTACATAAATCTCAGAGTCTGTGGAGTGCGAGCCATTTTCATCTTATGTGTGTTTGTACTCTTTTAAAGTGTCATCACCCAGGACTCTTATGCAATGATTTTTAGGCATAGTTTTGTAATGCTTCAAACTATTTTTATTCATATTTAAAGGTAGTTTAGATGTATGTTCTTAGATCACCTGAAATCAAAGTTAGTTTCAATTTATTTTGATTGTGGTGTACAAAGCAATTTTTCAGCATCACTAATGACAGTATTAGTGATAAATCCTGTAACTAAGAGATAAACTAGTACAGAAATTTTACAGATTTTTTTTAAATTAAGCCTGGTGTAGTGATGCATGCCTTCAACTTTCCAGCATTTGGGAGCAGAGGCAGGTGGATGTCTATGAGCCCAGTGTGGCCTGTATAGGAAGTTCTAACCAGCACAGCCATGACCACATAGTCTTTTAAAAAATCTGGAAAAATCCAGCCACTCTCAATCCTAGGGAGGAGGTTATCTTTCCTATTTGACATTATTTAAGTAACTTTAATAAACTCTCTTTAAAGTGTTTCACTATTTAAAAACGGGGGGGGGACCTCCAAATACTCCTACCATACAAAGCACACAGTGAGACATACTCTCAGTGCACGATTTGACCACTGAAGAAGCCCGTATCACTAACCCAACACAGTGGGGGTGAAAATCATGGCAGCTGCCTATTTTAAACTGTACTTTCTTAAATGGAATTTTTAGCTTACATTTCTATTTCTTAAAATGTGGTCCAAGAATGGGAGCAATCTATTGCAGTAGTTTTCTCTTCCAGACCCTGGGGGGTGAGAGGGAGGACAGTTATCCTCTGAGCTTCAAGTCAGTTCTGAGAATCTCTGAGTCACAGGAATTTTTATCACCAATATCTATCTTACAGATGCTATTTCTGGGCTGGTTTTGTTTAACTGATAGTTTGGGGTTTGTTGTCTTTGTGACATGTATTTCTCTATAGCTCAGGTGACTTTTGAATTCACCCTGTAGCTCAGACTAAACTGAAGACTGTGGTGGCCATCTTACCACAGCCCAACAGGTGTTAGCACAGCAGGTGCAGGCCACCGCATCTGACTTCTGCATTAACTCTAACGGGAGGAGAATGGACTACAGTTGGCATGAGTTCCCAAATGGATAACGTTGGCCAGTTCTACTCTCAGAGCCAAGCTTCATCATAGTCCCTGCCCACGCACTGGCGCCTACCCCGCCTGCGCAGACGAGAACTTCCGATCTGCTCTTCTCCCTTCAGTTAGGGAACGTGCGCATCAACCCTTAAAAATTAACTTCTCGGTCCACTTGGACTTGAGCTTTGCACAGGGAGACAGCAATGGATCAATTTGCATTCTTCTACATGTTGACCGCCAGTTGAGCCAGCACCATTTGTTGAAAATGCTGTCTTTTTTTCCACTGGATGGTTTTAGCTCCTTTGTCGAAAATCAAGTGACTGTAAGTGTGTGGGTTCATTTCTGGG
>CM052702.1:30961979-30983886 GCA_028551405.1 Uromys caudimaculatus | reverse complement strand
TGTAGATTGCTTTCAGCAGAATGGCCATTTTAACTGTATTAATCCTGCCAGTCCATGAGCATGGTAGATCTTTCCATCTTCTGAGGTCTTCTTTGATTTCTTTCTTCAGAGACTTGAAGTTCTGGTCATACAGATCTTTCACTTGTTTGGTTAGAGTCACACCAAGATATTTTATATTGCAGACAAATAGATGGAACTTGAAAATATCATCCTGATCGAGGTAACTCAGTCACAAAAGAACGAACATGGTATGTACTCACTGAGAAGTGGATATTAGCCCAAAAGTTCGAAATACCCAAGTTTCACTTAACAGTAACTCTTGGACTGAGTGTGAAGTCCCAGATGGAGGAGTTGGAGAAGGACTGAAGGAACTGAGGGAGTTTGCAGTCCCATGGAAGGAGCAACAGTGTCAACTGGCCTGACCCACCAGTGCTCCTGGAGACTGGACCACCAACCAAAGAATACACATGGAGGGACCCATGGTTCAGACCACATATGTGGCAGAGGAGGGCCTTGTTGGCCATCAGGGGGAGGAGAGGCCCTTGGGCCTGAGGGTGTTAGAGGCTCCAGTATAGGAGAATGCCAAAGTGGGAAGACAGGAGTGGGTGGGTGGGTGGGTGGGTGGGGGAATACCCTCATAGAGGCAGGGGGAGGGGAGAGTGGATAGGAGGTTTCCAAAGTGGAGACCTGGAAAGTAGGAAACATTTGAAATGTAAATAAAGTATCAAAAAATAAAAATAAAAAAACATAAAAAAATGTAACTACTCATCAGTTGGATCCAAGCTAATGGGTATTATGTAATGTGCATCCAGTACATACAAAGCACAGAATTATGTTGGTTTGGGTGAAGAGCTCTAAATCTTTTGTGAAGCAATGTTCTTAGTCACTTAAAACTCTTCAGAGGGAAATTAGCTGCTGAGCATTAAAGGGGAGGAGACGGCTGATAAATATCAAGCCAAGTTTATTTCCTAATTATGGAGAAAGTTAATTCCATTATTGTCACTTGGAAGGAATGATGGGAGTTTTAAAATAAGTTAAGTGAGAAGGGGATCTATTAAAAGCAATTCACTTATTTTTCTTTGGCTAATTGCGCTTTATATTCCAGGAATGAAGCCAACAAATACAACCAAAATGCCTTTGTTTTATTATTTTGTTGCAATGTGTATACCATGTGATAGTCTGTGTCTTCCTTTCTGTGTTTTCCTGATGTGAGGCTCGATGTAATTTATAATCATTACACCAGGGATAAGAAAGGATGCTGATAGCTCACGTGCCTGGGGTAAGGACCTAGCAGAAGCAAAATTTCCTTTGCTAACATTTTGAAACAAACTAAAAATTAAGACTTTGTGACCCCTTTTACAGAATTTTCATTGAAACAATCCTCCAACTTTCCAAAATTTTACCACACTAACTTAAGGTTGGGCAGAAAAACTTGGAAAGGCTTAGTTATTGGAAACCTGTCCTCCCTAGGGAAAAAGACCTTTTTGTGCCCCCCCCCATGAGCCCTTTCAAGCAGAGACATTAATTCTCCCCTCACCCCGTCTGTCTGCAGATTTCTGCTGCTCTAGCCTCCAAGAAGCTGCTCCGTTCTCAGATCACGAATGCATCCTCTTCCTCTTTCTCCCTAGCTCTTCAGCCTAAGATATAGTCAGGTGCGTACAGGAAGGAGGTCATAAGATAGTGGACTGCAGAGTAAGGAACCTCAGCATCCCTCCCAGGTGAGCCTGGCTACTTAAGTGCCTGGCACTCCACAACTCTCCGGCATGGGGCCAGCACCCTGACAACCTGCTGACACTTAGCACTTAGGTGGTGCCTGCATTCTGTCCCTAGGTCAGATTTTCCCTCTTGCTTCTCTCTTTTTCCTTCTATGTGTCTTTGTCATTAATTATTTGAAGGCAAAAGAAAACATCTCACGACAGTGTTCTCAGAAAACAGGCATGTTTTCCTAAAACCCTTCTCTGTTCCTTTCCACCTCTGAGAGCAGGTACAGTCGGCTATGTAAAGGGCTCTAGTTTCAGCCATAGTCCAATGTGTTCCCCAACGGACCAGCTTTAACATATTTTTTCTCCAACCGGGCAACTCCTCCACCTTTTCAGATTCTACTGCTGCTCATATTTAAAAAAGAAAATTCAACATGCAAGATAGTGTGAATCTCGTGTGTGTGTGTGTGTGTGTGTGTGTGTGTGTGTGTGTGTGTGTGTGTGAGATGTGCATCTGGATTGCCTGCCTCACCCTGTCTAAGCCCTGCCATAAGACTTCTAGATGCAAGACAGTCAAATGGCTTCAATTGTCCTGTTAGGCTGAAGTTGGGCCCTCCAGAGCTCACCTGTCAGTGTCCAGGTAACTGGCCAAGTGCCAGCCCGGCCGTGTTCCAGGACACCTAGCGGGACAGTGCTCCCTCTCCCGCGCATTTGCTCAGCACCCTACCTTCGCTTAAGGGAATTCTGATTTTATTTCCGCACCACCCCCACCGCCAAAGAGAGTGGGACCATTCCCTACCAGATCTCCTTACCTCAAACAGAGGACCGATCTTGTTTTTCTCCAGGTAAGCCTGGATTCGGGTTTGTTGACGAGACGCCATGGGGAAACAGATGGGTCAGCAGAGAGAAGACAGTGCACCTCGGCTGGGGACAGCCCTCCTCTGCCCCCGGATGGACCCAGGACAAGAGCTCGGGAGTCTGTGCTTCCTGGCACAGCGAAGACTATCAACCCGGTGAGCAGCGAGCCCGAAGGGAGCAGGGTTCAGAGAACCCAGGCGAGGCTCTGCCAACTCAGACAACTCCGAGGCGAGGGGAGAACTACATCGCATCCTGCAGCTCGCGCCCACCCGCTCTCCGCAGCGTCGCCGCCGAGGGTAAATCGCGGGCAGAGGCTAGTCTGTCCTCTGGGCGGCAGCAGCAGCAGGAGCCCGTGGCCAAAGGCGAGTGTCTGTGCAGCGCCTCCGTGAGCCGAGCCGGGGACAGCGCGCGCCGCAGGGGCGACAACGCGCGGAGCCGCCCAGAGCGCGCCACAGAGTGCGCCCAGCTCCCGGCTGCTAGGAACCAGCACCCAAGCTTCTCCCCGAGGCGGTGCTCGCTCCCTAGCGACAGCGCAGCTCAAAAAGCCAATGGTAAAGGTGCTTCTTTCAAAGTGCACATAAATCTGGTGCTTGTTGGCTACTCCTTGGCAGCTACAATCGCAGTTCCAAAGAGGATGGTCCTAACCTCTCAACTTGATCTTCTCCTGGCCAAGTGCTCTGCCTTCACTAGCCCGGGATGAGAGAAAGCCAGAGATGAGAACTATGGGTGGGTTTTGCCGCGAAAACAAAGTTACTTAAAAAGAAAAAGGAAAGGAAAGGAAAGGAAAGGAAAGGAATAGATATTTGTCTTGGCCTTGAGCAACTCAGCCGCAGCAACTGGCGTTACTGCCTGAGAACTGACTGAAAATTCCCGAAGTGCAGACTTCCAAAGGCTGGAAGCAACCCTTAGGCATTTAGCAGGAAGATGAAACAAAAGCGAGCCAGCTATCTCTGCTTCCAAGTTTGCTTTTCTGCCTACACCTTCAGTTCTGTCTGATGCACCTCTGGCTAGGGCTCAGGGGATCCAATCTTCCACCCAACAGTTCTTCCTCTAGATACCTCGTGAGCACATCAGTTTTACCTAATACATTCTTATTATGCAGGGATTTTTCTAGTTTAAGATCTACAGTTATCACAGGTTCTGCAGAGTTCCTTGCAATATATATATATATATATATGTGTGTGTGTGTGTGTGTGTGTGTGTGTGTGTGTGTGTGTGTGAATGATATAAAACACTAACAATAAAGCCCCTAAGATGATTTGCCTGGTTCTAAACCATTGTGTATTGCCAAATCAGAATGTTTATACTAAAACTGTTGGTTGTCTCTACAATAATAGGGACCAGTTTCCTTAAACCCGGCTGTGACAGTATAGAATTCTTCTTTTTCCCACTGTGTTCCAGGTTTCTGTGACTTGTGTCTGTCCAAGCCTTTTCTCTCCATTTTAAATTATCTTAGCAACATGCAATAGTTAAGATGAGAATGGAATGTTCCACTAAGCATGATAATAATTGTCTTTAATAATTCAGATACATGAAATCTACTAGAGGAGCTAGGATATTAGACACTACTGATAACTCGAAGCAGATGCGCTTTGAGGTGGAAAGATGTCAGAGCTATTACTTCATCCCCATGACCTGCCGGGTGCAGGCAGCAGTAATGAACAGAGAGGTGTCCTGGACTGTCACATAATTCCTGTAACAGTTCAAAACTACACTTAGATCAGGAGATACTGAATATACACTGTGAATACCAATGTCTATGAAATATCTTTTAGAGCTGGAAGGAAGGCCTGTGAGTCACCTAAGGGCCCAAGGATTTTAAATTCCACATTGTATTGTAAGATCAGGACAGGCCTTCATCAAAGTACATCTTCTTCTAAGAGTTATGAGGAAGATCTTTCTTCAAATCTATTAATTAATATAATTAATAAGTTTTTGCTAAACCCAGGAGTTCTGCATCAGTTTTCTTGGCCAGAAAACATAAAGCTTAGTCTGGCAACTGTTTGTACATTGAAGAAGACCTATAATGATATTGTAAGTAAGGCTCTACATCTCCAAGTATCCCAAACTTACATAACTGAGACATTTCCAAAGTCACTCCACTACTACAACAAATGTAATCTCTACCCCACAAAGCATGGTTTGCTCCATTTCTTACAAGACCTGACACCATTGCCCATGGGAGTATTTTTACCCAGTTTCCCCATAGTAGACATAATAATAAGAATGAAACTTTAAAGACACAAAGCTCCACCCTTGTCCAGTGGTTTTCAGTCTTGTGGAAGTAATTGGCAGCTACACAGATGATGGTGTGCCAATAATACGGGGGTAAAGAGGCATACTGTGGTTACAATTTTCTTGAGGGGTATTGGGAGGATTGTTCAGTCAGTATCCACAATGAGCATTTAATAAAGGATATAGCATCCATACAAAGAGTTGGAAGATTAAACATTTGCTGAGACTGGGGAAGTGGGATTTGGGGATGAAGTTTCAAGCTTCAACATTAAAAGCTAGTATGTAAGAGTACATAGGCATGCCACAAGCTAGTGGTTGGAGCAACAGGGAGTGAACACAGATGAGGATCACATGTAGCAAATAATAATAATAGTAATAATAATAATAATAATAATAATAATAACAACAATCAGCATTCATCTTACTACATTCTTAAATTTCTTGCTCAGGAGTGACACATCTAATGGGAAGTGATTATTTGGTTTAGGCATTCTGTAAAAACATGACAGATAGAGAGGACTGGAGTCTGGCATAAAAAGAGTGGGATTTTGTGAAGACATGCATAAGAAGAAATCTGTTGATTAAGTGTATGTCAGATTAAATAGAAGGAAAATAGGGCATGTCACTGAGTTCTGGAATAAAGTTAGGAGATGTCAGTACTCGTTCAAGCCAGCTATATAAAACAGGTTGCTCTGTTTTTCTTCAGATTATCTCGTTCTCAAATGGAGCCCATTTGTATCCTATACCCTACAGTGTAGAAATTAGTTAACAACTGAGCTTATAAACATTAGCATTCCATGTGGAGAGGGCTCCATCTAAGAATGTGGCACTCCATAATGATAATGAATGAGGTAAATTTTAGTAGATTGGTTCAGTCCACTTTTAGGCTAAACTTTGTCCCTATTCTTGGTATGTATAGTCTGTTTTGTTTCATTTGGTTCATTGCATACATATTTTGGCCTCTAAAGCTGCAAACTATTAGCCAGGCGGTGGTGGCGCACGCCTTTAATCCCAGCACTTGGAATGCAGAGGCAGGTGGATTTCTGAGTTCTAGGCCAGCCTGGTCTACAGAGTGAGTTCCAGGACAGCCAGAGCTACACAGAGAAACCCTGTCTTGAAAAAACAAAACAAAAAAAATGCAATATATTATATAGTAAGTTCTTCATAGCTGTATCTTTGGAACCCTAAGCCCGTATCTTAATAATTTTGATCACTTCTACCCTTTATGGTTGATTAGGGGTCTGGAGAAACTGCTCAGCTGTTAAGAGTACTTGCTGCTCTTCCTCAGATGAGAGTCTGCTTCCGAGCACCACTGTTAGACTGTTCACAACCCCCTGTAACTCTAGCCACAGGATGATCTGATCCTCCTGGAAGATGTATATAAACATAATTTAAAATAATAAAAGCACATAGTTTTAAATGATTGACTGAAATTTAATCCTGCTCTTGGATTGAATTCAATAAGCTTTTTCTGTCCACATTACATTGGTATCCTTTCTCCATTTTTGGCCATTTTTAGTGAGACTATTTTGACCTCATTGTGCTGTGGGAGTGCCTGTCAGCATAATTTACAAGTATACAGAATCCAATTTATAGAATGTGCTAAAGCCCTTGTGTAACTCCATTTGTAAGACACCTTGCATAGCTCCTTAAACAAATGATTTTTCAATGAAAGACAGAGCAGTGGCGAAGTCCAATTGACCCACCTCACATCCAATAGCAACGTGACCTCTTGAAATTGATTCAACATGGAGGTCAGATAGCACAGTCTCTACAGGGTTCTTGAATGGAGATTCTTGAATCCTAAAGCATAGTCCTCCTTTTCCTTGATGATTTTTGCCTTGTCTCTTTGCAATAAGCAGTGACAAATGCCTTCCCAAAGAACACAGTGGCTTTGAGCACTCTGCCCATGCAAGGGAAGGGAACACAGACAGTTTCCTTCCTTTCTGCCAGAATGGGTACAAATGCTACATCTCCCATCTGAACACAGTCACAGCGATTTCTCCTCTGAACCAGTGTATTTCATCCTGGAGACAACATCATGAAGCTGGTGCTTCCAATTTCATCTTTTCTGGATGAAGTGGAGACACCGAGCAAATAGCTCACCCAGAGTAAAAGCTAGCAAGGACAGAATGTGTGCTTGAACCTCCGTGGTGTCTGAAACACTCGTAGCCCTGCTGACCAACGTCACGAATGCTTCCTTCCCCTTTGTTTTGAGTTTGGTCACACCAGGGGCTATTTTGATAATGAATTTCAAGATGGACACAATTGTCAGCCCTATGCTTAATGAACACATTGTCTCATGATTTTCAAAAACACCCAATCAGCCACTCACATTCACACTAAATGCTCTCAGTGGCTAGTAACTCAGATTCACTGGTGCCATGGATTTCAGAACTACAATGATTCTGTGGTTTGACACAGCCCTGCCTTCCATCATTATCCAGTGGAATTCCATCTCTTTTATTTTCACACTAAAAATATTGGATTTTAATATTTAATTTTTAATATGTGGGTTCATAAGCCATCTCTATCTCAAAGTCCTTAATTTACAGCAATAACTTTATAATAGGCTTATTTATTAAGTCTTGAACCATTTGAATAATGGCCATAGATATCAGACTATATAGATATTTCTTATTTTGTCAGTAAACTCTTCATCCTGGTGGGTTTCTGCTTGTAGTTTTGCAATGGCATTGTATTGAGTTTTTATTCTAGTGTGAGTCTGTGTTAGAAAATAGGAAGTGATCAGGAATGTGACATGATACTGGATATATTAAAAGGAAGGAAATAAAACAAGAATGTCTGAGCGAATAAAAGATCATGTACTAACGTAACACAGCTGCACTCAGTGCACACCCTGGGGACCAGGCACTCTGCCGGGACAGCATGTTCTTCTGCTCCAGTCTAACTATCAAGGAATAAGCAACGTGAGACCTATTTCTCAAATACACATCTCTATGAATTCCAGCTCATTTTCAGCTATAATAAAGCAAATTACAATAACCCTAGCACAAAAGGTTAAAGTTCATTTTAGGTGAATTAGTGGAACTGCTATTGGCCAGCATAAATTTAAACTTTAAATATAAAATGCTAGGATGACTTTGCACTCTGCAAGGATAATATGAATTCTACAGTAGACAAAACAATTGGCAAATTCTCTCCCTCTGAAGCAGATACTGCCCCATATCTCATGGCTAACTCACCTTCAGATGGTTTTGGTCATAGGAGACAGATGATTTTCAGTAATAAGCTGAGTTTCCACGAGTCTGAGATAGCCATACCCATTTATCTGCCCTCTACAAATACTGAATGAAGGAGTATTTGTTGCTTTTGCAGAAGACCCAGTTTAATTCCCAGCAGCCACATAGTGGTTCACAATCACCCATTACTCTTGTTCCAGGGCATCTGGTGCCTTCTTCTGAGCTCTGAGGGCACCAGCCATGCATGTGATGACACTCATATACAGACAAAACATTCATACATAAAAGAAAATGAATAAATGTTTTAAAAGGTTTTAACTAAAATATGCTAGCAAATCATAAGGTAAGGTCTGAGGCACAGACAGGAATCAGGTTGAATATTTTGTGTTCAGTTCTTGTACAATGAAGTTCAGGTGATGTACTTTAATGTAGCATTCTTCTAGATACTTATAATTAATAATGTCGTTTAACTATGGTTGTACTCTGTTTGAAATTTGGTTGTCATTATAGCACTGGGTGTAGTGTGACCTCATGAGGAGTTTGAGTGTGATGGTGGGGCCCTCCTGAATGCAGTTCAGCTATAGGTTAGTTCTTGGTCTTGCAGGTTCAATGGAGCCGTGACAGTTATCCAGGCTCTCATCTTTTATGCTCATGCACGCTTCACACACACTGGCTCTATAGAACTGTGAGCCTAAATAAGTTTCTCCTTCTTGAATACTGTTTTAGCAGCAGAAAATGCACAGACAGTAAATGTTCTGCTTAACTAATAGTGTTGATTTTATTCTTCTGTACCTCTACTTCTAAATTCTGTCTCCTCTCTCCACTCCCCTCTCCCTTCTCTCCTTTTCCCTCTCCCTTCTCCGTTCTCCCCTCTCCCTTCTTCCCTCTCCCTTCTTCCCTCTCCCTTCTTCCTTTTCCCTTCTCCCCTCTCCCTCTTCTCTCTCCCCCTTCTCTCTCTCTCTCTCTCTCTCTCTCTCTCTCTCTCTTTCTCTCTCTCCTCCCTCTTCTCTCCCTCCCTCCCTCCCTCCCTCCCTCCTTCTCCTTTGTGTGCATGTGCTTTACTATGCCTCTATCTCCCTCCGCCCCTCCCTCCCTCCATTTCCCTCTGTCCCTCCCTCCTCTGTCCACATGTGCTTTATACATACATGAGGCAAGTGAAGCAGAGATACGCGTGTTGAGACTGCACAGCAACCTCAGGTGTCAGTCTACACCTCCAATCCTGTTTAAGACTGGCTCCCTTACTAGTCAGTGCATAATCCAGGCTAACTAACCTGCAAGCTGCTCAGGACACTGCTCTTTCTGCCCTGAAAGAGGCATTACTGTAGGAATGCTGGGATTACAGATAGATGTACTACCACATACGGCTTTATGGAGATTCTGATGATCTGACCTCAAGTTCACAGATTTGAGAAACAAACATTTCACACACTGAACCATCCATCTCCCCAACCCTTCTGTTCTTTGATTAAGAGAGGCTTAATTTAATTTTTAGCCTGGGCATAAAACATCTGTGCCCAGTACAATGACTGCAACCAATGATAAATGTTTCCTTTTATACCAGTTTCTAAAATAGATTCTAAGATATTTTTTCTATAAATGGTATATCTTGACAGTGCATGTTCCTGGACATATTTTCTAATCAGATCTTCTCAAGTGAATCCAAGATTTCATCCATCTTATGATATGTATTTGTTACTTTCAATATGCACTGACTCACTGGATGCATTTGGCCAAAATATTGTCAAGGCAAAATATTGTTTTTTTTTTTATTTCAAGTCTTTAATCAAATAACTTTGTATTTTAAAACTTGCTCTATTATATTTATTTGTGGGTATATGTGACAGAGAGAGAGAAAGAGAAAGAGAGAGAGAGAGAGAAAGAGAGAGAGAGAAAGATGTGTGTGTAACCTTGGGTGTGCCAGAGCACATGTGTAAAGGTCAGAGGGCAACTTGAAGCCATCAGTTTTCTCTATCTGACACATGGGTCCAGGAAGGGATTAAACTTCAGTCATTAAACATGGTGGCAAGTGTCTTTATCTGCTGAGCCATTTGGACAGCCCATAAAAGTTGTTGTTTAATAAAGCCAAGACTATAAGACTATTTTAGAAATTTAACAAGGAACCAGGTCATGAACATTTTACATTTTATTGCATTATTTTCAAAACATCAATTAGGCAAAAAAAAAAAAAAAGCCAGGCAATGACAGAATTATGTTCCTCGTAAAGTGAAAGACACAAATACTGTGTTATTTGGGGTGAATATTATACTGGGTATTGTTTTTAACAAAATCTCCAAAGTTCGATTTTATCAGTAAAGACTCAAGAGCCAGATGCTGGGGTGAAAGCTTGCTAGTTCAGAAAGCAACCAGCTGACCTTCTTCCTCAGCCAATGTCCCAAAACGAAAAACAATCTCTCCTTCTCCATGACATCATAAAAACCTTTCAAACTGAATGTCCCTCCCTTCTACTTCCTGTATATGTCCCTATCTGTCCCTTCTGTCTTTCTGGCTCGTTCTTACTCTTTATATTTTTCCTATGCTTACTTCCTGTCAGCTGGTTGCTTCCTCTGCTTCTTGACCTATGGTTGATTTTCTTTAATCCTGTTTACAATAAACAGAAAACTCTTGAATTAAAAATGTGTACAAGGGCTGAGTTATAACACAAACTAGAAACAGGTCTTTCCAGTAAATAACACAATCTCTGGGTTCACAGTGTGATCAAACATCCTGCAACACTGGGAGCAGAGTCTAAAGCCTTGCACAAATTCCGCCTCAAGACTGAATCTTTGTAAAGTGTGTTTTCTCCGATAATAAATAAATTTCTCCAAAATAAATGGCTTTTCCTGTCATTTGACATGTGTTCTGATACCTTCATAGTTTAGTGCCTTCCGGGAACTTTAAGATTTTCAGAGTGTAATTTTTACAAAGGCAGCTAAACTAGCTTTGGTGTCAAAGGCAGAATTAAAGCATAGATCTTGCAATTGTGTGACCCCCTTTCACCTGTCCCTTTCACTCTGTGTTTAGACACGACTAGGAAGCAATATCTGGGCTATAAAGCTCCACACTAATTTTGGTGGGATCCAAAACTTCAAATCTGATCAGTTTGAGTCTAAAAATCTGTGTTCTTTTATTTTATTACATAGGACCAATTTTAACTGTTATTGTTTTTAGAACTGCTAATGAATTATTCATGACAAGTGATGAAACATGTGACTGACTTTATTAAGGATCACTATGATAGGCGAGGGGCTGTGTGCAGTAGAGGTCACAGATTATGTTCTGTTTCAAACACCAGTGGAAAAATTGAAATCCACAGCAAAGGAGTGGGTGAAAAAAACTGTAGATAAAAGAGAAGAAATCTGAATGCTTTGGGGAGATTGTGGCTGGATCAATAACCTTTGTTCTTACTAAAAATAGAGCAAATGGGCACAAACATCCCAAAGTTGAGAGCTGGTCAGAGAAGGACCCAAGGAATCTGACTGATGACAGATAGATAAAGGAGATAGTTACAAATATTCACTAACTCTTCTATTAAATTGCAATTATTACTAATCAATCTGCTTCATTAATATGAAGAGGCATGTGTTTGTACATTATAGTATATTTTTGATGTTTCCACTATTTTTTAGAGAAATTATACAATATTAGAAAATATATAGATGTATGGAGTGTACAATATAATGTTTTCTTAGCATCTTAAAAGTTTTCTTCATTGTGAGCAGAATGCCTCTCCCATGGCTGGTCTACTTTTAAAGACAGCAAAAGACTGGGGGATCACATCTCTCACATGCAGAATGGCCAATCAGAGCCACACCTCCCCTTCTGGCACACATACCCTAAGAGATAATATTTCTCTGCTTTAATCTTCCTAGACTAAGTGACAAGAAACTGAAGGTCATCCACATAGATGAGAGATATCAGAAATTATTCAAAGTAGCCAATCCTAACCTGATCACCTTATCCTGGCCTTCCTCGAGAAATTCCCAAGAGGTCATGATCTGGGGTGTCTCTTCCATTCTGCTTTTCTCTCTTGACAGGTGGCTTCCCCAGCATTCCCCCTATACTTTCCAGATGCCCCTAACTTAGGATGAAGACACTGTAAATGAATGCATAGTTAATTCTTCCCACATACAGAGCACCCTAGCACAGCCACACAGTGTGCTCTGGAACATCAGTGGCTTTCATTTGTGATCAGGTGGCCTCCTGGGAGCTGCTACTGCTATTATCAGGAGAGAAGAACTATACTACATGCTGTTTGCCAAGGAAAAGATCCAAATTCACATTCTTAATTACGATTTCTACTGCACACATTCCCACCACTGTAAAAGTCAAACACTGGTGAGTAGAACCAGAACTGGATCCCATCTGCAAAATCAACTTTCCATGAGTAAGAGTCTTTCTTGGGTCTCCATTGTGAATGCAGTGGGCTGACAATCACACAGAACACAGAATGAACTTCTGTACTCTTTCATCTTAGTTCCAGATCATATCATCTCTCAGATCTGGGCAAGTAGGTCTAGAAGCCTCACCTTCTTCTAATGTAACATTAAATGCATCAATATGCCTATTGTAGGGTGGTGATGAACCAACTTTTAGGGTAGATTTTTGTTATTTTTATATACACAATATTTTTAACTGACAAGTACTTAAAAATATGATTGCCAAAAAGCAAGTATTTGATGAACATTACTGCTGACAGCAGGAAGTTATTTCACAAGTCAACTGTTTTTCTTCCTTCCTTCCTGTATTTTTAAAGGTAAGTGAAGTCTAATCAGAAAAAAAGTGGTCTCATTTGTCTTAACATCATAGTCTGAAATTTCTATTTTTACCGTTCAGCCAGTGAGGACAATCTGAAGATTTATAATTGAGTAGACTATATATACATGTCAATGTTAAAAATGAAAAGAGAAGAAATAACCTGACTAACTTGAAGCCATTGCATCAAGCTAATACATTTAGATTCTCATTTAGAGGTAGAGAAATGTAAGTTCCCTGGACTTATTTAAAACAATATATTCTCTTTTATGTTGGAGCTCAGCTAACACCTGATACTGGTAAGCTTTTGGTTTTAGTGTTCGTAACTTGTTCTAAGAACACTAACAAAACTTTGATATTTTAAAATGAAGATATTTCTACAGCCAAGGCTTTAGACATCTAAAACTGTCTTAAAGATGACAATTTTGCATATGGTGGTGTCAGTTCTAAAAAGAGCCTTCTTTCTACGTGTAATAAAGCTTCCAGATAACTAATTCCCAAGACTGTGTATCAAGCTAGGGCTAGTCTAAATATATCTTGTGGATCCCAGAAGAGGATGCAGAGCCCTGGTTTGTGTTCCATTCTGTTGCTAATGGTTACCCTGTATCCCTGTCCTTCGAGTTCTCAGACAGTATCTATGGTTTCTATAGCATCACCATTCCTTCTCCATTGTACCCATGAAAAAGGAACATTTATTTACCACTTCACTATTAACCACAAGAAAAAGGAAATCTAGGATAATTTAGGCTAAAATGAACAATTCAATACTTCAAGACAACCTTGTATTGGAAGTACTGACCAATGTAATTAGTCAAGAAAACGAAATGGAAAAATCACATTGAGGTAATAAAATGACATGTCAAGGATGAAATACAAAATGGCCAATAGACCCAAGACAGGAGAAGGTCAACATCCCCAGCCATGAAAGAAATGCAAACTGAATCCACACTGAGATTCCCTCTGACCTCAGTCAAAATGGCTGTCATCCAGAGTAACAAACACTGTTGTGGATAAAGACACCCTTGATCACTGATGGTAGGAATGTAAATTAGTCTAGATGCTGTATGAAGATCTCTCAAAAACCTAAAAATAGACCTGCCATATAACCCTGCATGTACCAGCATTCCTGGCACGTACCCAAATAGCTCTAATCCTTACTACAGAGACATTTCCACATCCATGTTTATTGCTAGATTGGATCCCAGCACTTAACTTAAATCAGCAGTTGAGGTGTTCCTCACAAATACCTGTAACCTCAGCTTTGCAGGAGGTAGAGACAGGAGGACAACTGAGACTTGATGGCTTCCATCCTAGTGGAGAGATAAGCACTGGTTTCAAAAGACTAAGCAGAGAGTGATGGAAAAGAACACCTGATACACTCTTCTAGCCTCTTCACACATGAACACACATGTACATATGAACAAATACATCCAATACACTCTTTCAGACTCTGCACACATAAACACACATACACGTGTACAAATACACCTGGTACACTCTTCCAGCCTCTGCATACATGAACACACATGCACGTATGTACAATTACACCTGATACACTCTGCTGACCACTGCACACATGAACACACATGGACATATGTACACAAACACCTGATACACTCTTCCAACTTCTGTACACATGCACAGAAACATGCACGTGTGTACAAACACTTGTATGGACAAATAAACATTTTTAAAAGTTAAATTCCTCAAGTTGAAATAATCTAAATGCCCAAATATCCATCACTGATGAAAAGTAAAATATATATTCATATGATGTAATATCTATGATGTAGTCATAAAGTTGAACATAGTATTGCTGGGTATCAATATAAATTAAGGATGAATATCAAAAATATTTTAATCAATAGAAGAAACACCATATTCTGTATGTTCTTTTCATAGGAAATATTCATACTAGTAAGTCTACAGAGAAAGAAAGTAGGCTAATGGCTGCCTAGGGAGTCTGGAAGGCAATAGGGAGGGTCAGGGAGAGTCTAGGAGGAGAAATGTCTTAAGTTTCTTTCTGGGGTGATAAAAATGGCCTAACACTCATTGTGCAAATGTTTGCATATATCTTTATGAATATGCTAAAACTTTTCAATTCTGCATTTTAAATATGTGAATGGTTTGATGTGGGAAACTTATCTCAGTAAAGAAGCTATTTTAAGAATTTACCATAATTGTTCAATTTTGTGATTTCCAGGCTTCTCTTGGAATAAGAATTTGTTGTTATAGAAAAATGTATTTTTATAACACACGCCCATGGAATCATAAATGGATCCCTAAAAAAACTTGTATTTGGTGTGCAGAATACATTTAAAAGCAAAATGGAGTCAAATGGCCTTGCATTAGCTTAAATGTATGACTACTTCAGGGACTTCCGGAACTGAAGCCAGAAAAAGGCAGACACTTGAGTAGAGAGAGTTGCGGGTGTATGGGGTGATTTTAATTGGAGTGAGATAAGACACATACGCACAGTTTTATATAATTTTGTTTTACTTCTTTTCTCTTCCTCTTAGGAAGTCTTGGGTAAAAACCTTCATTCTGTCTTCCTTAGTGTACTTGGGTCCTGTTTTGAAGGGCAGACTGCAGGAGAGGTGTGAGCTAAACAAGCTGGCATCTGCAAGGCTGGTGATCTTCATTTTCAGAGAGATTATTGGGTCTCTCGATTTCTTTCTCATTTTTTTTCCAATCAGTTCTTAGGCCTAATGTTGCCAATATTCAGCCCTTGCCTTTGTTAAAAGCTAAAAGGGGCACTTTCTAGAATTACTTCCATTGATACACCCTCTATGGTACACTGATTTCTATTGCTCCTAACACTCCTCTGTATGATTAAAGCACAACCCAGTCATCAATGCTCCTGTTCCAGGTTTTTACTACAGCAAACACTGCTGCAATAAAATTCCTGTACATGGCTGATGTCCCCATGGCCTAGAGGTTCTTCAACCCATGAACCCCCTCAGGGAACTGTTCCTCAGTCACAAGGACAAGCACATTCACATTCTAAGATGCTGTGCCTTTGCACTCAAAGGTGGTGGCAGCAATTTATAATCTTTCCATAACTTCAGAGAGATTCCTTTGCCAGAATCTCCATCATAGTGATGAGGCAGTACCATAAAATATGTGGGTCTCAGTCCCAATTTTACCAATCCCACACTATACTGGATGCTAGGCTTTTGTTATATAAAGCGATAAAAAAAAAAAAAAAAAAAGCCCCAGGGCAGACACCTTGTCAGCTCGGCAGTTTGCTGTTCCCATTTTCAGTCCCTTCTTTACTTCTGGCCCAAGGCAATTTCCATGACTCTCTAGCAGTTCAGCCATGTATCTATGAAGATGTTAGTTATAATTTATTGAGTGATTCTTGGTGCTCAGAGCTGGGGGACTTCAAGCCATCTGCATTGCCAGGCACTTAAATCTATACCAATGCTGTCAGGGCCTGACCAGTCTTTAAAAATCCCCAGATGTTAAACACCATAAAGAAAATAAATGAAATCAAATTAGCAATGATAATGAACTATTAAGTTCTTCTGTCATGCTTTCATTACTCACGATGAAGGCAGGATAGAGAGCAACTAATGGTAGCAACTCTATGGCCAGTTGCTTGGGTTTGCATCCTAAGTGCATAATGGTAGGGCAAGGAACTTCCTCTCTTGGGGCCTTGAATTTGTCGTAAGCTGAGAGGGGGTGGCCACAGTAGTGCCTACCCTGGAGGGCTGCTGTAAGGATTCAATGCATTAGAATTCATGAAATGCTTAAGTTTCTATCTGGCAATTAGTATGTGCTATGCAATCACTTGATAAATAAATAAAATGGAATCCTGAATACTAAGCATGCATTTCCAGGTTACCCATGAACATTTTACTAATAGTCTTCCCTCAGCAGTCCCTCCCCAGCCTAGGCAATACTGCAGCACAACTTTATAATTCTAATGAGCAATGGATTTACCGAAGCTATCTCCATGCTTACACGGAATAGAAGTGAACTAGTTGGTGTCCATTGTGCCCTCGACATAAATAATCATTTGCTTGTTCAACTCATCACTTACACATGCTTAAAAGCAAGTACGTTATGTCCACTTAGACAGTGTAAGCAAGTGCATTATACAGTATAAGTGCATTGTACAGACGGGGGTAAGCAAGAAATGTTCTGTCCCATTCATTCTTCGGCCTCGAAGCTGGTCCGTGTTCCATCAGCATCCCCTTTCTGTTCTCCTTTCTTCTTCTCACTCTGATCACTGTTTTCAGCACAGGTCCCTCACTCAGCATTTTTGTGTTCGGAAGAGGCTTTCTGTGCACAATACTGCATAAAGATTTTGTAGTCCTCAGTATTGAATTTTACAGGATCCATAATCATCTTGGAGACAAACATCTGGTATGTCTCTGACATTTTTTCTAGACTAAGTTAACTGTAGTTGGAAGACCCACCCTAAATGTGTCCCATAATTCTATGATCTAATGCCCTAGACCAGTACTTCTCAACCTGTGGACTGTGACCCTTTTGGCAAACCTGTATCTTAAAAAAATATTTATGTTATGATTCATGACAGTAGCAGAATTACAGTTATGAAGTAGCGACAAAATAATTTTGTGGTTGAGAGTCACCACAGTATGAAGAACTGTATTAAAAGGTCATAGTGTTAGGAAGGTTGAGAATCACTCTCCTAGACTGAATAAAAAGGTGAAAGCAGGCAGAGCCTTAGCATTCATTGCTCTGTGCTTCCTGACTGTGGACACCATGTGACCAGCTATCTCATGTTCCTGCCGCCATGCCTCCCTGCCCATGGTGGACTGCAACCTTTAATCAAAAGCCAAAAATAAGCCATATCTCCTTCCCTTCTTCCCTCCCTCCCACCCTTCTTTAAGTTTCTTTTGTCAAGTATTTTTTCACACAAATAAGAACAACGTATTATTTTTTCAGTCTGCCCAGGCCAATTCCCACATCTGAGGATGCTCGGGCTGTGAGTAACCTGTATCTAGGAGTATGACCCTTTGCAAGGATGGAACATTTAAGTATCTTAGGTTACTTATTCTATTTTATCATGCATTGTCAATATCCTCAATTCCTGTCAAAAAGCAAAAGTTTAACAAATTTATTTTAACAATCCAATTTACTTGAATTAGGAGTTCATGAACTGGGCATCATCTTTCCAATAAAATGGAAAGGAACAGGAGGAAGCTGAGCCCAGAGCTTTATGGGCAGAGAGTGAAAAGTAGAAGCCAGAAGCAAATGGATGGCTATGTCAGTGTCACCTTCTTTAGAAGACTAAAATAGAGAAGCCACCCTTATCCTGCCAGCATAAACAGTCTTGACCCTCTTCAGAATGGCTGCTGTAAATTTGTTTCTGTAAACTGGAGACCTAGCAAGAGTGACTCCATTTGGTGTCATGGTACTTGCTGGAACCTAGAGCAGCTACACCATCTAAAACAATGCCATCCTATACAAATTTTAATATAATTTTCATGCCATATTCCCATTATATTTAATTACAAGTACATTAATTAGGGTACACTACACAATTGATACAGGGAACTTGACAATGCCTCACAGTGATATGAATTTGGATATAGTATAAAAAGCAACTAAACGCCTTGTCTTCCTGGTACCTTCCTAGCTTTCTTTTTCTAATACTGTAATAAGACACTGGCAAAAAGCAATTTTGGGGAGGAAAGTGTTTATTTGGTTTGTACTTTACAGTCCACCACTGAGGGAAACTGAGGCAGGACCTCAAGCAGAAGCCAAGGAGTAACACTGGCATGCTCCCTATGGCTTACTCAACTGGTTTTCAACATCATAGGGCCACCAGCCCATGGATGTCACTTCCTATTGTGGGACGGATGCTTTCATATCAATCATCAGTCAAAAAAAAAAAAAATTACTCATGTGCCTACAGGACAATCTGATAAAGGCAATTCCACAACTGAGATCCTCTTCCCCATGACTCTATCCTGTGTCTAGCTGACAACAACCACCCATCCCAATCCCCGTTCTCAAAGATGGCCAACCTCAGTTATTTTTGGGCAATGGAGAGAGAAAATTGATAACCTTGACTAGTATTTCTTTGTAGATGTACATTCTGCTAAAAATATGCAATCAATTCTTCACGCATTTAATAAAATTATTCTTTTCACACCATAATTAGATGGTTGACTGAAAGCTTGTATATGCATCCTGTCATCAATCCTCCATCTTCCTTCACAGAGCTTTTGGACCTCACTTGTAGTTTGTAGGGTGGGGAGTCACCCTGTTCTAAACAAAGAACTCTTGCCCCCAACAGCTCTAATTTACACAATAGACTGGTCAACTCCTTTCCTATAATTTTCTTATGACACAGTGTTCTAAGTTCAAAAACACCTGGCTTCTCTTCTACACTACATTCCTGGGACTTTTACTCAGCCATAGCTGAGCACCTCTGTTGTGGGAGGGTATGCTATGTGTCCATTCTAGACCAGATCATGGCATTGTGTTATAGGAGCACTGAATTCTGAAGTCTCTTCTTTTCCTAAGTTGGTAACTGGGGAGGAACAATAAGATCAAGTACTCACCGTATTTATTCCTTAAGGATTAGAACAGAGGGAATGACCACCTCTCTCATGTGCATTCAGATTACACTGTGAAATCGAACTGGGACTATTTGTTGATACAGTATATCTCGTACTAGCTTTGTTGCTGATGGCTTGCTAGAAATATTCCCCTTTTTTCTACTAGACTTTTGTTTCTCTGCTACTATTTTTAAAATGTTCTAACACCCCGCTGGTACTGATCATGATAAAATAATCAATTAGTTCTAACCAAACCCAATAAACATCTTTCAGCCCTTCCAAGGAGACATCTGTGAATGATAGAAATGAATAAGAAATAGCTGTGAAAGAGATAAGATTAAAAGCTGATTTAAAATTTCTTTTCATCTTTAAAATAGTGTCTTAAGGTAATTTAAACACAGGTATTTGTGTTTAACAATTTAATTTTAAAATAAAATATGAGGCCGGGCAGTGGTGGCGCACGCCTTTAATCCCAGAACCTGGGAGGCAGATGCAGGCGGATTTCTGAGTTCGAGGCCAGCCTGGTCTACAGAGTGAGTTCCAGGACAGCCAGGACTACACAGAGAAACCCTCTCTCAAAAAACAAAACAAAAACAAAAAACAAAAGAAAAATAAATAAAATATGAACAATATTAACATAACATCCTTTAAAATACTTTCTTTTAAATTTTTAATTACATACACATATGTGTGTCTGAGTGTGAACCTGTGTATGTGAGTGTGGTATCCACAGAGAATGTGGGACTAGAATTGCTGGCACTTGTAAATTGTCTAACATGCATGCTGAGAACTGAGCATTAGTCTTCTACAAGAGCAATATGTACTCATAACCACTGAGCTATCTCTGCAGCTCCTAAAATAACATCCATTTTAAAGAAGGACAGACATTTTAAAGGAGGAAAGGAATTTCTAGCAACAGAAACACTATAGAGAAAAGCCATAGGTGGTGACAGGGAGTGGTTGTGAGCCCAGGTTGACCCTATAGAGGGACAGAGGACAGAGAGGAGCTGGTTTCTCTATGATGGTGGGTGAGTACAGACAGCACTAAGATTGTCAGAGTGAGAAGTTAAAGCTTCATTTTGTACTTAGAGACAGAAACGAGGCCTTGGAGCTTGGGGTGACCTACTGAGGCCTGTATTTTGTGGACATCATTCTGGTTAACAAGTTAGTCCAGCAGACTGACTTCTACAACACAACCAAACAGGTTACATGCATTTGTTCTAAATAAATCTGCTGTCCCATAAAATTACCCCCATATTTTTGGTTTACTTTTAATATTTCTACTGTGCTGGGCATGGTGGTGTAAACCTTTAATTCCAGCAATCTATAAGCAGGAGCAGATAGATCTCTGTGAGTGTGAGGCCCACCTAGTCTACACAGCGAATTCCAGATCTTTCAAGATTAAATAGGAAGACTCTGTCTCAAAAATAAAACAAAAGAGCAACAACAAAAATATTTCTACTACTATAGCATAACTTCCTTGAAAAGAGTCCTATAAAAAAATTAGTAATTTTCTTTTGAGAAAAGCAAAACACTGGTACTGTGAAATTTGTACTAATTTGTACTAGTGTACACTTCTTGATTTAAGCATGTGTAATGTAGTTTTCTATCATATTTTCTTAATGCTCATTTCGACTTTAATACTACCTACCCATGTTCACTCTTGAATTCTTTGCTTCGGCTTTGAACTAATTCACACTAGTTTTCTCCTCTTAGTATAAGTAAAATTCCCTGACACATGTTCATAAGCAGCAGGTCAAGATGGTTCACTCATTTGCTAGGACAGCTTCCTCGAGTCTCTGGATAACTGCTCTCTCTGGGAAAGTTACCTTTTGACTCTCCAGCCCCTGTGGGGATTTGTGTCACCATCATCCTGGGTGTCACTGATAGATGTCACTGGTTCCCAGCTTCCCAGCTCCCATGTCTTTCCCTTCCTGGTTTACAAGTATATTTTGATTGATCACCATTCAGTAAATTCTTGGCTAAGGAAACATGAAAGATCTTAGTTTTGAGCGTTTTATAGGTTTCAAAATGTGTTAGAACTAAAACTGGTGGTGGATATGTTCATAAAAATATATTTGATGTTGACAGTATAAAATTACAGTCTGAAGTGCCATCACTTCTGTTCTAAATGGCCACTCTAAATGTATAGAAGTTATGTTGGGTTGTACATTTTTTAGTCTGGTTAATTTCAGTGTGTAATGTCTTTTGTTTGCAATATGTTTTATAATGAATTTTAAAGAAATTTTTAAAACTTAGAAGGTAAAAAATGTTTTATTTTAATTTCATTATATGAAGCTAACTTGGAAATAACTAAGAACTTGGCAGGAATGATCCCAATATCTTGTAGTTAAAAAGGCAAAGGCCGTTAAGACGCTGTCTTTAGTTGACAACTGGCTCTTTTCTTATTCTTAATCCCTAACCCTCACTTAGGAAACTTTCCTAGTTACGTCCTTCTAAAGTGCAGTATAGGCAGCCTTTCCATTTTGGTCATTCTAGAGATCCCAGCCTTTATTCTCTAGTGATTAATGAATATAGAGGCATTTTTTTCATACTGTTTCGGGTGCTTATAAAGATTCTGATGCGAGCTTGGGCCACAGGGCCCCACAGCTGATCAGCG
>CM052702.1:30931266-30953454 GCA_028551405.1 Uromys caudimaculatus | reverse complement strand
CCCCCCCCCCCCCCCCCCCCCCCCGTCCTCCTAGAAGCTGGACCACCAACCAAAGTATACACATGGACGGACCCATGGTCTGAACCACATATGTGGCAGAGGAGGGCCTTGTTGGCTATCAGGGGGAGGAGAGGCCCCAGTAAAGGGGAATGTCAGGGTGGGAATAGGGGAGTGGTTGGGTGGGTTGGTGGGAGGTGGAATTCCCTCATAGAGGTGGGAGAGGGGGAGGGGATAGGTGGTTTCCAAAGAGGAGACCTAGAAAGGGGGAAACATTAGAAATGTAAATAAAGTATCAAAAAACAAACAAACAAACAAACAAACAAAAACAAAAAAGAAAAAAAGAAAGGACAGGGCGTTTACAGTCTTGGGTCCCAGAGATTGAAAGAATGTCTGGTACTTTCTGTATACTGGCGTGGGTTAGCCTTGGGCCGTGTGTAACTTTCCTGTCTGCCTGTACTCTTAAGCTGCTGTTCTGAAGTAAACTTTGGAGCTCGAACGGAGGGATTCTGTCCTGCTCCCAGGTACCTCACATTTCTTTTCTTGTTCTTTCATCTGTCAGTCTTCTTTCCCTAGGACCAAGCTGAATTTTCCCCATCGGCAGGGGCACATAACAGAGACATACTTTATACTGTTGTATTCTTTGTTAGCTATTTGGGTTATTTCTAGCATTTCACTTTTCAATTATGCTAAAATGTGCAAACTGTAAGATTTACCAAACTCAGTATGGAATGAAACATTAAGCGTGTGTGCTGTGTCAGTATTCACCAGGATGTTTTCATCTCACGAAATTAAATTTCGACGCCAATTAAACAGCCCCACTGTCTCCTGCTCTGGACTTTACAAGTTGCCATGCTTCTGCTGATAGATTTTTCTAGATTATGGCCAGGAGTTCATCTAGGCAATTTGTTCAATTGAAGCACACAGAGTATTTCCCATGAGCTTTTCTAAAATGTTATCATTTTAGGTTTTGCATTTATGTGTATGATAGTCTTGAGTAAATCTTGTATGTGGTTGATGGATATGCTTTGAAGTATATGATAAAATATGTTCTTAATTGACATATAATACTTATGTATCTTTATGGTATTCATTATAATAATTTGATACTTATATTGAATGTAGTAATTACCAAATTAGGGTAATCAACTTTTTCATTGGCATGTTCTCAGAACTTTGTATCCTTCTTTTCTAACTACATGGACACTTATCAGTTGTTGTAGACCATAGCATCTTTCTGTGTCCCAGAACACTGGACGGAACCTTCATTCTTTTTATTCCTCTATGACCATTTGTTCCATTACCATGTTAAAAATTCTCTTTTCTCAATCGAATGGTTTTTATATCTTTGTAGGAAATAAGCCATCCATATGCTGGATATATTTCTGAACTTTCGTATCATTGTCTCTACGCCAGGACTACAGTCTATACTGCTGTCAATGTATTCTATTGTTAAATTCATATAGCATTTGCTCTCTAACTTTGTTCTTGTTTTTTTACATTTGGGTCACCATTTTGGATACCGGCACTTAACATAAATTTTGTAACCATAAAGTCTGCTTTCATTTTACTTAAGATTCTGCTGCCTCACAAATGAATGTAGGAACAATTTACACCTACACAGTATTGAGCCTTCTGACCATGAACCTAGTGTATCTTTCATAGAAAACACTGGTACCCAGAACTATGTTTTGTCATAATGTTCGAACCACTCTATGTGGTACTAAGTTGGCATTTCTCTTAGGTTCAAAACTATTTTAAATCTGGGGATTTTCTTTCAGATTTCATGTTTTCCTGGAATTTGCCTATACTTATTCATTGTATACTACTTTTGGATTTCTATAATTGATCTAAAAATTATAGGTACTATCAAAGGATTATCTGCTCTCATGGTAAATTACTTGAGCCCTACCCTGAAAGCAACCAATACCTCAAGTAACTTGTTTCTAAAGTGCCCCACTATTTTTGGCAACCTCTATATCCATTGAATATTTTCTTGTATTTATTTGCTTGGAGTTTTACTTTCTACAAGTTGTTCTTAAATGTCTCTGGTGATCTTTAATCAGCCTTTCCTTTTTAAAGGAATTCCTTAGCAGGCAGATTGCCAGATCCACATGGATGGTTGTAGCTCATTTGGCAGTGATGGTCTCTCCGGTGCAACCATGCTGAGACAGACATTTCCGGCCACTTTGATAGGCTGCTCTCAGATGTGCATACATCAGGGTCTTTATGACGGGCCTGGTGACTAGATGGTCCGCTAGCTCATTATACAGCCTTGATACTTCAAATATACCATCTAACATAGTTGTGATTCACATAGATATGGATCTTCAGAAGAGTTGTTCTTTCCTCATATGTCTTACATATAGAAGTTATTTGTATTTTCCTTTAAACATTGTATTCTCAGTAAATGTTTGCCTATGCAAGGAAGTAGATAATTCTGTCTAAATATGAAAACAGAAAAAAATCAAGCAGAAATCCCCGCAAGTTTTTAAATGTTTTTCTGAGTGTTAATTGATGATGATATTCTAATTCTACTTTTACTGAAATGTACTTTTATCTTCAGCAAGTAGCTGTTTTTCACATGTATTCTACATGATACTTACATTAAACCACATCTGTTTTATCAAAAAGATCTTAGTCATAATACTACTTTGACTTTCTGAAGAATATTCTTTCTTCTCCCAACCTCTCTTTTCTTCTTCTATTTAGCTACAGAACTTTTGCTTTCCCTCAGGACCCAGAAACGTGGCCTCTGTTGTGAATTTCTCAGACTTTCCAGGTACACTCCATTGATTTCATCCTTCTGTACTAAACTTCATGCATTCAAAATTCTGTATAGAGTGTAGAATCTCCTTTTGTAAATCCAAATACATCCTTTATAGGTAGCACAGAGCCAGAATCACCTGTCATTTTTAATAAAGTAGTTTCTATTGTGAGTTTTTTTAATGAAATACTTGTTTCTTTAATGCATTGACACTTATGTGCCTGTATTTTGAGTAGTACACTCATCTGTATAGGTTATCACCTGAGTAAATGTATCTAACAGTTTGCCAACTATTACAGATTTTACTTAAGTATGAAGACATAATTACTATTTACAGTATTTAGATGCATATGTCTTAAATCAGTGACATATTTTCAACCTGTTGCACAGAATGAACCCAAATCTTTTCCTAGATCTTTGTTATTAAACTATTTGAAAGAGAGTCTAGCAGCTGCTGTGTGAAGCTCCTGAAGCATTAGAAAAATGTTCTGCAAGTAAATTTAGTTTAGCCTTCTACAGACTCCTTCAAGTATTGCAAACAGAGGCAGCAAATTTTAGGCATGAGAAATCTGACACGACAAAGTTATACTCTTATAGATATCATAAGACTGCAGTCTACAAGAATTTCATAGAGCAGTAAGTATATGAAAGTGAAATTATAAAGAATCGTGTCTTTATTTTAATGAATGCAGTGTTAGTTTTATAATGCATAGATGAAACACATCTCTGAAAATAAGCCTGCTGCCTATTTTTGAGGATGCTTAGAAAGTCTCTTACCCTGGAAATAAAGTTAATGAAAAATTGACCAGGAATGAGTTTGCTTAATCCCTGTGTATTATATAAAATCAAAAAATGAAAGATAAAACATAATTGTATCAGTTGGTTTTCTTGTGGATGTAACAAATTAGCTAAGAGAGAAACTTCAGGGAGGAAAGACAGACGTGGGCTGCCAGTTTTGGAGGGGCGCAGAGGGCAGAGCAAATACGGTAGGAGGGGCAAACCCAGCCTACACAGCAGCAATGGAACTACTTGTTCACATGAATAGTATGCAGAAATAACCTCCAAAAATACTGTCCTAGGCTCAACAGCAAATGTTCAAACCCATGAACCTGAGGACAAAATTTCATGTCACATTAACAATTTAATCAAAACAACACGTATACATAATTTAAAATGATTAAAACAGAATTGACTTTATAATTAACCCTATGATGCAATGGTTCAGAGTATTCAGACCATTGTGAAGGTGATGTGAAAGAAGAGCATCATGTGATCTCTGCAGGGAACCAGAGGAAGGGTATGCTGTGGTTGTGTAGGAAGAGGCCAAGCCGAGAAGGACCAGTCATTCCAGTGCCGCTCAGCTTGGTAACCTACTTCCTCCAGTTAAAGTTATGCCCTTCCTTTTTTTCCTTCACAACAGTAACTTTGCATTATTTGACAGATGCTTTCTAGGAAAGGCCTGGGCAAGGGATTTTCCTAGAGACGGCCCACTATTTTGCATGACTGCTATGGGTGCACTCTGGAGAGGCATAATCCCTGAGACTTTGTCCCAGGATTGCTTCTGGATTCTGATATGTCTTTCCTGTCACTATTACATAACCTAATGATTCTTGGGCATCAGCTCACCCTACTGCAGAGCAACATGATGATGAAATTTCATGATTAACTGTCTAAACTAACTAATGCTTTTATAGAATTCCTGACTTGGCTTCTGGTTTCCATCTGTGGCAGGAGACCTCTACCTGGGCCACCAGGGCTCCATAGCCAAATAGTGCTGGGAGAAAGCTAGCCTCCCAGGAGTGCGGAAAAGCCCATGAGAGGGGTAAGAGGAGCAACACTGTTCAGCAGAACTCGCCTGGAATCCTTGGGACACAGGGACTGAGGAACAGCTAGGGAAAGGAGCCTTCTGGTTTCCATCTGTGGCTGGAGACCTCTGCTTGGACCACCAGAGCTCCATAGCCAAATAGTACGAGTAGAATGCTAGACTCCCAGGAGTGTGGGCAAGCCTGTCTGCTCAGAGGGACCCACCTGGAATTCCCAGGACACAGGGACTGAAGAGTGGTCTTCTGGTTTCTTTTGGTGGCTAGGGAGCAGATCCTGTGACAGGGCTCCATATTCAAATAGTGCCAGGAGAGATGGTATCCCAGGAGTGCCGGCACACCTTCAAGCACTGGTAAGACCACCACTTCTGTTCAAATTCACTGGATCAAGAGGGACACTTACAAAGTCATCAGGACACAGGAACCAAGGGACAGCTGGGGACTAGATCCTTCTGGTTTCTGTCTGCATCCCAGAGCTGACCCTGTACCACAACTCTCCACAGCCAAATTCCTCTCAGAGAGAATTGGTCTTCAAGGAGTATTGACAGCAAGGCTTGCAGGAAGATCAAGTCACAGTCAGAAATAGTAAGACCAGCTAACATCAGAGATAACCAGGTGGCAAAAGGCAAGGGCAAGAACATAAGGAAAAGAAACCAAGGCTACTTGGCACCATCCGAACCCAGCTCTCCCAACACAGCAAGTCCTGGATACCCCAACACACCAGAAAAGCAAGACTCAGATTTAAAATCACATCTCATGATGATGATAGAAATTTTTAAGAAGGAAATAAATAACTCCCTTAAAGAAATACAAGAGAACACAGGTAAAAAACTAGGAGCCCTTAAAGAGGAAACACAAAAATCACTTAAAGAATTACAGGAAAACACAATCAAACAGATGAAGGAAATGAACAAAACCATCCAGGAACTAAAAATAGAAATAGAAACAATAAAGAAATCACAAAGGGAGACAACCCTGAAGTTAGAAAAACTAAAAAAGAGATCAGAGCCATTGATGCAAGCATCACCAACAGAATACAAGAGATAGAAGAGAGACTCTTAGGTGCAGAAGATGCCATGGAAAACATTGAAACAACAGTCAAAGAAAACGCAAAATGCAAAAAGCTCCTAACCCAAAACATCCATGATATCCAGGATACAATGAGAAGACATATCCTGAGGATCATAGGTATAGAAGAGAGTGAAGAGTCCCAACTTAACGGACCAGTAAATATCTTCAACAAAATCATAGAAGAAAACTTCCCTAACCTAAAGAAAGAGATGAACATAAATATACAAGAAGCCTACCGAACTCAAACTAGATTGGACCAGAAAAGAAATTCCTCCCCTCACATTATGGTCATAACACCAAATACACAAAATAAAGAAAGAATATTAAAAGCAGTAAAGAAAAATGGTCAATTAACATATAAAGGCAGACCTATCAGAATTATACCAGACTTCTCACCAGGAACTATGAAAGCTAGAAGATCCTGGGCAGATCTCATACAGACCCTAAGAGAACACAAATGCCAGCCCACGCTGCTATGCCCAGCAAAACTCTCAATTATCATAGATGATGAAACCAAATTATTCTATGACAAAACCAAATTTGCACAGTATGTTTCCACAAACCCAGTCCTACAAAGAATAATAAATGGAAAACGCCAACTCAAGGAGGGAAACTGCACCCTAGAAAAAGCAAGAAAGTAATCTTTCAACAAACTCAAAAGAAGATAGCTACACAAACATAAGAATAACATCAAAAATAACAGGAAGCAACAATCACTATTCCTTAATATTTCTTAACATCAATGGACTTAATTCCCCAATAAAAAGACATAGACTGACAGACTGGATCCATAATAAGGACCCAGCATTTTACTGCATCCAGGAAATGCACCTCAGTGTTAAAGCCAAACACTACCTCAGAGTAAATGGCTGTAAAACAGTTTTCCAGGCAAATGGTACCAAGAAACAGACTGGAGTAGCCATTCTAATATCGGATAAAATCAACTTTCAACCAAAAGTCCTGAAAAAAGATAAGGAAGGACACTTCATTCTCATCAAAGGAAAAATCTACCAAGAAGAACTCTCAATTCTGAACATCTATGCCACAATGCAAGGGCACCCACATTCATAAAAGAAACTTTACTAAAGCTCAAAGCACACATTGCACCTCACACAATAATAGTGGGAGACTTCAACACCCCACTCTCATCAATGGACAGATCTTGGAAACACAACCTAAACAGAAACACAGTGAAACTAACAGAAGTTATGGACCAAATGGATTTAACAGATATCTATAGAACATTTCATCCTAAATCAAAAGAATATACCTTCTTCTCAGCACCTCATGGTACCTTCTCCAAAACTGATCATATAATTGGTCACAAAACAAACCTCAACAGATATAAGAAAATTGAAATAATCTCATGCCTCCTATCAGATCACTACAGATTAAGGCTGGTCTTCAATGGCATCAAAAACAACAGAAAGACCACATACACACGGAAGCTGAACAATGCTCTACTCAATGATAACTTGGTCAAGGAAGAAAGAAAGAATTTAAAGACTTCCTAGAATTTAATGAAAATGAAAGTTCAACATACCCAAACCTATGGGGCACAATGAAAGCAGTGTTAAGAAGAAAATTCACAGTTACGAGTGCCTCCAAAAGAAACTGGAGAGGGCATGTACTAGCAGCTTAACAGCACACCTGAAACCTCTAGAACAAAATGAACCTAATACACCCAAGAGGAGTAGAAGGCAGGAAATAATCAAATTAAGGACTGAAATCAACCAAGTAGAAATTAAAAGAACTAAACAAAGAATCAACAAAACCAGGAGCTGGTTCTTTGAGAAAATCAATAAGATAGATAAATCCTTAGCCAGACTAACCAGAGGGCACAGAGACAGTATCCAAATTAACAAAATTAGAAATGGAAAGGGAGATATAACAACAGATTCTGAGGAAATTCAAGAAATCATCAGATCCTACTACGAAAGCCTATACTCAACAAAATTGAAAAATCTGGATGGACAAGTTTCTAGACAGATACCAAATACCAAAGTTAAGTTAGGATCAGATAAACCATCTAAACAGTCCCATAATCCCTAAAGAAATAGGAGCAGTCATTAAAAGTCTCCCAACCAAAAAAAGCCCAGGACCAAATGGGTTCAGTGCAGAATTCTATCAGACCTTCAAAGAAGAACTAATACCAATGCTCAATCTATTCCACAAAATAGAAACAGAAGAAATACTACCCAGTTCATTCTATGAAGCCACAGTTACACTGATACCAAAACCTCAAAAGGAAACAACAATAATAGAAAACTTCAGACCAATTTCCCATATGAATATTGATGCAAAAATACTTAATAAAATTCTCGCAAACCGAATCCAAGAACACATCAAAATGATCATTCATCACAATCAAGTAGGCTTCATCCCAGGGATGCAGGGATGGTTCAATACCCAGAAATCCATCAATGTAATCCACTACATAAACAAACTCAAAGAAAAAAACCACATGGTCATTTCATTAGATGCTGAAAAAGCATTTGACAAAAGTCAACATTCCTTCATGATAAAAGTCTTGGAAAGATCAGGAATTCAAGGCCCATACCTAAACATAGTAAAAGCAATATACAGCAAACCAGTGGCCAACATCAAACTAAATGGAGAGAAACTTGAAGCAATCCCACTAAAATCAGGAACTAGACAAGGCTGCCCTCTCTCTCCCTATCTACTCAATATAGTACTTGAAGTTCTAGCTAGAGCAATTAGACAACAAAAGGAGGTCAAAGGGATACAAATTGGAAAGGAAGAAATCAAAATATCACTATTTATAGGTGATATGATGGTATACCTAACTGACCCGAAAAACTCCAACAGAGATCTGCTACAGCTGATAAACAACTTCAGCAAAGGGGCCGGATACAAAATTAGCTCAAACAAATCAGTAGCCTTCCTATACTCGAAGGATAAACAGGCTGAGAAAGACATTAGGCAAACGACAGCCGTCACAATTGTCACAAACAATATAAAGTATCTTGGTGTGACTATAACCAAGCAAGTGACAGATCTGTATGACAAGAACTTCAAGCCTCTGAAGAAAGAAATTGAAGAAGACCTCAGAAGATGGAAAGATCTCCCATGCTCATGGATTTGCAGGAATAATATAGTTAAAATGGCCATCCTGCCGAAAGCAATCTACAGATTCAATGCAATCCCCATCAAAATTCTAACTCAATTCTTCATAGACTTAGAAAGAGCAATTCTCAAATTCATATGGAATAACGAAAACCCAGGGTAGCAAAATCTATTCTCAACAATAAAAGAACTTCTGGGGGAATCAGCATCCCTGACCGCAAGCTGTGCTACAAAGCAGTAATGATAAAAACTGCATGGTATTGGTACAGCGACAGGCAGGTAGATCAATGGAATAGAACTGAAGACCCAGAAATGAATCCACACACTTATGGTCACTTGATCTTTGAAAAAGGAGCTAAAACCATCCAGCGGAAAAAAGACAGAATTTTCAACAAATGGTGCTGGTTCAATGGCAGTCTACTTGTAGAAGAATGGGAAATGATCCATTCCTATCTCCCTGTACAAAGCTCAAGTCCAAGTGGATCAAGGACCTCCACATAAAACCAGATACACTGAATCTAATAGAAGAGAAAGTGGGGAAATGTCTCGAACACATGGGCACAGGGGAAAAGTTCCTGAACAGAACACCAATGGCTTATGCTCTAAAATCAAGAATTGACAAATGGGACCTCATGAAATTGCAAAGCTTCTGTAAGGCAAAGGACACTGTAAATAGGACAAAATGGCAACCAGCAGATTGGAAAAAGATCTTTACCAATCCTACATCCAATAGAAGGCTAATGTCCAATGTCTAAAAAGAACTCAAGAAGTCAGACTCCAGAGATCCAAATAATCCTATCAAAAAATGGGGAACAGAGCTAAACAGAGAATTTTTAACTGAAGAAACTCATAGGGCTGAGAAGCACCTAAAGAAATGTTCAACATCCTTAGTCATCAGGGAAATGCAAATCAAAACAACCCTGAGATTCCACATCATACCAGTCAGAATGGCTAAGCTCAAAAACTCAGGTGACAGCAGATGCTGGCGAGGATGTGGAGAAAGAGGAACACTCCTCCATTGCTGGTGGGACTGCAAGCTGATACAACCTCTCTGGAAATCTGTTTGGTAGACCCTCAGAAAAACGAACATAATACTACCTAAGGACCCAGCTATTCCACTTCTGGGCATTTACCCAGAAGATGCTCCAACATGTAAAAAGGACACATGCTCCACTATGTTCATAGCAGCCATATTTATAATAGCCAGAAGCTGAAAACAACCCAGATGTCCCTCAACAGAGGATTGGTACATTTATACAATGTACTCAGCTATTAAAAACAATGACTTCACGAAATTCACAGGCAAATGGAGGGATCCTGAAAATATCATCCTGAGCAAGGTAACTCAGTCACAGAAGAATGAACATGGTATGTACTCACTGATAAGTGGTTATTAGCCCAAAAGTTAGGAATACCGAAGATTCACTTCACAGTAACCATTGGGCTGAGCATGAGGTCCCAGATGGAGGAGTTGGAGAAGGGACTGATGGAGCTTTGGGAGTTTGCAGCCCCATGGAGAGAGCAACAATTTCAACTGGCCTGATCCCGTCATACTCTTGGAGACTGAACCACCAACCAAAGAATACACATGGAAGACCCATGGTACTGGCCACATATGTGGCAGAGGAGGGTCTTGTTAGCCATCAGGGGGAGGAGAGGCCCTTGGGCCTGAGTGTTTTAGATGCCCCAGTACAGGGGAATGCCAAGGAGAGAAGACAAGAGTGGGTGGGTGGGTTCAGCTCTATATATCCACAGAAATTCTATCAGTAAGTAAACCACATAGAATGTTTTTCTCTTTATTTTTCTTTTTTTTTTCTTGGTTATTTTATGTATTTACATTTCAAATGTTATCAGCCTACCCAGTTTCCCCTCCACAAGCCCCCCCCGTCCCCTCCTCTCTCCCCCTGCCTCTATGAGGGTGTTCCCCCACCTGCCCACCCACTCCTGCCTTAGGGGCCTAGCCTTCCCCTATCCTGAGTCATCAAACCTCCACTGGACCAAGGGTTTTCCCTCTCAGTGATGCCACAATCATTAACACAGGTATTGTTGCCTCTCTGCAAACTTTGGTTTGCAGTTCCATTGTTGGACAAGCATAATACCCATTAATGATGAGGCCAAGATGGTCTTTTTTTTCTCCATTATTTCTAGGAGGCTCATTTCTAGTATCAGGAGGAGATGCTGTATAGACAGGAAGGCGGGAGAGAAACAGATGGTAAAATTACTAAGGAAGAAATACCTGGGTTATATAAAAATTTACTAGCCAGCAAGTTCCAGGTCTGATATTTTTCCTTTTCATCTTCTTTATCTTATATGATATTTGAGAATAATAATAGGAATGCAATCTCAAAGGTACACATAAGCAAGCAAACATCCTAACCAACAAAAACGCTGTCTGCATGTGACAGCATATTTCTTAGCCACACTGGCTATAAGACTCTGACTGGTGTCTATAGAATTTCTTTACATTGGAAGACTTGGTTCAAGTGATGTTTGAGGTTTGGGCAGGCAAACAGACATAACAAAAATGACCAATTTGAGGACATAAAGTATCATTCCTGTTGTTAGCTTCACTAAAACTAAGATTAGCATTATTTTATTAAATTTAAAATGTACCAGCCTTCCGGTTTCAGTCTGTGCCCTGTAGCTGATCCTGTTCTACAGCTGTCCTCATCCTGATGCCTTGCAGAGAAAATTTGTACCCCAGGAGTATTGACACAACCAAGTTCACAGGTGAGACCACCACTACTGCTCCAATACCTGGCCCAAGTAGGACCTGCCTAAGGCGCAGTGGACCCAGGAATCACAGTGCAGCCAGGGACATGATCCTTCCAGTTTACATCTACACATGGTAGCTGACCCTATGCTACAGCCCTCCACACCCCAATCTCACCCAGGAAAAGCTTGATCCACCAGGAGTGCTTACAAACCCAGGCTCACAGGCTCACAGGAGGGACAAGCTCTAGTCAGAGACAGCAAGGCCAGCTAACACCTGAGATAACCAGATGGTGAGAGGCAAGCACAAGAACATAAGCAACAGAAACTAATGCTACTTGGCATCATCAGAACCCAGTTCTCCCACCACAGCAAGCCCTGGATACACTAACATCCCTGAAAAGCAAGATGCTGATCAAAATTGCATCTCATGATGATAATAGAGGACTTTAAGAAGGGCATAAATAACTCTCTTAAGAAATACAGAACACAGGTAAACAGGTAGAAACCCTTAAAGAGGAAAAACATAAATCCCTTAAAGAAGTACAGGAAAATACAACCAAACAGGTGAAGGATCTAAAAACCACCAAACCACCCAGGATCTAAAAATGGAAATAGAAACAACAAAGAAATTACAAAGGGAGACAACCTTGGAGATAGAAAACTTAGGAAAGAAATCAGAAGTCATAGATGCAAGCATCAACAACAGAATACAAGAGAAAGAAGAGAGAATCTCAGGTGTAGAAGATACCATAAAAACATTGACACAACAGTAAAAGAAAATGCAAAATGCAAAGTGCTCCTAAGCCAAAACATCCAAGAAATCCAAGACACAATGAGAAGATGAAACCTAAGAGCAAAGATTACTAACTCAAAGGGACAGTAAACATCTTCAACAAAATTATAGAAGAAAACTTCCTTAATCTGAAGAAAGAGATGCCCATAAAGATACAAGAAGCCTACAAAACCCAAACTAGATTGGACCAGAAAAAAAAAATCCTCCTGTCACATAATAATCAAAATGCCAGATGCACAGAACAAAGAATATTAAAAGCAGTAAGGGGAAAAGGTCAAGTAACATATAAAGGCAGACCTATCAGACTTACTCCAGATTTCTCAACAGAGACTCTAATGTAGGACCATGAAAGGAAGCCTGGTTTCAGGTTGAGCTAAAGTTTGAAACCCTGTTGACCCAGCAGGGGATAACCCAGCAGGGGATAACTCTGTAAGGGATGGTAGGCATTTTGCCACACACCTGGGCCCCAGGCTCCTGACATGAGGCCACAGCTCTCCATAGGTTTATATCCATCAGCCACCCCAAGCCCTTCCACAGGTAGAGGATATGACCTGTGGTCACGTAGCCTCAAGACAGATCTCCATTTTAATGAGGTACCTTAAGGCCTGGAGGTTTAACCAATAAACTCCCCTTCCAAGACACTCCTCCCTGCAAAAGGTATTTAACCTCAGGACCACCCTGAGAAAATGGAGTATGGTTTTACTCATCGCTACTCTCTGCTATGACAATAAATGCCTTAAAACCATGGACTGTCTCTTTTCATCAGGATCCACTGTGGGGAGCAATGGAACAGGCCTTCATCTAAAGAGCCAGATGCCTAGTATCCTGCAAAAGGCCTCTTAGCCCTCCCAGCCATGACCACCTAGCCAAGCCAGCCACCCAACAAGCCAAGGACTCAGTCCCTGGCAGCACCCAGCTGGAACTCTCCTCCCCCCTTTCCCCTTCGGCCCCAGGCTAGATCCAGCCCATGGGCCTCCACTCCATTCTCAGCTCTTTCTCTGCATCTAGCAGTGTCTGGATGTCCAAGGACCTGAGAACCAGATGACCCCAGCCTTGTCACAGGTCAGAGACCCCAGCCAACTCCAGCAGTCCCAGGGACTCCAGAATGTGCTCCCTCACCCCTGGGGCAGTGTCCAGCAGCTTCACATAGCCCAACACCCACCCAGCACTGGTGTGGGGTAAGCACAGTCAAATCTTCCCTCATCTCGCCTCCTCCCAGTGGCCCGAGCCCTGGAGTGAACACGTGACATCCCTTAACCCAACACTCCAAAAGCCAGAAGATCCTGGGCAGATGTCATACAGACCCTAAGAGAACAAAAATGCCAGCCAAGACTACTACACCCAGCAAAACTTTTAATTACCATCGATGGAGAAACCAAGATATTCTATTACAAAAAGAAATTTAAACAATATGTTTCCACAAATCTAGCCTTATGAAGGATAATGGATGAAAAACTCTAACACAAGAAGGGAAACAACACCCAAGAAAAAGCTGGAAATTAGTCTTCTTACAACAAACCCAAAAGAAAAGAGCCACACAAACATAATTCCACTTCTCACGAGAAAAATAACAGGAAGCAACAATCATTGATCCTAAATATCTTTTAACTTCAATGGACACAATTCCCAATAAAAAGGCATAGACTAACAGAATGGATGTGTAAACAGGACCTAGCATTTTGCTGTACACACACACACACACACACACACACACACACACACACACAAAAACCCTCAGTGACAGAGACAGGAACTGCCTCAGAGTAAAAGGCTGGAAAAAATATTTCCAAGCAAATGATCCTATGAAAAAAGCTGGAGTAGTCATTCTAATATCAAATAAAATGAACAATGAACTTTCAACCAAAAGTTATCAAAAAAGATGAGGAACGACACTTCATACTCATCAAAGGAAAAATCTACCAAGATGAACTCTCAATTCTGAACATCAATGCCTCAAATGCAAGGGCACCCACACTTGTAAAAGAAATGTTTCTAAAGCTTAAAGCACACATTGAATCTCACACAGTCATAGTGGGAGACTTCAACACCCCACTCTTACCAATGTACAGATCATGGAAACAGAAACTAAACAAAGACACAGTGAAACTAACAGAAGTTATGAAACAAATAGACTTAACAAATATCTACAGAAGAGTTTACCCTAAAACAAAAGAATATACCTTCGTCTCAGCACCTCACAGTACCTTCTCCAAAATTGACCAGATAATCAGACACAAAATAAGCCTCAATCCATAGAAGAAGATTGAAATAATCCTATGCATCCTATGAGATCACCACAGACTAAGGCTGGCCATCAATAACAACAAAAACAAGAGAAATCTCACATAAACATGGAAGCTGAGCAACTCTTTACGCGATACCTTGGTCAGGGAAGAAATAAAGAAAGAAATTAAAGACTTTTAAGAATTTAATTAAAATAAAGGCACAACATACACAAACTTATGGGACACAATGAAAGCAGTGCTAAGAAGAAAACTTATAGCTCTCAGTGCCTCCATAAAGAAACTGGAGAGAGCATACACTAGCAGCTTAACAGGACATTTGAAAAATCTATAACAAAAAAAAGCAAATAAACCCAAGAGAAGTAGATGGCAGGAAATAATCAAACTCAGGGCAGAAATCAACAAAGTAGAAACAAGAGAACTATACAAAGAATCAACAAAACCAGGAGCTTGTTCTTTAAGAAAATCAACAAGATAGATAACCCTTAGCCACACTAATCAGAAGGCAGAGACAGTATCCCAATTAACAAAATCAGAAATGAAAATAGAGACATAACAACAAAAAACCAAGGACATTAAAAAACCATCAGATTCTACTACAAAAGCCTATACTCAACAAAACTGGAAAATCTAGGTGAAATGGACAATTTACTAGACAGATACCAGGTAACAAAGTTAAATTAGGATCAGATAAACTACCTAAACAGGCCCATAACTCCTAAAGACATAGAAGCAGTCATTAAAAGATTCCCAACCAAAAAAAGCCCAAGACCAGATGGGTTTAGTGCAGAATTCTATCAGACCTTCAAAGAAGACCTAATACCAATAATCTTCAAACTATTTCACAAAATAGAAACAGAAGGAACACTACCTAATTTGTTCTATGAAGCCACAGTTATGATGATATCTAAACCACACAAAGACCCAACAAAGAAAGAGAACTTCAGACCAATTTCCCCTATGAATATGATGCAAAAATAATAAAATTCTCACAAACCAAATCCAAGAACACACCAAAACTATCATTCACCATGATCAAGTAGGCTTCAACCCAGGGATGCAGGGATGGTTCAATATATGGAAATCCATCAACATAATTCACTACATAAAAAAACTCAAAGAAAAAATGGCATGATCATCTTATTAGGTGCTGAAAAAGCATTTGACAAAATACAACACCCCATCATGTTAAAAGTCTTTGGAAATATCAGGAATTCAAGGTCCATACCTAAACATAATAAAAGCAATATACATCAAACCAATAGCCAACATCAAACTCAATTGAGAGAGACTTGAAGCAGTCCCATTAAAATCAGGGACTAGATAAGACTGCCCACTCTCTCTCCATCTATTCAATATAGCACTCGAAGTTCTAGACAGAACAATTAGACAACAAAAGGAGATCAAAGAATACAAATTAGAAAGGAAGAAGTCAAGATATCGCTGTTTGCAAATGATATGATAGTATACTTAAGTGACCCCAAAAATTCCACCCAAGAACTCCTATAGCTAATAAACAACTTCAGCAAAGTGGCTGAATATAAAACCAACTGAAACAAATTAGTAGCCTTCCTCTACTCAAAGGATTCATGGGCTGAAAAAGAAATTAAGGAAACAATACCCTTCACAGTAGTTACAAATAATATAAAATATCTTTGTATCTCTCACCAAGCAAGTAAAATATCTGTATGACATGAACTTCAAGTCTCTGAAGAAAGAAACTGAAGAAGACCTCAGAAGTTGGAAAGATCTCCCATGCTTCTGAATCAGCAGGATCAACATAGTAAAAATGACCATCTTACCAAAAGCAATCTACAGATTCAATGCAATCCCCATCAAAATTCCAACTCAATTCTTCACAGAAATAGAAAGAGCAATTCTCAAATTCATTTGGAATAACAAAAAGCTCAGGATAGGAAAAACTATTCTCAACAATAAAAGAACTTCTGGGGGAATCAGCATCCCTAACCTCAAGCTGTACTACAAAGCAACAGTGATAAAAATTGCATGGTATTAGTACAGATAGACAGGTAGATCAGTGAAATGGAATTGAAGATTCAGAATTAAACCCACACACCTATGTTCACCTGATCTTTGACAAAGAAGCCAAAATCACCCAGTGGAAAACAGACAGCATATTAAATAAATGGTGCTGGCTCAAGTGGAGGTCAGCATGTAAAAGAATGCAAAATGATCCATTCTTATCTCCTTGTACAAAGCTCAAGTCCAAGTGGATCAAGGACCTCCACATAAAACCAGATACACTGAATCTAATAGAAGAGAAAGTGGGAAAGAGCCTCGAACACATGGTCACAGGGGGAATTTTCCTGAATGGAACACCAATGACTCAGACTCTAAAATCAACTATAGACAAATGGAATCTCATAAAAGTGAAAAGCTTCTGTAAGGCAAAGGGCACTGTCAATAGGACAAAACGGCAACTAACGGATTGGGAAAAGATCTTTACCAATCCTATGTCCGATAGAGGACTAATATTTAATATATACAAAGAACTCAAGAAGTTAGACTCCAGAGAACCAAATAACCCTATTAAAAACAGGGTACAGAGCAGGGACTGAAGCCTTGAGGACCAACAGAAAGAATCAGAACAGGAAACCCCCAGAGGTAGGAGGTTGGGTGGACCCTCCAGAATTCACCAGAGACCTGGGAGGTGAGAAACTCTCAGGACTCAAAGAAAGGGACCTTCATGAAATGCCAGACAGTAGGGAGAGGGAACTTATAAAGCCCACCTGTAGCAGGAAGACAGGGCATCAAATGTGGGAGGGGTTGCTATCCCACTGTCAAAACTCTGACCCATAATTGTCCCTGCCCGAAAGAACTACAGGGATAGAAATAGAGAGGAGCCTGAGGAAAAGAAGGTTCAGTGACAGGCCCAAAGTGGAACCTGCTCAAGTGGAGGTCCTAAGGCCTGACACTATTACTGAGGCTATGGAGCTCTTACAAAAAGGGACCTATTATCACTGCCCTCCAAAAAACTCATAAGCAGCTGAAAGAGGCAGATGCATACATTTGCACCCAACCAATGGACTAAAGCTGCTGACACCTGTGGTTAAATTAGGGAAAGGCTGGAAGAAGCCGAGGGAGGAGGGAGACCCTGTAGGAGGACCAGCAGTCTCAATTAACCTGGACACCTGAATCTCTCAAACACTGGACCACTAACCAGTCAACACACACCAGCTGATATGAGGCCCCCAACACATATAGCAGAGGACTGCCAGGTCTGGGTTTAGTCAGAGAAGATGTGCCTAACTCTTAAGAGACTTGAGGCCCAAGGGAGTTTAGAGGTCTGGTTGGGCAGGGGTGGGGGGGTTGGAATATCTTTGTGGAGACAGGATGGTGGAGAGGAGATATTTGATGTGGAACAGTTGGAGGGTGGACTGGAGGGGAATGTAATCTGGAGTGTAAATTAATTAATTAATTAATTTTTAAAAGATTAAAAAAAAGATTTTTCATCTAAAGAAAGTCAAAGGGCTGAGAAGCACCTAAAGAAATGTTCAGCATCCTTAGTCATCAGAGAAATGCAAATAAAATCAACTCTGAGATTCCACCTCACACCAGTCAGAATGGCTAAGATCAAAAGCTCAGGTGACAGCAGTTGCTGGCAAGGAAGTGGAGAAAGAGGAACGCTCCTCCACTGTTGGTGGGATTGCAAGCTGGTACAACCACTCTGGAAATCAGTCTGGTGGTTCCTCAGAAAACTGGAGATTGTACTACCTGAGGACCCAGCTATACCACTCCTGGACATATACCCAAACAATGCTCCAACATATAACAAGGACACATGCTCCACTATGTTCATAGCAGCCATATTTATAATAGCCAGAAGCCAGAAACAACCCAGATGTCCATGTTGTACATTTACACAATGAAATATTACTCAGATATTAAAAACAATGACTTCATGAAATTTTCAGGCAAATGGATGGAACTAGAAAATATCATCCTGAATGAAGTAACCCAGTCACAAAAGAACACACATGGTATGCACTCACTGATAAATGGATATTAGGAACAAAGCTCAAAATATCCATGATACAACTCACAGACCATATGAAGCTAAGAAGAAGGAAGATCAAAATGTGTATATTTTAATCCTACTTAAAAGGGGGAACAAAATAATTATGGGAAGTAGAGGGAGGGAGAGACTTGGGAGGGAAAGAGGAGAGGGATGGAAAAAGTGGGCAGGATCAGATGTAAGAGGAGACAGGGGAGAAGTACAAAGGGTCAGGAAATTGAATGGGTTTGTGTGTGTGTGTGTGTGTGTGTGTGTGTGTGTGTGTGTGTGTGTGTGTGTGTGTAGCAGTGGGAAATGGGGAACTGGGGGTAGTCACTAGAAAGTCCCAGATTCCAAGAAAGCAAGAGGCTCCTAGGACCCAACGGGGATGATATTAGCTGAAATATGCACCAAAGGGGAGAGAGAACCTGTAGAGAGCATATCCAGGGGTTAGGCATGGTCCCCAGTTGAGGGATGGGGCCACCCAACCATTTCAAAAATACAAACCCAGAATTGCTCCCATGTAAAGGAAATGCAGAGACAAAGAGTAGAGCAGAGACTGAAGGAAAGGCCATCCAGAGACTGCCCCACCTGGGGATACATCCCATCTGCAAGACACCAAACCCAGACACTGTTGCTGATGCCAAGAAGTGCTTGCTGACAGGAGCCTGATATAGCTGTCCCCTGAGAGACTCTGCCAGATCCTGACTAATAAAGATGGTTGCAGCCAACCATCAGGCTGAGCATGGGGACCGAAATGGAGGAGCTAGAGAAAGGACTGAAGGAGCTAAAGGGGTTGCAACCCCATGGGAAGAACAACAATATCAACCAACCAGACCCCCCCCCCCCCCAGAGCTCCCAGGGACTAAACCACCAACCAAAGCACTCTTGGTGCACATGGCGGGACCCATGACTCCAGCTGCATATGTAGCAGAAGATTGCCTTATCTGGCATCCATGGGAGGGCAGGCCCTTGGTCCTGTGAATGCTCAATGCCCTAGTGTAGGGAAAAGCTAGGACAGTTAAAGAGAGTGAGTGGATGGGTGGGGGAGCACCCTCACAGGAGGGAGGGATATGATATAGCGTTTGCGGATGGTTAACTAGGAAGGGGAATAGCATTTGAAACGTAAATAAATAAAATAAACAATAAAAAGTGTACCAAAGAAATTCCAAATATTTTAGACATATTTACAGGATGTAAGAAATACACACGGGAGTGAGAAATGTTGTTGGGAGGCCTTTGACTTAAGTTACCTGGGGTGACCAGTTATCATTGTAGCTGAAGATGGGTATGACTCCGAGTTTGTGAAGTCCACAAGGATGTGTTCTCTGAAGTTGGTACAATTCTGAGATGAGAAATAGGAATATAAGAGAGCTCTCCTGAAGCACTACAGCACAGGAAGGGCTTAGAAGTTCTCTGTGGAGTCCCTCTCCCCCAAGATGAAAGGAACTTTGATGTGATGTTTTTCTCAATTGATAAAATCACCTGGTTTTAGCTTTTATTCATATAATTCCCCCTTTTTCATTGTAGAAAAATTCTATAACCACTTTTGAAGCTTTTCTCATCATGCTTAAAAGTCTTTTTTTCAATAATATATGCCTTTCTTTGAATAGACATGACTCATATAGTTTTCATTTTATTTAACAATGGGTAAAAGTGTCAGATTTTAAATTTAGAGCCAAAGGGAGTGTCTTAGGCTAAGGAAGCTGAAACCTTTGCTAGTTCTGATCAGTTGTACCAACGATCTATTGAATCATTAGTTTAATCGATAAAGATCATAGACACAGTAAACACCATTCATTATTTCTCAACTCTTACAAAAAGATTTAATTTAGTAGGAATGCCCTGAATAGAAAAAAAATCTTTACAATAGAATTCATTAGGTGAGGGTCTCCCTATTGTTACATGATTGGGCACTTGACAAGATAAGATTTTATCCCAGTGGAAAAACATATATGAACAGCATGTAAATGAAATCTTGTCATCAAAAATTGAATGGTCTATTTATCAAAAGATTGAAGCATTAAATCCTGGTGGATTTTTTGAGTTGGTTTTTGTGTAAATGTTATTAAAAGCAGACCACCAGGCATCAGTTTTACTTCACAGTAGTGAACTTTAACCTTAAGAAATTTAATAACCTTCCATTGTCATGAACTCGGTTATATCCATGTCATATTTCTTTAAGCATCAATTCTCATAACTTTTTTAGAATGTACATTAACATTCATTAACAAGAATACCTTTTATATGCATAATACATCTCTGTTTTGTTTGATAACATCTTTCAGCCTTTTCATTTGTTGTAGAGATAAACCCCAAAGATGAATTGTTGTTCCAAACACATTATAAAAGAAAAATTATAATTAGGGCATAATTAAACACTCTTTGACAGGAGAAACATCATGATGTCTTTATGTCTTCATGTAGGATAAGCTGGGTTTTAAAAGGACATTGTTGTCTTAGTTCCTGGTTGTTAAAGTTGTATTTCACATAAGCTTCGTAAAAACTTTGAAGACCCTGACTATAAAGGAGTCAGTAGTACTCAACGAGTATCCTTAACCTTAAGGTCAGCTGGAATGGCAAACAGCAGCTTTAGACATTGTGTCTTTGTACAATTAGAGACCAGAGCAGTAAATAGCAGGGAATAAGTCCAAACACTGGCAAAATAGCAGGCTGAAATGAAGATAAGGTAAATGTCTTAAACATATGGATACTTACCCAAAGAAGAGGTTCAAGATCCAGAGAGAATACATTTATGTCCCCCTGAGGAGCCAATGCTGGACTGGTAGATACAAAGGACTCATGCCGGTACCTGCAACTGACACGTGATTTCTCTGATGAAAGGAGACTGGCTTTAGGCTCCCACATTTAAGTGTCAATAACTGTTGATCCAAAACTACACCTCTGACCTTAAAAGAAATACTTTATTCTAGAGAAAAATATCATGACCATGGCTCAGGCTCATATATTTAGGTTACTTCAAACCCCAAAGCTCCACAGGAGCAATCCATAAAGTCTTTTCTAAGTCAGGACCATTTTACATCATTGATGCAAACATCAGACAAGTGTGTTTCCCCACAGCGGGGAGAGCACTGTTATAGATTTTAGACACCATCTGGTGGCATTATTTGTTCTGAGTTGGTGAAACATCAGGAGAATAATGGCAAAGGATTCTCTCTAAGAGGCATGTTCATGTCTCAAGATTTATCATTCTAGGGTCACGGTCAGAGTCTCCTTTGGTTTGGGGTTCCTTGTTAACAGCAACAACTGCCTACACATGAGGATTTCCAACTGAAGTATGGTATAGGTAAGGCTGCCATTTCCTGAATATTCCCTGAGGTTACCTGTCTCACTGACCCTGATAGCGTAAGGAAAAAGATAAGAAAAATCAAGTAGTGCCTTCTCCCATGTCCTGTTAGGTTGGTTGGTTTTTGTTTGTTATTGTTGTTGTTGTTTTCTTCCCAAGAAAAGGGAAGGCCATGTGGATTAGATTAGATGGTGGGAAATTTTGAGCCCCCTTATTGCCCAGATGGATTCTAAGGAGGTAGCAGGGCATGGAGACAGAAGGAAAGGCAGAGTGGAGATGAAAAAAGGTTTTTGATAAATAGTTCACATAGATGCCCAGATAATGAGTTATGTTGTAGATTTTTTATTTCATGTGTATGAATGTTTTATCTATG
>CM052702.1:30908232-30930766 GCA_028551405.1 Uromys caudimaculatus | reverse complement strand
GCACCCAGGTGATCGAGAGTTTTCCCCACTTTCTCTTCTATTAGATTCAGTGTAGCTGGTTTTATGTGGAGGTCCTTGATCCACTTGGACTTGAGCTTTGTACAAGGAGATAGGAATGGATCAATTTGCATTCTTCTACTAAGTGCATATCAGTTACTGAAGGAACCCCATCAACTTACTTTGGAGAACTGAATCTCACACAGGCAGCAAACGGATTGGTGGTTGGACTGCATAGAGGATGGTAGAGGAGAGAAAGCAGGAAATGGATTTATGCAGTGATACTATTTCACATAATAAATATAATATATAAGGTAATAATAATGGTCACATAATATTATGCATTTGTCCAAAATCCCCAAACTGCCTAGATTCCAAGAATTTGCCATAATGTACACTGTTATCAAAAAAATTAATAATTTTGTAGGTTTGTGGATCTCAGGGTGGAATATATAATACAACAAAAGAATCAAACTGCGTAACACAGGTCACACACTACCTTCTTAAAGAGGACAGGGAGAGGAGAAGGCAGGCAGTGACTGGGATGTAAACTTAATAAATAAATTAATCAATTTAATGAAAAAAAAAAAAGAGGTAAGGGAGAGATGCTGACTCCTGTAAATTTGGGGAATGGCTATAGAGTCAGTTAGACCAAGACAAAAGAATGTGATAAAAGAACCAACCTCAGAAGTTGGTTTCAACAATACACAGAGGTTATTTACAAGTTATGTAACTATGTTTAGTTACTTGAACAGATATGCTACAGAAAAAGCAATGAAACACATGAATCAATGCTTAACACCAGTACTTGTGAATGAATGAACATATGCTCCACAGAACTACTTGTGAATGAACCAACATACTGCCACATACTAGTGACAAAAATAGAAATACAAAACGTCAAAGGAGTGGAAGATGGGAACAGCTAGCGTCCATTACACGTGGGAATGCAACCTGGGAAAACTATTCTAGAACAGTGGTCATTTTCAGATACATGGAACCCAATCCGTACACTGTAATGTAAATTAAACACTGCACTCACACAAAAAACTGCATGTAAATACTTATAGCAGTTTTAATAAAATTTCTCAAACCAGAAACCACTTAACTGCTTTGCAGTGGTTGAAGGAAGTTGCAAACTGGTTCATCTCTAGAGTAGAACATGAACCAGAAATAAACAGAATGTGGCTGCTTTGTTGGAAATATATTTTTAATTATAAATTTAACTATGATAATTGTCTCTATTTTTGGAAATCTTTAAGTCATGTTTGAAAAAATTTGGATATTTCAATACTTTTCCATTGTAAATTTTATGAAATGAAAAGCAGATCAAGCATGTTTAACATAATTTTAAGATTGAAATGTGCTGAAATATGAAAACTACACACTGAATTTTGAAGACTCAGGTGACATTGTCTCCATCAGTTTTACAGGAATTACTCTTTGAAATTATAATATTGATATTTATGATCAGATAAAAATATTTTCATTTTTAAGACATGCAAAGCATACTAAGTTCCAGATAGCAGACATAACGACTCAAATAGAAATTAAATGAGAGAAAAGTACTTGGTACCAGAGCACTAGAGGCAGAAAAAGAAGGAACAAAAGGTAGTAACTCTGACTAACCACACTCCACAGTGGAGCTGGGGTGAAGCTGACGGATCTGGGCTCCGAGGTCTCCATTATCAAGAATTAAACCCATTTTTCTTCTGAGCAAACTGGTCTGTGGAGATCTGTAAGATTGGTCTCTTTAAAAACTAATGAGAAAAAGATCCAACTATTGCTTTATTATGCTCCTTTCAATAACTACGTGTTTCCAGACAAGTTGGTTCGCTAGGAGCAAGAGTTTTTGTGTTGTATTGGGCCAAATTGTGGACCAGTTTGCTAATTTAAGAGAAAAAATGGGATTTAGATTAATGAAATAGAAAGATTCAATATCACATTTGTGTTTCATTCTGTGAAGGCTTCCATTTATCTCCTTACTAAATAGAATCATTTGTAGTATTCAAGGGGTAATCACAAGTAAACCTGAAGATGATTCTGTATACATCAGAATGGTATCGGATAACTCACTCATTGTAGACATTCTTCAAACACATACCAAACTGGGCCTGTATCATCTACCCCTAGAACAGGAAGAGTGATGGCTGTTCTGGGTGGTTTTTAAGTCTGTGGTTAAATATCTCCTTTCGGTTTTCCTGGTATGTTGCTATTGGTACTGCTGTTCTTACATGAGTGAGTTGGATTGCTTTGTGTTGTTGGAGATAGGGTGTTATTCTACTGCCCAGCTTAGCCTCAAAGACGCCATCTCTGTGCCTCCTGGTGCTTGAATTACAGGTGTGAATCATCACAGATGTTTTTCCAGTTTCTGATAGAAGACAGCATGCGGTCCGGTGGATAGTCCTAGAAAAACAAGGGAGAAGAAAGGTGAAGTCCTCTATTTAGTTCTTTATCGATAACTACATAATGTCTCTGCATTTCCCTCCTTTTCACTGTCATGGGTCAGAGCAAGGTTTACTCTAGTTTAGCAATGAAACCAGGCAGTTGTGGATACTTTTCCTAAAAGTTCTCCCATGTGCTTTCATCAAATACCTCTCCTAATAAAATCTGTCCTCAGTTCCATCTGAAATTTACAATTCATCCATGGTTCAAATGGCACCCTTGAGTCACCTGCCGATGTCTCCTTCAGTAGATAAGTGGTATACAAAGTACTGAGACTGTCTGTACGCCAGCCAGCCTCTGTTCTCTTGGTTAGCTATACTTTTCCTATTCTTAGACATTAGAATTATGTCATAGAAAATGCCACTTTAAAATTTTCACTAATGTTTGTTGTTATGAATTCAGAATATACACTGAGCTTCCACTTTGGACACTGGATATAACATAGTATGTAAAAGTCAATATAACATTAGTCCTTTTAGGGCTTATATTCTTATGAGCATGATTTTATTTTAATAACATGTCTTAGATGATCACATACACACACACACACACACACACACACACACAACTGTATTGTGAGTCTGTTACCGTACTTCAAGCATCTTTTTTCACCTAATATAATGCACAGAGGTAAACAGATAGAAAACTGAAGGATCAGATTTTAAAAATCACATGATGAGGTATTATGAGGATTTGATTAACTTGAAGAAATATTTGATTCAAAATCTCAGGAGAATCTTAGCCAAACCATCTCCTTCATTTGCTAGGTTACATTTTTCATGTCATCAGTGGTTTATTTAGGAACAGATTTGAGTGACAGATTTTCAATGTGTCTTCCTATTTTTATAGATGGAAAAATGAGCCAGTAGACAATTTAATTTGCTCAGGCACATATCAGTGGGATAAAGATAGACAAGAAGCAGTCACAGCAGCGGGGGAAATATTTTTAAGCTGTAACTTGTTGTTTTGTAGAGCAGAGGTCTGGATTACAGTGATGAAGATCAGAGGCAAGCAGGTTTAATCAAAACATAGTCAGGAAGCAAAATAGATTCTTGAAATAGAAACAGACATAGAAAGTCATTTGGCTGTAAAGTAGAAGCATCCTTTAAGATAAAAACATGCTTTCAGCTGGCCTATGACTTCTGGTCAACAAGATGATGCAGACTTTAACAGTAACTCTGTTACTGTTTCTTTTTTTCCTCAAATGAGAACAATGATAATATATTAAGCAGCCAAAGGGGAATGCTGTCTTATGACATAAGAATGAAAGGAAAGGCACAGTCACCAGACATTTTATTCTCTTACCCTCAACAAAAGGGATTTAGAGCTAGTGTTTCCTCATAGACAACTTAGCAACAGTGCAGATAGCTTGGACAGTGCTATTCCTTCTTGAACCAAGGAAGAGTCTCCACAACAAAAACAAGCATGGCCACTCTGGTGGCAAGGGGATTCCACTGGCAATGTTGCTAATGTAAGTTGGGGAAGCCTCTCCATTCTTGAAAGGCATGAAATCCCTCTTTCTAATGGACAAAAATGGGTCATAAGGTGTCCCTTGCAAGAAAACCCAACCATTAGCAGTCACATGGCCCTTAAAGTCCATCTGTTCCCACACAGCTAAGACTCACCTACTTAACTCAGTCAGTAGAGGCCCCCAGAAGAGAGTCCCCCACAGATAGAATATCAACCCAACAAAGAAGTTCATTGTCAAGGACCTGACACTTCTGCACCAAGAGTCTGGGCACTCAGGACTTAAGTGACCTACTGTACCCTGCAGATAATGCCAGAAAGGCCAATTAGTTCTAGAGATACCAAAATAGCATGTCAATACATGACTACAAGGTCTGTGAACAGTAACTCCCACCAGAACCACAGCCCTAAATTGTATGGTAGCTGCTAAAATAAAATGCTGAAGTAAGTCTCAGAGTCTTCCCGCATCAACAGTGTAAAATGTGCAAGATAACGCTTATCAATCGTTCATAAGAACCATGAAAACTACAACTTGAATAAGTCATCATTGCTAGTAACATACAGATAAGCTATTGATTACACTGACAGTGGAGTTTTTATCCAAAATCCTTAGGTGAGCAGCATATTTCCCAAGCCTGAGATGAGACCTGCTAATGCCAAACACCATATTACATGTCTTTCAGGCATGTAAAGGAAATAAAGGCATTAACAGAAGAAGGAAAATCAAAAAGTCTTGTTGCTAGGAGACTTAGCTTTAAATATTGAATCATAATAAAACTTCTTCATCATAAAGGAAAGGATAAAATAGGGAATCTAGACAACTAGGAAAGAATAGTGGGCAAGCAGAGATGTGAGTATACAGTACACAGAATCCCTTTGAAGGATGATAATCATATTTAATGATTGGAACAAAAAATCATAAAAACTGACATTCAAGATAATTTTGTATTTAAAAAGAAAGGCAAAGTAGTGTAAACAGATATAACATTTCCATGCATTTAAAATGATAAAAATGTTGACTATGGTAAGTATCTTACGTATAATAATGCCCACAGCAAGTGCTAGAAAAGTTACCTGTGAATTAGTTAAATATTATAATTTTTACCAAAACACCTAAAAGAAACAAGGGAGTGGATTATTTTATTTTATGTTTGAGGATTCTCTGATGCTTAGCCCCATGAGCTTGGGAGGATCTCAGAGGCTGGAGTATGTGGAAAAAGAATGTTCATCTTATGCTAGACAGCCAGGAAAGGAAAGGAAATAAGAAATAGACCGGAGCAGATCATGGCTCCAGAGACACACATCCAGGAACCCACATCCTCAACTAGACCCTTTATTATGTGCTAAGAATTAAATTATCTAAAGATTTCATTATCAAAAAAATTACAAAATATATGCTGTGATTTCTCATTTTGTACTGAAAGGAAACCCTAGAGGGGTAAAGTCACTTTCTCAAAAGTCACACTGAACCATCCCTGCCTGAGTTAAGGCCTGGGTCTACTAATTTCCATCTTCCCACACCATTTCCATTTCTTTTGCACCCAAAGGTCTGAGGTCCTCTGGTTTCCCCGAGAGTGAGGCATTACCTTTCTACTTCTTTTTACATTTAATCTTTTCCAGAAGCTCTTCTGTCTATGTTAGATGCCCCCCTGGGGAACCAGCTACTCCTACCAATCCCTAGAAATCTATCATCTCATGAGAGGCAGGAACCACCCCGGCCACTAGCGGTGTGAGGGCCTCAGCGCTCACCTTCAGGAATCTAAAATATGGGGATTCGATAACTGTGTTCTCTCCAGGTATACACGTCCAAATCTGTTCTCCTAAGAATATTGGCAAGTATTTCCAGGTACTGTTGTTTTTAGCAGTGGCCTTCACACTGGCATCTATTATACTGAATTACTGTTTTTTAAGCTCTCCCATGAGATTGCTGCTGGAGTATTAAAGTCCTATCCAGGTAGGAAATGTGCACTCAATGGTTTCCCGTTGTACAAGGCTTCCTCACCTCATTTTCCTTGTCTGCATACTTATGCTACTGATTCTTAGTCTTTTAGCAGGAAATTTTGATATGCTTTTATTAATATCCCAAGTATGATTTTCAGAATTTATAATTAGACCTGAACATATGGTTTTGTGTATGTCTATAGACAAGGAATGCAACTGTTCATGCTTGGAGACTTTGCAGTTTCTCAGTCTGAAATGAAATTATTTCATGTTCCCTTGCAGCATTTAGTCTAGGCAATGAATAATCAGCAAGTTTCTGAAACTGAGTTCATAAAAACTGTTTTCTTTGACTAAATATATCTTGCTACTCTGTAATCTTAGAAAAATAAATATCAAATATCATTTATTATGATTTGCTTCACATATATCGACATATATAATAAACAATCTAGTATAAAACAGCATATATATTTTATATAGACATGTATAATATAAAATCACATATGATAGCAATATATTACATAAAATAAAAATAACATGTAACTTTGCATATAAGTATTGGTATGTTCTCATATATTTATTGATGCCTTTATTTTCTATTTTTAAAAATGTTTCTTGTATTTTTTAAGATTACAATATAATCTCACCATTTCCCTCTTTCCTTCCCTCCCTTCTATACATCTCTTTTTCCAATTAATGGCCTCTTTTTTCATTAATTGTTGTTAGATGCATATAAGTATACGGGCTGTTTTTTTGCTTCTTTTTTTAATGGATATTTTCTTTATTTACATTTCAAATGTTTTCTCCTTTCCAGGTCTCCCCTTCAGAAACCCCCTATCTCATCCCCTTCCCCTGTGTCTATGATGGTGCTCCCCCAACCACCTACCTACTCTTGTCTTCCCTCCCTGCCATTCCCCTACACTGGGGCATCGAATTCCCTCAGGCCCAAGAGCCACTCCTCCCACTGATGTCCAACAAGGCCATTCTCTGCCATGTATGCATCCAGAGCCCAGGATCCTTCCATGTGTATTCTTTGGTTGGTGGTCCAGTCCCTGGGAGCTCTGGGGGCATCTGGCCAATTGACAATATTGCTCCCTCCATTGGGCTGCAAACCCCCTCAGCTCCTTCAGTCCCTTCTCCAACTTCTCCATCTGAGACCCCACACTCAGTCCAACGGTTGGCTGTGAGCATCCGCCTCTGTATTTGTCAGACTCTGGCATAACCTCTCAGGAGACAACAGTATCAGACTTCTGTCAGCAAGCACTTCCCAGCATCAACAATAGCATCCGGGTTTGGTGGCTGTATATGGATATGGGATGGATCCCCAGGTGGGGCAGTCTCTTGATGGCCTTTCCTTCAGTCTCTGCTCCACACTTTATCTCCATATTTTCTCCTGTGAATATTTTCTTCCCCTTCTAAGAACTGAAACATCCATATTTTGGTCTTCCTTCTTCTTGGGCTTCATATGTTCTGTGAATTGAATCTTGGGTATTCTGAGCTTTGGGGGCTAATATCTACTTATCAGTGAGTACATACTATGTTTGTTCTTTTGTGACTGTGTTACTTCACTCAGGATGATATTTTCAAGTTTCATCCATTTGCCTGTGAATATTACAGAAATGGGGAGCAGAGCTAAACAGAGAATTCTCAGCTGAGGAAACTTGAAGGCTGAGAAGCACCTAAAGAAATGTTCAACATCCTTAGTCATCAGGAAATGCAAATCAAAACAACCCTGAGATTCCACCTCACACCAGTCAGAATGGCTAAGATCAAAAACTCAGATGACAAGGATGTGAAGAAAGAGGAACACTCCTCCATTGCTGGTGGGATTGCAAGCTGGCACAACCACTCTGGAAATCAGTCTGGTGGTTCCTCAGAAAATTGGACATAGTACCTGAGGACCCAGCTACGCCACTCCTGGGCATATACCCAGAAGATGCTCCAACATATAACAAGGACACATGCTCCACTATGTTCATAGCAGTCATATTTATAATAGCCAGAAGCTGGAAACAACACAGATGTCGTTCAACAGAGGAATGGATACAGATATTTTGCACATATGTATGGTTTCAGGGCTGGCTGTTAGTTTTGGATAGCCAGTTGGTGCGCTCTTCCCTGGAGAGAACTGTTTCTCCCATTTTTAGCATTCCTTCCTTGCTGTAGTTCTCTGCGTAGAGTTCAGGCTTCATGGTCTTTCCCTATCCACTGTTGCAAGTCTGTTGTTGTTCTCCTTGTTGTTAACTTTTCAGGCAACCTCTGCAATCTTTTCTGCTGGACCTGGGATCTGAGGACCTGAAGGAATGGGAAGACTGCAGTCTAATGTAGAAAATCTTACTTTAGTTTCAGTATACTTTTATACACAAATGTAACAAAGAAGCAATGATCAGCCTTGAGTAGGTTAAATAAACCTTGAGTGCTTGCCACAAATGGTTTTACAACCCAGCTGGAGTCTTCTGGGCTCTCTGCATTTGCAATTTCCTACAGGAACTGTGAGGAGTTGACCACTGGCTGAGCTTGCTTTGCAACTCAATCCAGCTGAAATAAAGGATGGGTCTGTGGGCTTTCTCTATATAAATGCAGTGATGAATATTAAACTTTGTGTCTTTATCAGAAACTTTGTCTTGGCTTCATTTTTTTCTCACACACCGTCCTTTTTCATTTCCAGCCTTCCTTTCAGGTAGACCCAGTTCATACATGGCTGCTGGACAGCTACAGTTTGAGCTCAGAAAATCATGATCAGAAAAACATGTAAATAAACACCAATAAGTATATAATAAATATTAGTACAGCAATATTAGTACAGCAATCAGGACAGACTAATTTAAACACAATTGTCTGGCACATACTCTAGATTATGTCTGGGAAAGCAGGAAAGCAAGACAGACCCCCGTGTCCAACTTTGGGTACAATGACCAAGTTAGGTTCTACAGCATGTTCTGCCGTCCCGCAAAAATAAACACATCTTATAAATTGAATGTAAATGTTTGTTACAACATCACATCCAAGAACAGTCCAGGGAAGAAACCCGCTGAGGTAAAGGCCCTCTGTCTTCTCCCGGAGCTTCTCTCACAGTTCTCCAGGCATTGTCTGCCATGTGCCATTCCATTAACCAAGTCTCCACATGCTCCCCCTCCCCTGCTTTATTTTGGGGATATTTGTTCTTGTTTGGAGTCATTGACATCCTAAGAGAAGCACGAGAAGATATATGATAAGTGTAGTGCCAGATGGAAGAGGACTTTATGTGACGATTTGCCATCGACACGCATCCCTGCCTTGTAACACGTCAGCAGTTTCTTCTGCTACTCCTTGGCCTGAAAATCCAGGCAGTTGTTTAGAAAAATGTCAGAAAATTTTCATCCCAGTACCCAGTGGTCTAGTTCTTTATATCATATGGGCCAGGACAATGGCTACGTGTAGAGATGAGCATCCAGAAAATGTTGGAAAGCATTCATAATAGGTTCACCTTGGGACTACTTTAAAAGTTTTAAAATAAAGAAGGTAATGGCAAGAGTCTCTGGGAGCAGTTCACCTACTTTATATTTTTTAAAGTTGTTTTCTTAAGGATGTAATGTGTATGCTCTACAAAGGCTTGACCTTGTGGGTTGTAAGGGATTCTAGTGATGTGGTGAATTTATAATCCAAAACAGAATTTCTTAAAATTTCAGCAGGCAAAAGCTGGACCATTATCAGTTTTTAACTCTATGGGAATACCCGTAACAATGAATGTCTGCAATGAGGTGAAAATAAAAGTTTTGGAGGAGTGTAATTTATCTAACTTCGAATGTTGAAGAGTTAATATTTTATTTAATATTTCACCATGCTTGGCTTGAACATTACTGTTCAAGTCATCATGTGAGCATCTTTGCTTGAAGGACATGATTAGCAGTGGAGGCATCTGAGATCTCAGTGTCCTTGACATAAACAGAATGTTATCCTCTTCCTAATTAACACAGCGAAGCACAGGAGGATCAGGTACCTAAGCCCAGTTTGTCTCCACAGTAACAGATGCTTTCAACAGATCCAACATAGCAAAACCTGCCTTTCTGCGGCTACACCCATCCCATGAGATTTCACCAACTCTTTTTCCTCCATCACTAGTTTCTTCATCTGAGTGATTATTGGTAGGTAGACTCTGTTCTTTTGGTTTGATGGCTCTATCATCCCATTATATTTCTTTACTTCAGGTGTATGCTCTACAGATACTTTGGACCTCTTTGGTATTGTCTGTCTTCCACAGGGTCATTTTTTGACCATTTTCTGACACTCTTTTGGCTCAGATTTAAGCAGGCATGCTGGTGAGACATTATGGGTACAGCTCACAACAAACCTAATCCTCTGGCTCCTGCAATCTTTCTAACTCCTCTATGTGGGGATTTTATTTTTAAGGTGTGTTTGAAGTGCCATTACATATGTCAACAAAGTTACTGTAAATCATTAACAGTTCTATTGAGGTTACTATCTATAATTATAAGAAAAAAAAACAAACAAACAGAAGCAATCAGTGGAAGGAAGAATGAGAGGATGAGACCAGGGCACCAGGCAGTTGAGCTCACAAATTCCCCAGTGATAAGAATCAGTCAGTCCTTGCCCCTCACCCAGCAGATATTTAGTGCTAGCACCTTTTCAAACTCATGGCTACAAATCCTCTCACTGTATGTCAGATGTAAATTATTCTATTGAATCTTATCACAAAAAATATGTTAATTTCCTCTGTATTTCTATGCTTTATTTTTCTTTAGCTTTAATTGAGGACATCTATACAACATCTCATAGTATTTAAACTTGAAATGTCCCAAGATTGCCATTAAATGAGCTTCTCCATACTTCTTTAGGATATGTATATGTAGTAACTGTGCTCAAGGCTTTACTTATATGTGACAAAATTGGATTTTAACATAAGAGCAAACATTAGAAAACATGTATTCATGATGTGTTAAATATCCTGACTAATGAAATTTTAATGGTGATAACTTCATGCCCATATCTGCATTATTCATTTGTGCCAATCATTTGGGAAGTATCTTCTCTAAGTTTATCAAAGGCAGAATTTAATATGAAACTCTGGTAATAAACAGAATAAACTGTATCTACTCAAAGAAAATAAAAATTAGAACCATACCAGCAAGTGATTATTGGCAAAAAAAAGACTGTGAACTTAACTGCAATCTCAGCCTCTGCTGATTTCCTTTGGGCTTTGTGATTCATTATAGACATATTGCCTTTCTCTGACGGTCAGAGGAAGACAGTAGGTCAAGGACACCATTGCTAAACATGTCCACAGCTCTGAAAGATGCATGAGGTCTTGTCTCAGGGGACTTAGGACTCAAGAGCTGACTGTCTTATCATTACATTGGAGAGAAAATAAGTACTCTCTGTATTTCTTTTCCTCAGGTCTTATGGACTCGTGCCTGGGAGGTTTGTAAGACTACCAGCCACTGGAGAGGCCAGAGAACCTGTTTTTAAAATTACTATCTGCTTCATGAGTTCTAGGAATATATGCTTGTTATGGAGGGATGACAATATGTTTAAAAGAAAATATAAAGAACGAACTAAGGAGTCGCCATAACAGGATTGAATGGCTTAAGAGCAAAGTATGGTGAAAGATTGAAAGAAAAAGGCTAAGATAAAATGCTAATCCACAATGACCAACCAGATTTGTCATTTACCAAGGCTCAGAGCGGACTCTTAACTGAAGATGTGTGCTTTGGAAACTGATTGTTAGGTTTGGAGATCAAGATTTACACTAGCTAAATCCTCAAGACTAATAATTTTAACTTTACTTGAAAATGTTAATTCCCAAGATAATAATAACTTCTCATTCCCTGCTGATCACAGTTTCTCCTTGTTGCAATACCACATTTGAGATCAAATTAATGGAATGCTGTAAGTCTGATCATGGATTCAAGACAGTGTCACTTTATGATAAACATATGGCTTTTGTCACACCTCCAAATGGCATTGCCTCTAAAGCTTCTAACACTCTCCATACTGTGGTCAAGTTCAAGGTCAGTTATCTTCAACTTTATGAAACTCAACACTAGCTTTTCACAGCAAACATTTGTAACAGGAAATGTAAAGAAAATTAAGTCAAACCTTATCTACAGTTTGAAGTAAACACATTTTTCAACATAGCCTGTGTGTGGAAAAGTATGATAAGGCTGAAAGGTAAAGAGACCATTGATACAAAAAATACAGCCCGCTACTCAAAGTGTCACCCTAAAGCCTGCACAACATAGCACAGGTATGGGGTAGAAGTTGGGGCACAGGACTGGCCAGACAGCAGTGAGAGAAGGGTTGTTGACAGTTGCCTTTATGGATGTTCCTACTGGAAGGCACAGGGGAGACAGGGTAAGTGGAATTGAGACCGGATCGCTTGAATAGTTGTGGCAAGCTCAAACAGAAAACCGATCCATATGTGTTTGGTTCCTGATGAGTGATCTGGACAATGGATAGCCTGAAGTGTCAGAACTAGATAAAGAAGGAGGCTGGTATGTGAGCTTTTGATCGGTTATTTTGAACTTAAAAGTGCACTCACAGGTGAAGTTTTTAACTCTTTCTAAAAACTAATCAATTTTGGAAGACAAAGTCCCTCTAGGGTCAACAAATTCCCATAGTATTAAGCTGTAGCAAGTGAAAGACATGTTTAATACAGCATCACACCCTAAATGTATTAAGGGAACTTGATTTCTAATGTACGTTTCTATATGTAAGTGTTCCCCTAACACTACACAGGGTGCTGTGAGTTAGATCTCTGCCTGATTACCACTAAACTACCTATATAGCACAAGATAAGACACAAAACACACGTTCTAGCTGGCAAGGGTAGGGACACTGGTTTGGTTGATTTTTGTCACCTTACCCCAACCCTTACCTTTTCTTGGGATTGACTATCCTTATTAGCATTACAACCAAGGAATTACCTTCTCTACATGGTGAAAAATGTGGGTGGGGAAATATATATATATATATTCATATATATTCATATATGTACTCACTTCATTTACATAGTAATGACATCTCTTTAAAAATCAGCATATGTTCAAATTTAAAATGTTCAAAAACATCTTGAGTTTATATAAAAAAGTGGGCAGAGGTTTATGCCTAATGACAATATAGAGGTTTCATCTAAATTTATGCCAACAGGAAAATTAGTTTTATTTCTAATACGTGAAAATCCTCAGTGTGTACCTCCTCAGGGAACTGTGTAGCAGTACTGGCACCTGTTCCTTAGAGATCAGTGGTACAGCCAGCTCTGCTCTAATGTGACATGTACACCTCTAAGAAGCACCCCTAACAGTGAAAACTTGTGCAGATAAAGACCACAGGTAGGCTTACGGTGGATTTCAGAGGTAGAGCGCTTGCCTGGGATGTGAGGGGATCCCAAAAAAAGAAAATGTGGGGCTTGACATAGGAACACAAGATTAAAGGCACAATAACGAAATTCTCAATAATGAATTTCCCCTCTGAGACAAGTTCAAAAGACAAAACAAAAAAAAATATGTTAGTCAATTTTCTGTGACAAGAGATGATTAACAATACTAAGAAAAAAATGCTTGTGTCCATCAGGTGGGAAGATCCTGTCCTTGATGAGGTGGGTGTCCCTGTTGCTATCGACCCACGCGAAGGCCCATGGCAGAGACACATGGCAGAACAGGTCACATCCAGAATGGCCAGGGACGAAAAGAGCACGAGGAAGGCGGATGCTCAGGGGCTCGATGGCTTCCCTGAGGCCTACCTCTTTTTTTGTTTTTATTTTGTTTTGTTTTGTTTTGCTTGTTTTTGTTTGTTTTTCAAGACAGGGTTTCTCTGTGTAGCCCTGGCTGTCCTGGAACTCACTCTGTAGACCAGGCTGACCTCGAACTCAGAAATCTGTCTGCCTCTGCCTCCCAAGTGCTGGGATTAAAGGCATGCGCCACCCCTGAGGCCTACTTCTAAAAACTATCCCTTTAGGAAATTTTTATTATGATTTGATCCTATTTCATCCATATCCTCACTTAAAATATATCTCAGCAGGTTTTGAAAATTATATTGAAAGGGGGAGGTTCTGATGCTAAGGTCTTGTTCCCCAAGTGCTTCTTGATTTGTCAGTAAAGAAAGCCAGGGGCCAATTGCTGGGTGGAAGGTACAGGAGGGATTTTAGGATCCCAGGTGGGAAAGGTAGATGCAAGGAAGGAAGGAGGAGCATTTTCTGCCATGCTTTAGAGAAAGAAGAGCAAATCAACCATGTGAGGTCTCGGGGCGAGGAGCTGGAGCCTGTGGCCACTACTACAGGTGGGTGGCCAAGGATGTTTAGCAGGGTCTAGGTGGGACTAGCCACTGAAGTTTAGGGCAGGTGGACAGACAGAGATAATAAATTGGTAAGAGCATGCTTTTCCAGGCAGGAGACAGTAATGCCCAGCAATTGTGCCAAGAAGGCAAGTTATAAAGGATCAAACTGTGTGTGTGTGTGTGTGTGTGTGTGTGTGTGTGTGTGTGTGTGTGTGTGTGTGTGTGTGTGTTTTATCCACAGATTCAAGGGAAGCTGGGAGGGCTGCTGATAGCAAGGTCTCCTCCCAGAGCAAAGGCAGGTAGATTAAAACTACATGCAACAATATTGATTTTAATAAACCCACTAAACCTGAAACTAATAACAGCAAAAGAATGATTTGATTATTTCCATAAGATCTGTGTAGCTAGAGAGGGCTTTGCTCTTTAGAAACACTATTTGGTGTTTTGGATAAATTTTATTAGGAGCTATTTTGTATTTTAAGTATAAATTTCACAAATGCAAATGCTTCATAAAATATAATCCTCTGGGGTAATTAGTACAGTGGTCTTAGTGTATGAAGTAGGAAGAGACTGTGTTAGGGTGTTTTATGAATTCTTCATACCCAGATTACTTAGAATGAAATTTTATTTATCTCTTAATGTTCCCTGTGAATATAATTTTGTAAAGATCAAGTTCAAAAGTTACTTATGTTGAAAGTGTTCTAAATCTCTAATTGGCATGAAACAAATTCACAGGTTGGAAACCAGCATTACAGTGGAAATGACTGAACCATTTAACAGGTTATAAGAAAACACCAAATGTTTCTTAAATGCCCTTCTTAGGAGGTCAATCACAACCCATAGGGTGTCATAATTCTTCCCACTTCTGGTTGTCAAAATATCTTTTACGATGTTTTTGGCACATTGATCTCATCTATTTGTTTAGCTGGCAAAATACCTAATCACTGTGTTTTCAGTCCAGTCTATTCTTAATGTGCCCTATATTCTGGCATAGAAAAAGGAACAACTAAATGAATCTGAAAGACCAGAGAAACCTAAGTTGTGCTTATGGGCTAAGTCTGAGGGGCAAATGGCAGCTCTCCAGGCACCTGAACACTGAGGTTTTGAAACACGTCTTCTGTAGGCTATGCTCACAGGCAAGCAGAATGATTCTTTCTTGCTGCTTTGGTATGTGTTTTACTGTGGGATGACATTTACAAGTAAATTGGTCTTTTACTTATGAATACAGTGACAATTACATAGCATCACTGACTCCATTTTGAACTCTCTCCTGAAACACATGCTGTAACTTAGACAAGTGGCTGACCAAGAAACAACCTTGGCAAACATACACCAATTTCATAAATAACTGAACTTTCCCCTCTAAAATTAGCCTGTGACAAGATAATAGCCCTTTGCTGTACAAATACAGGTACCTTCACACTGTCTTCCAACGTGCAAGATGAGCATTTTCCTTAGAGACACTGGCTGCCACATGCTCTCCCAGAATGAACAGTCCTATGCTTCTTGGGAGCATTGTAGATAACTGTGTGTCTCCTTGGAGGGGACCTTCCTGGTTAATTTGGATCAATTCTTTGGTGGAGATGTACTTTCTGGTTTATTCCTACTCTTCTTGACAGTAATTTTATTTGACTTATTTTGACTGCAATTTCATTTTCCTTTTATGTATCTTTGTCTTCATCTGCTTTGGAGTATATTAGAATAAGTTGGTAAGCTCAGAACAACCTTTGTTTCACCTGATTTATGATTCAGTTAGGGAATGAAGTACCTGTTCTTCTTAGAATTGATAATCCTTGAACTTAAATCATTGCCTGGTATGAGAAAAATATACCATGCTTATCTGATCAGTGTGAAACCATGCTACTTAGTTGAGACTATATTCTTGAGTGAGAGTCTACCCATGAAGACTTGCTGCATGGGAAAGGCACTCTCTGCATACTGTTAGAAGGACTGGTTGAACATATAGACTAACTGCCTTCTAATAAACTAATAAGATATCACCTTTGAACCTATGATCAACAGGAGGTTCTTAACAATGCAAAGAATAAACTTTGGCTAAGACAATAATGTTTATGAGAAAACGCTGTAATGTTATAGGGAACATTAATCACTGCCCTTTATTAAGTGATTAACAAATTCTAGGAGGATTTTGTGCTCGGCACCATTGTGATTTTTAAATCTTCATCACTCTCATAAGTTTAATCTCATTTGTTCATATTTTCCTCATTCAAAGATAAGATTAGGAATGCAATTTAATCTACTTGCTAAAAATTATGTGGTTAAAATGCAACTAGTTTTATGTCAATTCTCACAGTGTGTTTATCAATGCTATAACTTGTCACTCGGAAGTATTTAAAATTGAGAAGAATACAAATGAAAAAAAAGCTTTTGTAAGGTTCTTGTTTCCATTCAGGAAATTGTACAAGTAATTTTAGGTACTATTCACAAAATTAAGGATTCATGTAGCAAATTACTAAAGAAGGAGGAAGAGGAGGAAGACTAAGGAGGAGGACAGGGAGGAGAAGGAGGAGGAACAGGAGCAGAAGGAACAGAGAAAAAGGAAGGAAAGAGAAGGGGCGGAAGAAGAAAAAGGAAGGGCAAGAGGAACAGGAATAGGAGGAACCAAAGAAATGGGCTGGAGGAGGAAGAGGAAGGAGAATATGATAAATAGAAAAAGAAGAAAAGGAAAGGAAGGAAGAGAGGAATTGGAGGAAGAAATACTGGAAGCTCTGTGGTTAAGATCACTGGCTACTCTTCCTGAGGACCTGGGTTTGATTCTCATCAAGAAATGGCGACTCTTCAACTGTCTCAAATCTAGTTCCATGGGATTCAAAGCCCTCTCTGGTCTCTGAGGACACCATCTACACATGCAGTGCACAGGCATGCATGCAGGCAAAACACTCATACACATGATAAAAAACCCTTTTTAAAAGAATAAAACAACAAAAGTAAAAAAAAAAAAAAAAAAAAAGAAAAGAAAAGAAAAGAAAAAAGAAAGGAATAATGCAACACTAACACTAAAAGCTGGTAGCCAACCCTAGAGAGACCAGAAAGAATGAAATGGAGAATGTTAGGTGAAGAAGAGATGAGACTTTACGTAAACAAGCAGCAAGATAATAAATTGAAGCCAAGTACTGCAGTAAGGACAGACAGGAACATGACACATAACTTGAATGTCACTTTGAAATTGGAGCTCAGAGATTTCAGAATTCAAATCTCTAATAAGCCCAAAATTTTTGTAAAAGAAAGAAAAAAATCTGATATTGTAAAAAAAATTAGTTGTAAGAAGTTTGTGTTAAAACAGAGTGAAATAATTTTTCAAAAAGTTTAAAATTGAACATGAGAATTTGAATATAGAAGTGTTTTATCTTGTTTAAATACACAAACATTTCTGATCACATCTTCACATAGTACAGCATAACTGTTCTTAAAGAAACCATTTTCATGAGGAAACATAAAACAATGGGCAATTTATTCCATCTAGCTTTATTACAGCTACATCATTAAACACATAAAGGATTTTGCACTTGCTTAATAAGGAATTTACACTTTTGTGGAGACAAATTCTAGTTGACATTTAATTTCCCATGATTTGCTTTATAAACAATAAAAGATAATTATATTCCAGAGAATATTTTAGTGCCACTTATATTTTAAACCCTTTTTGTTTAATAACATTAAAAATTTGATGACTTGTACACAGAATTAATCCACATATCCTATACTAATTGATCACAGCCATGTGGCTTTTTTGTGTTGGTTGGATGGAATACTCATTTTTTTGAAAGCGATAAATCAGAGATTTAAATAGTTTTTCTACAGAGTGAGATACATTTCCCAGGAAGACATCATAAAGAGAAAGAAGTTTAAAATGTCTTCATATCACAGTCATATGTTACCTGTTGGACCCACCACCAGATCAACTAAGGTTTACCAAAGCGGACATTGACAAGGGCTTTCACACAAATATATGACACTTCTTTATTCCCCAGCATTTAAGAAAGTTGCTTCTTTTTTATGTGCTTGAAAATGGATTTCGACAGCAGATTCCAAGGAACAATTCTAAGTATTATTTCTATAGAGAGACCATCATTAGATTTATGCCTATTTGCATTTAAGGTATATTTACTTACCAGTGGCTATCCCCTGTGAATAACTGTACTTTGTCATGTCATACTGCTGAACAAAGTACACTCACATTGGACTCCACTAATACTTCAGGGTTCTCTCTGAAGTAATTTCCTCATCACGATACCTCATTAATGACTTTATCTCCCCAAGATTCAGTCTAGTCATTATAGCATGGGAAAGGGATGCTGACAAAAGCAATTTGCAAAGCTTAAATGCATTACTGTATCTGAAATGCCTACTACAGAAGTTGGCACACAGAAGGGGATCATCTAAAGGCACACAATAAATGTATACAATTTATTTCTTCAAGATTATATTGGCAAGGTCTGCATGGCTCTGGGTTTTTCAAAATCACCCTACCCATCCCCTGCTCTTTCTCTTGGTGCAAGTGGAAGCATGTTCATCAGAGAGTCAATTCTACCTATGGCCTCTGATGAGATTCCCATTTCTTTACTGTCCAGATAAAAGTTTAGAATAGAAAGCTGAAATACCTTTCCTTGCCCTTTGTGATGGCCCCTGCCCACTCCTGTAACAAAAGACAAGTCAAAAACAGCAAAAAGTGCGTGGTAAATTTATTTGATTAGTGTTTTATAAGAAACAGATTGAAGAACCAGAGAGAAGTATCTACTCTTTTAAAAGATTTATTTATTTTATCTTATGTCTATAAGTGCTTTGCCTGCATGTATGTATATACACCACATATAAACCCAGTGCAAACGGGGTTCAGAAAATAGTGTCAAATACCCTAGAACTAAATTTTCAGATGGTTGTGAGTTCCACCAAGTGGATGCTAGGAACCAAATCCAGCCCCCTCTGCAAAAACAACAAAGTGTTTTTAACTGCTGATCCATCTCCCTGTTCTCTTAAACTGTCTACTTTGTATGTGTAAGCTTTGTGATTGGATAAAGCGATTTTATCTAATATAGCTCACATGTAACAAGACCAGGCTTTGCAAAATCTTCTACCCCTTTTTTATAGTTCACATTCCTTCCAGGCTGGGGCAGTGCACCTTCTGGAAGGAGAGTCTTGTAATCAGACAAGGTGGCTCAGGGAGGATTTTTGTGGCTGGGTCCTATGCAGAAGGTCAAGGAAAGGTTAAAGGAATGTTCATGTCTTGATAGCATACTTGGTGAAAGAGTTCTAGTTTCTGTGACTTAGAGATGAGGAATTATGGTTTCTGTGACCCACTTTAGTGGGAAATTGAGCATAGGATCAGTGAGGCAAGAGGGCAGAGACCTGAGTGTTACTTACTGGACTGTTGGATATCCTGTCCAAAGTTTTCATCATAAAAAGCTACCCTACCTGGGTCATCCTTTAAGGATATACCTTAAGACTAGCTCTGGGGTCTCATTTAATGATACAATCCCAAGACCAAGGATCAAGACATTAAAAGTGGGACTCTGCTCTGTGTTGAATCTTGAGACATTCATGAGTCCTGGGTTGGATCCTGATGTAGCCATGGGTTCTCACAGAGCTCTGGTTTGTGACTCAGATGCTGAATGATCCATTTTCTCCTCCTTGGTTTAATTCTGGAGCCCATTCCTTCCACAAGTAATCAGCTAAAATTGTTTTCCTGTAACTAACAAGGCACTATTTAACACATAAATGAAACTTCAGAAATTAACACTTGGTGATATTAATAGAATATCACTTCGTATTGTTCAAAGCAGCAGTCCCCAAAATGCAGTAGGAGAAGATGCATTTGTGTAGGAGTTCTCAACCTTCCTAATTCTGCAACTTTTTAATACAGTTCTTCGTTTTGTGATGACCCATAAAATAATTTGTGTTGTTACTTTATAACTGTAATTTTGTTACTGTTATGAATCATAATGTAAATATCTATATTTCAGAAGGTCTTAAGCAACCCCTGTGAAAGGGTTGTTTGAGTCCCAAAGGGATTGTGACCCACAAGTTGAGAACTACTGGTCTATGGCAGAGTGTCAGGAGCTTCTGTAAGTGTTTGGAGACATTCATTCTCTTGGGATTACCATGTTGTAGTGTTAATACAGCTAACAGAGGTGCCAATACAGCTAAGAGAGGCACATATATGATGCCATCAGCCTCAAACAAAGCCACAGAGATTTGGAAGAGGAAACCTCACAATGAAGAAGGCTTCATCGAGACTCTGTCACTGAACTAGTGTGTTATCACTAGTTATCAGATAGAGAGGTAAGAAGCAAGTTTCTAGACAGATACCAAATACAAAAGTTAAGTCAGGATCAGATAAACCATCTAAACAGTCCCATAACACCTAAAGAAATAGAAACAATCATTAACAGTCTTCCAACCAAATAAAGCCCAGGACCAGATGGGTTCAGTGCAGAATTCTATTAGACCTACACAAAAGACCTAATACCAATACTCTTCAAACTATTCCAGAAAATGGAAACAGAAGGACACCACCCAATTCATTCTATGAGGCCATAATTACACTGATACCAAAACCTCACAAAGACTCAACTAAAAAAGAAAACTTCAGATCAATTTCCCTTATGAATATCGATGCAAAAATACTCAATAAAATTCTCGCAAACTGAATCCAAGAACACATTAAAATGATCATTCACCATGATCAAGTTGGCTTCGTCCCAGGAATGCAGGGATGGTTCAATACCCGGAAATCCATCAATGTAATCCACTACATAAACAAACTCAAAGAAGAAAACCACATAGTCATTTCATTAGATGCTGAAAAAGCATTTGACAAAATTCAACATCCCTTCATGATAAAGATCTTGGAAAGATCAGGAATTCAAGAACCATACCTAAACATAGTAAAAGTAATATACAGCAAACCAGTGGCCATCATCAAACTAAATGGAAAGAAACTTGAAGCAAGCCAACTAAAATCAGGGACTAAACAAGGCTGTCCACTCTCTCCCTACCTGTTCAATATAGTAATTGAAGTTCTAGCTAGAGCAATTAGAAAACAAAAGGAGGTCAAAGGAATACAAATTGGAAAGGAAGAAATCAAAGTATCACTATTTGCAGATGATATGATGGTATACTTAAATGACCCGAAAAACTTCACCAGAGCTAGAGCTGATAAACAACTTCAGCAAAGTGGCTGGATACAAAATTAACTCAAACAAATCAGTAGCCTTCCTATACTCGAAGGATGAACAGGCTGAGAAAGACATTAGGCAAATGACACCCTTCACAACTGTCACAAACAATATAAAGTATCTTGGTGTGACTCTAACAAAACAAGTGAAAGATCTGTATGACAAGAACTTCAAGTCTCTGAAGACAGAAATAGAAGAAGACCTCAGAAGATGGAAAGATCCCCCATGCTCATGGATTGGCAGGATTAATATAGTAAAAATGGCTATCCTGCCAAAAGCAATCTACAGATTCAATGCAATCCCCATCAAAATTCCAACTCAATTCTTCATAGACTTAGAAAGAGCAATTCTCAAATTCATATGGAAAAACAAAAAACCCAAGATAGCAAAAGCTATTCTCAACAACACAATAACTTCTGGAGGAATCAGCATCCCTGACCTCAAGCTGCACTACAACTACAGAGCAGTAGTGATAAAAAAAACTGCATGGTATTGGTACAGTGACAGGCAGGCAGATCAATGGAATAGAACTGAAGACCCAGAAATGAACCCACACACCTATGGTCACTTGATCTTTGACAAAGAAGCAACACCATCCAGTGCAAAAAAGACAGCATTTTCAACAAATGGTGCTGGTTCAACTGGCAGTCTACATCCATTCCTATCTCCCTGTACAAAGTTCAAGTCTAAGTGAATCAAGGACCTCCACATAAAACCAGATACACTGTGTCTAATAGAAGAGAAAGTGACGAAAAGTATGGAACACATGGGCACAGGGGAAAAGTTCCTGAACAGAACACCAATGGCTTATGCTCTAAGATCAAGAATTGACAAATAGGATCTCTTGAAATTACAAAGCTTCTGTAAGGCAAAGGATACTGTAAATAGGACAAAACGGCAACCAACAGATTGGGAAAAGATCTTTACCAATCCTACATCTGATAGAGGGCTAATATCCAATATATACAAAAAACTCAAGAAGTTAGACTGCATAGATCCAAATAACCCTATCAAAAAATGGGGAACAGAGCTAAACAGAGAATTCTCAACTGAGGAAACTCGAAGGGCTGAGAAGTACCTAAAGAAATGTTCAACATCCTTAGTCATCAGGGAAATGCAAATCAAAACAACTCTGAGATTCCACCTCACACCAGTCAGAATGGCTAAGATCAAAACCTCAGGTGACAGCAGATGCAAGGATATGGAGAAAGAGGAAC
>CM052702.1:30838594-30908132 GCA_028551405.1 Uromys caudimaculatus | reverse complement strand
ACCTAGATGTCCCTCAGCAGAGGAATGGATGCAGGAAATGTGGTACATTTACACAATGGAATACTACTCAGCTATAAAAAACAATGACTTAATGAAATTTGCAGGCAAATGGATGGAACTTGAAAATATCATCCTGAGCGAGGTAACTCAGTGACAAAAGAATGAACATGGTGTGTACTCACTGATAAGTGGATATTAGCCCAAAAAGTTCGGAATACCCAAGATTCAATTCATAGTAATTGTTGGACTGAGTGTGGGTTCCCAGATGGAGGAGTTGGAGAAGGGACTGAAGGAGCTGAGGGAGTTTGCAGCCCCATGGAGGGAACAACAGTGTCAACTGGCCTGACCCCAGGTGCTCCCAGAGCCAGGACCACCAAAGAATACACATGGAGGGACCCATGGTGCTGGTCACATATGTGGCAGAAGAGGGCCTTGTTGGCCATCAGGGGGAGGAGAGGCCCTTGGACCTGAGGGTGTTAGATGCCCCAGTATAGGGGAATGCCAGGGAGGCAAGATGGGTGTGGGTAGGTGGGTGGGGGAATACCCTTATAGAGGCAGGGGGAGGGGTGATGGGATAGGGGGGTTTCAAATGGGAGACCTGGAAAGGGGAAAACATTTGAAATGTAAATAAAGTATCAAAAATAAAAATAAAAATAAAGTTAAAAAAAAGAAGCAATGATGCTTAAATGAGTAAGAATGAGGGAAAATAGAGCCTATCCCACCAAGGACACTGCTGACTTTGATTTGGGTGTTAGTAAAAGCAGTGGAAGATTTTAGCTGAAAGTTTTGGTTTGGGGATGTAGGTCAGTGGCAGAATGCTTGCTGGAATGCATGAGTCAAATAAAGGTCTTGAATATGAACAAACATACTTTAACTCAAAAGACAATGAAGAGGCATTTGCTCATTGAGAGACCTGCAAATGAACCTATGTTTTACAGAGAGAGGGTTATTGGTAGGATTTAGAGTAAGTTTGGAGAAAATGATTCAGAGTAGATATTTTAATTACTCCAATGGAAAGCATGAAGTTAGAATGTACAGATGACATCAAAACAGGGCATAAGTAAATCATAGCTAGTTAGAATCTGTCTACCATCTACATATGATGTTCCTGTAAGATGTCAAGCATCAGTGACTGAAAGAATGGTGAAATTCTCTATAGAGAATAGATGATAAAGTAGAATGATTAGAACTGGATTATAGTAAACGTCGTGTGGCTATATTGTCTTTCTCAACATATCTAGTTAGGATTCCTCATCCTCTCTCAGGTGATAATCCAGAGCTACAACCCCTATATGGCAAAGGAAGTGGGAGGAATGATGTAGGCGGTGTGGTACTAGGATGCTGCACCTGGAATGATTGACACTATGCACTGTGATACTGTGACAGTCTATCTGAAAACCAAACCGCTCTGGGCTGCTTATCCGGAGGAACCCTTTGCTCTATGCCCAGGCTCTTCCTGCAGGCCATGTTTCTTGGCTTTTCATTCCCAGCTGACATCAACACAGAAACAGAAAGGACATCACAGATTCATAAATCACCAGGCTGAAGCTCACAGGAAACGTCTTCTATGCCAGTGCTGGGAGCAATTAAACATAATATCAAAATAATTGTGGAAAAACGTTCCACTTGAGGTATATCTTTAGTATGAAAACCCAGTATCATTTGCCTTTATTGAAACTTAAGTCAAAACACCTGAGCCATGTTAGCAATAATTTTTAACAAAATTAACTTGTACATATCTATGATCATCAAATGTATCCCCAGCCAAAGATACCTAAAGAAAAGGTTTTGTTTAATGTCTCTTCACTTTAAATTGTTAAGTAAGTTTCAAAGATTTGTAAATTAATTAAATGTTTGAATTATACATCTACTATGAGCCGTATAATTTTTACTAATGAAAACTATTTGTAAACCAATTAAACAAAAGCTGAAACCCCACCCCTTTCTTTTCTGGGTCAGGTCTTAGGAAATTGCCTGGGAAAACCTTGAACTTGCCATCTTCCTGCTTCAGCCTGCTAAGTAATTACTGGAATTAGAATTCACACGACTTAGCCATCTATATTAGAAACACTTTTAGTAGAGAAAACAACCTATCTAGAAGTTCAGAGATAAACACTGCTTCTCCTGGTAACATAAACTTTAGCAAAAAACACATGGACTATTGAATTATAGCATTACTAAATGTTTAATAATGCCTAAATTCCCTTCTCAAGTATTTCTGAATTCTCCTTGTTCTGTGTAAAGACAAATGACTCCCTGAGATTTCAAATATTGAGAAGTTCCGCTTTTGTTTTTAGATCGCAAATGATGTGGTATGGTTCTTTCTGCACCGTATCTGCTACTATGCCACTCTTGACTAACCATCTGAATCAGAAACAAACTTGATATATTCCAGTGCTTTGATGTAAGACCTTCATTGGTAATTAGTAGATGAGCCAGTTTGTGTTTGCAATATTCACCAGTGTTCCCAAGCTGCAAAATCGAAGAGTCGGGATTTGGGTTCAGGTTCTTTATTAGCTCCAGAGTTCTTCAGATAATAGTAATGTTATTGATGGTAAAACAATTAAAGCAAGCAAGAAGTTTCTCTTTGTAGCAAACAAGATGCCATCACAGAAACTATACTGGTCAAAATTCAGAGAAGGACTGACCCCAGGGTACTCAGGCCCAGTGGATACATCTGCAACACCACTCCTGTACCTAACTCTCAGAGTGGAAGATTGTAAGACTCAAAGAACTGGGAAATCTGCCTTGAGATTTTATCTTCTAGAAATGACAGGGAAGCTTCACCCAAACTCTGCAACATTAAAGCTATTGAAACAAGACCAAAACCTGTTTTGAAAACACTAATATACATGCTAACATGGAAGAGGAAAATCTCAAAGACCCTTAACCCTCGTCTACAGGCAGCTGGTGACTACTGACAGATGAGCCATCTAATACCAAGGAGTCAAAACCAAAATATGCATGTACAAGCACCATTAAACAGGCTCAGCATGTTTATATACACACGTGTGTGTGTGTGTGTGTGTGTGATATAAAAAGAAAAAGCTATGAATTTGAGGGGATATGGAAATGGTTGTAGGGAAGAAATGGATGCAAAAAATGATGCATTTACATTTTAATTAAAATTTTAAAATTAACAAAAATGAGTTGTTGCTGACAAAGTGTAAACAAATTGAAAGGAAATGGGACCCAATTTGTCGCTGGAGTTTTGTAGAGCAGTTGGAAGAATTTGCATTTATTACAAAATGTGCTTTCCTATGATGACACAAGTTTCCTACAAAGAATGCCATTACTGCCTCCTTCAAAGGTTTCCCACAATTCCACACCAGTCACAACCCAGCAAGTTCACACACTGCATGAAGCTCGGAAGGCAGCTTCGGTTTTACCCTCAGTTTCTCTGGGAGCTTTCATTGCCTTGTGTGAGGAACAGACATGCTTCTCTGTTTTTAAATTGGGCACTAAAGAATTTGGGTTGATTTAACCACAGTTGGAGAGCACACTCAAAATAAATTTGATCAGGAACATAATGAGATATTTCAGAAGAATTCATCAGTCAATCATGTGGAGACTCAAATCTAAGCCAGCCTCACTCAGTTTACAAGCAGAAATCAAGAGAGGAGTTGAAGCTTGCACAGGTAAGGGACAGAGTAAAGACAGGAAAGAAAGCAATTTGGGCACATAATTGGCTTGCATTGGCAACTGATTGGATATCAGGAATTTCTGACTAGCCTCCAGTTTATTCAATTTAGCGCCATCCCGTTTTCCAGGGATTCAGGTCTCCGCAGCTGCACAATTTCTAATTTATTTCAGCAGTGGCTGTTCCTGCACTTCAGCACACCATATGTGGTCCTCTCGGTTTTCTGATGCTAGAGAAATGGGGATTTTAGTCACATCTCCTTATCATTCCCGTCCTTCCCCCTAGCCCCCCACGCCTTGCCTTCTTCCCTGAAGGACAAGGCCATTTACAGTAACTTTTTGCACTTTTGCTTCCATTCAAACTGTCAAAGAGTTTTCTGCCTTAGGAGCTCCATTACTCTTCTTGCTCCACCATGTGAGTCTGGTACCACACTGGGATGCTGCCATTCTGCCCTTATTTACAATAATTCAGCAAACATTTGGCTTTAGCTATAAATCAATGACAAACACTCCAAGCTTCGTAGAGAAATTGACTCTTTTTTTTCTCATTGTTTTTTTGGTTATTTTATTTATTTACACTTCAAATGTTATCCCCCTTCCTAGATTCCCCTCCACAAACCCCTCAGCATAACAAACTAGGGAGCTGACTCTCCCAGAAACAAGAGACTGAACGAAGCCACTATCAGTTGTCTCCAGACTTGTGTTGGAAGGTCCTGTCTTATCATGTATACAAGGAGCCTTGATAGGTGGGTTCATTGTCATGGCCTAAATGTCTTGGGTACCAAAGCAGGGGAAGAGTTTACCTTAGTTGCCCTCATTTCTGAAGTCAAATGAAAGTAATTCTGCTTCTCAGAACATTGCTGCAGGCCTCTCTAAAACCAGCTGTAGAGAGTAATTTTGGAAAGATTAGATTTGCATTCCTAGGAAATACAACTTGAGGGCTTGAAATAAAACCATTTTGTATATTCATTCATTCATGAAAGCCACCACCCAGTTCCAGGTCTGCTTATCATTTTTAGACTTTTATTTTTGATACTGTCTCACTGTGTGTCACTGGCAAGCCTGGAGCTCATTATGTAGACCAGGTTTGCGTCAAGCTTCTGGTGATGATCGTCCAGCATCTGCCTTTACAGTGCTGAAATTACAGACAGGCACCACCACGCACAGCAGATATTTTAATCTGTGGAAATTAATTTATTACAAAATTTGCAGTGTTCTATTATTTAAGCTTTTTATATGAGTCACATTTTCCACTCTATCTTCATTTCTAAGACTGATATTGCATGGTGCTATAAATCAACTTTATGGATTCTCCCCTTACAAACCTGTTGGGTGCCCAGTATTACCCACTTCCCAAGTGGAGACCACTAGAGAATGTAGACAGAGGTCACAGCTTGTGAATGACAGAGCCACACTTAACCAAGAACAAGTCTTCACTCATCTCTGCTGTCATTGCAAAGGTCAAAGGAAGAAAGATATTCTATATGTAATATTAGAAGTAGTTGAAACAGAGATGGTCTTTTGCTGGGTTTAAATGGTCTTTTTCTGTAGTAATAAACCATTTCTAAGCTTCTGATATATTACAGGAAGATTTTTTTATTGAAAGAAGTATTAAATGATCACTGTTTCATGGAGAAATAACTCTTGGATAAAAACTGGAGTTCAGGAAAGACTATTTATCTTCTTATAGTATAAACCCATGCACATCTTAGCTCTGGAGCCTGAAAATCAGGCGTATTGGGTTTACCAAAGATTTAAAAATAAATAGCAATGCCAAAGACTGGCAGCATGGGTGGGGTGGAAGGGAGATGTCAATGAGTTTTGTCTTTAGTACCAAAATAATTGCTAGGAATCAATCATGGTGCAGCCTGTGTAGTAAATAATACCATCTTCAGTGGTCAGTGGACCATAAAAGCCATCAGCCCTGTTGAGAGCTGATAGAAATTGGAAGAGATTTTCATTATAACATCCCTAGAATAGCACAGCTTCAAAAAAGTAAAAAGATTAGCAATGCAGCAAAGAAAAGCCCAGTTCACTATTCTCTTCCACATTTGCTAAGTTTTCCATTTGAGTTTTACCCGAATTACTAAGAAGCTAGTAACAGCTGAGAGACAATGCCAGGATGGGAGTATTGTCAGCCCCTCTCCTTTGCTCAGTTCCAAGGTAGAGAAAATGAGCTTTATGTACATCTAAGAGGATTGTGCTAAATGATTAATTAAAGGGGGGAGGGATTACACAAATTAAGTATGTGGGAGAATTTCTGTCTATAAATAAACATTTCCTTAAAATTGTTTTAATACAGGTCAGGAATTGGGTTTGCCACAGTTTAGAATAGGGCTGATCCTCAAAGATCCCATGTGGTGCAAGCTTGGTCTCCAGTGACCATATTGAAGAAATAAAATCTTAAAGCTGGAACCTAGTGAGTGGTGTTCAGGACATGGAGGCGCTGGCCTGTGTAGACATTCAGGTAGCTGTTGTAATAATTAATGTGGTTGTTATTAGTTATATCCCACAAATGTGAATTCTACACAAGCATTCCACTGGCTGGCCTCTTTGCTCTGCAATTCTCTGTATGGTCTGACTGTGATAACATCATTAGATCTACCTTATTAGAGGCCACATGGGTGGTACTTCCCAATCTTTCTGTCTCTACAACTGCTAGCTAAATAATTCCCCTTTGCTCTACAAGTATCCCAATCTTGGGTATTTTGTTAGAACAATGGAAAAAAAATAACTACTAGTCATCCATATTAGTTTGAGGGAGTTTCCTTGTGCAGATTTTAAACACTTGATGCCTCATCTGCACCTTATTACAGGAAGGCCAAAGGCCCTTCTTGGTAAGGATCTTCATTTTATTCCAAAACATTCTTGCTTGACATTGTAAGAGTATGACTTAAAGCCCATGGAAGGAACCTAACCCACAAGAAGGGACTGAGAAATGATATCTCTTTGGTGGGCTTCCTTACCCCTTCCACTTTGGGAGCTGCTTAAAAAATAAATGATAATGTATTGTGTATACAGTTATTATCATTTGAAAAGATAAACCTCACAAAACTGTAGTGAAAATGAAATCGAAAAGCTACAAATGTGGCCCTAATTTTAAAAAAAATAATTTTATTTTGGTATCATATTGTTATTCTGTTACTATACATTTCTCTTTGTATTATGTAAGTGACTGGTTGGCTTACAGAGGAAACTGAGTAGGTCATTAGGTCAAATGAATCAGGCAGAAAATCTACAGCTAAGAAATAAAATTATGGCATTATCTTATATGAGGATAGCAAAGGAAATACACTGACCAAAGAGCAAGCCTGACCTGTGCCCCTGGTCTGGTGCATGTGTTATCGATGGCATGATGCCTTTGCCCCTGCTCTGGTGCATGCGTTATTGATGGCATGATGCCTTTAGCCTCTGCAAGGGCATCCTTATTATTTGGGCTTTATTTAGCACAACCATCTTTTATTGGGTTTAAAAGGTCGATGTGATCTCAGGTTTTTTCTGTGTTCTCTCCTTTCTTGGGCCACTGAAGATGGCTTGTTTCTTAGATTCTTTTACTCAAAAATATTTATTCTCTCAAAGATAGTTTCTGAACACAAATGATGCTTCACAAACACAATGTTCTAGTGCTCTGCTGATTTATATGATGAAAGCTTTAACATGCGTGCATATTTATCTGCTTCAGAACATGGCTGCCGCCCTTCACTGTTCACAGCAGCCTGTTCAGAGTGCTGTCAAAAGCAGTAGGAAGACATAGTATGTCCACTTCAGGTTTCATTTTTTGTCAGAGAAAAACAAGTTTGTCTCTGATATACATATACTATTTAGTAACTGAACTCAGACTGGAACCTAATGAACACTTGGTTCTCAATGAGCTCAAAGCTGTAGATATATCAGTTCATGTTCCTCTTTGTTACCCAGTCACTAAGTCATTGGAAAAGGTTTTGGATATTCTTGGAAAACATGGACAGGAAGCTGGTATCGATGCTCTGACTTCCCATCGATGAGACAATTCAAGTGTCTTGTGTACACAATAAGTGTGTGGATAGTTATCTTTCACTTCTAACACACTTTGCCAACACCCCATAACCAGTGATTGGCCCATATGGACTCCAGCTCCAAACTACAAATGCTGCCACTTCTGAAACCAAGCCAGATAAATCTGCTATAGTAAGGATGAGTGGCCATGTGTTCAAGGATGAGCTGTCTGCCTGTGTTGTGTGGGAAGCAGGTGAAACCTTTTAGAGCTGGTGCCAAATAGATGAAGTTACAGCACTGTTGATATGTCCTGGAAAGGGTGGGAGGGGCCTTCCTGTCTCTTTGTTTTTGCTTTCTGGCCACCATGACTTGAGCAGACTTTGGATGCTACATACTGTCACAGTATAGTGCCATGATAGAACCAAAACAGCAATGGGGCAATTCAACTACCACCTGACAACTCTGGAACTGTGAGCCTAACTAGTCCTTTCCTGTTGTAAATATCTTATCTCAGTGTCTGGTCACAGTAATGGGAACTGGACTACACATCTTTTACTTCCAACTGGGATGCTACTGGCACTCCTTAGGTGGGATGTCACTCCTCTGTCCACAGCCTGGTTGGGTCCTTTGGATATTTCTTAGTGTGTTATCATTAAGATAAGACTTCATCTGGTCCTTGCATGGTCTCTATTACTGAGGTTTGCTTCCCATTATGTCCCAGTTGGAGAAATCTTCAGTTTTTGGAAATATTCGTATATGTCTTAAAGATTTGACTCAACATCTATCCCTGCCATCATCCTTGATGACTTAGGCACTCATGTCAGGATTTCAAAGCTTACTACCTCACAGTTTCTTCCAGTTACAAATTCTCATGGCCATACCCCCAAACTGGCCATCCTCTGGGAGCTCTCATCTTTAAGATGCTTTAATATCACCAATATGTTAATTAACAAGCTTATTGATTCCCACTTCCTAGACACCTTTATGGAGATACTTGCCTGCCACACTTTTCTCTTTCCACCATACTGTAGCTATTTTGAGTAAAACATTCATTTTGAATAGGGGTAAAATAATGTTTAAGTTCCCAAGACCTCCATGGGTACTGACATCCTGCTTGGGAGAGAGAGATACAGAGAGAGAGAGAGACAGACAGACAGAGAAAGAGATGGGGGGATCCTAGTTGGCAAGTTGAGACATGAATGCTGGGCAAGTCACCTTACTACAGTTGAATACACCAGCCAACACAATGTAAGAACAGGATAAGTGTACCTCATAGAAAAAGGTTCCTAAGGAAGTCCTCTATCCCTGACTCCTGACTGATGAAAAAAATTATAACTGTAACTTGGCACGGATGTTTGTGGTTTTCATGCTTAAAATCTTTGTAACATTCTGGGTTGGCTCACAGTTCAGCATCCGAGTCTGTTCTGCAACCCTGATCAATACATAGCAGCATGATTACAATAAATTGTTGTCATCTGGACTGATCTGGTATTTGAGTTGTGGATCTAAGAGGACCCCATCACAACACTCTTCAACACATTCTTCAGTTCCTAGGGCTCTGAGGCTTTCTCTTGCTCTGGTCTTGTAGCTTTTCCCATATAGCCTGGATCTCTTCTGATGATTGTCACCATTTTTACTCTACTTGTAAAACATTAGGTTTTTCTCATTAAATATTCAAACTAGTAAATCTTTTTATTGATATATATTAATTATACTTAGCCATGAGTTTCATACAGATAGTTTAATACAAGGATCATCTTTTCTCCCTTCCTTCTGATAGTGATCTTTGTTCTTCTGTAGTGTTTCCTTTCTTTTGTGTCATACGTACATACCTGATTTTACATATGAGTCTAGAATCTAGGATTCATAAATGAGCAAAAAAGGTCCAATATTTCATCTTTCTGACCCTGACTTAATTCACTTAATAGGGTAACTTGCAGCTGTAACTATTTTAACATAACTGGTAAACCATCAGAAGCCACATTATTAATTTTGAAATGAATTAATGCTATAAATATTGGTTGAGTTTGAATGGACAAGTTGTTGTTCTACTTGTTAACTTTCACAGATACTTCTTGGATGACTTTTAAAATAGGTATGTATCTGTTTGTGTTTAAGAGTGAAGAGATGTCATGATGTGCCTGGCAGAGAATCTCCTGGAACAGGAATGGAGAACATCTTCTTTATGCCAATTTCAGTTGCTTTGAGTGTGGGAGAAATTTTCATGAAGGGCACAGAACACAACTGGGCCACAATGAAGGACAGAGGATTAGGGAAGCAGATACTTGGGAGTACTTTCCAGTGGTGTCTGGCTTGCATATATTCAGCCTTCTGATTTCAACTGAAGCAGAACCTCTTCAAAGACAACCCACTGCCAAGCTTGGTTAGCTCTTCCCACTATATATCCTCCATGCTAATGACTAATTAGAGCAGCAACTCTGCTTTAAACAATATGCTTTCCTAAGGAGACATCACCTGAGGCACTCACCACACCACCTGTACTTGGTTAGGTTTATCTGCCACAGAGAGAGTAAGCCAAATAAGGTTGCTTCCAATCATCACCTGCCAAAGTTTTCATATAGTCTTCCTGTCTAGCCAAACGTGGTCACTTACTCACGCCTATAAGGCCCCACATGTCTCAATTTTACTTCATCTAGCCCCAGAGCATCACCCTGGTCAGGCTAGCTTTTGTATTTTCTAGATATCTTAACACTAGCCCCGGCTGCTCTTGATTATTAACTCCATAGATCATACTCACATTCATCTATCAAAGCCCAGCCAAGGTCCTGGGCAGAGTCTTACTCAGACCAATCAGCAATCATTTCTCCATCTGCTGGATCCTGAGAGGTGAATAGAGACCTTCAGAGGAGGAACAGTGTGAGTATATAGACTCATTCTGAGGTGAGTGAATCTAGTTTTGCTTCTCCCCAAAACACTAACTGGAAAAACAGAAGAAAGAGTGGCAGTGCTTCAAAGTCAGTATTCTAATGTAGGGAGAGTTGATCCATGGAAATTTCTAATAATCCTGATGTTAACAACTTGCTAACATTGCAGCAAGCTTCGGCTAAGATGACTTAAAAACTGATTTCAAAAACAGCAAATCTGATAAAATCCCTTTATAACATATGTTTATTCTAGGGTTCTGCTCCTCTAGAGAACCTTGCCCTATATAATCAACATAATTCAGTAACATGAGTTGTAACCTTGGAGTTTATGGGTTGTGTGGTCTGTATGCTTTTGCGTGTTTCAATGACAGAGGAATATAGAATACTCAAGACTAACTGAAAACAATAAAATACAATAGGGATTAAAAACTCTGCCAAAATGAGAGTTCTTGTTTAATTGATACAAAAAAAAATTCCAATTTTTTTTATCGTAAGTGAAGATGATTTATGTATAATAATTAAAAATGTAGTAATGGCTATTTGTAGTTGAACATACTTATTGAGTCTAATTGATGCTATAATTTATGAGTACAATGTGAAAAAATTTGAGCCAACCAACTTCAATCCCTTCAAGGATACGTTATAGCTTATTTTCTGTTTCATTGTGCTTATTTGTTGTTCTTGTTGATTATTTTTTCTTTTTTCATTATCAGAGTTTGAGTATAAAGCCTTGTATGTATTGGGCTAGAGCTTCTGATGTTTTGAAACAGAATTTTCTTCCTTGTGTAGTCCAGGCTGGCCTTGAACTCTCAATTCCCTTGCCTCAGTTTTCTGAGCATGGGATTACAGATGCGACCCTCCATACCGAAAAATAGGAGTTTCTGTTTTTGATGTTGAGGAATGGACCTAGGTCCTTGTATATGCTAGTCAAATTTGCCAGGGAGCCACCGTACCTCTCCCATTTGAAATGCATTGCCAATAGTGTTTAAGTTCACAATGTTCTATCATTAATTACACTCAACATTGTGCAAAAGAATCTCATACCCAAGGAGACTATTCCTCCCAAGATTTTTAACTCACTGGCCATCATCTCCCCTGCCTCCAGCCCCAGGTTCTGGAACCAGCATTCCACACTTGGCTTCCATGAGTTTGACTGCTTTAGATTCTACATATAATTGGAAAATCAGTGGTATTGGCTTGTGAACATAAAGTAATAAAGAACTGTTGTGTGCTGTGTATAAAGTTAGCTTTGCAAAATGAAATGAGTTTGTTAAATAATGTGATAAGTGTACTTTGCATCAGTGCACTGTACACGTAAAAAGGTCAAGATGGCAAGATGCGTAGTTTATCACAATAATAAAGATTTGTAAAGTTCTTAAAACTCTATAAGCCTTGCTATTTTTGCTTTCTCCATAGTGAAAGCAAGAAATTCTGTTGTCATTTATCATAGTGGCTGAATAGTCTGGAACAATGCGGGCACAGAGTAGAAGCTAATATATATCATGTGACCAATTTAAATCTCTTGTAATCCTCATCATTATATGACATTCAGATAGTGTCTGCAGGCTGGTAGATTTTCCAGCTTGCCTGGTAGCAAAATTATCTGAAATGATTCTCAGGCCCAGCCCACCCTGCTGAGTCAGAATCTCCAGGCAACTTTCCAGGACTATTTATTTTTAAACAAGGCCGCAGGTGATTTGTGTTCAAGGCAAGGTAGTACTTTGTGATTATTGCCTCTGGGATCTCATTAGATTCAGAATCACAGGCTCCACCCAGATGCCCTGAGGTGTGACAAACACATTGGGGACTCCTGGGAATGTCAAAGTTGAGAGGGGTTGGTCTAAGGTATATTCTCTGGAATTCTCCAATTGAAATCACTTAGTACAACTGGAGAGAAAGCACTGTTTCCGTTTTGATTACTAGAATAATTCTGAATCAGCCACAGCTGACTCCCACACCCTTAGTCAGACTATGCCTCTCTAGGATTTAAAGAGAAAATCTTTCTTTTTCTGGAAAAAAAATCACCTTCAAAGTTATGATCATATTACTACCCAAATTGACAGAACACACAACTAAAACTTACTTCCTGACCACTTAAAATAGGGTTCTCTGCCTAAGACTGCAGCAGATGGCTCCATAGACAGTCTAAGCATTCAGTGGGGTCTTATCTCCAATTTGGAGATATTCCAAGAATCCTATCTATGATTTCCTATTTTCCATCCTGCTTTAAAGAGAAAAGGGCACCACACACTGAAGGGACCACTTACAGAAGCACAGAGTGACAGATGGCAGGACTGAAATAGGAACCTGAACTTTGTTGTGAGTTCTGGGAGAATTGTGAGGCCAGGTTTAAGCAAGTTTAAGGTGGGGCTAAGTCTAATCACCGCAGTGGGCTCCGGGTTACCTGGCTGGCCTTTGCTGTTTGGCTCCTAAGCCTGTGGTAATTAGGGCAGGGGAGAGTAGGTGGAGTTAGGAGTCCTATAGAGAGGCTGGCTCTAGGTTCAAGCTCAAGGTTTGTTGCCGGTGAGTTGCACACTGGGATGTGCTCCCTCTGTGAATGTTATTCTGATAAATGCTATAGAGGGCTAGGAACAAATGAGTTAGCCCAAACCTTACAAGTCTACCACACTCTACCAAAATCTGAAGTCTCTCTCCTTTCCATCCTAGAATTGGTCCTGCTTTTATGAAGGAAACACATCTTCTTAATAGCATTACCTTTGCTCTGCTCTACAGTGCTCTGCTGTCTCTATATTAACATAATGATAACTCTGACTTTGAAAACAGAGATGTGATTCAACCATGACATTTACTGTGGTTTTCAAGAGAAATATCAGCAGGGGCTGTAATCAGAGCTCTGTCTTCAAAGTGCTGGATTGACTCTCTGAGTCTATCTTAAATAACTGTTGACAATATAAATGTGGGTTTAAACAGATGTATCAAACTACTTTTTATGCTGCCTCTTCTCAGAAGGCAAACTCAGTGTCCCTGCAACCCAGCCCGGCCTGCTGCTCAGATACCCTGATACTGCTGCTCTCAGTAGGTATCCCTAACCTTCATGGATGAGACAGCCTTGGATAAGATGAACAAATCACAGCCCTTCACTTTCATTCTCTGGCTGAGGAATGAAGTCACAGTGGTCAAATGCACTCCAGATATGTCTGAACTATAGCCCAGAAGCCCAAGAAAATGCACAGCAATGTTTTTCAGGACGTAGAGGAGCAAGGAAACTTTGCATAATAGACTCCTGTAAATGCCTTTTGCCCAGAACAGCACAACGCATTCTTCAGTTTGAATCTCCAATTAGAGTAGACATTGAAAGCCACACACACACACACACACACACACACACACACACACACACACACACACACACACGTAAAACTTATACAGTACTACAGTACTCACCACTCAGGTAATAATCATCTCGTTGTCTTACCTCAGACTTTTCACTGTCTGCCAGAACACGTGATCAGAAGTTTAGAAGCAGACATTCTATCCAGCATTTAGATCTGAATTCCCAAGTTCAGAGCCCTCCAATTTTTGCTTAGTCTTTAAAGCACACTTTTATCATATAGACCTTAGCATGTGACACAAGAAACTGTCATCATTCAGACCTTTCATCTATTGGCGAATGATCATACAAACTAGGAAGTTCAAGTTTGGCTCCTCGATATGCCAAATATACACTAGGACTCTTAAACCCATTTCTTACTAACAAAAATTTCTACTGAAGAATGTCTACTTCTGAATTTCTGTTCATGTGTCCTGGCTGAAAAAGAAAAATCTAAGGTAGGGGAATTAGATGATTGTTATATGACTGGCAATTACTGTATGTTTAAAATATATGTATGCTATATATGTGTGTGTATGTATACACACATATTTATGTATAAGGTATATACAAATATATGCACACATACATATAGACATACATATACACATACACATATAATATAAATATATATATATACATACATATACATATAGACATGTTGACAGAAATAGATACTAAGGATACTGAAGAAAACTACAGTTGAATAATGCATCTCTCTAAGGTCAAGGGCAATAGGCAGAAAAAGAAACTCAAGACGAGAATATTTATGTGTCTTCATTCTAAAAATAATTTTGCCTAATAGTTACATGGAAAATCAGTATTTTCATTCTTAATAAAGAAATAAGTATTAAACTGAACTGGAAAAAATTGGCCTTTCTTACTCTTGCTACTCAGATTATAGCTGCAGCCTTCTTTTTTCCCAGTAACTTTATAGTAAGACTAACACTCCCTGTATCTTCTCTGCTCACTTTATAGTCTACAGAGGCTTGGCTTTTTTTTTTATCACAGATCTTTCTAATGATAAGTGTGAGTTGTTAAGAGACCAGGTAGTTGACAGACTTAATCTCCCACATCAGTGCAAGGCATTCTCGTGGCTGACACAGGAGCCCTGAGTGCTCCCCTCCCAAGCCTTCATGTTTCAGCCTACCCATAATCATTCCTGCTTCCGGTAAGCCTTGATTTTCTATTTGCCCAATATCTGACAGTTCCTCCCTTAATTGAGAGGTGGTGAATGCAGCCAGCCCAGGTCTAGCCCATGCTATCTGCTTGGTCTAGTTTCTGCTTTAAGCAATGTGATTCAGGCTAGACCAACTACAAGCACTTCAGGCATTTACTTTTGGGAGAAAGCTAGGGCATGTTATTCACTATTGGAGTTGAAGCAAGATCTCTGAGTTTAGTGATACAGCTGGCCATTTGCTGTCACCGAGGGAGAGCTGCTGAGTAGGGGCAAGCAAAGTGAGGAAGTGAGAAATTCCAATGGCATCATTTTACCCATGAGGCCTCATTTGCCCAGGAACTACAGTGGACTACATCTTTGGTACTGAAAAGATGCCTCAGTGGTCAACAGCATAGGCTGCTTTTCTAAAAAATCTAGTTTCAAGCTCAACTCTCGTAGGATGACTCACAGCCCAAGAGGACCCAAGACCCTCTCTGCCCTCTTCAAGCAATGAATGTATGTGGAGTATAGATATATGCAGGCAAAACACCCATACACATAAAAGAAAAATAAAAACAACCTGAAACAATACCACTTGTTTGCTTGTGAAAGCCAGTCATACTTTGGTTTTTTTCTATCACCTGTACTATGCTAATACTGTAGCAGATTATAGGCTGTAGACACACTCCAGTAGGACAGTATATTGTGAAGCTTTGAAAAGAAAAAATAAAGCTCTTTTGTAAAGTATAAGACACAAGGATCAAGGCTTACTCTGTCTGCTATGGCTATCCAGGTTTCCTGGCAGAATTTGTTGAAAAGGCTATCTTTAATGAATATTTCTGGTATCTGTATAAAAAACCAGATGGCTGGAGCTGCTTATATCTGGATCCTTTATTTCATTAAATCATTTTGCACATCTGTTTTTGTGCCAGTAGCATACTATGTGATGTTATGGCTCTGGAGTTTAATTTGAAATCAAATATGATGATACGACCAGTATTGTTCTTGCTAAGGACTGCTTTGGCTGTCTGGGGACTTTCATACTTCATATGAATTTTAAAGCTGTTTTCTACTTCTATGAAGAACATCACGAGAAACTTACTGGTGAGGACCTATAGAATACATTAGGAAACATAACCTCTTTCCATGTTTTCTTCCAATCATAAGCATGAGAAGGCTTTCTATTTTTTATTATCTTCTTTGGTTTCTTGAATTTTCATTGTAGAGCTCTTATTATTCCTTGAATGGCTTTATTCCAAGGTATTTTATTTACCTAATTTTGATGCAACTGTGAATTGCATGATTTTCATAATATCTTTCTCAATGTGTGTTTATCATTTGTACACACAAAAAAAATTGACTGATTTTTGTTTCACTTTTATATACTGTCACTTGGCTAAAAATATGAGCTCTAAAAATTTTGTGGTATCATCTTGAGTATCTTTTTATATAGGATCATTTTATCTGCAAATAATGACACTTTTTTTCCTTTCTAGTTGTATCATCTTCACCTTTCTGTATTGCCTTAATAGCAATAGTCAGCCATTCTATAGAGAACCAGTAGAGGAAGCAGATTCCCTGTCTTATACTGAATCTTTCTGGAAATATGCCCATTTAGTGTGCTGTTGACTACAAGCTGTAGTATGTCATCTTGTTCATGTCGAGGGGTATTGCCTCTATTTTCTTCAAGGTTTTTATCAAGAAAGGATGTAGCATCTGTTGAAGGCCATCTTCTTCTGTTGAGATGATCATGTGATTTCTGTCCTTGAATTCATTTATATGACGTATTTCATTTATAGATTTGCACATGTTGAAATACCTCTGCCTCTCTGGAAGGAAGCCAACTGGATCATGATAATGATGACTTAGATGTGTTCTTGAGTTTGATTTACAATCATTTATAGAGAATTTCTGCATGTAAGTTTATTTTTCAGATTGGTCTATGATATTCTATTGTATCATCTTATTTAGATACTAAGACGATATGAGTTTTGTGAAACGTTCTTTGCAGCAGCTTTTTCTATTTTATAGAATAAGTTTTTAGTTACTCTTTAAATTCTGGTTGAATTGAGTGGAGAGTCCATCTGGGTCTAGACACTTTTTGGTTAGAAGAGATTTTATTTCTACAGTCTTCTTGCTTGTTATCAATCTGTTTAAATTGTTTACCTACTCTTGAGTTAATTTTGGTAGGTCTTAGAATTGTCCATTTCATCTAGATTTTCCTATTTACTGCAAAAATTTTTAAGAAATGTCTTAAGGCTTTTCCAAGTTGCATTGGTGTCTGTTGAAATGGCTTCCTTTTACTCTTTATTTCATTAATGGGATCCTCTCTCTCTCTCTCTCTCTCTCTCTCTCTCTCTCTCTCTCTCTCTCCCTCTCTCTCCCTCTCCCTCCCTCCCTCCCTCCCTCCCTCTCTCTCTCTCCCCCCTCTCTCTTTTCTTTTTGCATGTTGCAAAGATGATGTTGACCTTGTTTATATCTTCCTAGAACCAACACTTTATTTACTTTATCCCTTTGTGAAAATGTCCTGCGTGATGAAATGCCAGGCACCATGAATATGCACAATGGAACTGAAAGCATTTTATCTTAAATGCATGGGTAAAAATTTGCAACTAAAATGAAAAGAATTCATGTGATACATAAATGAGTAAAGTGAGTAAGAAGTTCAGAGCTAACATCATTTTCCTTCCCAGGGTACTTAGTGATCTAGTTAATAACTTTGACTATGTAAGAATCTGGGAAATTGTGCAGCAGGCAGCCTGAAGGATTCCATTTGTATGGCCTCTTAAACTGGCAACACTCTGACAATCCCCCCTTTGGACTCAACTTCCTCAAATTTCTAGTTGATATCATCTCTCCTCTTCATCACTTCAACTCATTCTGCATTTAACTGAGATTTTCCTTTTGTTTAAATGTTAGTGCCTTTGCATGTTGTCCTTGACTCTGCAGACTTCTAATTCTGCGTATCTCTCACCAGTGCTCCACTGGGTCTCATACACTTTCTAGTGCTTTATCTCTTGTGTTAACTTAAAATCCAGAGTGTTTTTTCTTAGGACCCGTGGCTAGTTTTATCTGCATATCTGAAAATTCACATGCAGCCACAGACCAGTGTTTTATTTACAATTAATTTTGACTCCCTTATTATGGGACCACCTAAGCTCCTTTGCAACACTCCAAGTCTTCTCTTATAACTCAATTTTTCACACCATTTAGATGAATACGTTTTGTTAATTTATCTCATAAATCTTTGCCAAAACATTTTTCATCCTTGTCTTCCCAGATGTTTTCTTTTCAGGGTTCTAATAAGAATTTTATGCTCGATATAAGCTGCTCACAAATGCTAGAATAATTTTTAAGAAGACCACATAAGCACAGCTGGAAAACTTATGAAACAAACTCCTCAAGGGCAATTCTTCAAGGGATTTTCATGAACTTGGCCTGAGAATCTCATCCTAAGAAATGCTGTTTGGTTTCTTTCAATAGCTAGAACCACTGTGAATATAACCAGCCTGATATTTTCATTTGTTCTGTGGTCTGGATTTGCAAAAGTTTATCCTGCCTCCAAGATAACCTACAGTTTCTTCCCATGGCATCTCATGCTTCCAAACTCAAGTTTCTCAATGTCTTAAAAAAGCCATCTGAAGAAAATGCATCTGGAAAGGAGGGGGTCCTTTTACTTCTAATTTACTTCAGCCTCATGATAACATTTAGTTTTTTATTATCTGGTGACTATATGACACATCCAGCTGCCAGACTTTGTGCTAAATTTTTGTCTCCATTATCTTATTTAATGCATGTTATAGCTCCACAGAGTAAGTGGATTATTAGTATAATTTTACATCTCAGGAAATTAGAAGTGAAAGAATTAACTTTCCCATGTTGCAGTGCTGTTCAGATCTGGATTGGGGTTCTTAACTAGGATGTGCGTGGGTCTGTCTGAATGATGTTTGTTGGGACCCAACAGGGTATCCTACCACTGAATCTTTCATATAGTGGGTCAATGTGAGCAAAGGACTCTCAGAATGTATGAATGCTACTAAGCAAAAAGAAAGTCTAAAAAAGTAAACATATTGTTTATTTGAGTGTATTCAGTCTCAAAATGGCTCAAAATGGTATATTTATCTTTAGGGAGTTATTCCTGTATTAAAAAAAAATCTATCTTTAAAATGACAATTTTGAAAGACTTTTCAAACTCATTGTTCTATGCCTGTCATCTTTATGTGTGTGCTAACTATTACTGAGCTAGACCTTCAACTCTACACTGTTTATTTCTATCTGAAATTGTTTTGAGATAGTTGTAACTTCATGTACAGCTCCAGGAGTTAACAGAGAGCTTCAGCACACTCCTGTCTTCTCTACAAGGTGCACTTTCATAGGCACAGTGGGGATGGTGCTGTCCAGGGCTATCAGCATCACCATGAGGAACACTTCATTCCTTTCATTCACGTGGCCACACCCCATCCCCTCATCTGATCCATGTTCTCCCTGGCCAGAATGTTGTCAGTTGAAGAGAGCGATGTAAATGGAATCTTCAGTACAAGCTGCTGAATCATTTCCTAGATCCTTACACAGTGTAATGAACACATTCGTAACTTTTTCGATCAGCAGTTTATAGCTATTTCTTCCCTCTTTGTGCCTTGTTTTCCCAGTGTCTTCACATAGCTTTAAAATGGGAAAATATGTAAATTTCAGACAAGATCCTTTGATCAACTTTTTTTTTTTTTTTTTTAAATGGAGTATGAATTTTGTGTCAAGTCTACAAACTGGCCAAAAGCTTTGGAAAATTTCTTTTTATGATTTTTTTTGGAAAGTTTTAGCTTTTAATCTAAATGAATTTAGATTAAATCCATTTTGAGATAATTTTTTGCATCAGATGCAACATCTAGAAATTAATTTCTATGCCTATATTTAATTATCCATCATTTCCACTGGGGGAAAAGACTATCCCTCCTTCAAAGAAGTGGCCTTGTGCTTTTATTAAAAGTGTGAATACACAATTGTCTTCAAATAAATTGAACAAGAAAGCATAACATACAGCCCTTTCCAGGGTGAGGTGAATTTTGGGGAACTAGATAAGAACAATAATGAAGGAATGCTATGAATGTATTAAATGCTACTGTATTAAAATGCAGTATAAAATGTATAAAATGCTATTTTATGTCTTAAAGCATTCATGTTGGGAATCTCATCTCAACATGAACATAAAAGAATGGAGAAAACTACCCTAGCGAGGCTTCCAACTAATTTTTGTACATAATTCATATACATATTTCAAGTACTATATCCAACCTTTTCTTCGTCCAGGCTATTCTTTCCTCACTGTTTACCTCCAGCTTCTAGATCCTTTATCCTCACGTGTTTAACCTCTGGGCCAACATTTTCACCAGTGAGGCAAGATATGGACAGCAGCAGTTCTTAGCAGTCCTGGTGTGTCCTGGCAATCCATCCCATAGCCTTTAGTCATTTTGTGGCCATTATTTACACCCTGTCTACATCCCTCAGAATTAAAGTGTCCTCGGTAGAACACTCTATTATATCATGTGGTGACCGCTGCCTTTAATTGGAATCCACGGCTCCCAAATGACATATTTTATCACTCTTCTGGCAAGGAGTTCACAGACGTCTACTTAGAGAGAGCAATGCAGTGAGTCAGGGCTGAGGCTGTGAAGTGCATGACTTGCAGTGTCTGCACTGTCTGAAACTGGGATTTTTCTCTCATGAACTTTTATTTTCTTCAATGCTGAAGGGGGTCCTTCTTTAAATCTGGAAATTACTGTTGCAAAGAAATCTTGATGTCTCAGATAAGACATATAAATGACTTCCTGAGATTTATGTTTTCATAGCCACTCTGACTTTAAGAAATCAATGAGAAGTTTGTCACCATATTCAACTCATCTTTATATGGCCAGCCAATGGCAGGTCAGAAAACCCTGACCTGAGCAAATGTCTTTTAATGTTACTTATACAAAAAAAATTGATCTTTCCCCTTGAAAGCATTTAAGTCATGAAACCCTGGTCATGGAAATCAAACATGGCATAATGCGTTTGGAAATCTTGGCAAACTGGATCCAAGTTTTTACATATCAAAGTATCTCAAATCTAGCATGGTATCATTCTATGATGCTGAAGTGATCCCAAGCATAGGAAGACATTTTCATTGCTCTATGGACAAGCTATGCTGGTCATAGTGGACTGAACAAAGGTAAATGGAAAGAAGGTAAGACCACAGCACACTCTTAGCAAAGGTACTATCACTGCTACCTCTGTGAGCACAAATGACACTTGTGTCTCTATTTCTTTTTTTCTTTTTTAATTAAATTTATTTATTCAATTTACATCCCAATATCAGGCACCCTCTCCTCCCAGTACCCCTTCATGCAGATTCTCCCCACATTTCTACCCTCTTCTTTTCCTTGGTGAAGGGCACCCCCCTCTGGGGGCTAGCCCCTACTATTTCCCTCTCCTACATACCCATGCATCAAGTCATTGTAAGACTAGGTGGCCCATGCTCCAGTTGTTAGCCCCTCATGAAGACCAAGCTGCTCATATGTGCAGGAGGCCTAGGTCTAGCCCATGTTCACTTTTTGGTTGGTGATTCAGGCTCTAGGAACCCCCTAAGGGTCCAGGTTAGCTGACTCTGTTGGTCTTCCTGTGGAGTCCCTGCTTGGTCCCTCAGTCCTTCTCCCAACTCTTTCATAAGACTCCTAAACTCCATCTAATTGTTGGCCGTGGATCTCTGCATCTCTTTCCATTGGATGCAGGGTGGAGTCTTTCAAAGAACAGTTATGCTAGGTTCCTGTCTGCAAGCATAACAGAGTAACATTAAAAGATTCAGAGACTGGTTCTTGTCCAGGGGATGGGTATCAATTTTGGGCACTCTTTGGTTGGCCATATCCTCCGTATCTGCTCTATCTTTGTCCCTGAACTTCTTGTGGGCAAGATTCATTTTGGATTGAAGGTTTTATGGGTGGATTGTTGTCCTTATCCCTCCACTGAGAGGCCTGCCTCGCTAGGGGAAGTGGCCACTACCAAATCCATATCCTGCACGGCTGGAATTCTCAGCTAGAGTTCCCCCATACACCTCCTGGGGCCTCCACCCATTCCAAGAGCACGTCCTAGAGATTGCCCACACCACTGAGGTTTCCCTTCTCTCTCCCCTGCTTTCTCTACATCTGATCCACACTCCACCCCTGCTCCCATCCCCATCCCCACTTTCACCCAGTTCCCTCCTTTTATTAACTTCCAATATCTTTTTGTTTCCCCTTCTCAGAAAGATTCAACCGTCCTCCCTTGGGCTCTGCTTGTTAGTGAGCTTCCTTTCGTCTGTTGATTATAGCATGGTTAGCCTGTACTTTATGGATAATATCCACTTATAAGTGAGTACATACTGTGACCTTTTCGGTCTGGGTTACCTCACTCAGGATGATATTTTCTAGTTCCATCCATTTGCCCATGAAATTGATGATGTCCATGTTTTTAATGGATGAGTAGTATTCCACTGTGTAAATGAACCACATTTTCTTTACCCATTCTTCATTTGAGAGACATCTGGGTTATTTCCAGTTTCTGAGTAATACAAATAAGGTTGCTATGAACATAGTTGAGAAAGTGTCCTTGTGGGATGGTGAAACGTCTTTTGGGAATATGCCCGGGAGTGGTATATTGAGGTAGACCTTTTCCCAATTTTCTAAGAAACCATTCAATTGATTTTAGAGTGATTGTACAAGTTTTCACTTCCACCAATAGTGGAGGAGTGTTCCCCTTGCTCCCCAACCTTGACAGCGTATGCTGTCCCTTGAGTTTTGATCTTAGCTATTCTGAGGGGTATAAGGTGGAATCTCAGTTGTTTTGATTTGCAATTCTGTAATGACTAAGGATGTTGAACATTTCTTTAAGTGCTTCTCAGCCATTGGAGATTTCTCTGTTGGTAATTCTCTATTTAACTCTGTACCCCACTTTTAAGATTGGGTTATTTGCTTTGTTGGTGTCTAACTTCTTGAGTTCTTTATAAATTTTGGATATTAGCGATCTATCAGATATAGGTCTGTAAATATCTTTTCCCAATCTGTAGGATGTTGTTTTGTCCTATTGACAGTATCCTTTGGCTTACAAAAGCATTTTAGATTCATGAAGTCCCATTTATCAAATGTTGACCTTAGTGCCTGAGCCATTAGTATTCTGTTCAGAAAATTGTCTCCTGTACAGACCAGTTCAAAGTTATTATCTACATTCTATCCTACTAGATTTAGCATACCTTTATGGTCTATTTTTGATCCACATGGACTTTTGTGCGGGGTGATAAATATGGATCTATTTGCATTATTCTACATTCAGACATTCAGTTAGACTAGGACCAATTGCTGAAAATGTTCTCAAATTTTCATTGTATGGTTTTGGATTCTTTGTCAAAAATCAAGTGTCCATAGGCGTGTGGGTTTATTTTGGGGTTTTCCATTGATCAACTTGTCTGTTTCTATACAAATACCATGTAGTTTTGTTTTTTTTTAATTACTATTGCTCTGTAGTACAGCTTGAAGTCAGGGATAGTGATACCCCCAGAAGTTCTTTTATTGTTAAGGATTGTTTTGTTTATCCTGGATTTTTTGTTTTTCCATATGAAGTTAAGAATTGTTCTTTCAAGATCTGTAAATAATTGTGTTGGAATTTTGATTGGGATTGCACTGAATCTGTAGATTGCATTTTGGTAAGATGGCCATTTTCACTCGGTTAATCCTACTGATCCATGAGCATGGACTATCTTTCCATCTTTTGATAACTTCTTCAATTTCTTTCTTCAGGGTCTTGTAGTTCTTGCCATACAGATCTTTCTCTTGCTTGATGTGGCTGTTATGAAAGGTATTGTCTCCCTAACTTCTTTCTCAGGCAGTTTATTGCTTGTATAGAGGAACACTACTGATTTCTTTGAGTTAATTTTGTATCTAGCCACTGTCTGTTGTTATAACTCCCCTTTCATTTCTGATTTTGTCAGTTTGGGCACTGATTCTCTGCCTTTTAGTTGGGCTAAAGATTTGCTGATTTTTCTCAAAGATTTTCTCAAAGAACCAGCTTTTGGTCTGGTTGATTCTTTGTGTTGTCCTTTGTTTCTAATTGATTGATTTAAGCCCTGCGTTTGATTATTTCCTGCCTTCAACTCCTGTGTGTTTGCTTCCTTTTTTCTAGAGCCTTCAGATGTACTTTTAATTCATTAGTGAGAAAACTCTTCAATTTCTTCATGGAGGCACTTAGTGCTATGAACTTTCCTCTTAGCACGGTTTTTATTGCGTCCCATAAATTTGGGTATGCTGTGCCCTCATTTTCATTGAATTCTAGAAAGTCTTTAATTTCTTTCTTTATTTCTTCCTTGACCCAGTGATTATTGAGTAGAAAGTTGCTCAGTTTTCATATGGGTTTAGACTTTCTGTTGTTTTTTGTTGTTGTTGAAGTCTAGCTCTAATCCACAGTGATCTGATAAGCTGCACAGGGTTATTTCAATTTTCTTATATCTGTTGAGGCTTGCTTTGTGACTGATTATAATAAACTTTGGAGAAGGTTCTGTGTGGTGCTGAAGGTTTGGGTGAAATGTTTTATAGATATCTGTTAGGGCCATTTGAATCATAACCTCTGTTAGTTTTGCTATTTCACTCTTTTGTTTCTGTCTTGACCTGTTAATTGGTGAGAATGGGGTGTTGCAGTCTCCCATTATTAATCTATGGGGTTCAGTGTGTGATTTAAGTTTTATTAATGTTTCTTTTATGAATGTGAGTGCTCTTGCATTTGGAATGTAGATGTTCAGAATTGAGACATCATTTTGGTGGATTTTTCTTTTGATGAGTATGAAGTATCTCTCCTATGTCTTTTGGTTACTTTCAGTTTAAAGTCTGTTGTATTAGATATTAGAATAGCTATTCCAGCTTGTTTCTTAGGTCTATTTGCTTGGAGAACTTTTTTCCGGCCCTTTATTCTGAGATAATTTTTATCTTTGTGCTAAGATGTGTTTCTTGTATACAGAAGAACAGTGGATTCTGTTTCTGCAGCTATTCTGTTAGCCTATGTCTTTTTATTGAGGACTTGAGTCCATTGATGTTGAGAGATGAATGACCAGTGATTGTTACTTTGATGTTGGTGTTGGTAGTGTATATGTGTGCACGTGTGTGTGTGTGTGTGTGTGTGTGTGTGTGTGTGTGTGTGTGTGTTTCTCTTCTATTGGTTTCAATGATGTGAAATATTTCTTGTGCTTTCTTGGGTGTGGTTAGCCTCATTTGGTTGGAACTTTTCTTCTAGCATCCTCTGTAGAGATGGGCTGGTGGATTTCAATTTACTTTTGTTATGGAATATCTTGGTTTTACCATCTATGGTGATTGAAAATTTTGCTGGGTATAGTAATCTGGTCTGACATCTCTGGTCTCTTATGATCTGCAAGATATTTGCCCAGGCCCTCCTTCTAGTTTTTAGAGTCTCAGTTGAGAAGTTGGGTGTAATGCTCATAGATCTGCATTTATTTGTTACTTTGACTTTTTGCTTTGAAGCTTTTATAATTTGTTCTTTGTTTTATATATTTAGTGTTTTGATTATCATGTGGTGGGAGGATTTTCTTTTCTAGTCCAATCTGTTTGGTGTTGTTTAAGCTTCTTGTACATTTATATGCATATTTTTCTTTAGGTTAGAGAATTTTTTCCCTAGGGTTTTGTTGAAGATGTTTTCTGGGTCTTTGAGCTGAGAATCTTCTCCTTTTTCTATTCCTATTATTATGTTTGGTCTTTTCACAGTGTTCCAAATTTCCTGAATGTTTTTTGTCAATAACCTTTTAGATTTTGCACTTTCTTTGACTGATATATTCATTTCTTCTATCATATCATCTACCATTCTCTCTTCCATGTTCTGTATTCTGTTGGTGAAGCTTACATCTGTAGTTCCTGTTCTCTTTCCTAGGGTTTCAATCTCAGGATTGCCCCAGCTTTTGTTTTCTTTATTGTTTCTATTTCTCTTTTCAGATCTTAGACAATTTTATTCATATCCTTCACCTGTTTGATTGTATTATATTTTTTATTGTATTTTTTTATATTTATTTTTCTCCTCTTTAAATTCTTCTACCTGTTTGGATATATTTTCCTATATTTCTTTAAGGGATTTATTCATTTCTGCTTTAAAGTCCTCTAAAATCTTTGTAAGATCAAATTTAAGATGATCTTCTTGTGCTTCATTTTCATTAAGATATACAAGGTTTGCTGTAGCAGAATAGCTGGGCTATGGTGGTGTCCTATTGTCCTGGGTCGTGTTGGGTATGTTCTTATGCTGTCCTTTAGTCATCTTGTTTTCACTGGCATTGGCTGGATAATCCTTATGCCAGCAGGACTTCTCAGGAAGGTGGGAAGAGCCATGTACCAGACAGTGGAGGTCAGGGTCCCAACTCTGCTGGCTGTGCCTCAGGTGGGCCCCACTGACAAGGGATTTGTAGGGTGATGTTTCAAGCTTGGAATTCTTGGGGTCTGTGCAGGTCTTCACGGGGGAAGCAGGACACTCTTATGGCTACTTGAGACCAAAGAATGAGCCCAGAGCTAGACAGTGGTGTTCAGGGGACCATATACAATGCAACTCTGCTCACTACTTTATCTTTCAATGTATGAAGTCTGAAGTTTCTAGACCATTTCCCTATGTTATGTTTTGATGAGTATTTGTATTTGAGGAACAAGGAACAACTCTTCCATGTCTTCTATTATAGGAAACATGGTATAAAGACTTTTTGCCAGCTGCAGTTGCTGTTTGTCCTCTAGACTCTTCGGGGAAATGTTTGGGGAGTTTTTAAAGAAAATCTAATTGACTTGTGCTTTTTCTCCCTTCCCTTTTTTCTCTTTTCTTTTTCAAAAACATGTTTTACTTTGTAGTCCTTTTGTTTTCTTATTTTGTGTTTCTGAGGGAATGTCTCCTGGACTGGCCTTGAGCCTACTACGGAGCCCAGGCCGACCTTGTCCTCATTATATTCCTGTCATCACCCAGCACTCAGATTACAGGCATGCTCCAAAGACCACAGCAAGTCTGTTTCTTAAACTTATTACCAGCAGGGCAGTGGTGTCGCACGCCTTTAATCCCAGCACTTGGGAGGCAGAGGCAGGTAGATTTCTGAGTTCGAGGCCAGTCTGGTCTACAGAGTGAGTTCCAGGACAGCCAGGGCTACACAGAGAAACCCTGTCTCGAAAAACCAAAAAAAAAAAAAAAAAAAAAAAAGAAAGAAAGAAAGAAAGAAAGAAAAAACACCTTATTACCAAAACATACTGGTAAGTGGAGGGGGTGGTGTCACATGTGTTTGTTTGCGTGTGTGTGTGTGTGTGTGTGTGTGTGTGTGTGTGTGTGTGTGTGTGTTTGTGTGTGTGTGTATAGGAAGAAAGGAGAATGGGAGAGGAGGGGGGAGATCATGTTAATACCTCTCTTCTGGAACACACATGTTTTAAATCTTGTTCCAAAACAAATAGCTTATGCTTGCTGCTTCTATTTTCTCACTCGTAAAGCTATGTTAAATGGTCTATCTTGGTGTACATTAGCAATGTCCAAATAATAAAAATCCAGTTATTGATTTTTTTCCCTCTAATTAATTTGATCTTGAAATTTCCGAGCTGGCCAACACAATCAGCAGTATGTATACGCTTCAAATTTACCACTTGGAATTAATGATTTCACACCAGTCATCAACTATGTATCTCAGCTACTCAACTCACAATGCCCTGGCTCTGTTTAGAAGTTTTAATATGGCAATCAGATCCACGAGTCCAGAGCCAAATCAAACCTCTATCCTTAACTTTTTTCAAATCACATCGACAAGCATTTATCCTGGCCAGTCTTAACCACTTTCCATCCCACAAACCTGCCTGGCATGTCTCCATTTCAGAGCAGGAAGGCTGTCACTGGTAAGTGACTGCCTCTGCTGTTACTCTTATTCATCCTACAAGTTCACCACTTTTTTTAACCTCACCTTCTCTCCTCAGATCTTTTGATATCAATGTTTTTCCTCCCAAGGTGGAAAGCTCTAGAAGGCCAATAGCGATTTATGTGTGTCTAGCTCTTAATGTCCAGCTTAGTGAAAAGTGGGTACTTGACCTGTAGGCAACCCACACACTGATGCTGACTGAATCTAAATTCTTTGAACGTGAACAGTACAAGATTCTTATTGCCTCACAGTTGGCTTTGCATTATTGTGGATGTCTTTTGTTAATAGATAGCTTCTTGGCTTGTATACTAAATACATTTCCTTAAGTGATTTTGAGAATTACGGCATTTGTAACACCCTCAGCAACTAGGATGACCACAGTTCATGCATATTAAGAATGGAAACCTTGAGAGACTTTGGAGAGACCTGACAAAGCCTTATTTTTGAATAGAGCTTTCCTACATTGTGAGCCATATTGAACTTCTCTTTCTGTCCCTCCCCAGCAGTTACCACAGTCCATCTGTGTCATATATTGACCATGGTTTTCTTTCTGAGCTTGTGAATTTTTAAAAGTTGAATATTTTAGCTTCATTTTTTTCTGTTTTCCAAACATGTAAGACTTTAATAGGAATTAGTCAAACTTAAGCTCATACTATAATTCACTTTATTATTATTGACATTTATCAGATAACATTACTATTCCAATCTTTTATGTGGGGAAAAACAAATGATATAAAATACATAATGAACTTTAACAAATTTAACCATACACAAAATATGGAATGATTGAAACTATGTTACATGGCTATTTTACAAAGGAAAAAGAAGGCTAATAATACATTTAGATGAAATTTATCATTGAATTTTGGATATTATATAATATTAAATATAGACATAGTCAAAACATGTACTTTTACAGATTCAGTTTGATATTTTACTAATAAAAATGAGTACTATGTAAATGAATGCTTACAAAAATATTTTAAGCAAAAGCTATGATCTACTCATATTCTTGCAGTTACAAAAATATATATTCTTCTGAAACTAGTAGATTTGCTTGAGCCATTAGATATTTAAATTCAAATGTATGCTTTCTAAATATTTCAACAACTTAGTAGTTTTGATTATATAGTATACAATACACACATGGTATTAGGATATATTTACCTTGTGAATAACATAATTTTAAGTAAAAGATACAAGTGACCTTTGTATATATAGGGATACAGAGACCCTATGATGATCTTTTTTTAATTAAATCTAACCAATACAATCAATTCTGGTTGGGCCTTACTAAGTGAATTTCAAAACACTTGTTGAATGATTATATGAATGGAAAATAGTCATCATTGTCTGCACCTAAAATTAATTACACAATCTTTGTTATTTCTGTTATTACCAGTATTTCCAATAACTACCATTTAAAAATTCAGCAATTATGTCCATTGTAAGCTAATTCTTATTGGTAAATCAGAAAAGCAGATTTGAGATTGACTGGATAGTGATTTAGTTTGGACCCTGGCCTGTCTCACAAAGGTTTCTATATTAAAGGCTTGATCCCCAGCGTAGTGCTAATAGGAGGTGGTGAAACATCTGGAAGATAAAGACCACTGGGTCGTTCCTGTGTCTGTTGAAGGCTGTCTTTGAAAGACTGTGGGGCCAAAGCTCTTATTCATCTTTGTGATTTCGCTAATGAGCAAAGTAGTTGTGATCTGCGATCTTCCCCTGTCACAAGTTGCTACCTCATGGCAGGCCCAACCACAGGCTTCAGTTGGTTGTGGACTAGAACCTCTAACACTTTGAGCCAAAATAAACCTTTTCTCTTCGTAACTTCATTATCTCAGATGATTTGTCACAGTGATGACAACAAAACAAAACAAAACAGAAACCAAGCTGGCTCACACAAATAGCAGAGGAACGTCAGTGAACAACGGACAGCCTACAAGTCCACCTACAGCATAGGCAGCACTGATATCTACAGCAGACATCATATGGTCCTTCTACAAGCTAGTCTTATATTTTCATACAAAGAAGACACCAAATCTAATGTTTATAATTAATGTTCATAAAACTAAAAAGTGGTTGATATGTTATATGAGAACACACACACAAACACATACACTCATGTATATGTATATATATCATTAACAGACTTAGCTGACTTCAGGAACCTAACCCAATGAGAGAGTAAACTGTTCTGAGTGAGGCAGACTTCCCACTAGATCGCCACTGAGAGTCACACAGATTGACTGGACTTTAATAGATCTCCATACCTGGCAGGTGGTGCTCTGCAGCAGGAATGTTAACAACAGTGGCAATGAACAATGGCAAATCATTAAAGTATCAGAGGATTCTGGAACCGAGTATTAAGCACTATGACCAGCATGGAATTGCAGCACCTAGTAAAATGGTGGCCATTTGTAAAACTGCTATGCTGAGGCCATTCTTGGTAAAGATGCCTCTCACATTTCTCCCACCTGTTTTTCAGAGTAAAGATTTTCCCGAGGCTCTTCCCTAAAACTCCAAACATGCAAAAGTATAGTGTGTCTTTCTTAATTGGAACTTAGGTATGCTAATGAAATTGTAATTGTTTAAACAAGAGTCATTAGACCTCAGTTTCACAGGAACATTCACATAAAAACAGACTTTAAAAATTAAAGTTCCTAAAATTTAGAAGCAATTCAGTCAAATACAAAGCTTTAGTAGTTTGATTGTAATACCACTAAGGTAGATTACCAGAATTACTTTTAAAAAATTTTTTAAAGGGAAAATGACTTAAAAAGCAAGGTTATTACTTTGAAATTTTAATATTATGATTTTATAAAAACCCAAATGCCTAAGAAAACACCTGCTTAGATGTGGTGACTCATATTACACAGGGCTATAGATGCTTGGACTTGTGTAAGAATACTCGACAGTTTGAGATAGAAACATATTTGCTTTAAATATATGGAAAAACTAACTTTCAACCCCAAACTTCCAAAACAGCAAATATATACCTTGCCTATAAAATCTATGTGTTCACTACAGGACATTGTTTGCTTAAGTTAGCCAATACCTCCTCTTGAATTTATCTCTCATTGATTTCTTCACTGTTAAAGTTAACATAGGGTAAACTTCATTTCATTCTGAATTGAGCTATTCAAAGTTAAAATCAATAGAGCCAGAAATAGCGCCATCCCCATGTAAGACACACTGTAGTATCTTTGTTTCCTTCATAGGCATGTCTGTAGTTCAGACTGACCTTACATTCATGTGTACCTTAAGCTGCCCTTGAACTCCCAGCAATCCTACTGACTCTCTAAGTACTGGGATTACAGGTGTGAGCCACCATTGGCTTAAAGGAGAGCCAGCATGGTTTAACCTATGGCTTCACGTGTGCTAGGCAAGAGCTCAGCCACTGTGCCACATTCCCAGCTCTACTTTCCTTTTTAATTGAACATCTTGCTGCAAGAAGAGTGGCCAACAAATACACAGAGGACTGAAGACACCAGAGAACATTTGTTAATGGGAAAGAAAAGCAGCATGGGCCTGCAGATGAGGTTTACAGGACAGAGCATCCACTAGAAACTCAGCATCACACGTCCTATCAAGTAAACCTGGAAGAGAAATTATCATCCTGTCTGTCTTTCTCTCTAAAATACGAAATAGATATATTTTCAGTTCTTAAGCCTTCACATTTTTATAAAATTGAATTTTGTAATGTTAGAAATCAATGAGAAAAATCTGTATGATAGTAAATATGATTCAGTTCCCATGATAAGATCTAAAATCTCTCAGTGTATAGACAGGAGCCTATGTCTATATATAAAAGTTGTAAGAACAGTAAGCAGGGTTTTCCTTAGCTTATCAGTAATCCCCAGTTGCAGAGGATAGTACAACATTAAAGCAAGGGTGTTCTAAACTCCTAAGGCCTGCTAAAATTCCAATGTCAAAAGAAGGTATATATTATGGTATTGAAAAATGATTACTCATCATAGATTTTTAAGTGTTAACACTTTTTAAATTATAGTCCAATTTTATAGAATGTCCTACTCCTGGCTTGCAATACGTGTGGAGCCACTTCAGTTATGAATGGGAACCACCAAGAATATAGTTCTCATACATTAAAGGCATTCTGCATAATCCCACTTGATTTTGCAACATGTCTATGTAGTTAAATGATAATACAAGTCATAAAACTCCAACTTTAGCCAACAATTATTTAGAAAATAATTGTTAATATTATAATGGTTCTTATATTAACAGATAAAAGCAGTGCAATCATAAAGAAGACAGGTTTCCTACATTAACTTCTGACTTTGCCATGTTTATCAAGTGAATGAATCTGTGCATGTCACTGGGTTAGTCTTTGCTTTAGCTGAACAGTGAAGTGCAAGCAATAAGTCAAGGTCAGCTTTATCCATGCTACAAGGTTATGTGACGGAGGAATAGCAAAACATGAGCTAGGCAATCAAAGGTGCCATTTAGTACACACTAAACCACGACAGCTATGATTTTATTACAATAAAAACGACAGTGATAGATGTTATTATAAACCACTAGCAAACTTTTAAAGTTAGTAAGTGCTGTGTACACAAATAATATGTTTAACTCAAAAGATAACATTAACCACATTCTGTTACATAGACTAGATCCTTAAAATACACTAATTTATAAATACTGCAAAAGGAGATAATATGCCTGGAAGATATAAGCATGCTTCATAGCCCCTCTGTGCCTCTATGGAGACTTACTGAGACTGGTGAGCACAGAACAGTAAAGCAGTGTGAAGTGTCTGCCTAGTCGGCCAATCAGCTTTCCTTATTCTCAAGACTTTCAGAGAAGGCAGCCTGAACTACCAGAGCTTCACAGTTGTATGCTGATGATAGCAAAAATAGTAATTTCTTGAAAGTTATGGATGTATGTCACATATATGCAAATGTAGCTCAGATCTTCATTAAATTAAAAAAGGTGAGGCTTTTCTTTAGAAACTGATGTTGGTTTCTCTATGATTAGTCACATACAGATTTACTGAATAAAAAAAATCTCAAGTACTCTGTGCTTAGTAATTTTCACCTTGACTTGTAGGATAAATATATCCCATACCTTTGAAACATTTTAAAATTCAATATTTCATTGGCAGTAAAGGCAGCTTTTAATGGTAGTCTGAAATTCATTAGGAGATTTATAAAGTAAAACTGAATAATGGTTTGGCAAAACTGTAGTTAAAGTGAGGATTTCATGTGCTTAGCCCATATCCATACAAAGTCCTGTGCTTTTTGTGCCTTTGGGTCAGTGATAGCCTATAGGAGGTGATTCCATAGGTTAGACTGTCTAATGAGGCCACAGTCATCTCAGCTTGTCTAAGTGCACCCCAGGACATTTGTACAATGATAATATCACCTAAAGGCACAATTTATTCCTATAATTAAGCAAAGCACAACTCTATCATAATCACAGTAATGCTGTTTTAATTATTTTTAAAGATATATATTTAAAACCAATATTAATATATTTATGTGCTAAAAACAATGTTAGTATATCAACACAGAAGTGATAAATATTGCATATACTTTAGAGTGAATACAGTCTATACCTTGGTTCCATAAATTATCAAGGTTCTTTTCTAATGGCCCTTTGAAGTACAACAAACAAATCTATTTTCACATCTTACACATATAACTTGATAGAACAATACTCATGAAGGTGTGCTATTTTAAGGGTCTGACATCCCATAGAAAGACTTCATACAATGAAGAATTTATCTTTCTCTGTTAAGGATTGAGTTGTCAAATATGCTTGTTATTTTCCATCCTCAGGCACTCCTCTCATTTCCCCAACCAGGCAACTCCCTACCCACAGCCGTCAGTGGTACATCACCCAGTATTCATGGCTCACTGGGGACATCAAGAAAAGCCCTTGCCTGCTGGAGTGTCTCCATGGCCGAGAGTCTACGTGACAAAAGTGAAAAAGTCTTGCCAGGACCTCCCAGCTTTCTTCGTTACCAGAAAGTTTTAGAAGAAAGGGAGGCATGTATGTGCCTACCTCACACATGTGCACGTCTGGATGGCACAAGTGAGAGATGGGATACCTGTATCCTTAGCATTTCTGTATGACTGCTTCCAGAGTGTGACCATCATTTTTAGTGACAGACTTCTTCAAGAAAAAGTATCAAGTATTATATCTGTCCATTGGGGAAGTTAAAAACAAATACAATACAATTAATGAATGAGAAAGGAACCAAAATAGTTAATCTTTTATCTCTGTATATTTTCCTACCAATTCTAGCAGTGACTTTTGCCCTAATATGAATCTGTAATCTTAATATATAGAGTGTGAGGCTGAACTATCTGAAGGACCTTCTAGTGCCAGCATAAATATCCAAACCAAATATCAGTTTATTTACACCATGGGTAAATTTACATCTTAAATATGCAGTTCTTTGTCTTCGGTGGAGAATGTTGACTTAGCCAGTGTTTGGAAGTGTCTGTCCTGGGCTTGTAAGAATGCTTATTCTTCTCCCACTGGAGGTGGTGGCTCACACAGCTTGTACAACCTAGAAAGGACACAGGACAGCATGACAATCACTTATGATACCACCCTTACCTGAGTATTTTGGTTGGTAGAACAAATACATCAACACTAATTTCTTGACCCCATCAGCCATCACCACATTGACTGCACAGCGAATCAGCTTGATCTAAAATTTTGGTCCTGTGATTTCGAAAATACTTCTCTTTCTTTGTGCACGTTCAGAAGGCTCTTCATTTAACACTTTCTTTTTCACAGTGGTTCTTATCCATCCTAATGCTGCAACCTGCTCACATGGTTCCTCATACTGCGGTGATCCCCAATTATACAATTATTTCATTGCTACTTCATAACTGTGATTTCGCCACTGTTATGAATCATGTGAATATCTGATATGTGGGAAATCTGATATGTGGCTCCTTGAAAGGGTCAGTGGACTCCAAGGGGGTCGTGAGCCACAGGTTGAGAACCTGCTGTTTTAGAAGCCATTGCTCTGCTTCTTCTATCTCTTTCTTTTGCTGGTAGTAACCTTTCTCCCCTGAATTGTCAGAGGCAGTGTCATTATGATAATTAATACCTTGTCTACCACAGCTATCTTGCAGTGATGTAGTCTCTCTCTCGTGGGGATCTACAGAGTTTCTTCCCACTTTTGCACATTTACCTCTAAGTGTGTGGTACGAAGGCCTTTTCTAAGGACTTATGACTGGCTATCCATAGCCATCACTCACCCAGCCAGTAGGATCATCAGGTTCAAAGAATTCATGTTACTCGTGGAAAAACTGGGGCATGCTCCTTCACAACCTAGGCCTACCTATTTGAGACCATACTGCATTAGCATACAGCTCAGGAGAACTCACTAGCTGTACACAAGTTGGCCTGAGTAGCTAAAAGCTAACACCAGAACCAAAGCAAAAGGGAGCAAAATGCTGCCAGATGCTAGTAATCTCAAAGCCCCGTGGATTACTTACACTAGATCTAAGGCGTAGTTCTTAACCTTCCTAACTGTGACCCTTTAATACAGGTCCAATGTTGAGGTGAACCCTGACTATAAAATTATTTCATTCTTTCTTTATAATGGTAATTTGGCTATTGTTATGAATTATAATGTAAGTATCTGATATGTAAGATATCTGATATGTGACGCCCCAAAGATGTTGGGACCCTCAGGTTGAGAACCACTGATCTAGAGAGAAGAGAGGCTGAATGTAAGTATGTGGGTTTGGGTCTCTACCTGTTTTCCTTAAGAAAAATTAAGTCTGCACTTGTCCTTCTGTATACATTAGGCTAGTACCTCAAATAAAGTGTGTATGCAAGTGTGTGTGTGTGTGTGTGTGTGCGCGCGCGCGCACGCACGCGGGTTTTGTCAGGAATGTTTATGGGTCTGGAGGATTGAATCCAGGGCTTTGCTAATACTTGCTGAGCATGTGTTTCACCACTAATCTACACACCTGCTCTCAACACCTGAAGCTTAGAGCTTTTGGAAAGAGATGCTAACACGGGTAGCCAAGGAAATTTACTCTGGTTTGCACAATAAGTTGAACAGAACTTAAAAGCATTGCTAGTCACTTTAGCACACTATAAATTTCCTCTATCTGTGACACAAAATGCCATACTAATTCTAAACCAGTGAAGAGAAATGATGATTTAATGCTGAACTGTAAGTCTGGTTAATAAAATGAACTTTATTGGTCTGGAAGCCAAAAGTTACTGTCTTTGGAGGTTTGAAAAATGTACTTCATGCCTGAAAGGTGGCTTATGCCCCATAGGTTGTCTCCACAGAGGAGAATACTGAAAAGCTTGTTTTGTCCTTCCTAAAGTAGAGAACACATTAAACTGAGCTGATGCAGTTTGAAGATTCTTCTGCAGCTAAAGTACAAGATGCTGCTTCAAACTGCCTCCTGGGGCTGGGGAAACAGAAGCATCAGAACGTTCTTTTCTCTCTCAATTTCTATCCTATATCCATGGCAGTTCTGCCTAGTGAGTGACAAGGCACAGAGGCCCAAGAACAAGAAGGACAGAGATAGGAGGTGGGTGGAGAACTCCTACCTCTCTCATTCTATTACCTTATTCTGCATGTTTGTGCCCAGTGTGACCAATGTTACCGAGAGATGAATCTTTGAAATGTTTGCCTTGCAAGTTGGAGCAAAGGCTGCTCCCTGTGGTCACCAAATGCAATAATAGCTCTGGCTACTGCACATCTGGGAAGCTTCTGTTGCTCTAGGCTTCTTGGAAGTGACTCGGGGTTATCTGAGTTCAGGCACACTTATAATGGAAACTGGACAGCTCTGGGAGTTTAGCACTGGCTGATGAATTTTGGAAGTGAAATAGGTTAGGTAATGAGTTGGACTCTAACCCTGCACCACAGCTTCTGCTTTTGGAAACTACATTATTGGTATGTGTGTGTGTGTGGGGGGGGTTGCTGGCCCAGCATGTGGAGCTATTATCCCATACATGTGCACTAAAGGCCCTGATAAGCATATGCTGTCCTGGTTCCTCTTTCTTTTCTTACTTGTAGGGTTGATATTTCTGTATCTAACAGAGTTATCAAACATCACTGTCTATACCACACCCTTTATACTCCTACATTTGCTAATCAGGGCTACAGAGCAAATGCTTTCCCCATAGTTAAAATATACTGTCTCTCAAGGCAATTCTCCCATCTGACAGATGAGAAATTGATATTTCAGAGAGGAAAATGCCAAGGGCCATGCAGGAGGAATGACAAACAGCTTCAGAACTCATAGTATGTGGCCCACTGGTTAGCACAACCGTGATGGGTGTGTTTTGGACAGACATGGCCCGGAGGTCTACATGTCCTGAGGACTTCATGCTGTTACGGAGTTCTGCTCTGTTTGTTGTGCTCGCATCCCTCTTAATCTAAGAATTGTATGAAAACTCTAAGGGGGCTTCCAGCTCCTCACTGGGCAGTATCTCTGGCACTCACAATAATAGTGCTTTCAGGCATTGCTGCAGGAGCAGATTTATGATTCAGTCACCACCCTAGGAAAGAATTTAGAGATGTAGATTGTCAGCAATGACTCCCAACCTTAGAAAGCTTTTGGAAAAATAAAATTATTATTGAAGCTAGGTGAAGGCCTTTTTGCTACTACTTCTGATGTAGAACATCTTAGGGAACAATATGGAGCTCAAAAAGGCACATTATTAGTTAAGCTAGGGATTTTTTTTTAAGGTCAAGGAATAAGAACAATTGTAGCATTGGCTGACATGACTCTCACTGAGGCTGGACTGATGATAATTGGCTTCTTATACCCATTTTTTTGCCTTCAGCTTCCTGATATGTTTTTTTGAAAAATGCTGATGAGTAGATGTGCATTCTGAGGATTTAAAGTAGATATGACTGGCTGCTACTTATATAAAGGTTTAGAATTGTGATTCTTCTAAGATTTTTATAAAATTGCTTAAGATAAATAAAACAATCAATCCTCTCTTTGTAACAATAAATTGCTGTCTGCCAGTAAGGGAAACTGGCTGAGAGAATTACCTTGCTTGCTCACATTTTGTTAATCTATATCAAGTTTCTTAGTTACAAATATACATGGGATCTTGGGGGATCATTTGTTTTCTTTATCTGTATTATGTGGTGTTTACCCTAATAAAGGTATTGGGTAACATACTAATTTTTTCAGTCATTCACTAGAAGAAAAATAGAATGTAATCACATTGTAATTCTATACTACTTGGAAGATTTTGCTGGGATGTATAAGCTCTGGAAGGAAAAATACAATGAGTGTTGGAGCTTGCTCCATCCAACAACTGTGAGTATGTGTGTATATCTGTATATATGTGTATGCGTGAACTACTTGGAGCCTGCTTCATGGAACTTTTTTCCATCCATTCTATCTGTGAATGTGTATATATCTACCAGTCTGTTTGTAAGTAAGTAAGCATATATGTTTATATTTGTATGTATGAAGTTATTGGAGCCTGGTTTTGCTTCATTCACTCAATGTGTGTGTGTGTGTGTGTGTGTGTGTGTGTGTGTGTGTGTGTGTGTGTGTGTGAGAGAGAGAGAGAGAGAGAGAGAGAGAGAGAGTGTGTGTGTGTGTGTGTGTGTCTATGAATTTTCTCTCTTTCCTGCCAGCCCCTAAAGAGATAGGTAAAATAATTCAGAGTTTCTCTCTGGCTTTGGGGAGTACCTACCCCAATGAATAAAGCTTTGCTCTCTCAGAGAAAAATCTGCTGAGTAATTTCTCTCATCAATAGCTGCCATTGGCAGTACCTCATGTTGGTTGCTATCAGGACAGACCTTCATTAGTCCCGCTTAGTGCTGACCCCTGTCAGCTATTAGCACTGTCCCCAACTGCCAATGCCACACCTTGCTGCCTGACTCAATTTATCCTGTGGTGACAAAGCTAGTCTTTGATAGGAAAACACACACACACACACACACACACATACACACACACACACACACACACACATGCACACATGAATGCACACACACACATACATGCAAATACACACACACACACATGTACATGCACACATGCACAGACACAAGCACACATGCATGCATGAACACAAGCAACCATACATCACTACAGAAGGTCATGTGGAGAACCAGAGCCGGAACTCAGAACTTTCTTTTCCTTCTTTATGTTTCAACCACTGATGTTTGCTACCTCTAAATTACACAAAGGGAGTGAAACTCTCATAGCACAATTGTTTCAAATGATATGAAAGAGATAAGGCCAGCGTGCCTCACATGGTAATCTGACATCATTAATGCTGTAAGGAAAGCCAGAGCTAGATAGGACTGCCTCCTACCACACCTCATTACAGTGGTGCCTCTCATGCACACACAAACGTTGTCTGCCTTTGTATTCTGCTGGGATGAACACATAGGTTTTTAAAACTCTGTCTTGACATCTTATTGCCAAAGGCCATTCATAACATATATCAGATGAATTGCTAATGTAGAGTAGCAGAGATGCTCAGGAAACCCACAGGAGTAGGCTTTCCCTAACAACCACCTACAACCAACCAATGTAAAATTATTAAACTTCAGTACTTGGTGATTCTGTGAACCCTTCTGCCCATTCATCCTAGTGATCCCATGGCCACTTCTGCCTCCACCCCCAGCCCCAGTCTTTAGCATCCTTAATCACACTCACACGTTTGTCACAGAGACTGGGGAATCTTTTCATCCTGCTTCCACCAAAATACACAGATACACAGGAGAAAATCAATATACATCAGTGGATGTTTGCTGAGTGAACAGCAATAATGATAATTAAACTAAGTCTGTGTAAGGAACATTATGATGGAGTTCAGTCGGGAGGTTTGAACCATATAAACTCACAGGTAGACACAGCTCCCTGAAACTCCAGGAATGAACCTTCCAGAAGTATTTTGCCAGCATTGCCAATGGGTAGTTTGGTTCTGAGTAGTAGTGTGGCTTCCAGCTTACTGTCATTGAGGTAAGTGCTGGCTCCTGTCAGGAGGGATCCTATGCCCTGTGAGCCTCTGTATTCCCTGTATCTCCACAAACTGCTGCTTTCCCCCTCATCTTCCCTCTCCTCTCTTTTCCCTCCCTCACTCCCTCTTCCTTCCCCTCTCCTCTTTCTTGCCTCTTGCTTCCTGGGAATCACATCCTGATCCTTGGGCTTTCTAGGCAAAGTGGCTAGCACTCTACCACTGAGTGATGTGCTAGGTCACACACTGCTCTTTCAGGACCACAGTCACTTCTGTATTGAGCTTCTATCCTCCCTGGGGCAACAGTAAAACACACAGTATTTACTCAGTAAATATCTACAGAATGAGTGAAGTAGTAAATAAAAATTTGAAATGATTTTTATTTCTCTCTTGTTATTCCCTTGTAAAACGTATCAATTTTATATCTGGTTCATTTTATTATGTTTCATCTCAAGTGGTTTAAAGATAATCCAATAGAGAAGAAGCCTGAGTGCATCGCTGGTTTGTTGTCTTATGTTTGGCTGGAGTATTGGCTTATTGATCGGGTGCCGAAGCATTATCCCAGCCCCGCTATTCATTAGCGTTCAACAGCTCTAGCTGAAAACACCTTACAAAGTTATTACCTTGTTTTCTTATTGGAATTTGAACACTTCAGTGGTTCTACTATACAAATATCCCATGTCTGCTCAGAGTGCTGGAGAGAATTTTTTTTTTTTTTTTTGTGAAATGATTCCTTAACAATAGAAAGCCTCAAGACTAACCAGCTAAGAATAATAACATTAACAAGACTAGAGGACTAGAGTTAGGAGTAAGAACTGGAAATAAATGCAGCCACTACATGATAGCCCCATCCACTTCCACAAGGGAAACATGGTTTCTCTTTTGAAAGCACTTGACCTGCCAAGTAGGTTATCAACATGAAGTATAACTTCATAAATGGCTGTAGTCACCTTCTTCTTTTTGCTCACTGTGTTATAAACAGAAACAAAGAACATCTTACCTGAGACAGCAGTTGAGATGCCTACTTTATGTTAAAATACAAACATGTAATCATGATCAAATGTCTAAGTAATTCTTTAACACTGCCCCACTTTAAGATTGATGACAGTTTACCCTTATCATAGAAATCGAATAGAAAGCAGTTTTCTATGCTCATTCACTTTAAAGAAGGTTAGAGTCCTTTCTTATAATTAGTGAACTGAGAATATTTGATATAACCAACAAAAAGCTCTATGATTAATCCATCCATCCTTCCATCCATCCATCCATCCATCCATCCATCCATCCATCCATCCATCCATTCACTCATTTATTCATTCATTCACATGGTCTTGAAATAAATTTAAATATTCGAAGTCTACTGTGTAGTTACTGATAAAATGAAGGTATATTCTCTGTCTCCTGAGAACTCGTATTTGGTTAGGCAGCGAGCCCTCTAATAATACACGGCAACATAATATAGAAAGGGGTGCTATCATGTGACGCTCAGGGTACCAGGAACCCTAGCAAGAGCTACTCAACCAAGACTCAAAGCAGAAGATTACATGCAAGCTGGGATTTCAGAGTTAAATAGGAGTTTTCCACGACAGAAGAGGCAAGAGCATAACAATCACAAAGGAGCAATGGATAGGGTAGGTGGGAAGTTGACACACATTAATTACATTTTTGAGGTTTTTATTCACTTTCATAATAAAATAATGTCTGTTTCTTTCTGAAAGCATTCATTGGCCCCTCATCAGACTTCACCATTGAGTGTTTTCCAGAGTAAGCCTACAATTATTGTCAGTGTGACACTGGGCATGACTAGAGCGGATATCCAGAAGCCAGCAAGCCCTCAGGTAAGGGGTAGATACAGTATACTTACCTCGGAGCTGACTGAGGAGTCCGGTCTCTAACTCCCAAGTTTTTAGCTGTGTTCTGAACTCTTGCACCCTGAAAGTCAGGGAAATCAATAATGTACTAAGAGTTAATTCAAATAAATAAGAGTTTAGAGGCATTATTTCAACAGTGTATAATATCAAGGGCCATTAATAAGGAATACACAAAAACCACTATATGAAAGTTTTTTAAAATTGGTGCTGTTCTGAGTTAAAATATACTGTTCCAAATACTTATTATTTATCCTATAGCCTTAGCTCACTCAAGAGTTTAACAGCTTCCCATTCATTCCCACATCTTATGCTTTATATTCAGAAGAAGAAATTAACAACCTAAAACATTAGAAACAGAACATGACCATGGTATTACCACATGCTAGGCCCAAACACTTTCATGGAACATGAGTCAAGCCTGTATCTCTTCAGATGGACAGCTAATTTAAATGTCATAGCGTTTTGTAAGAAAACATTTTCTAAATAGCTCTACAGCAATTTCTAGACAAGCCACAACAATGTCAATTTATGAAATGTAAGTTTTGTCTTAAAGTTGGTGATATCAAGACAATCTTTTTTCAGCAATACAAGGGCCCCGTGACCAGTCAATTTCAGGAATGAAGTTACAATCACTGCTTAGTTCCTAATGGATTGCCAATTGAACCAAATATGACTGTTTGCCACTGGAAACAGAGAAAGGAGAGTAGCTAAAACAAAACAAAACTCTGAAATGCTCCAAGTACACACTTCACCCAATACTGCCCTAAATAAGGTTGAGAGAAGAGGCAGAAAAGCCCCAAAGGATAGATCCTCTCAAAATAAATCTAGGAAATGAAAACAAATCTGGAAAAACAGACCAGCAAAGAAAAGAATGGATTACAGGGGGCAATCATTCTGTCCTTTTCTTCTGAAGACATTGGATACTTAAAATATTTGCAAGAGCAAAATAGATTTCTACACACTTCACCACCCTTCTTAACAGTTCCCTGGACCGTGGTTGATCAAAACCAGGAGTCATCACAAGCATCTGGCTATAAATTATGGTACATCATCCTCGGGTTTCATCACTTGCTCCAGGAAGGCTCTTTTTTTGGTCTAGGATCCTCTCATGCAGACTGTCATGTTGTACTCTGTGAACATGCTTCATGGTCCTGTGACAGCTGCTCAGAACCTGCCTTTGATGACCTTCATACTTTGGATAGTTACTGGCCATTATTTTGTAGAGTGTCTCAGTTTGGATTTGTCTGTTGCATTCTTATAAGTAGAAGGAGAAAATGTTTTTTTTAAAAAAAACAAGAATCAAGAAGTGACACTGGGATCTTCATCACATTAGGAGACACATGCTGTTCTTGTGTCTTAGCACTTGTGACATTACTTGGTCTCTTTTCCAATGGGGCAACTCCTGTAATGTCACCACCACCTCTTCTTTGTAGGCTTTACAAACAAGTTTGGACCGTAAGACTGTGCATTGAATCTTGCTGCAAACTTCTGCTTACCACTTCAGCCCCAAATGGTGACATATTAATATTGTGATGGAATGGCATTTTCTCTCAAAATGAGTCATCTATTTCCCAAATACTTTATTTAAGTGTATGTCTAACTCATCAGGAAGTTGCAGAAAATGATTCATTTTATTCTGAGATATAATATCAATATTTTTAATTTTTTTTCTCTCAGATTGTGATGGTACTGAATACTGGGAGGTTTTATTTTTTTCTGGTTTTGCTGTACCATTGAGGCACTGTTACTATATTTTGGTGCCTGCTTCTGTCCACTGCCCAAAGGACAGAAGTAACTTCTCACCTTGGCAAGAATTAGATGCCCACATTTCCACTCTCCCTCCAGCTACCCTCTTTTCATCTCTTCTTTCCTTGCAAATGTTATTTATAGGCCAAGATCTACGTACAATGCGTGCTCCTTACTGCCATAAAAAAGCTGCCTCAACACCTTTTTAGTAGACAAAGTTACTAGTAAACATGCACCCATCTCTATTCACCTCTCTATTTGCACTTACCTGTGTGTATACACAACGGGTTGGGTATATCTACTAGTATAGTGGTGCCACTAAAACACCACAGGGTGCATGAGATTCCAGCCTCTTTTTTTTCCTTACTTGTAACTTTCCTGTCAGTGGCAATGCACGTTTTCATGTTTATATTATCATCGCTAGTTTGTTTGATCTTAGTGTGTACAAAAATTGGTTTCATAATGTCTAGGTCATACCTGCATTAAAAATAAGTTTAGAAACTAAAGTATAGTACTCATCCTTTATCCTTTCATATTTCATTAAGTAATTAATAGAAAGCTTTTCATTTTCTCAAAACCTGATAGATAAGTGGTCTAATTGAGAATGCCATTGGCATATTTTATGTGCATTTGTCTATTCAATTCCCCATGCATTTGACTTGTCGGTAGTTTGTATTTTCACACCGTTGTTCGTGTTCCACCTGTCTGCCCAGACAGCCTCCCTCACCCCTTTGTCTGTCTACATTGTTTATTTTTGGGACTCCAAAAATACATCACAATCATTCACTAATAAGTACTTGGTCATTTGACATCTCACTTTTTAGTGAGTTAAATATACTAGCTTCTTTAGTCCTAACAAACATAGTAATTGATAAAGTGCTATTATTATCCCTGACCAAATCACAAGGAAACTAAAAAATTGATGTGAGGAAAGCCCTGCCCTGAATCACAGAGTTAATCAGTACTAGTACTGCATTCAAGTGGTACCACTCAGCTCATGAGTGCCAGCTCCTAGTGACTAATATACTCTGAGCCAATGCACTGCCCCATTTCTCTAGTTAGAAACATCTCAGTGAAAAAACTTCATCTAAGCATTTCCTCTGTACAAGGTACAAACTTGGGTCTTAGCCACCAATGGGTACACAGTCTGCTGTCATGCTTCCTATCCTGTATCCTGAGACTGGGCTTCTCTGGTGCACTTGTTTGTCAGTGTTTTTATGATGGCAATATGCCTACAGTGCTTGCCATGTCTCAAGGCCAGGACATCTGCATCCTCATGGTTTTGCTCTCTGGGAAGAATTTGGTTCTATGACACTGAAGGTGAGGAATTGGCAACTTTAGATCCCAAGCATTTATTAGAAAGGCAAAGAAGAAATGTTTTTACTGGTTTTTATCAAAGAACAAATAAAATTTATAACTTATACCATGGAAACTTTTTTAAGTTTATGATGCAAAGGTCAGTCTCTCCTTTAAGGTTTCGCTCCACCATCCATTCAGCTGGACATGTCAAAGTGTGATTTGACCAAGTACCATTATTACAAAAAGCTGAAAGGGTCATATGTTATACTTCCTGTTCATTCATATTCTAGCAATGAGTTTAAATAACCCCTCCATGAAGAGTACATACACAGTCCATCCTTAAAAACAATAATGTAATTACATATATATATATATATATATATTTCAAAGCTCATTCTGCCAAAATTTTAAAAAAGGTTTTAATTTACTCATTATATTATTATTGTACAACTTCAATGCACAGCAAATAAAGTATAATTGTTTAATATATAATAATTCAAATTCAGTAATGTAAGTTGGGTATGGTGGTTCATGACTGTAATTCTAGCATTTGGGAAGTAGAGGCAGTAAGATGGTTGACAAGTTTGAGGCTAGCCATGGATTCAGAATTAAGACCTTGTCTCAAAACCCTAACAAACAACCACAACAAAATTCAATAATGAAATAATTCTAATACTTCAAAACCTAATAAAGATGAAAGATGTGTAACCACTGTGTCTCCCAGAGTCATGTTTAAAAAGCCAAATCTTTCCTCTTGAAAAGGGGTGAGAGCTTGTGAGAGGCCTGGGCATCAGCCACCTGTCTCACCAGTGCCACTGCTGAATGCCAAAAGGAAGCTGCTCACAGGAGTCCTGCAGGCTGATCTACTGGGCATCAGTCTACCAGTCTGATGCCCAAGAAGAGGAACCCCGTCTATGCAATCTTTCACAGGGAAGAGATAGTGAGGTCTTCCCTTCTCTCTGCCCTGTAGGATACACAGCTTGGAGCTGAGGAACCAGCATCAAAGGAAGAAAGGTACCTAATCTCAACCCAGATATTTAAAAAGAAAGAAAAGAAAAGAAAAGAAAAGAAAAGAAAAGAAAAGAAAAGAAAAGAAAAGAAAAGAAAAGAAAAGAAAAGAAAAGAGAAAAGAAAAGAAAAAAGAAAAGAAAAAAGAAAAGAAAAGAAAGGGATTAAAGAGAGCAATAAACAAAACAGTTTAGAATCTGCCTGACTTTCCAGTCTTTCTGATTTATGTTACACACCAACTATCAATACTAAATATGTATACCATACTTGCAGTGAACTTTGTAGCAGTGAAGTTGGGGAATAGATAATACCAACTTCACTTTCTCTCTATTGTCTCTATTTACATTTTTTAAATAATCAAAGACATTAGAGGATTGTCATTACTCATATCCACAGGTAGGAATGCATATGGAATAAAATCAGAATAAATTCCTTAGTGGAATGTTCTCAAGAGGACCACCTTAGCTCCTTCTCCTTGTAGATGGTAATTTTGAAGAAACATTTGCAAAGCTTCTTATGTTCTACCTCTAAGAGTAACAGAAGAAAAGCAAATAAGACTTCACTCCTTTGCACTTGTTTCTAACCTAAATCCCAACTCCGATGTGAGAATCTACAAGTTCATCTGAGTTTGTTTATTAAGTTTGAATCTGTACATCTACTTCCCTGAGTCCATCCTATACCATATGGCAGGTTGCATCCATGTTGGTCACTTGCCAGCTGGACAATAGTATGTCATATGCTTCTGGTGGGTCTAAACATTCAATTGTGAAACCTTCTAAGTTCCTCACAGTCACCTTCTATCCTTGATTCCTAAAGAAGAAGTGTGAGGCATGAACACTCACTGGGCCTGCAATGTGCATTGTGGAAGCTAGCCAGATATTGGCTTCTCTAGTCTACTTGTTCATTGGCAAACTTAACATTCCATAGTGAAATCTTGGAGACAAGACCCATGGGGGTTGACAATGCTTTCATTTGAGTAAAGTTTTGATGAATAAAATGCTCATAATTACAGAAGCATATCTAATGAAGTCACTGTGATTGAAAAACTCAAGACAAGTCAGCTTGGCTGCATCAGGCCAAAGGGAAGGTGAGAAGAAAACATAAAATTGATGACTTTCATTTGTCTTATCACTGCTTAAATATCTTTTGTACTAGCTCAATTCTATTTTCTGATCAGAACTGTGGGAGCTGGTGTATTTTTAAAAATAATTTAAACAATTTATAACCAGGTTATCTTGGTTCTTCAAATGCTACTGGGTTACAGCTTAGAAAATTAATTCTGTTTAAAAGAGAATACAAAGTAAGTGCAGTCTCTGCTGGTGGAAAGTCAGTTGAAAGTCTCATATTCAGCCTAAAATGGAAATTCTGAGGTGAGAACTTTCTCCTCAGGATGATGCACTTATTTTATCATGGCATGGAAGACGTTGGGAGATCACAGAAACTAGTGGGGCCCTCAATTCCTCTTTTTCCTTGCCTCCACCACCCAATCTACTTCCCAGGCTTATTAAATTGTCTATGGTTTCTAGAAGTACAACATATCCTTTTTTGTTACACTAGGAGCCCCAGTCCACTCTTGTTTTGTGTGGCCATTACCTTTTTGCTTCTAGGTCATAGCACAGATACCCTTTCCTATGAGTTCAGGGTCCTTGGATGAAGGGTCTGTACTATTTTCTCCTTGGCTGTGCTTCCCAGGCACGGCTGAACCAATGTCATGTGCCTAGACAAGTGCCACACCTCATAAATGACCAAAGTCAAACCAGGTCCTGGCAAACATCTCCCCAAAGTCAGGCAGAAAAGCGACTCACCTGCTTTCTCATCACATCTGTGGCCTGCATAATGTACCGAGGAGGGAGCCCATGGCTTCTTGCTAGAGTGATGGCTTGTTCCAGCGTTACACTCAGGGTGCACCTGTGGGCCAAGGTAATGGAAGTCACAGTCAGACTCACTGATCCACTCCTAGAGAAATCTGAACTACCAATGTCATCAGAAACCAGCCAATGATAATTTCTCTACATGGAATTCTAATTTTAAAAATAGGCCACAGGGCCTTATTTGTGGTAGCCAGAAGCTGAAAACAACCCAGATGTCCCACCATGGAAAAATGGATACAGAAAATATGGTTTATGTACTCAATGAAATACTATTCAGCTATTAAGAACAAGGACATCATGGGTTTTGTAGGCAAGTGGATGGAACTAGAAAATATCATCCTGAGTGAGGTGACTCAGACCCAAACAGACATGCATGGTATGTACTCACTAATAAGTGGATAATAAAAAGTACAGAATACCCAGGATACAAGCCACAGAACTCAAGGTTAACAAGTTGAAGGGTCCAAGTGAGGATGCTACAATCCTACTTGGGAAGGAGAAGAAAACAATCATGGGGGGCAGAGGGACAGAGGTACCTGGGTGGGAAAGGGCATAGGGAGGGGAATAGGGGAACATGATCAGGTATTGGGGGACAGGAGTGAAGCTCTGAGGGCCAGCAGAAACAATGGAAACAGGCACCCTCAGAAGGTAGGAGGTGGGGGGGGGGGACCTTCTAGAATGTACCAGAGACCTGGGAGGTGAGAGATGCACAGGACTCAAAGGGAGGGACCTTAGATGAAATGCTCTACAGTGGGGAGCAATCCCATAGTTAAAAACTCTCACCCAGAATTGTCCCTGTCTAAAAGAATTTCAGGGACATAAATGGAGAAGAGACTGAGGGAAAGGAGGTCCAGTGACCAGCCCAAAATGGTATCCAGCTCAAGGGGAGGCTCCAGGGCCTAACACTATTATTGATGCTATGGTGTGCTTACAGACAGGAGCCTAGCATGGCTGCTCTCCAAGAGGCCCAACAAGCAGCTGAAAGAATCAGATGCAGATACTTACACCCAACCAATGGACAAAAGCTGGCGACCCCCATGGTTTAATTAGGAAAATGCTGGAAGAAGCTGAGGAGGAGGGCAACCCCATAAGAAGACCAGCAGTCTCAAGTAACCTGGACCCTAAGATCTCTCAGACAGTGAGCTACCAACCAGGCAGCATACACTAGCTGATATGAGGCCCCCAACACATATACAGCAGAGGACTGCCTGGTCTGGCCTTAGTGAGAGAAGATGCACCTAACCCTTGAGAAACTTGAGGCCCCAGGGAGTGGGAAGGTCTGGTGGGGTGGGGGTGGGGACATCCTCTTGGAGATGGGGGTGTGGGGGTCCGGTAAGAATGGGATGAGAAACTGTCAGAGGGTAGACCCAGAGGGGGATAACAACTGTACTATAAAAAGATATAATAATAATAATAATAATAATAATAATAATAATAATAGTTTGATAGAATTAACAGTGAAAAACATAAGCCATAGGGCCACATGACTGGGGATATGACAAAGAATTTAAAATTAAAATTAGCCTATCATTGTGAACTATGTATAAAAGGTATCTTTTCCATAGAAAATTGAATAGCCATATTTAAAATAAAAAATTTTATTTCCACTTCCCAATAAGCAACTGGAGAAGTGACCTCCTCAAAATCATTACCGAGAATTCCTCCGAATTCTTCACATGCTAATTGTGTGAAGTTACATAATTAGCTTCTAGCTGGACATGATGTTCACAAGGACTTAGTGTCTGAGTCGATTCGAATTGTTCTGCACATTGTTTTGCATGTGCCTGTAGGCCACCGAAGGCCAACCACTGTACCTAATGGTTCATGTAAAAAGAAAATCAATTTCAGTTAGTTGCCTGCTTCCTCAACAGCTACAACCTTTTCGTCCTCAGTAAGGTGTCCTGTGCTCCAATTTTAAATCTGTTGACCCTAACAGTTTAATCCATAATGTTCATTCCACCCGCTGAATGAAGCTGAAGAAAGAAAACTCTTGATTTCATTTTCTAATCCTGAGACATGTCTGCCCTTTCCTGATATAGCATGGCCCCCTCTTCCTCTGTGAACACAGACACGGTGAGGGTTTTTTGTCATCAACTTTCCTAATCATTTTACACCAACTTACTCTTCATTGCGCTAGTTGTAAATAGCTACATAGCAAAAACTGCCTGCAAGAGACTTGAAAAGATTTTAGTTCAACTGGGCCATCAGTGTAGCCAATAGTACATACTGAACAGGGGGTATCAAGTGTTACCTCTTTTGTCTGCCTCTCCCTCCCTAATTCAGCCTCTGCCTGTCCACGTTATTTAATACTGGCTAGCCTAGTGCTACTCACTATGTAGCCCAGGATGATCTCGAACTCACAGCAATCCAAGTGCTGGGACCATGGACGCGAGATATCACATCTGGCTAGGGGCATCTGTTCAGAACCAATGAGATATTACTTAAAGAAAAACTGACCTTCAAATGGGTATGCATGTTTTTTCCCCAGCCAGTCCAAACAACAACAACAAAACAAAATGCTCTGTATATTTTAATGAAGTCCCAAGATTGACTGAAAAAATTTAAAAACTGACTTTGCTTTTTGTTTTGAAAGAAACAATCATACAAACATTGGATATACCGTCAGCTTCCAATTCAGGCTTCCAGGCCTCTCGTGGCTAGTGTTTCCATGTACAACATCCAGAATTCCAGCATCCTAAGGGAAGCCAGGAACGGTGCCTCCAGATCTGTGGGTGATAGGCTATGACTTGACTCATAGTTCTTTATTGTCTCTCAACTCTTTCATCTGAATGTCTGGTGATAAAATCCAGTATGTGAGTCCTTGTATCTAAAAGACTCCTACTCCTGAAAGGGGCATGTGGATTTCCCCTAGTGAATAAAGGCATATACACCCACTGCTGGGATTTACAGGACACCATTTGGTTTTACAGGTGCTTTGATTACCAGAGGGGCTGAGCTTTAAAATCTCAGGCAAGAATAAGAATGTCCATCTGAGAAGCCAGGAGTTAAGTAAATCCTACTCACTAGGAAATTTCTTGCCTGACTAAATATCTCCCTTCTAGAAAAATTTGTACTTTCAATCATGGACAAAATTTTAAAATATCTATTTTTTACACTATCTTGGAAAAGTATGGGCCTTCAATTTTATAGTTCCTTCTTCTAGTTGCTATTAAAAAAAAAATCCAAAAAGTTAAGTAGGCTTATTTTTTCCTTTGTTGACATGAAGTAATTTAACATTTATATTATATAATATAAATGTACAATTTTAAAACAAATGATCAATGTCACAGAGTAGCTTATGACTACTTCATAAATGGCAGAGAAGTGCAGTGAGAAAGCCCCAGCATGAACTCAGCAATAAGATGTTCCAGATTTGGATCCTGCCTTACACTTGTAAGGACATGTACTTGGTGAGGTGATAAATACCAGAATACCCCACAGAAACAAAAAGAAACAAACCTGTGCTTATGATTAATATATTCCCAGACATCCTATATTGAAAATAGAGCCAACTCAGTCCTATTTCACCCACACTTAAAATGATAAACTATAGCTAATGGGTCCAATTTACTTTGAAGGATAATTTAATTTAGAAGTCTTTGTGTGAGGGATGCATGTGCGCGTGCATGCTTGCGTGCATATGTGCGTGCATGCGTGTGTGTGCGTGCATGCGTGTGTGTGTGTGTGTGTGTGTGTGTGTGTGTGTGTGTGTGTGTGAAGAGCCTTTCACTTTGTGCTTTGTTTTGTTTTGTTTTGTTCTGAAGTAGATCTTCTCCCTGAGACCTGAAGCTCCTTTAGGCTGTTGACTGGATAGCAGTCCTTAGAGACCCAGCGGTCTCCACTTTCTCTGCACTGGAACTACAAGTGCACAGCACAATAGCCACAGTTTTATGTGGGTTCTGAGGGCTAAATTCTGGTCCTCGTGTTCACTCAGCCAGAACATTACCAACTGAGCATCTTCTCAGCATCTAACACAGAGGAGTGACTTCATTCACTCTGGTCTATTTTGTGTGTCCATTTTGCACCAAGTACCATTAGTTGCCAGAAGAGCCAATCTGTTTCCATATTGAAAAGCTTCAGTTTCTAAACTGATTGCTTGAAATGATCCTTTTGTGATTCTTAGAAGGGACCTGGCAGTATACAGATATTATCATATGCTTCCTTTTTCAATTGCACAAAGTAAAATAGAACTGCAAAAGGTTCAAACTGCTAATTTTTTCACTCCCCAGCTTTTTCAGTCATAATGTATAGTCTTGGGTAGCATTTTAATGGCTGCTGATTATTTCTGGAACTGAGCTAGAGAGATCTGAGTTAGGATGCATTCAGGATAGCTTGACTGGAATGATTTAGATGATTCATAGTTGCGTCCACATGGAGTTATAGTATTCCAATATTCTGGTATAGCAATGGCTTCCAGAGAATTCTTTCCTGCTTTCCCACTGTACAAAATCTTCCTATGTCCAAAAGCAGGTATGGGAGAGATATCCCCCTCTTGATAAGCTCCTCTTGATTGGAAATATGTGTGGTCAGAGAGAGCAAGCTGGAAATATACAAAGCCTGAAGTTATCTGTGTAATAACATTCAAAATGACAGGGCTTAGTCTATGTGCTACAGAATAAGGATTTAAATTAACAAACAAAAAGTGTACAAGCCATTAGCAGTAATACACTTTTGCTACTGAAATGCTTTTCTGAGCTCTCAGTAACTCAAATTAGATCAGTCATGCTAGAAACTTGAACAAATTTTCTATTCTCTTCATAGAAAAATTATATTACAAAATTATCATAATTTGCTAGGCAATCAAAGGCAGTGCCATAAAAATTATGGGACAAAAGGATAGAACTGGATCACACAATAATTATATCCAACTTTTACAAGAGTTGTATGTATTAGTGTTTAAACCTTGTGAGTTATTCTTGTTCTGACACTTGGTAAATACTAACTTTCATTTCTTTTTGTGTCTTCTCATTTTTATTATTTTTCTTAAAGAAGGCACTTACCTTCAGACCATAATATCTCCACCTCCCCAGCAACCACAGTCTTCTACCTCTCACAAAATGCTAAAATGAAACTCTGGGCCTTTCTTCAACAGAAGCTCACTGATGACAAATAGCTTAGAGCCTCAAAATTGTTCAGATGTAAAATGCTTTATTTCATCCCTGTATTGACTCCTATGTACACTACATAATAAGGTCAGGATTTTAGAAATTCAGTCTTCCACAAAGTAGCTTTTGCCACATGTAATCCTCCTATTTTAGATGTTTCATGACTCTCTTTTAATAAATTTGACTAAAAAGAAAAAAAAAAAAAAACGAATTCAAAACCTTCAGGCCTTCTACATATTTGACCATTTGCGATAATCATAGACAAAAGCACCAGATTAATTCTAATTATATCTTCACACATTCCAAGGTCTATTGACTCATTCACTATCCAGATTGTCATCTCTCAGGAACAGGTGTGTTAAACTGAACACTTAGGGGTACGCTGCACCTCCTTACGTTCACAGTGGTGGTGCTGGAGTCAAATAAGACTGATGTGGGACCCAGTGTAGCTGATGGGTGCTCTGCTGGACTCCTTTGCTCTCAGTGCACACAGGAACAGAGGTACTGATGTTTTGGTTGGTAGTTAATCATTTTGTACTGTCTCTCAGGGCCAGTATTAAAATTCCTTCTCTTTCCCTCTCTCCTTCTCCTTCTCCCTCTCCCTCTCCCTCTCCCTCTCCCTCTCCCTCTCCCTCTCCCTCTCCCTCTCCCTCTCCCTCTCCCTCTCCTTCTCTCTCTCCCTCTCCCCGTCTGTGATTCAGGTCTTGGCTATAACTCAATACAACAAGTTTAACACATGAAAGACCAGATTTATGATAAACAACTCTAGGTTTGTAGCCACAGATTGTCATAAAGTAGTATCATGTGCATATTCATCTAAATATACTTTAATCAGATATAGAAAATAAAACTCTTACAAGGGGTTCTTGGTATTTACATTTACACATTTGAAAGATCATAAGTGACACTGAATACTAGTTTAAAACCTTTTTCTGTGTCGGTGTAATGCCTAAAATATCCACTGCCATCCCTGAGTTTATGGGTGTGTATTGATGATTCAAACATAACCTGAGCAATAATTTTTAAGTATTTGAGCTCTGATGCTGCTCTCAGTCATGGAAATAAGGAAAAGAAAATTCTCCAAGGGCAAGCACCCTGCAGAATCTGAGGACACCTGGGAAAACATGAATTATATCTTATGTAGCTCTTGATTTATATTTAGAACCTTACAGATCTAGATCTTAGAAAATGAAATTATTTCTCCCATTCAGTGGGAGCCTTGGTTATTTCTCCTTTAATTAAAAGCCGAGTCACTTTGTTCAAGTGACTATTGGGAGCGCATTATTAAGAAGCTAATTGTCTGTCCTTGGTGCTGCTTTCTTAGGTGGCAGTTACCTGGGCATTCAAATTATGGGAAAGTGGCCAAGACCTATTTCAGCCCCTGGATAATGATGGGGGGCAGGGCATGGGAGCATGAGCTCTTCTGGTAGCTCATCATGAGGCACCTATGGACACACAGGGGTTTCTTTTAGTAGGTGTGAGACACTGTTAATCCACACATTCTTGATTCCACACATTCTTGAGCATCGCCTGTCCTTCGACCCATTCATCTTAATAACATTTGGGCTAAAGACACAGTTCTCCCTGTTATATAGATGTAAGTGCCCTTGCTTGGTTTATAAATCTCTTTCTCCTGGACTGTTTTGGTGGCTCCTTTTCTTTTTGACTATAATAAAAAGATATCTATGACCCAACTATGTTAGAGGTTCATCAACGTGAGAAATGAAGCATAACAATTAATTTATTAAGAACACAGGTTAGAAAACTTTTTAAAATGTGGTCCAAACACTGCCATTTTCGTAAGTCCACTCTGTAGTAACTGATTTCTGATGGTCTCATAAGGTTCCATTGAAGGTGGTGTATTATTATCAATCCCACAGTATGAAGTTTAGCTTTTCCATTCTAGAAGATCACGGCATGCGATGTGCAATGCATTACTACGTCACCAAAGAACATTACAATCTTACTCGTTTTCTATTTCTAACTCCCTCTTCTATCTCCCCTCTAATGCTATCTCTTGTCTACACTGGTACAACCTCGCCCTGACCCTTCTGTGTGGCCTCTTCTCCTTGGTTTTCTCCACTGAGATGGTGGTCCTCTTAAAGTGCAAATGAAAATGAAATTATGTGAATGGTTCGGGTCTCTTGTGTCTTTGGATGAAGTGTAAGGTCTTCACAATACGGTCGTGATCTCTGCTAAGGACAACAGGCTTCAGCCCCACTGCTCACATTCTCTGCAGTAAGCAGCCCCTATTTGCACAAACTGCTTTTCATCCACTGTCAGTGGGTACCGTTTTAAGTCCCATCCTGTATCCTACTCATCAGGAGGGTGTACATTTAAGAAAACAGATATTGGAAAGATGGGTCTGAGTAGGATTCTGGCTTTGCAGATAGTTCTGTGATGAGCAAGCTATCACATTTCTTTAAATGTCTTCCCTTATAAATCTAGCTAAATGACAGGGCAAATTTCAGAGTGATTTTTCAGAATTATATAAAAATAACCCATATTATTATTTACCATAGAGCATATAGTACAGAGAGTATAGTGTCAACAACAATCAAATTTCATTAATGTGAAATAGTAGTTTGGTGACCTTGAACAAGTTAATCTCATTAAATGCCTTCCAATATAAATCTATTTAAATGATAGTACATATCTGAGCCACTTTTTTCAGGATTACATAAAAACAGCCCATCTTATTAATTATCACAGAGCATGTAGTATATAGTATAATTTCAACAACTATCAAATTCCATTAAAATGACCACAGTACCATCACCAATAGGTTGGACTTGTATCTGTGTCAATTGTAGGCTTTCTAGAGTGTGCTCTGATTCCTGGTATTTTGTAAGTATTTAATACATACCTTTTGAAAAATCATACAAATCCCTAATAAGTACCAATGGTATTCAAGCACTTCTAAAAAACAAGATTAATTTCTTTATAATCTGGAACTGGCATCTATTTGTAAATATGACCCATTCATTAAATCTATTCAGAAATGTGGCAAATGCATTGAAAAGATAATACATATTGGCAAAATCAATAACTGGTCCCCTTATAGCAGATACATAAGATTTGGTTTCATTTCCTTTCCTCGAGATCTAATTATTGTCACGCTCAACATCTGCTCATTAACATTTCTAGGTGACTTTTGTTCCTATTTGGAACATAAATATTACAGTGTATTGATTAATTAGTCTTACATTAATACGGTTGAGAAAAGCTTGCCTTGAATAAACCTCATTGGCTATAACAGAGCTGCTACACGAAGCTTCACCTCTCTTTATTCTGCTTTGAGTCACTTCACTTAAATAAAAGCCTAACCCTCTGGCTATTCTTCTCCTTCCCAATAGTAAACTGCTGCAGCCCAGCTTCCCAGGGTGGCTTCCTTGTTAACACCAAGTGCTGGGAAGGTGAGGCCTCTCAAGTCTCCCTCCTTGGTGGAGTTGAGAACCCCCACAGTAAAGTTCTACAAATGGCTTTTTATAGTATCAACAAAAGAACAAAAGTTAACACCTGCCTCTTTTCATGTCCTAAACTTTCATCTCTATTCTAATGGGTTTTCTTTCTAGGAATGAAAACTCCCTCTATTTGAATTCAAGGAGAAAACTTTGTTTTAAGTGACTTTCTATGCGGTTGGAAGGGAGGGTTCTCAAAATAAGCACTAACTGAGTTCTGGCATTTTGTGCTTTTAGGATACCCCTCCCTTTCTTGCCCATGATGAATCCTTACTGTGATTTTTTTATAGTTCCTGCAGTTTCCTCTATTTGGCAGGTAATTTCCAGCAGGCAACTGTGTTTTATGGGCGTGTGTGTGTGTGTGTGTGTGTGTGTGTGTGTGTGTGTGTGTGTGTGTGTGTGTTACAGCTCAGTGTTGGATGTTTGCCTAGCATGAATGAGGATCTGGGGTCTGTCGATAGTATTGTAAAAAATGAAAGAAAAAACCCCAGTCGGATGTGCTTCATATTTCTAACTCTGCAATGAGGAGATGGGTGGATTTACTGTCAAAACCACAGATCTCCATGGAACAACCTGAGCGCCTGCAGTGGCTAGGTCTTCTGCCAGTGGTGTTCCTATACACTGCTCATTTAGTCTTCACACTCCCACTTTAACAAAGAACTCACTATTCACACCTCATCCATGAGGCTGTAAGAGATCAGGTTATGCAACCATTTACTTCCTTTAATAGCAAGAAAGTAACAGGATCCAACCATTTTCTGATTCAAAACCCGACACTGTTTTCACTACCTGAATTTCACATCACACATTTAATGCCTCTAGAGTTCCCAACATCCATCACTGGTACAGATGAATTCAGGAAGCTCAGATTGCTTTTTTCTCCATGGATGTAGACCTTGCCCTGCTAAGACGTGCTCGGGATTAGAAGGGAACCAGTTTTGAAGCATCCTCGGGGTGTGTTGATGTAAAGCAATCAAACAGTGAGGATAAACCAACACGATAATGTGTTCCTTTCTCCCAGGGAATTGTATTCTGCTGTAAGAAACGCACTGCTCTGTGCAAAGTGTGTTCCATTCCCTCAATGACCACACTTACTCTAACTTCTAATTATATTTAATCATCATGCGCAGAGCACCACTGTCCAGAGCCCCTGATGAGCGGAGCGAAGCACCCTATCGAAGAAACCAATTTGTTCTTGTTGCATGACTCCATTTTTCCTCCTTGCTTTTATTACCTTACACGGAGGAAAATTGTACACCTGGGGGCAAAAGCTGCATGTTAAATACTGATCGATCCCCAAGAGGCTGCAGTGGTTCTCTGAAGTCAGAGCCTCTGCAAAATTAGTATGGCAAAGCCAGATGCTGACCTATTGATATTTCTCACCCCATTCACCTTTAGCAATGCTTCTGTGACAAATGAAATGCTTGATAGAATTACTACACATCGCTGGGGATTTCAGAAGGACCATACTTATATAATGGAATTGTCCCCTTTCTTAATGGAGCACACAAACGCTTTTTTGTGTGGAAAAAAAAATTCCAAAACTAATTCATATTAGGGCACAGTTTTCTTATTTGTTTTTTGCTTTGTTTTGTTTGTTTTTTTTTTTTTTCAGAGGCAACCTCTGGGCACCTAACTGAGGTTTTCAGCGTTATCACTTGACCCTTGTCAGACAGACAGGCCTGGTGAAATTGGCTGTGATGTCTAGATTGCATCCTCAGAGGGCTGAAAGGCTAATGGATCAGCAAAGACAGGACAGGCAGAGCACAGCACTGTGAAAAACAAAGAAGCAGAGTGCAGAAGTGATGAGCAACAGCTAGGGCAGGATCCTGACAGCAGAGATAAATTGACTACTCCACTCCCTCCACCTATCTCAAGGCCAAAATTAACTAGTGTTTAAGGGGGCACGTTCCCAGCATTGCACAGGAAATTAAACATGAAATTCTCATTAAAGATAATGACACCCTCTATTACAACTTCCAACACAGACTCTTGAAATTCTTCGTATATATCTGTTTTGTTTTTGTCTGTTTGTTTGTGAGAGGGTTTCTCTGTCCTGAAACTCACTCTGTAGACCAGGCAGGCCTTGAACTCAGAGATTTGGCTGCCTCTGTCTCCCAAGGGCTGGGATTAAGGGTAAAGGACACCACTGCCTGGCCTCCATATATCTCTTTAACTTAAGCTTAAAACCCAATCATTGGCAAGCACATAATCTTGCTCCTATTCCAGCACACTCAAGTGTATTTCCAGCCAGCTCTGCTCACTGTGGAAATCAGCATCAAGCACTGGCATTTGGCATCAGGTAACTGAGTACTAAGGCACTTTGAGGAAGTGTTGGCTATGCAGAGATGTGCAGGAACACAAACCTGCTACCAGGTACCCTCAATACTGTGCCCCACCATGTATGAATCTGCTTCTCTGCATTGTACACTGCTGGGTTTGGAGTCTCACTCCCATGCATTTCATTGCGACTTTGTTTTGGGAGTTTGACTGGATATACTGGCTATGGACCCTGGGTGGCTACAGCTCTTAAGTGCCACCGTCTGGTCCTGTCTGGGTTCTCTGATTTGCCTCTCAGTTCTGTCCTTATAGGTTTCCTGATACCATGCATATGAATGGAAGAATCTAGCTATGGCTCTTTAACATGGCAGCATAGATTATTTCTCTTGACTAGGTTTATCTAAATCATTGAATAGGCCTTGGTTGGTGTGTCTACAGATTCTCCATGGCTTTTGTTGTGTTTGGCTCTCAAGGGTCTAAGCAATGGGTGGTGCTGGTGAGACAGGTGGGGTACCAGGAAGTATCAGCAAGCTTCTGTAACAACAGATAACCTATCTTCTTGTCTCAGCTCCTACAGGGGCAGCCGGGTACTCTTTCTTACCAGGCCTTCTCCTGGAGTATCTCCATTTTGTTTCTTTCAGAAAAATTTAACCCAGCTCAAATATATTGCTTGGAGTCTTCTCTTTCTCTTTTCTAGTCAGTTTTACCTTCATTTTAACAATAGAGATTTATCTGATATTTTCTGTCCTTGTTAATTGTGATTCTACCAAAAGGCATAGAAAATCAGCATATAACACGTTAATTGAGCATCTGCTGCAGAATCCCCTAAAAGTGTAATCTTTCTTCCTGTGGAGATCCTGACTTTGTGTCCTTCCCAGGTGGTCAGTGAGGGTCATCAGTTCCCCTCCATGGTAGCTGATTTGGGATGTCAAAATTACGGGGCCTGAAAGCCAGAAAAGCTGCGTTGATTTTGAATCACTGCATTTGTTCCTCACAGTACTCCAAGGACCTAAGTCACTTTTCCTGAAATACCTACGTGATTTCGTTTTTGACTGACATGGTTGGACTGCCCCAGCTGTGACTGTGAGGATTCTGAGGGTGAGGGGAGGCAGGGGGCACTAGCATCTATGACTGTAGCAGGGAAGGTTTTTCTAACTGGCTGCATCTCCAGCTAATCAAGCAGGCAAAAGTCCCTCTCCTGAGAGCTGAGATACCTTTCTACTACCATGCATGTCAGAACTGCAGGCCCTCCCAGCTTTAGACTCCAGGCCTGACATTGGAGTGTTGGACTTAGGCATGTTACTTAGTCTTATTTTAATGATGAAAAGTAGCTATGTGAAAGTGCTTGTTTTACATATACTGGTGTTTTTGATTAATATCAGAGAAATTTTGAGGCCCCAACTACACCCTTACAATAATAAAATTCTCAGGAATTCTGTGCTGCTAACCTTTGCTTAAAATATATTTAATTTTGAGAAAATAATGGATATTTCAAGATCAAATAATGTAATGCATTAATTTATCAAGATTTAAATCAAGCAAAGGCAGTCTAATTGACAAGACAATGACATCACTTGTAGATATGAACATGTTTTGTAAGTAAAACAGTTGCTGCCTTCATCTTTTTCTATCTTGTTTGAAATATCTAATTTCCTCTATTACTTTAAAAGATTACATACACCTGTGTTATTTATCTGGTTACTAGATCAGCAGACATTTCTATGCTTCTTTGCTTACTGGAAAATTCTGTAATATTTAAATTACTTCGAAGGAAGAGAACTCATAAGACCAATTGACATGAGTTATTTAAAGGGAGCACTTCCAATCTTTTCCCAGCATACTGTCTTTTGCGAGCCTCTTTATTGAAATGCATAGATTAGACAATAATTGTAAAGGTTCTTTTCCCTTGGAATGAATGTTTCACTTAACTCTCTTTTAGTGATTTAAAATTCAAACATTTTCCCTGATCTTCCTATTAATCTCTTAAAGTACTTTCTGCATAAAACATAAATGGATACATGTGAAACTTTTATTTGCCTATGGAGGTGTTTATTGTTTTCTGTCCTACATGTAGACTCTAACCTTCATATGGAAGCCCCTCCCCCCGAGAAAATGTTGCCTGATGAAGTATTTTGAATCTCTCTGAGTTAGAACAGGTAAGGCTTTGTTGCCTGCCTCCCTCCTGGAACTCTATGATTACCTAAGCCAGGTTACCTTGACTGCTCTATTTTTGTAAGACTCTACATTACCTAATTTGAGCCTATTTGTCAATGTGTCCTTTGGTGTCATATTAATGACAGAGTAAAATATACTAAGAAAGAGTCCTTCAAAAGTTCAAAGTGGTTGGTACAAATGGTGGTTGGTGCTACCTGAGAAAAACTTTCGCAACTTTCAAACAAAAATTCACCATACTGTTTATCTTTATTTGAAATAAAAACTATTCCATTGATGGCATTGCTAATGCTGATTTCCTTGGAGTTCCTTTTATATTTCACTGTCTGGATTTGATTTCCGTAACAAATATTGCAGTCATACTTTGGGTCCTGTACCTTGCTTACGCAATTGGGCTTCAGTTGGTTGGTGTAGGGTAGGTCGTGACCCTGTCACTCCAACCCAGTCTTGAAATGTTAAATAGAAAAAGACATTTCAATTTCCTAATAAGCTACTAATAAATGTATTTTGGAAATGTATCCTTTTAAGTTTGATTCATATATATATATATAATTTTTTCTGCAGCTAATAATAAAAACAGCCTGCTGCCGACTATGTGTGCCAAAAGCGGTCCATCAGTATTTGTACTTTAACAATGGCAAGCCGCTGGCCTTAGCATGCTTCGTGCCCTTCTCACACTTACAGGCAGTTCTTTACAAGGTATGACGCCATGGGGCTGGGAAGCCACAAAGGCGCATCTGACTGCTTTCACTGATGAAAGGCTAGGGATATTAGCTAAAAATGGATGTCCTGATTCTTGAAGAAGTTTACTCTCACCAGAAATCATGACACCAAAATGTCGTCCCTTTATACAGAAGAATTTGACCAGGCACATCACAGGCCTGTCAAGTTCTTAGCTCTGCACTCAAATCCCTTACCATCTGCTGGCACAGCCATACCAAGATCCCATGGATCACCCACTACTGAAACTCAGATCCATTAGAGCACAAAGACAGGCTCCTAAAGAGACACACTATGATCATACACCTTGCTTCACTGGGAAGTTTTTGAACATGTGTCCTTTCAAGAAGCTTTCTACTGGTGGGTTCCTAGTGGCTGACAAAGCAGATACTAACATAGTAGAAGAGAAAAGCATCTTTGTGGACGCAGAAACACAGTTAGGGTTTTGCCACATTTGTAAGATCCTGATTTACATGTGTTAAAGGGAAAAGATGGCTGTTAAGCAAAGGGGAAATAAGGAACACAAACAAACAAAAACAAAGGAAACACATGAAATGGAAAGATACTAAAATGAAAAATAAAAGAAACATTTAGATCTCAGTCGAAGTTGCAAGCTTTTTGATTGCCTCTTGGGAAAAATAAAGCTAACCCCATCTATAAGGCAGGTAACAACACAGTATAAGCAACATATGTCTCTGTAGGAGAGGAGAGGCTTAAGACAACAAATACTTTCACTTGTTAGCACGGAGGTGTAAATTAAAGCAATACAGGAACATAATTGTCCCTCTATTAAGAGCAATATGCAGATGAATTCCATTGCCCTCTGCAGGCAAGGGAAGGGAAGCCAAGATAACCCACCCAACTCAGTGTATCCTGGCTGCATGATCTCCTGCTGAGAGCAAATGGGCAGGAACTAAAGGGGCCAAACTCACTGTACCAACCCATTCGGACAAACTAACCCACTTCAGAGGGGCACAGTGAACTCTTCCTAATAAAGTGATGTGCAAGTGTGTAGTGCTGGATAGAAATCACGGGAAGGTCACAATGGAAGACGTGGACACACAAGCAAGAAATGTTAACTATGTCCATTACTGAATCACTGCTAAGCATATTTATGGTTTTTAAAAGGCAGTCTCATCTTAAAGAGACCACCCTTATTCCCTTACTCTACTCAATGGAAAGCTCATATATCAGGGGGAGTCAGTGCAGAGCATCAGAGACAAGGATGGACACCCTGGGGAAAAATCAATAAAAACAAAGCTAGGCTAAGTGCTATGAGATTTTCATAATTCATCTTAAACTCTATTCTCTTAACCCTGCATATGCATTATTAAACATGTAGAGGTTATATTGATGGGAACTAAGCCTGTCTTTCCTTCTAAAACCCACATTTTTGCTCCCAATAATAAAGTATTTATACATTCCCCCTTTACCCAATAATTAAAAATTCAGTAGAGTAATTCAAATGGATACTGTACAGTTTGCCCATTTCTCATTTTATTTTAAAAATAAATATTAAAAATATCTTATGTGCCATTTGCTTAACGCTGAATGTGTCCTCTCAGTGGGAACCTGACTGCAAGCTTCCTTGTTTAATGGCTCCTGCAGGTGTGGACCTGCTTCCTCTCTAGCTGCCTAAATTAGAATTACTAAAGGATTATTTTAGGAGCAGCCTTCTGTGGAATTTTGAATTCCAATGTAAATTGGCACATATTTTATCCTACTGAAAAAAAATCTAAGCAAGTCCTTCACGGAAAAAAAAATGAAAGTGTATATGAAAGTCCCAAATTATTTTCAAATAGTTTTAAATTGAAATTCAGCATCTGTCAATAGTTTAGTAAAAACCTACTGAAGGGAATAACCCAAACCCTTATTGATTTTTAATTGTAAACGTGGAGAAAATCATACTTTAAAATGTTTTCAATGATTCTAACATAAGAATGAATGAATACAGAAATTGTAAACAAGCTGTTTAATGTTGAAAACACCCATCAAACTCTAAAAGTATTAATTGAATGTCTGTAAACGTAATTTGGACATTTGCTCATGACTGGTAGCATTAAATGGAAGATTAAACTTCCTTAAATTTCAGTAAACTCATGCAAGGGTCAGAGAATGCATGCATTTCTAGATGCAGAGTTACAGGTCTGTCTGCTTGTTCTGCGCCTCTGATTAACTGATCATGAACTATGGAACACAAGAACACAAAAAGCCAAGGTGATGCCACCATGTTAGGTCCACAATGGAGTTTTGCTATTCCTTAAACCCAGCAAGCGTACTCCTGACAAAGCCTTCTTGTTCTGTCTCTCTGTAGCTGGACTCCTCGCAAACAAGTTTCCTGAAGGCCTCATGAATTTGCCCAGCCCTCAGAAAGTATACCCTGGCTCTCTCTACTACCCTGACTTCCACTCTCTGGAGTCAATCCATTGGCAAATACGTGTATTTTTTCCTTAAAAAATACCATCTCCCACAATGCAATGCACACATACAGTGTATACAAGTGGGGCTTTCTCTTTTTAACACAGTAAGCCCAGAAACCGTAATAGTGTGGAGCTAATTAGTGCTTAGTGAACATAGATAGGTCGAAGAATGAATGAATGAATGAATGAATGAATGAATGAATGAGAGAGAGAGAACAGGCTGAGTGAACAGAAAGTTATCAGAAAAATTATTTCTCTGCTAGTAAAAAGATTATGCAATATACCCTGAGAACTTGTCTTGTCACGTTTTATACGTAAGGTCATACTGGGCTTCAAAACTAGACTTTGGTCATATCTCATCAAAATGAAATGTCCCAGACTATAGAGCCCACTGCCTTGCATGGCACGTGTCTGCTTTTTGTAATCCTTTATCCTAATTGAGACATTGCCTCCACGGACTGGTTCAGACCTAATGCTCTAAAAGACGAACTGATTCCCTCTCAATCTTCCTCATTACCTTTGGATTTCCTAAGTTATATTTTCTTACACTGTAGTTTTTGTTGTGTTTTCATCTTTGTTATTTATATCATTAATTTTATTAACTCTATCTTGCCCCTATTTGCTAATCTCCACCATTTGCTTGTCTCCAACATGAACGTTCTTACAGTGTGGTGTCATGCAGCACCAGCTGCAACACTGTGCATGGACTGAGGACCAAATAATGCAAATAAATACGTAATCATGACCTTCAAAGGCTAAATGACCTAACACTAAGAGAGTCTATCCTGTGGCATGAGGTCCTATTTAGATGAAAGGGAAGACTAAAATTCTACCTTATTATTTCCATTTATAAGGTTTCACTTCCAGCAGAAAATGAGAAGGAGCGATCATGAAGAGAGATTTGGGTTGGGGTGCTCTCTCCCATTGGAGACTGACTCTGATGGAGCTCAGGCTGATGCAGCTGCCTTGGCTGCCCAGACAACACTATTGGCATTCTTTCTCATGAAGAGTGTATCTTTATCAGGTGAGCTCCCTGGAGCGTCACCTTGCTGACCATGGAAGGAAGGCAGTTATCCATCTCCCATGGATACTGTACTCCTGGCAGAATGTCTGTCAAACACCCTGAGGAAAGTGGTTTGAACCCTTAGAGTTCGACTCCAACTAGGAAATTCCTACAGTAAATACGAAAGATGCTCATTTTGAACTTAAAATACTAATGTAGTGATACAAACACGAGAGAAATACAAATCTCAGCTATCTTGGCATAAATAGAGGCTTGTGTTAATTGGTCTGTCTATAGTTAACAAAACCACAAGAATTCCAAACAGAAAATATCTCAAATTGTACCTGATCACATCTGAGTCATTTGAACATTTTGAGTTTTAATTCAGCTACAGTCCGCCATATTACATACGGAACAAGAAAAATTCCAGCAAGGCAGAGAGGTTCACATACCGGTGCACACCACTGCTGCACATGATGATGTGACAGGCACCGAGCCTGTCACACAGCTCCGAAGAAACTGACAGCAGTCCGACTCCGGAGGCGCTGCAAGGTGTGTTCACACAGGCAGCGATGCGTTTGGATCTGATGAACGAGGTGACCAGCCGGTAAAGTTCAGCTAAAGCATTGAGAGGCCTCATGAGCTAAAACGAAAAGTGAGGGACACAAAGCTCAATGCGTATAGACGTCTGTTAGGTGGCGTGCAATTCAGCCGCCCCAGCTTTTAGATTGCTGATCTAAAATATCATCTTACGATGGAGGCGGCAGGGTGGAGACTGTAAATATCTACAGTCAGATGGTGTTCAGAGGAGCGGTAGAAGAACTACCAGGGATGCAGGTGAGGATACTAGGTCAGAGAATGGAATCACTGTTTTACCTTATCTATGTAGGCAGCTTTCGATGTGGCATTTGGTGGGGAATTTGACTTGTCCAAGTAGAATGCCCTGAAAGAGTCCAAAGAAAACCATTTAGAAAACAAAGAATAGGAAATGCATGAAGAAGATGTTTGGTTTCCAACAACTGCTGCTTAAAGATCAATAGATGAGCAAAGGCCCTGACAACAAGGTTGGTCAGGACTACACACTGGCAATGGTTACTTGTTTAAAATAATAATAATAAAAAAGGACTGGCAAGATGATTCACAGGAAAATAATTACTTCCTAAAGCTGTGTTCTGACTCTCCAAGCAGGCTGCCACCCACAGCGATAATCTCATAGTTAGCTTGCTGTCTACTTTTCAAAATAAAGCAACATGGTTTAACGAAGTTTGACAAACTAGATTAGGAAAGATAACTCTGGACAACTTCCAATTTGGCAATTATCTTCATTCTTACTGAGAATTAGTTTCTTCTTTCCTAAAGCAGTGATCAAGCTTTTCTTTGAAAGCACGTGTACATAACTAATTCAGTACCACAAGTTGGTTATTGCTCACCAGAATCTGGCCCAGGCACCATCTGTAATGAGTACTAAGGGCAAATGAATGACCATGAATACAGGATGAATCAACACCAGGCACTGCTTGGTCCCAAAGCAAGGGTACAATGATGTGATCCACACACACTACTCAAATACCAGGAAGATGGCTCTAATGAGCCAATGAATCAATTTGCACTACACCCACAGGATCAGCAGCAAAATCAAAAGGGATTCAAATGCCGTTTAAATTTATCCTTAGATTTCCCAAGCAGGAGACAGCAATAATTCACAAGGAAGACTCTCAAGGATAAGGGAATAAAAGCACGGATCCTGTGTGGGACAAAAAGATGCAGTGAGGCTGGTCTATGGGGCAAAGAGCCAGGAAAGAGCCAAGAAAGGCTACACTAGGTAGGTAGGGCCCTGTGGGTCTCTGTAAGGAGTTGGGAGCAACTGAATGGAAGTAATCAGGCACCGTGACTCATTGCCAGAAAACCAACTTATCATTAGGCCCAACACTTCAGGTGTCAGAAATTCAACCTGTCTTTCATTTCAAACACACACAGCCATATTTAGTGTAATATGAAAACCCATGCACATACTACCAAGCTACATTGTGGCAGTTTGCCCTTGGTTTTACACTTTGCACAAATAAAATATCCCGAAGATGCTCACAGACCGCAGGAGTGCATCCTCCTCTAGTCTGCTTGTGTCAGTGATGGTCCTTTCGCTGGCACAAATACCTTCCAGACTCCTGGAAGCTCACATATATGGCTGTCATGCTAAGGTCATCACACATCGCACTGCTGGATGCTTCCAAAGATGGCAGAGAACAGGTGGGTGTACTTCCACATCCGTGCTTATCGACTTTCAACCTCTGGCCATTAATTTGAATTTGTATATATGTGTTGACCACTCATGTTTCCTCTCTTATTGGTCTGCTCCTATTTCTTACTCTTTATAGTATTACACTTTCTTTATACCTAGTCATTAGCTATTAATTTTCTGGGGGGTTGAGACATGATATTTCTGTGTAGCCCTGGCAGTTCTGAAATTCGCTCTGTAGACCAAACTGGCCTGGACTCAGAGAGATCTGCCTGCCTCTGCTTCCTGAGTGCTGGGATTAAAGGAGTATGTCCCCACCACCTGGTCCATAGCTATTACTTTTACACAGAGTTAAATTTGATTGCTTAACATTTTCATTTTCAATCCCACACCTTTCTTATCTTAGGTCCTTGAGAGTATTTAATTTTAAAAATTGCTTATTCAATTTATATTTTCATTCACTGTCTTTTAGTGCACACTATGTCATAACATTTTAGAATATATATCAGCAGTATTTGCCCACCAAACACTGCTTTCAAGATCTGGAGAGACAGGCTTTGTTTTTGTATTATTATTATTATTATTATTATTATTATTATTATTACTGAGAGCTAAGGGTCCCTTTTTGCCCCATCTCTATTCTATAGTTTAACCACTAGTGCTCAGATATACATTTATTTTTTATAGATCCAGGAAGGATCTCAGACTAAAGTTTTCCATGGGAGAAATCTCATTTTCAGATTTGAAATGGCTGCAGTTATCAACTGTCAAATTGTATCTTTGCATCAAATGTCTGTTTTCTCTTGGCACTCCCACTAGACACATATGTACATCTTTCAAAGTGGACGGGTGTCCCATCCACAGGCTCTACCCATACACACTCTTTCCTTTTCATATCAATCCATGCTGCATTTTAGGTGGTTTTCTCAGTAAGACCTTCCCAGTACATAATGTGTCCCTTGGTCAAGTAAATAACCTAGCCTTTGTTACAAAGTTTACTGTAATAATTATCCTTTTATTTTCAAGATGTCTAATCATTCTTATTTTACTTCCATCTTGAAAAGCTTAACGCTCCCCATCTCCAAATATCTCTTTCCTATGTGACTACAGATATGCCTTTTGCTTATTATCGTAATATCTAGCAGCTGTGACAGGGTCATCTCAACAAATATTTGCAAGTATATAATAATTAGGTAATTAACAATTTTTGCTCCAGGATTTTATGCCTTTATGACTGATATGCCATATTTTCAGAATTCCAGATATATTTTCCTAGGCTGTTTTGGTGTATCAAATGCTTCTAGGCTAGTGGTTCTCAAGATGTGAGTCACAAATCTTTGTGGGAAGTCTCACATATCATATCTTTACATTGCAATTCACAACAGTAACAAAATTATAGTTATGAAGTAGCTACAAAATAACTTTATTTTGGGGATCACTACAACATGAGGAGCTGTATCAAAGGCTTGCAGAATAAGGAAGGTTGAGAACCACTGTTCCAGAACATATGTAGAGAGCGGTTAGAGTATTCGCCATTACAAGATGGCGCTGACTTCCACTGTCGCTCTAAGGAAACTTATGGATAGCGCGGGGTGACTCGCCCGAAGCGCTTGCGCATTAAGGGTGTACATGACTAATCACCGCCCACTCCCGGGGCGCGCCAATCAGTGGAGGACACGCTGCCTCAGGGCTATATAAGCAGCGCCATTCTGGGGCCCCGGGGTCTTCCTCTTCATGATGCAATAAACACTTTGCTGCAGAAGGATCCGTGTGTCTGCGTGGGTTCTTGCTGGCAAGACCAAATAGCGCGCGGGACAACTGGTGCCGAAACCCGGGAACGTAGCGACTTCATCATCGCTGGCACCGAGGAGACCCTCCGCTTCTGCGGAGTGGATTCAGAACTGCAGGACTAAAGGCAAGCTCTGAGAGGTATGTCTGTCCGTGAGCTTTTCCCTCACCTCCTTCCACAATCGGCTGAAGCGATAGAATCTATCCTTATAGTATCAGCCGCACTCGCCCTCTTTACGGGGACCATGTCTTTGTGGAAGCTGGTAAAATCATGTTTGGAGGAGGAAAACTGCCGCCCGACAGTAATAGCGGGACAGGGGGCACTGGAAGATTTGCAGGACAGCATGTCAGAAACAGAGTGAGACAGAAGGAAAAGAAAAGACATGCCTAAGAAACAAGACCTTTCTGAGGACCTCGAGTCCAAAGAAACGAGAGAAAAGGGAAAGAACGCCCTGGGAGAGAGAAAGAGAGGCCAAGAGGGCCTGGGAGAGAAAAGACGTCTCTATCCGGTGAAGGAGTTAGAGGTTCTGGGTCTTACTAGCTCTGAGGACAAACTTAGTCCTCCCAAAGAGGAAGACCTAGAAAATCAGGCAGCTCGCTATGAAGAGGAGAGATACCATCCAGATAATCACTGTAGAAGTGGAGCTAGCAATAGACAAACAAAAGAGAAGGGGAAGGGCCATATGATCTCTGGGCCTGTG
>CM052702.1:30821401-30838094 GCA_028551405.1 Uromys caudimaculatus | reverse complement strand
GCCCTTGCACCCAGGGGTCTTGTACCATTGCACCTGGAAGGGTAAGGATGGAATGCTCTCAGAATATTGGCCTTTGATCGCCTATTCACTCATGACCGAATTCGCTTGATCGAGCCTGGTTCTGTGTTTTGATACCACTGTAGGGAGGCGTGGCCCTATTAACCCAGCTGACCCCCCTCTCCTTCTTACTTGAAAGAATGGGGGGAGATGTAGAGAGCGGTTAGAGTATTCGCCATTACAAGATGGCGCTGACTTCCGCTGTCACTCTAAGGAAACTTATGGATAGCTGGGGTGACTCGCCAGAAGCGCTTGCGCATTAAGGGTGTACATGACTAACCACCGCCCACTCCCGGGGCGCGCCAATCAGTGGAGGACACGCTGCCTCAGGGCTATATAAGCAGCGCCATTCTGGGGCCCCGGGGTCTTCCTCTTCATGATGCAATAAACGCTTTGCTGCAGAAGGATCTGTGTGTCCGCGTGGGTTCTTGCTGGCGAGACCAAATAGCGCGCAGGACAAACATACTTATTTTCAGTGGCCAGAGTTTTGGCTGTTTGTCTTAGAGTTGGGTTTTCTCATGACATTTGGAATTACATGTAATTTTATTAGAGGTTTGAGTACTACGTCTTGAGGATGTTCAGAAGACTCTGGTCACATCACGGACTCAGCAAGGGACTGGTTCAGTTTCTAGTTTAGTGGCTCTAATTGCTTCTTCCCATCATCTTCAGACCTAGCATCCCTTGAGTGACAGTCTCAAACAGGGAGGGCAGCACATTTTTATCCTTCACCAAGAAACAGACAAGTTCTCTATCCCTGGTCTTAATTGGTGGAGCTGGCTCTAGACTTCCATGTAGTAGAGTCTAAGAGTGACCATCCACTGTCCTGCCAAAGCTTCCCCAGCCTCTCTGTCAGTTCCAGATCCCAGCACTTCACAGGTATCAGGAGAGCATTTCTGTGGCCATTTGTGATCTGAAATGACTTACGTGCACATTTTCTGTCCTCACACTTGATCTGGGAAAGCTACAGACTCAGAATGTGTGCGATGACGCAAAGTTTGATTCTCTCCCTCTCCACCTATCCTTTCCTTTACTGTGTCTGGTTAGAGAAGTAATGTGGGGAAGCAAAGGACTAAAGTTCAGGGGCAAACTAGTTAGCCTCTCAGGAGCCCAGTGTCATCATTCAGGGGGCACAATGTTGGTGTATGAAGTGCCTAGTTCTATAATATGTAAATAGGACTTGTATAACAGACAAACTAGTGACTACAAGTGCACATACTCATCAGGATTTCTTGGCAGTGTTTCAGTCATTCAAAAGGATAGACTTGGATGAGCAAGATGACTCAGCAGGCAAAGATTCTTACCAGGCAAGCCTGACTGTATGAGTTAAATCCCCAGAATGCATATAAAGATGGACAGAGAGAAAAGACTCTACGAAGTTATCTCTAATTTCCACATGTGTGCATTTACACTTGCACAGCTCTCGCTCTCGCTCTCTCTCTCTCTCTCTCTCTCTCTCTCTCACACACACACACACACACTTAAAAAAGGAAACAATACACTTGTTTTAGAAGGGTAAAATTGGGGGCTACAGGGATACAGTTAAGAGCACACATCGCCTTTACAGAGGACTCAACTGTGGCTCCTAGCACCCATCTCTAGCAGCTTGCACATGCCTATATCTCCAGCTCCAGAGGATCTCACAACTTCTTCTGGGTTCTTCAGGTACCTGCATCCATGTGCACACACCCACACATAGACAACTACATATACACCAAATTATATTTTTTTAAATAAATAAAATTAAGACCAAAGACTGTTCCTGGTATCACCTAAAATAATATACAACTATTTTGTTCTATTATGTTTTGAACTGTTGTTTTCAAAATAAAAATTAAGTTATGTATTTGAAATATAGATTATTCTATGATCCTAGGACTAAAAAGGAAAGAACTGTTTTCAGGTTAAAGAAGAAAAGTTTGTCCTTTAAAGATCCATTATTGAAACTTCAGATCTGGTATCTCCTGAGTCAGCTAGGAGAACAGTGTTCTATCAGAGCAGCCCACAGCTCCATTTAAGGCGAGCATCCTTTAGGACAGATGCCAGCACCATGGCTGCCAACATTCCAAGAGAATATCCTCTAACAACAAACAAACAAATAACAAACAAACAAAGCCTCTCTAGGTTATAGTCCAGTGGTTGACTTCTTGCTTATCCTGGCATGTATAATGCAAGTTTGGGTTTAATCTTCAGTACCATAAGGAAAAAAGAGAAAAAGCTGCCACCAATTCAGCCTCTTAAGGGCAGGTTAGATCGTGATAGTCTAAATCTGCTATGTTCAATTACAAGCAACTTTACAGAAATCTCCAAATAACAATTCTGCAAAATATTAAAAGAAAAAAAAAAAAAACCAAAAAGCAACAGTTGCAGTTAAAGAAAAACAACTTACAGATTCACAGTGTAGCCCACATCGAATAATACCACTTAGAAATCTTATTTTTCAACTACTATATATCATAATTAAAAAGGAAATCAGCTAATGATAAAACTTGACTACTTTAAGTACTGTACAAGATAGAAGTTACTACAGATTCAGAGTTAAATATCTGGCTCATGAAGATGTGTTCCTATATTTAACACTTTCTAATCAATAATGGAAGGGAAAGGAATCATTATTAAGAGTCAAACATATATCGCTATCAACCACTAGAGTAATCAGCAACCACTATTAACAAGCATTAACAATGTATTTACCATACAACACACTGATTCACTGGAGAGGTCCAAAAAAAGTAACCAGGAACTACTGGCTACTTCAGTATTCCTATATGCATAGTCATCAAATCTGAACACTCAATTACTTGTGAAGATGGGAGTTTAGACCTGAGGTAGAAACTAATGTTAGGAATTATTCATCAGATAAAAGGCTGTTTAACAAGGTATTTTACTTAACAGGTAGCGAATGTCAGTATCATCCAGAATATGACAAACCATGGACAGAAAATAATCTCATAATGCACTATCCTTAATTATAAAAGTCCTGCAATGCCTCTTAATCAAATTTTATAGAGAAAGTTAATGGTAAAATTGGATTGATGCCAAAGCTGATGTCATTTATGATGCTTCTAAGGTGAGTAAGAATGAAGTCATGCTCCTGGGTCTGAATATAGAAAAATCTTATTAGGACAATCTTAAAAGTGTTGATGGTAGTCTGGTAAGACTAGCCAGTGAGTTTCTTTTCCTGCTGGCCCATGTCATCTTTCACTATCACAGCTTTCTAAAATGAGCATATTTTTATATGATCCTTGTGGTTGAGCCTCAGAGAATAAAATAATGAAAAAGGGAAAGCAGCATACATTTCAACAAGTAGTTAAATTTAAGTTGACCTACACACATATACATATATGCACATACATACAACAGACATATACATACATACATACATACATACATACATACATACATACGTCAAATAACTATGCTAAAAGTAAACTTGGCATAGTCTGCCTACCATTATCCAGAAAACAAGTATAGGTGTTTCTGCAATAAAGGCTGACTGTAAGAGGTAACTCCAAAGACTTAGTGGATAAATAAAAGGAAGCTCCTAAAGTAGGATTAAAGAGTTGGATTTGGATAGGGTTATAACAGGTTACAACTGTAAGAAACATTTAAAATGGAAGCTTCACCAAGAATAATGTAATTGTCACAGGGGGAAGATAGAGTCAATACATCTAAAGAGTGAGATCAATTTAGGGTGGAGGAGAGGGTATTTGGCAAGGTGGCTAGATCTATGCTCTGAGGAAATGAAAGGTCAAAATAAAAGCTTGTCAATAATTTATTAAAGTGTGAAGGGGACTCAAAAGAAAAGTTCAGCCACCAGCTATAGTAAAAATGAGTAAGAAGAAACACATGACTGCTACAGTGTGGTAATTTAGAGCTGCAAGGGATCCTCGAAATGATAAGGATCATGTAACACTATAAGCAGAACTTGGGGATCAAGTAGGGAACTAATGCTTGCCATAGGAGGAAGAAAACAAGTGTAGCAGGTTGATTAGTTCATGCAGTCATCCATGCTAAGTACTAATTTAAGAATTATAATATTACACTCTCAAATATGTAAACAGTCCAGATCCTAGCTCATCAGGAATCAAGCTGTGCCCCAGAGGTGATTAGTTTTTCCCAAAAAGATCGAAAAGAGTTAAAGAAATAGATTTAGTCTTGAGAGATACACAGAAGTTAGATCAATGACAAAAGTGACATCTTCTCATTTCTCATTTGGCCAGTCAATTTTCCTTTTCTTTTTTTTTTTTTTCTTTTTCTTTTTTTTCTTTTTTTTTTGGTTCTGAGCATGTTGGAGGGGAGCCAGTTTCTAAGAGAGATGATGAAGACACAGGAGTCTCTACTGTTTTATAAAAGGGCATTCTCCAGCCAAGACCTCTGCTGTATTCTGGATTTTTTTCCAGATGATTATCCATGAGATCATCATTCTATTTCTATATTTATAATCATGGGCAAGATTCTTTATTTGGTCTGACACATATTTATTTCTACTACTATATCCTATTCTACAATATTAGAAATTGAAGCAAGTTGTTTTTATACATCCTACAAAAACTTTGATCTTAGCAATTATTCTTTGTTTCACAAGGAACTGGAATACCATTTGGTCAGTGATGGGGATCGTTCAGGCAAATGATTAGATGTTCCACTATTACAGTTGAGTATAGGTGTGACTAGATGTCTGGTATTATTGGTAAATTGCATTTGATGAACTGCCATTACACTTAAATTATGGCAAATAATTTTCTAAAACATCTTATTAAAAGGCACTTCATACTTAAAGGACACATACTGAGTGGAAAAGCAGGAGACAGATAATTTGGTTTTGAATCTCACCAGTCTTCTTCCATGACATTAAGCATAGTCTGGACATCACTAGAAGCAATGCTTACAGTTAGATGAAGAGAAATTCTGAGTATAAGACAGTCTTGGGTTTGCCTGTTTGCTTGTCATACATGGAACTAGAATGAATTCTATGGTTAGAATTGCCAGAGAACTGTCAATGACCAATGTACACCTTCAATTTGACTTAAACACTGCAAAATCAGCTGCTAGAAGGTTAACAAGCCAGACCATGTACATGACCACAGAGAAGTGTGACTTTGCACACGTGGTTCAACAGCACTTTTATGACTTGCCACATTGGTCATGAATGTGGACCTCACTGCTCACCAGTGTTGTCAATAGACCTGCTTCACTACTTTCATTTCTAAAAACCAGAAACAGTGATCTGACTAGATCAGCATCCCATCTCTGCTTTCCAAACACTCCTTTCCTGACTCTTGCTCTCACATTTATGAAAATATATGAGTGACAGACTCTTCTTGTGCCTACATATTTACATAATACAATGGACAGTATCTGCTGCTCAAATACTCCTGGAGGTCATTCCCAAGAGTACCACAGTCCAACATTACAAAATAGACTCTTGTGAAAGGGGGAGTAAAAGAAGCACATGTCTAAATTAAGGAGGCCTTTGTAATAATGAAGCTTAATGGTATGTCATACAAAACCAGCCCATTTTACTGAGGAAAAACATTCAATTGAATAGTATTTCAACTTTAAAAATCATTCTACTTCATCAAATAATTATGTTAAATAATTAAACTATGTAAAATAGCATAACATTTTTTCAAGTGTTAGAAATACAGTATTAAAAAAAAACCTCTTTAATGTTTAAAACTATGAGAGTTAAAAAATAACAGACTTCTTTATATATATTGGATATTAGCCCTCTATCGGACATAGGATTGGTAAAGATCTTTTCCCAATCTGTTGATTGCCGTTTTGTCCGATCGACTGTGTCCTTTGCCTTACAGAAGCTTTGCAATTTCATGAGGTCCCATTTGTCGATTCTTGATCTTAGAGCATAAGCCATTGGTGGTCTGTTCAGGAACTTTCCCCCTGGATCCATGCGTTTGAGACTTTTCCCCACTTTCGCTTCTATTAAATTCAGTGTATCTGGTTTTATATGGAGGTCCTTGATCCACCTGGACTTGAGCTTTGTACAGGGAGATAGGAATGGATCAATTTGCATTCTTCTACATGCAAACTGGTACAACCACTCTGGAAATCAGTTTGGCAGACCCTCAGAAAAATGAACATAATACTACCTGAGGACCCAGCTATACCACTCCTGGGCATATACCCAAAAGATACTTCAACATGTAATAAGGACACATGCTCCACTATGTTCATAGCAGCCATATTTATAATAGCCAGAAGCTGGAAACAACCCAGATGTCCCTCAACAGAGGAATGGATACAGAAAATGTGGTACATTTACACAATGGAATACTACTCAGCTATTAAAAACAATGACTTCATCAAATTCACAGGCAAATGGATGGAACTTGAAAATATCATCCTGACTGAGGTAACTCAGTCACTAAAGAACAAACACGGTATGTACTCACTAATAAGTGGATATTAGCCCAAAAGTTCAGACTACCCAAGACTCAATTCACAGCAACCATTGGACTGAGTGTGAGAGGAGTTGGAGAAGGGACTGAAGGAGCTGAGGGAATTTGCAGCCCCACCGAGAGAGCAACAGTGTCAACTGGCCTGACCCCTGGAGCTCCCTGAGACTGGACCACCAACAAAAGAATACACATGGAGGGACCCATGGTGCTGGCCACATATGTGGCAGAGGAGGGCCTTGTTGGCCATCAGTGGGAGGAGAGGCCCTTGGGCCAGAGGGTGTTAGATGCCCCAGTATAGAGGAATGCCAGAGAAGGAAGATGGGAGTGGGTTGGTGGGTGAGGGAATACCCTCATAGAGGCAGGGGGAGAGGGGATGGAATAGGGGATTTCCAAAGGAGAGACCTGGAAAGGGGAAAACATTTGAAATGTAAATAAAGTATCAGAAAAATAACATAGTTGGCACCAATTCTTTCTGGTGCCTTAGTTAGGTCAAGTCTGTCTTCAAGATGATTTCTAAAGAGTATAGATTTCATTTTATTGGCCTCAAAAGTCATTTAGCTTTCATTAGCACCCCAAGTTTGAATTCAGCCAACATCACTCATCCATCCTGTCTACACGGCATGCTATCTTGCTCAGACCCATGTGTCACCTCTGTGTGCACTTTGCTCCTTCCTCAAGGACTGTTCTGTCCTGTAGGACCCCCATCACACCCACCCCCCACACCCCCTACAATCCTACTAGTCCCATGAAGACCAGCTCAAATGAGACATTTAAAGAACAATTTCACTGAAATAAACTGACCTATAACTCCATTATACCCAGTTGCACACACTACTTCACCTATGATACACGGTGCAGTCTAAGAGGCAAACACTCTTTGACATCTTTTTAGTAGCCTTCATTTTGAGACAGGGTCTTACACTCAAGTTGTCCTGGACCTCACTATGTAGACCAAAGTAGCCTCAAAATCATGGCAATCCTCCTTCTTCAGCCTCCGAAGTGCTTAGATTATAGGTGTGATCCATCCCACCAACCTTTATTTTATTTTTAAATCTCATAATGTAAGGAAGTTCTTGACAATACTATACTTTGAATCAAATGTGGTATTGAGCTGATTTTTATTTATAATTGTGGACTTGTCATACTATAGCAACTAAATACACATATTGCCTAGTAGAAGAAAATATGGTATTTATGCATATTTTCAAAAGGTATTTTTGACTTGCAGGAGGAGTTCTTAAGCTTATAAACATTATTAGCTAACAACTGAATCAGCACTGAATTCTTTAAGAGAAGCAATTAACAGGTATCAGAACTTAAAATTCAAATAAGGATGTCTGACAATCTCTCCTTCAGTGAATAGCAACTAAAATGAAAAACAACTCTCTTAGGGTGCCTGGCACAGGTTCATGTTGACCTTTTATTTCTCTAACAAGACAGAAATGATATAGCAAAAGTCTTGTTTACTTCTAAGGAAGAGATTAAAATTCACAGGTTTATTTACTGCTATACTGAAATTCTATGTGTTTCAAGCTTGGCTTGTATAACTCTACAGTAGGCCTCAACAAAGGTAAGGTGTCTGGCCAGCAAGGTTGATCAGAGAATAAAAGAGCTTGCTGCCAAGCTTAGGGCCTAAGATAGATCCATGGGACACACCCACCATCTCCTAACATCTATATGCATGTTTGTGTGAAGGCGCGCACGCACACGAACACACACCCACAAATTAATTAAATGAATGTAATAAAAACGTTAGAGATAAGCTTCCCATTATCTGGTAACATTCAGGCTTAACGCAGAGCATCTGAAGGACAAAATGTCTTAGATGACAGCTGTGATTGTCCTCTCTTCAGCATCCTGCCTTCTGGCTTTCCTCGGAGTTACTGATTCTTCCGCTGCCCAGAAGCCTGGGCATCTCTTAACTTAACTTACATGAGTTTTCCTCACAGTTTGTTTCTGCTACATCATCTCTTTGTCAACATATTTTATTTGAGCCAATAAGTGAAAGATTTTCCAGTGTTTCTGATGAGTGACACCATTTCTAAGAATCTTTTAATTAAGATTCTTTGTCAACAAGTACTAAAAATAAATTGTTATTCCTGAAGAATTCCTATTGGTGAAGAAAAAAAAATCCCACCAAGCATAATACATGTTTTCTTTTCACAAGACATGTGTGTGTGTGTGTGTGTGTGTGTGTATGTGTGTGTGTATTTCATTTGTCATATGAGCTGTAATTTTACCAAAAAGAAAAAAAAGAAATGACTGGCAAAAATAATCCAGATCTGCCCTACCTTAAAATTTCAATTAGTTCAATTAAAATCCACAGAAGTAACAGCATCTTGCCACTGTCTCCTAAGATGTCTCCTAAGGCTTGTGACAGTTCAGAAGTGAGTTTCATAAAGAACTGGGGACCTCTGATCCCCAGGGAAAGGTGGGAGACTGAATACAGTTGGAATTATGGGCATGCAGGACATGGGAAACCTGCTCCCATGGGAAAGGATGGAAAGAATACACACATAAAGAGACAACTTCAAGTAGCCAGAGCCCCATGTGACCCCCGAGACAACTCTATTCCTTAAAGGAGAAGGGATCAAAGGTTAGTCTGGAAGTGACCTCTAAAAACTTCTTTGTGTGAGAACAAGGACTCTTGTCACATTGGAGGTTATGTTCGACTCCTAGAAAGCTAGCTTCTCAGGAAGCATGCATGAAGGGGAACAAAAATAAATCAAGGACAGAAGAAAAATCAGTAATGTCTATCATGCAACAGCCCTGCAGGATAGCAAGGCCTGTATGTAAATAACTGGGAGTCTGGCCAAGTTTATTCTAACTGAAAGCAGAGACCCCACTGACCACACCCCTTGCAGATGCTAGTCATTCCCCTTCTTCTCTCCCAACCAAAACTTCTAAGGAAACCAACTTGCCAAACCTGATCCTGAATCTCGGCCTATGCTCCAGTGAACTGTGGACAGCACTCCTGGGCTCTCAGTTAAAAGCACTTCCCCACTCACACTGAGGACTCTGCAGTGGCCAACTCTTGTAAATGGCGCCCTCTGTCTTTAAGGTCTCTCAGCTGGACCTTGTTGGTAGCACACTGTTCTCACCAATTCCTTGACATTCTCTTCATCGCTAACACTGAAGCACCTGTATCCTGTGCTTTTCTCTGCCTGGCCTCCCTATTCTCATTTAACATTCTCACAGATCATTTTCAGTTCCTCATATTACCAAGACATCTCTAAACTGGGTTCATGTGTTCAGTTATCTGTTCATAACATATCATTCATAAGGCAGAAAGAATGTCAAGTGCTAAGGATCACATAATAAGAAGATAGTCTTTAACTGCAAAAAGCTAACTGTACTTTAGGGAAGAGAAGTAAGTGGGTAATTTCTATCCTGCTTAGGAAGCAGAAGTAAGAGGATCAGAAGTTCAAAGTCATCCTTGGCTACACAGCAAGTTCAAAGTCAGCCTGAAATACATGAAACACTGTCCCCAAAACAAACAAAGCAAATCAAAAACAGGCATTTGAAAAATAATACAACTATTAACAATGCTTTACTTTGTCTCAGCATCCAAAAATTCCAAAATACTAATTGTCTTAATGAACACTGAGTGACCTTAGTGCAAAGGGACACGCTTGTGCTGTGATTCATATAGTAATGACACACAGTAGGGTCAAATCACTGTAAGGGGCATAGTAAAATCAGTCCTTTGCGGCTGCGCAGGTTTCTGTATCTGCTGACTTAGATGTTTATTCACAATAGCTAAACGTAGAGCCTTAATACATGGCTATTAACAAAAGAAATGGATAGAGGATTGTGGTGTACACACACAATAGAAATTACATAGCCATCGGGAAGAATGAAGTAATGTTAGTTGCAGGAGAAAATGTATGCAGCTGGAGATAATTAATCTTGTGAAGCAAATTAAATCAATCTCAGACAAAAAGCTTTCTTTTTGTCTCATTTGTGGGTCCTAGATTTTACATAGATACATATGACATGAAGCTAGAAGTAAAACTGTCTAGAGGAATAAACAAGGCAGACTGACGGAACAGTGAGGGGAGGGGCTAAGGGTGCGTACGGTGGGTATGTTAACTATGTACTTGTATGACAATGTCTGTGTGTAACCCAAGTGCCATGCACGATGAAAGAAACAGCACATTAGTTTGTGACTATAAAGCAAAAGTGTATAAGATCTGACCACAAACAAAATTTACTTTAATTTTTAAAACTGTCTTCTTTACAATTTTGTGTGTGTGTGTGTGTGTGTGTGTGTGTGTGTTATACGTACACACATGAGGATGTGTGTGTATGCTCATTAGATGCATGCAGAGAGCAGAGAATGTCGGTGTCTTCTATTTTATATTTTCAAAGAGAGTCTCCCACTGAACCAAAATTTTGTCTTTTTTGCTAGGCCAGAGGTCAGAAAGTTCCTGGGAGCCACTTCCTCTGTCTTTGCAAAGCATGGCCATGCCTGGCTTTCATGCAGGTTCCAGAGATTTGAATTCAGCTCCTTCTGCTTTTGCTCCACAGTGAGCAATGTTACCCACTCAATCACCTCCTCAGCTCTCTACACTGAGTTTGCTAGTAAAAATTTTAACATTCCTGCACCTACATTCTTAACTAAATTAAACAAGATATATCTATAACTCATGGCAATAACTCTACTAAATGTTTGTTAGGAAAACATTTCTTTTAAAACCTCTTCTTTCCTTCCTGTGAATGCACTTCTGAAATTGGTTTTCTTCCTCTATGAAGGTTATTAGAATAAGCATAGAGCCAGTTATAAACCATGCGATCCTTCCATCCTAGATCAGATGTGTTAACAGCAGGAAGCGAACCCATTCTCACATAAATAACTTTAACTATTATCATATATGACATTTTGACCAAAGCATATATAAAGTTGAGTTGAGGATTTATTATTTCATTCTTAAACTTTATTTTAGTTGATAACCGTGATTTTAATGACAATTAACTACTACAGAATCTGGTAGCATTCAAGGACACTGTAATATTTCTTCCCACCTTGTGGCTGTATACAGCATAAAAGGTACTTATAGCTCTCTGGCAATGTTGCTCAGGCGGACTTGGGTAAGCAGCCTTCCTGTCTTTGGGATAAATTTAGGACAAGGAGAGCAGGGGCTGCACATCCTTCCAAATTTTTCAGGATCCTCTCTATCCTTTTGTAGTTTGCTGGGTGTCAGCAGGGGCAGCGTCAATGTTTAAGTCTCAGCAGTATGGCTGTGGATACTCAAGGCCCCTCCCGGCTTTCTCTGCATAGCTCTTGTGTGGAGGTTCATTCTTCCCAAGTGGGGAGTGAGGTCAGTTACCCCAGAATCAAGCACCTCAAAGAATTGGTTGGCATTCATGTTTTTTCCTCTGATTAAATTGCTCTGCAGGAAACCCATGAAACCTATCATCAGTGAGAAATCTCTAGGATCAGCTACTCTGCATGCTAGGCAGCTTCTGAGGACTGATCACACTTCTTCTCAGCCCATGAATCATCATTATCTCCAAGAGAGAAAATGGAAAAAAGAATTGTAGACATTAAGAGCCTGTCCCAAGTGATGTGGCTATTCAGGGGGTTCTAGTCGGGGGACTGGGCTCCAATTGTAGTGGACTCTCGTGGAGAAACACAGTCAGCAAGCAGATCTGAGGCATCACAGGCTCCTTACTTACAACATAGCAGTTTCCTGTTTACTCTGCACTCTTCTCACTGGGACCCAACTGCCATTTAACCAATTAATCAGACTTCCAGTTTGCTTTTCTCAGGTGGCTCATAAAAAATACCCTGAATGTTATATTTACTGAAAACACTCTTCCATAAGACAAGTAAGGATTTTGCTCATCTCTTCCCCATTGAATTTTAAGGGTGTATATACTTAATTTTTAAAATTAATATTATTTATGTGTTTGAGTATTTTGCCTGCCAGTATATCTGTGTACCACATGCATGCAGTATCCTCCGGGGCAGGAAGATGGTGTCAGATCCTCTGGGACTTGAGTTATGAGGTGGTTGTAAGCTACTAGGTAGGTGCTGGGAATTGAACCTAGGTCCTCTGCAGGAGCAATCAGTTCTCTTAACTGCTAAGTCATCTCTCTTGCCCTGGATTTATCATCTTTTATGTCTGTGTTACTGATGTCAAAAGTAGATGAAGTTCAAAAAAATCTATACAAATGAAAGCACATTAAAAAGTTTGGAATTATTACTATATACCCATTTATGAAATAATCTATGGGTGGGCACCACTGTGAGCTTTTGGTTTTTCAAGACTAAACATCTTAATATTTGAATGGACTAAAATGGAAATATTCTTTATCTGTATGGATTTTTTTTTAGTGATAATATAAAATTACTTTCTTTTTACAATTATCACAGAATACTAAATATAAAATATAATATACATTTTGATCCTTTATTTGGGTTTTGAATAGGGAGAATGATACATTTTGATGGCATTTAAATTTGATGAAGATGACTCGTGTTTCTCTGACAGTAATATTTCACAAGGCACACTCACTATGAAGACAAAATATGTGATTGAGCTTGACTCCCAGACGGTCGCCACAGATACTTTTTATTTCTAACTAACAACATAATTCTAATCATTCCAGCCTCTTGTCCATTTTACTGCATTCCTTCTCCATTTCTCAATGTTAGGGTTCTTATCATCCTTAGCTATTAGCTAGCCCCTGCCTTAACAATTTTAACAGATTTCTAAGCATTCTGTGTGAGCCTCTGTCTGTCTGTCTCTGTCTTTCTCTCTAAAAATTTTGTTAGCAATGTATAAACAAAAAAAGAAAAAATGGATGAAAAGAAAAAAAAGAGAGAGTGAATTAAATAATATAAGAATACAAGTTAACACAAGCTCCATCACTGGCAAATGGGAGAATGCAAAGAGAGACAAGAACTAAATAAGAAGAGATAAGAAGATCTGATGTGGGGTGAGATCTAAGATGCTGAGAGAGATGTAGGAAATGGCCAGCAATGGAAATTTGAGTCATTTGGGCTAAATGTACTAAAAGCCCATCAGAGCCAATGTGAGTGGCAGAATTTCACAAACTTGAATCTACAAAAGACAGACCCTGCCTTCTGTTGAAGTAGAGTTGTCTAACTAGGCAGCTAATTTTACAAAGAACATGCTGTTTTCTTTTACCAACCAAGGGTCTCAATATAGCCACAGTCTTTCCTTCCAACTTCAAATCATACCTCTTGGATCAAAGCTTCTGGGATCAAGCTAAAGGAAATTTATAGTCATCCCTCCATTGTACATCCACAAAACAAAATCTGAAATGCCAGCAAAAAGGGACAAAACAAAAACAATAAGAAAAATACTCATCAAAAAGATTGACTAAGATGCCTTAAATACACCTCAGATACAAAAGTCAGCAGAGTTAAAAATCAATTTTGCTTCCGCAAGCTCTGGTCATTTTCTCCCACACAGTGTATTTCCATAACTAAGGGATATGCGTTGAGGATGTGCTTATTTGTTCTTTGACACGTTCAACTTGCATTTATTCCAAAAGAGGTTCTAAATGCAGAGTACCTCCATCTCCCTTTTCATTTGGCAAAAACAAAGTGTCTTAGCTGGGAGATGGAAGACAGCAGCTTTTCCTTAGTTCCAGATAGCAAACAATAGAGTGTCTTAGCATCTCGATAGAGATGATTCTCTTCCAATGACACTTCAAAATGAAGATGATTTTTGTCTCCTTCTATTTGTCAGACTATGAAATATTCATCTTCATAAATATTACCACATGCAGGATTTATCACAAAAATCTGAAAACCCATAGGCTAGTAATTTTAGGCTCCCATATTCTCCTTGCCAAAATATTACATTAAGAATTTCTTTAAGGTAAGTAAAAGAAATATCAGTTACAAGTGTAACTTCTCAAGGACAAATGAACTGCTCTGAACCAAAAAGTACATCCCAGGTGAGTTTAGCGAGATAACCATATTAATATACATGTTGCCCCATTGGCTTCTCGGTAAAACAGTGGTGTCAGGCTTTCACAGAATTACTGTACTTTTCAAATAAAAAGGAGAAGCTACTCTCAAAATGTCACTACTACTTCAACTTTATCTGTTCTCATCTCATGTGAAATTTATGAACCTTGACTATGCTGATAAATTTTCTGGAGAAATCTCCAACAGAGTCAGCATCTGTACCCTTCAAATGGTCTGAAAAATTTTGGATATAAAACAAAGTAGACTGGATAGTGGAATAAATTCAATATAATAATAATGTGACAAAAGTATGGCCATGCATTACAACTAATATTATTTCTAATTCAATACAACTATTTTGCATATATATATATATATATATATATATATATATATATATATACACACACACACACACACACATATACATATTTAGAGAAATAGTTCCCTAAACTAAACAAAACCAATGCTATTTAAAAGGTTGTTCAGTTTGGAAGAAGTTGATTAATTATAGTTTTAAATGTGACAGAAGGCATCCTGCAGGAAGATGAGTTTGAAATGGGTCTTACATAATTACAAAATAATTATACCTTCAACAATAGAGCTGAGTGCGTCTTGGGTTAAGAGTGGGATGGTGGAAGTAGGGCAGGAGCTGAAAGCTAAGGGGGTAACAGAGCACCTGGTCTCTGTTTACGGGTCAGTTTCACATTCTTCTCTCACGAGCTCTAGCTTCAGTCACAGATTACAGATCCTCCCTTTATCCTTGGGACTTTTGCAAATGTTATTCCATCTTTTGGAAAATAATGACCATCCCTACCACGTTTACCTTCCAGACCCTCTGCCCTAAACCCTGCCACTCCATTCTGCTTTCAGATCTCAGCTCAAGCAACTCATTCCTGAAACCACCACTTACCATCCTCCCACAGTGGGGATGGATTCTCTTCTTGCACACATGACTATATATTGTTTGTCTCACATATTTTCATTAAGTATTGGGAGAGTTTTGTTTAGAATTTATCTTAACCCAAAGACATAATGTTCCTGGCGGGCAGACTCTTAGCTGCTGTGAAGCCACATGCATGGAGCGTTGTCCTTGGCCATTGTCAGGTAAGTGATGTTTGCTGAATAAATGGTTAAGTCATAGAAAGTGTATACTTTTATTCTTTTGGAAAATGTCCCTGAAGTAAAACCTAAAGTTTGTAAATTGTGGGTCCTTCTTATATCTCCCATGTAAGAAAGACACCTAGAAAACTTGTAAGCATCCTAAACGGACTCAAATTCTTCATAAACTTGGTTTATTATCCTACCACGAGATAATCACCTCTCATATAAAACTCTGAAAATCCTGCATTCTCAGTCTAAAAACAGATAAGAATTAAATATACATACTTTCTTTATTGCTAGTTGTAGAGATGCCAAAACATGGACACCTTAAACAAACAAAAATAACAAGTAAAAAACCAACTTTGCTGAGTCCTCAGATGCACAGTACAGGCTTGAAGCCATCTGTACAGTCTATTAAAAAAAACTTCTCAAAGGACATGGCTGTTCTTTATACACAAAAGCACATCTTAAGGGCATATTTGATTTGAATAGTTTTTTGGTATTCTGTAAAAATGACAGATTTACAGTTAGGTATCCGAGATTATCAGTCCTTAAAAATATTCAGTATGAAGCTATCACTTCATATAAATAATAAAGGACATCTGTTAATACAGAACTTGTTTTGTTTTTAATTGTTTGATTTTACTACTCATTTTACAATAAAGTAATATTGATAAATAAGTACCTCAAACTTCAAGGACTTCTTGGATACAGGGAACATTGTTTACTTTTACAATTTATATCCTTAGTCTCTACATTGTGGTGCTTTTTGCCAATAGAGGATCCATTAAAACAAAAGGATTTGGTAAAGATAAATTACTTTTAAATAGGGCATGGCAAAATGAGGCTGATGGAGAGGATGGATCATGGCCAGGGGAAGTAAAAAGGGAAAAAGAGAAAAAGGTAGAACAGGTAAGGGGGTTGCAGGAGAGGTGGGGGGATAGAGCAGGTAAGGGGTTGGAGGAGAGGTGGGGGGATAGAGCAGGTAAGGGGGTTAGAGGAGAGGGGGATGGAGCAGGTAAGGGGGTTAGAGGAGGGGGGGATGGAGCAGGTAAGGGGGTTAGAGGAGAGGGGGATGGAGCAAGTAAGGAGTTTAGAGGAGGGAAGGATAGAGCAGGTAAGGGGGTTAGAGGAGAGGGGGATGGAGCAGGTAAGGGGGTTAGAG
>CM052702.1:30793368-30820901 GCA_028551405.1 Uromys caudimaculatus | reverse complement strand
CAGTAAAGGGGAATGTCAAGGTGGGAATATGGGAGTGGGTGGGCGGGTGGGTGGGAGGTGGAATACCCTCATAGAGGCAGGGGAGGGGGAGGGGATGGGGGTTTCCAAAGAGGAGACCTGGAAAGGGGGAAACATTGGAAATGTAAATAAAGTATCCAAAAAAAAAAGTGAAATAACTTTCATTAAATTTAAGAACAAAAAAAAAATTGGTAGATACGTCTATTATTTCTCTGCTAAGTAGACAATTATATCTATTTGTTCTTGGCTGCTTTAAGCAATAAAACCCACTGTTTCTACTTGCAGAGTATACTTTGCCTTCTTATTTGAGAGTCCACTGGTCTATCATGCTGAAGTCTTTCAGAAAGGAGCAGACAGCTTAGGCTCTAATGGTAAGCCCCTCCCAAGTCCTTTAGTAGTACTGCTGATGCAGGGGGCACTATCTCTTCTTCTGTGTATAACATTGGTCTGTAGTGGACATATTTGCCCAGATGAGATTAAAATGGATATACACAGAGACAAGGTGCCAATAGTCAGTAAGAATTCAGAAGAATGCTCATACCCTAGACCAAAGACACCACAGCCCCGATGTCTGCATCACATAGCCAATACACGGTTTAGCTTATCCTGGCTTGAGTTTGCTTTCTGAAGTTTGTCACCTAAGTAATGTTTTTTAATCACACAATGGCCCAAAGGATGTTTTCTGAAGTCACATGAGTAAATAAATTAATGAGTTCTGGTGAAAGTGGAAGGGGTACTAGGGATGTGAGGGGGAAGGGGGAAACTCCCCTTTAAGAGGGGCAGTCAGTGTTCTTGAAATGGTCCACATTATTTCTTGGATGTAAAAAGCAAAAGCCAATTTCTGAAGTAACTAAGAAGAATCTGTGCTTAGAAAGTCACAGGGGGGACAATTTAGGAAGAGATTGACTACATATTCAAGAACCAAGAAGGAAGAGGAGACACTTCTGGAAGTAGGAAGATAATTGCTTTCCTGTGCAAAGGAAATCTAATGTGTAACAAGTAGGGCAGACAGCAGGTCATTACTGGCAAAGGTACCAGATTTTTACCAAGGAGTGTTTACTTCTAAAAACCTTTCTTGAGGAGAGATACACTAAAACTTTTTCTTATGTGAGCAGAATAGTCTAATACTTCTGCTATTTTTCATTATCATCAATAAACAACATCCTATCAAACATGTATATTTAAATCTATATTAATTCCTTTTTAAAGTAGACTCACAAGGATGAAGAATGTTATGCCCTATGCCCCACTGCTTTCTAACAGTTTGACACAAATATCATTGTTATAGTTTGAATGTGGCATCTCCCACACAGTGCATGTTTTTGGAAAACTTGGGCCCATATGGTGGTGGTTTGGAAGGGAGACTGTAAGGTTGGGACTCTGAATGCTATACATGGTTCTGACTCAGGCCTTCCCTCTCTGTGACCTTACCACAAGGAAATGAGGAGCCTCCACCTCACACTACTGCTGCACACATATCCATGATGCATGATTTCCGCTGTAATCATGAGTCAAAATTTCCTGTCAAGTTATTTATGTGAAGCATTTGGTCACAGCATTACAAAAGTAGCCAATATCAGTAACACAATTCAACACACATGGGTGGAGAACTTTTTGACAAGAAACCATTTTGATAAATATAAGAAGGGACAGCAAAGCCAGGTAATACCTCATCTCAAAGAATTTATACTACAGTGAAGTGAGAGATCTATAATGATAACTTATCATCAAGGAGAAAAACTATCATAAAATATTATAAAAGGAAAATAGAGACCAGTAAGCCATTTAGGTCTGAACAGTGGTTCTGACATTTGAGTGTGTGAAGGAGTGAATCATGGGGAAAGCTTGTTACAACCCAGACAATGGAGCACACTCAACAGTTTTTAAGAGGTTTGGAGATGACACTGACATTAAAGATCTGGGGACTGTTCTTTGAGACCTTCTGATTTAGGAACTGTTCTTCAATTATGGCTACACAATAAACTCCTAGGCACCTTTTGAAATGTTTGGTATCCAGGATTAATTCAAAATCTATAATAAATGAATACAAATAAGACTAGCAATATGAGAGTAATCGGAAGTCCTGCTCTCTCAGGAGTTGGAGATGCCGAGCGAGAATGACGAGTCAAGCAGGGTCAAGAATGGGAATAATGAGCAAGGAGATCAGTACTGATGGCTCTGTCAATAAAGGAAGTGCGGGGCCAGGTCATGAAATAGCTTCGCTGCCAAGCCAGGGAGCTTGTGATTTCTCTTGGAGGCAACTAGAAATCCTTAAAGACCTTCCAATCAGAAGGTGGGATGGTCTGGAAGCACAATACAGTGCATGAACACGAGCCTGGTGCATTGCAACAAAGTGAAGTAGGATGCGCCACCAGTGGTCCAGGTCTTAAAAGGAGTACATGGATGCATGCTCAAGGTGGTGTATTCTGTAGAAATGCTTCAATACTGCATCTAATTCAAAGATAACCTAGGAATATTTTTCACAAGTTAGGAAGGCAAAATTCTACTCTGTAATAATTGTCAATAGGAAGATTTTCTCAAGACTGAATTTTAACGTCTTAAGCAATGCTTCTCAGTCAGGTAATGAGAAACAAATTGATTATGAATTTAAGGTTAACATTTTCCTTTCCTATGGACGGAATTAGTACAATATATACTTCTGAGAAATAGTGATGTAGACAAGAAAACAAAATTGAAATAGGCTAAGATATTCCAAATTTGAATCATTGGGACCTCAGAATGCTAAAGGCGACTACATAAGTAATTGAAAAACCTAGGGACTTGAAGCTTCTTGGAAAGGACAATGGATGAAGTAGAGAGAAAGGACAGGTGTGTGAGATCAGTTAAGGCCAGTGCTACCAGAGGAAGGAAATCTCCAGGACCAACACACACCCCCCTGCTGGTCATTACAGGTATTTACTTAATTCTCAGAGTTCAACAATAGATTTTTTTTTTTTAAGTTATTAAGACTCAAGCTAGAACAAAATACATTTTCTTTTAAAAAATAAAAGTCAAGCAAAATAAGTCAGACTTATACAAACAGCTATCACAGTGTCTTATTAGATGACTATAAAAACTCATCTTTCTGGTACCCCACTCTTGGGTGTGTGTGTGTGTGTGTGTGTGTGTGTGTGTGTGTGTGTGTGTGTGTAATCCTAATATTATAAGAGAGTTCATAAGAGGGGAGGAAGAGATTTTAAGAGAAGAAAAGAATAAGGAAAAATAGTAATAGAATACAGGAGACATGTACATAGAAGAGAGAAGTATTGAGCTGGGAGGAAGTGGTTCAATCAGAGGACAGCAGAGAGGAGGGGCATTAAAGAAAAACCCTGAGGGAGAATATATATATATATATATATATATATATATATATATATACACATACATACACACACACACATATATGTATATATGTATATATATATGTATATATGTGTGTATATATATATTTATGTTCATATACTATGGGATATATATATGCATATATATATATGTGTAGCAGAATTTTCCCTGTCCAATTAATTTAAATATTAATACAACAAGTAGCCTGTGATTGAACAGGGAGAAGGGAGGTGGAGCTAAGAGTTTCAGAGAGAGGGACAGAGAGAGGAAGAAAGGGTAAGAAAGGAAGATGGACGGAGAGGAAGACCAACAGATTTCATGTGGTTTTAAATAGCCATAGGTAGCTATAATATCATATAGGAATAGAATAATTGGGGTAACTTGTCTAATCTAGGTGGGCAGCTTGTATCTTATCAGTTAGCTCTGAAATTATTGTGTAGGTATCTTGTGAATTGAGAATTTATTGTTACATAAATCTGTCTGATTAATTATAAGCTTCTAGGGTTTTGATTTCGCCGGGTTACTGATACAGCTAACCACGAGATGGGTGGGCATTGCATGGGGCAACGACCCACCAAGGTAACTTAGAGAGTTGGGTGGAGACGTGCAGCTCCAGGCCAGAGAATCTGCTGAGATGTGAACACCCTGCTGGTGCCATGTGGCCTGCCAATGCCCAGCATAAAGCAGAATAATGGTAGTCTTTTTTAATATTTCCCACAACACATACGTATATATAGTAATAAAAGTAAAGTATTTTGCAATAGTATTTTCATATATATACATGAGGATATATAGATATATGAAATATGTGTATAGATATATGAAATATATAGAGATATAAAATATGTGTAGATTTATGAGATATATGTAGATAAATAAAATATACATGAATACTATAACAAAATACATTTTTGTATGCTAACTTTAAAAAAAGAATGGTTTAATCTGTCAAGTAATTATAATAGTGAACTGTCAAGCAGCTCACTCATGAGAAAAGAATACATTCAAATTAAGAAAATCAGAAACGAAAATGGAAATATAACAACAGAAACTGAGGGAATTCAAAAAATTATCAGATACTACTACAAAAGCCTATACTCAACAAAATTGAAAAATCTGGATGAAATGGACAATTTTCTAGACAGATACCAGGTGCCCAAGTTAAATCAGGATCAGATAAACCATCTAAACACTTCCATAACCCCTAAAGAAATAGAAGCAGTCATTAATAGTCTCCCAACCAAAAAAAGCCCAGGACCAGATGGGTTTAGTAGAGAATTCTATCACACCTTCAAAGAAGACCTAATACCAATACTCCTCAAACTATTCCAGAAAATAGAAACAGAAGGAACACAATACAATTCATTCTATGAATTCACAATTACACTTATACCACAGTCACACAAAGACCAAACAAAGAAAGAGAACTTGAGACCAATTCCCTTATGAATATTGATGCAAAAATACTCAATAAAATTCTTGCAAGCCGAATCCAAGAACACATGAAAATGATCGTTCACCACGATCAAGTAGGCTTTATCCCAGGGATGCAGGGATGGTTCAATATACAGAAATCCAACAACATAATCCACTACATAAACAAACTCAAAGGAAAAAAAAAACATGATCATCTCATTGGATGCTGAAAAAGCATTTGCCAAATTCAACATCCCTTCAGGTTAAAAGTCAGGGCCCTTCAGGAATTCAAGGCCCATACCTAAACATAGTAAAAGTAATATACAGTAAACCAGTAGCTAACATCAAACTAAATGGAGAGAAACTTGAAGCAAGCCACTAAAATCAGGGACTAGACAAGGCTGCCCACTCTCTCCCTATCTATGCAATATCGTACTTGAAGTTCTAGAAAGAGCGATTAGACAATAAAAGGAGGTCAAAGGCAACAAATTAGAAAGGAAAAAGTCAAAATATCACTATTTGCAGATGATATTGTAGTATATTTAAGTGACCCCAAAGATTCCACCAGAGAACTCCTACAGTTGATAAACAACTTTAGCAAAGTAGCTAGATATAAAATTAACTCAAACAAATCAGTAGCCTTCCTCTACTCAAAGGATGAACAGGCTAAGAAAGAAATTAGGGAAATGACATCCTTCTCAATAGTCAAAATAATATAAAATACCTTAGTGTGACTCTAACCAAGCAAGCGAAAGATCTGTATGACAAGAACTTCAAGTCTCTGAAGAAAGAAATCTAAGATCTCAGCAGATGGAAAGATCTCCCATGCTCATGGATTGGCAGGATTAATATAGTAAAAATGGCCATCTTGCTGAAAGCAATCTACAAATTCAATGCAATCCCGATCAAAATTCCAACTCAATTCTTCATACAATTAGAAAGAGCAATTTGCAAATTCATTTGGAATAAACAACAACAAAAACAAAAACAGGATAGCAAAAACTATTCTCAACAATAAAAGAACTTCTGGGGGAATCAGCATCCCTGACTTCAAGCTGTACTACAGAGCAATAGTGAGTATGGTATTGGTACAGAGATAAGCAGGAAAATCAAAGGAATAGAATTGAAGATGCAGAAATGAACCCACACACCTATGGTCACTTGATATTTGACAAAGGAGCTAAAATCATCCAGTGAGAAAAAAGACAGCATTTTTTAAATGGTGCTGGTTCAACTGGAGGTCAACAAGTATGTAAATCGACCCATTCTTATTTCCTTGTACAAAGCTCAAGTCCAAGTGGATGAAGAGGACCTCTACATAAAACCAGATATTCTCAAACATATAGAGGAAAAAGTAAGGAAGAACCTGGAACATGTGGGCACAGGGGTAAATTTTCTGAACAGAACACCAATGTCTTATGCTCTAATATCAACAATAGATAAATAAGACCTCACAAAATTGCAAAGCTTCTGTAAAGCAAAGGACACTGTCAATAGGACAAAGCAGCAACCAACAGATTGGGAAAAGATCTTTACCAATCCTACATTCAATAGAGGGCTAATAACCAATATACACAAAGAACTCAAAAAGTTAGACTCCAGAGAACCAAATAACCCTATGAAAAAATGGGGTACAAAGGTAAACAAAGACTTTTCAACTGTGGAATATTAAATGGCCAAGAAGCACCTAAAGAAATGGTCAACATCCTTAGTCATCAGGGAAATGCAAATCAAAACAACTCTGAGATTCGACCTCACACCAGTCAGAATGGCTAAGATCATAAACTCGGGTGGCAGCAGATGCTGGCAAGGATGTGGAGAAAGAGGAACACCTCTCCGTTGTTGGTGGGATTGCAAGCTGACACAACCGCTCTGGAAATCAGTCTGGCAGATCCTCAGAAAATTGAACATAGTACTACCTGAGGACCCAGCTATACCACTCCTGGGCAAATACCCAAAAGATTCTCCAACATACAACAAGGACACAGTCTCCACTACATTCGTAGCAGCCTTATTTACAATAACCAGAAGCTGGAAAGAACCCAGATGTCCTTCAGAAGAAGAATGGATACAAAAAATGTGGTACATTTACAAAATGGAGTACTACTCAGCTATTAAAACAATGACTTCATGAAATTCTTAGGCAAATGGATGGCAGTAAAAAAATATCATCCTGAGTGAGGTAACCCAGTCACAAAAGAAAACACATGGTATGCACTCACTGATAAATGGATATTAGCCCAAAAGCTTGGAATACCCAAGATACAACTCACAGATCACATGAAGCTCAAAAAGAAGGAAGACCAAAGTGTGGATGCTTTGGTCCTTCTTAGAAAAGAGAACAAAATCTTCATGGGAGCAAATCTGGAGACAAAGTATAGAGCAGAGACTGAAGGAAAGTCCATCCAGAGATTGCCTCACCTGGAGATCCATCCCACATACACTCACCAAACTCAGACACTATTGCTGATGCCAAGAAGTGCTTGCTGACAGGAGCCTGATATAGCTGTCTCCTGAGAGGCTCTGCCAGAGCCTGACAAATACAGAGGCAGATGCTCAGATTTAGGGGAAGGACAGAAGGAGCTGAAGGGGTTTGCAACTCCATAGGAAGAACAACAATATCAACCAACGGGACCCTCCAGAGCTCCTAGGGACTAATCCACCAGCCAAGCAGTACACATGGAGGGACCCATAGTTCTAGCCCCATATGTAGCAGAGGATGGCCTTGTTGGGCATTAATGGGAGGAGAGGACCTTGGTCCTGTGAAGGCTTGATTGATGCCCCAGTGTATGGGAATTAGAGGGCGGGATGGCAGGAGTGAGTGGGTGGGTGGGGGAACACCCTCATAGAAGCAAGGGAAGAGGGGGTGGGAAAGGTAGTTGGGGGGGGAACCGGGAAAGAGTATAACACTTGAAATGTAAATAAAAAATATCCAATTAAAAAAAAGAAAAGACACAAAGCAGAACAATAAAATATTATATAATTTGCAATGCTATTTAAATTATATAATTTCTCTCATATGCAAAATACAGTTCACGTGACTCTTAATTTCTAATGCATAATACAACTACAGTTGTTTTTATTCATGTGCATGCTTAATGTAATATAAAGTAATGCATACATTAAAGGATCTGTAATAACACTAAAAAAATAAACATAAAAAAGAATAAAATAAAATCTTATTAGTTACAATCCAGGTCCCTTTCACTGGCTATAGTCAATTTTTCTTGCCTTTGAATTATCAAGAAGATTCATGATTCCCTTTTGGGGGTCTTATAGTGTTGCTAATAAAAGAATTTAAAATGGATATAGAAGGAATTTTGAGGATCATTCTATTAGAGTCTCCAAGAAACAACAATAGAACAGGCAAGCTGTAAATCTCAGAAGCTTAAATCAGGAGGAAGATAGTTAAGTAGAAGAAAAGACTACTCCATTTTGAGTTTGGGTCCATGAAAGCCTGCGTATTTAGCAGAGCAGCTGCATGGTATAAGGAGAGGGCACAGGGTCACCTTCAAACGTAGGTTAAAAAAAATAATAAAAACCTGAGCAAGCTTAGGCTTTTGACTAGGATCCGAGAGAGAGAGAGAGAGAGAGAGAGAGAGAGAGAGAGAGAGAGAGAGAGAGAGAGAGAGAGAGAGAACAGACAGGAGGGGGGAGAAGAAGAAAAGATATACACTTGGAGACAGAATTCCAAAAAAGCAGGTAGGCAGCCTTAGCAGTGTGGCATGAAGCAGGAAGGAGCTTCTGCATAGTACATCATATCAGTGAGGATAATGATTTCTCCCATATCCTTAGCATATCTTCAGTTGTGGTCTTCTCCTGGTCAGGTGATTGACAGCTCCAGCTGCAGAGAACAGTCCTATGTGATACTCTATGTTAAAATCTCCACTCAGGACCTAAGGTAGAACTCAGATTCCATTCTTTGGGTCAGGAGGAAGTAGCTTTCCCTTGAAGAGATTCCACAAAGCCCTGATCCCTCTACTTTTCCATATATTATTTTAAATCCTAAGGAGACAGAAGCTGACATTTGCTTTCATTGTATTACCAGAGAAATAAGTTAGGTCTAAAGCCAATCATGACGAGTCTATCCTCCATGGCTTTCACCTCTGCTAATATCTAGGATAACTGCACAGTACCAGTGTAGAAAAGGCAGAATTAAAATTCAAGCATTATTTACTTGGATACAGATGCATTTTTTTCAATAACAAGCACATGGCTGTCATATCTTCATATGGAGCCCTTTTTCTCCACATGTGAGGGGCTAGCTGTTTAATGGCACAGGAAGGAATGTACTTTCCCTGCAATTCAATGACTCTTCCTGTAGGTGGCACTGTAAGATACAACAATGATATTTCCCCTGGACACAATCTGCTCTGCCTTAATTGCATCCCATTATTTTCCCCAAATATTAAAACCCCAACACCATATATTGCAAACCTCTTTTTCTTAATAATTTCATGAGACATGGCCAGAAGGGTACTTGAGACATTAAACATTATAGTATCAAAGGGACTGTCATCAATAATCTAAGCTAATAAAAGTGTTCACATCCTCGTTATGTGGCCAAAGCATATGGCCTAATAGAAAAAGAAAAGCTATGTCAACCACAGAGGAGACTGCATACCTGAGCTTCTGATTGTACTGTTTGACCTTTTCCAGGGAGGCTGTGTTTATCTGCGCTTGAAACTCTTCCACGGAGATGTTGTCTCTATAGCAATATCCTTCCATGCTCTCCAATGCTGCAAAACAAGTGAACAGTTTACATGCTATCTTATAACTTCGTCTGTGCATCTCTTCTAATGCTACTAATTCTCAATACTACATTAAAACTGCTGAGTATGAATACATGTGCAATAAATAACTCCAGAAATAAATTTGCCCTTTGCTCTCAATATATATATCAAACAGCAAAAATTTGTTGCTGTTGTTGTTGTTGAATGGGCAAAGGCAATTTCTGTTTTAAACTGCCCTCTATTTTTAAAACATTGTGAATGCATTGTAGAAGACTAGACTATGCCATCTCAGAATATACCATTTTGGCATGAGGATCATTTTCAGCTGGTTATTTTGAGAAACTGCAGACATAGGAAGTATTCTGAAAACCATGCAAAACTAAGTCTTTTGTAAAAAGAATTTATATCTAAGCCGGGAGCCTACATTGTTGTGTGTACCAACACAGGGGCTGGGGGTGCGTGTCTGCATTTGCATGCACAGCGCCTTTTCTCCAACATGAAGAAAAAGGGACAAAACTGTAAGAGCTTCTGATCCCTGCACAAGCCACTGAGATAAATTTATACAACAAGCCTTGTCCTTATTTTCCTCATGTATTAGTGTTTCTATTCCTGTGACAAAACACCATGGCCAAAAAACAAATTGGGGAGGAAAACAAAAGGGTTTATTTGCCTTCTACTTACACATTGCTGTTCATCACTGAAGGAATCAGGACAGGAACCCAAACAGGTCTGGAGCCTAGAGACAGGACCTGATCCAGAGGCCAAGGAGGGGTGCTGCTCACTGGCTTGCTCATCATGGCTTGCTCAGCCTGCTTTCTTATTGACCTCAGGACCACAAGCCATCCATGGGCTGGTAGTCCTCCCCCATTGACCACTAACTGAGAAAACGCTTTACAGCTATATCTCATGGAGGCATTTCTTTCCTCTCTGATGCCTCAAGCTTGTGTTAGGTTGACACAAAAGACCAGCCAGTATACCTTGTCATTCTTTATAATTGGTCCTTTCTCCCTACTTGTTTCCATGGACATTAGTACAACAGTCTTTCTTTCTCCATGGGATGCATTAGATGCTGAAACAAGGGGTTCTTCTGAAGCTTGTGTGGATTTTCACACCATACACATGCACACCCCTACTCCCCCACACCGACATACACTTTCGTAATGCCTTTCCAACTTTCACAATGCACTTACTTTTTTTATGTTCTGTGGCTGTAACTACTGCAGCATGATAATAGAAGCACAAGGATTTTTTAGCCTCACAATGTTATGGACAAAGGAGCTAGTCTTACCCTGTATCTTATTTCGTCAAGAGTAACCTTTTCCCAGGAAGGTAGCATTTGTGCCTCTCTTCAGCACATCCCAATTGGCAACACCACTATATTTGCATGTTGGAGCAATTACTCACTGAAAGCACGGTTATTTACGAATGAGACCCTGTATAGTCAAGGACCTGATAACTAAGGTCAACTGAGTGACTCATGAGTAGATGGCTAATGCAAGCATGGATATGCTGCTCAAAGGATGATCTCTCATGCTCTGGGTAGATACACAACATCTCACTATTCAGAATGATGTGCAACTGAAATCATGCATCCTTTATTTTTCCAATTTTCTATGTAACGTTTTCAGACTGCGGTTGCCAACTGATACACAAAACCACAAAAGTGAAATCAGAGAAGTCAGAGACTATAGTTAAGCTGGAGTCAAAGCTGAAGAAGGCCACCTGTTCCTGGCCCAACACACTCCATTTTGTACATCTTTGGCTCTACTTTGCCTCATCAACTAATTTCCTAACTCTCCCACGCTCTTTGGCAGTTATGTTAGATTCTAGGGATGATGGGACTGATAAAAACGGATGGAACTGCACTCAAGGAGCAGCAAGCCCTGAGGTACAGAAGCCTCTGCAATGGAATTACTACCCCAGCATTAGTTACTTTTCTGTGGTTGTAACAAAGACCCTGACAAAAAGCAACCTAGAGAAAAACTAGGTAGTTTATAGCTTATAGTTCCGAAGGGGACATGGGCTACCATGGCAGGGAAGGCACAGCAACAGAAGCATGAGGCAAGTCCCATAGTCAGGAGTCAGACTGATCACATTTAACCCCCATATAGCAAGCAGACAACAGGAAGTGTGGCCGGGAATAAAACCTCAAAGGAAGGTCACACCTAGAGACATGTCTTGTCCGGTGAGTTCTACTTCCTAAAGCAGTGGTTCTCAAACTTCCTAATACCGTGACCCTTTATTACAGTTCCTCATATTGTAATGATCCCCCAAACATAAAATTATTTTTGTTGCAATTTTATAACTGTAATTTCACTACTCCTATGAATTGTAATGCAAATATTTGGGAGATAGAGATTTGCCAAAGGAATCATGAACCATAGCGTGTTCTTTAGGACCCTGCTGTCCTAAAGGATTCTTAACTTTTCCCAACAGTGTCGTGAACTGGAAACCATGTGTTCAAACACACGGGCCTATGGGGGACATTTTATAATCAAACCACAACACCTCCCAATTAAAGGCACTTACCCATGCTGAATTATCCCCACATGGAAAGCAGAATACCCTTTTTATATAGGTTCATTTCAATTAAAAACTGTAAAATATCCATGATAAAGGCCTAAGTGCACATGACCAATATAGCCTGTTGAGAAGTCTGTAGGAACTGTTTTGTGTTAAGTGATATAGGAAACAAGGCCTGAAAGTCAGCAGCACTGTTCCCTGCATTCGCATCATGATTTATATTAAAGAAAGTGAGCTCAGCAGTAGGTGTGCCCCCATTCATTTCTCTCTGCTCTCAACATGGGATATGGCTAACTACTCCCAGTGCCTACCCTGACTCCCTTCAATGAGCATCTGGAACCTGGAACTGTAAGCTCCAAATTCAGGCCTTGACTTCACCAATGATGGGACTGTAAATAATCTTTCTTAAAGCTGTCTCCTGAGAGGCTCTTCCAGAGCCTGGCAAATACAGAGGTGGATGCATGCAGCCAACCATTGGACTGAGCATGGTGTCCCCAATGGAGGAGTTAGAGAAAGGACTAAAGGAGCTGAAGGGGTTTGCAACCCATAGGAAGAACAACAATATCAACCAACCAGACCCCCCCCAGAGCTCCCAAGAACTAAACCACCAACCAAGGAGTACACATGGAGGGACCCATGGCAGCATATGTAGCAGAGGATGGCCTTACTGTACATCAATGGAAGGAGAGGCCCTTGGTCCTGTGAAGGCTTGATGCCCCAGTGTAGGGGAATGCCAGGGTGGGGAGGTGGGAGTGTGTGGGGATGGGTGAGCACCCTCATAGAAGCAGGGGGAGGGAGGATGGCATAGGGGATTTCCAGAGGGAAAACTGGGAAAGGGGATATTTTGAAATGTAAATAAATAAAATATCCAATTTTAAAAAGCTGCTTTTAGCAGCACATTTATCATAGTAACGAATGAAACTAGACATCATTGAATGCCATCAAGGCACTTCAAGATCTTGTTCACCAAGAGGTAGAGGCAGTGCCTAGAAATGTTTGAAATTGTAATTTTAGAAACCACCAAAATCTTCTGTGTGACTATTCTGAAGATACTTACACATGGCTTTCTTGAAAAGTCCTCACCCAACTTTGCATATGTACACACCCTGCTCTAACTACCTCTCCCTCTGTTGCTGTGCGTGTTTAAATCTATGCTAAACATCTCTTCTTAATAAACTCCAATTTAGAATCTTGGTATCACATGGGTAAAATTCCCAGAATATCTCTCCTTTGTCTGCTACAAGCGGTGGCATGGAGATGTATCTATGGCCCATGCCCACCTCCCATTGGTATCTTTTCTGATGACCAGGATGGGGCGACCTCTGGAGAAGTGTAGCCGAGTTCCTTGACTGCTGCTGAACAGTCTTACTCTACTCTCCTAGCTTGTTCGTTTCCTTGGTTTCTTTTTCTTGGAGAAAGTCGAAAGCCCCTCCTGATGCTTAATGAATATAACTGGCTCTGAAGACAGGTTTTCCCCTGGAGTTATCAGTATCCATTCCTGGCCCAGATAGAGCTGTCATGGCTATTCGTAAAGATATCACTGTAAGGTCTATTTACTAATTAATGTCCAAAGCCATTCTTTTTCCTCCAAGATATTGGCCAGAGACTTATTGAGGAGAAGTGACTTTGGAGTGACACTAAGAGTAGTAAGCCTTGCTAGGCAGAGTATTATAAAACCTAAATATATTGGGAATGGCTGTTTCTGTGCAAACCCTTCTCCAGATGTCTCCTGATCCTGGCCTACTGGAGCTCCATACTTTCTTATTTTAATTACTTTCTCTAAAGCCAGCAACCTCTTCCATTGATAGCTTGTTTTATAACTTTATCATTTCTCCTTATGATATTATCATTCCTTGTTTTCACTCCTGTATCCTCTCTCTCTTTATGTATAATTTTATAGAAAGCAATTTCAAAACTTTCTAAGGCAGCAGTTCTCAGCCTGTGGATTGTGACACCCTTGAAGGCCACATATTAGATATCCTGAAAATCAGATATTTATATTACAATTTATAACAGTAGCAAAATTACAATTATGAGGTATCAACCAAATAATTTTATGATTGGGGGATCACCACAAATGAAGGATTAAATTAAAGATTCACAGCATTAGGAAGTCTGAGAACCACTGTGGTATGGCAAAGACAAATTTAAAGTACACAGACCTGCATGTCATAATCTTGGAACTGTTCAGAAGAAGCATAATAAGATAATATGTAGAGAACGTTTTCAAGGACATGCAGAGGGAAATTAGCCACCCAAACTGTGGAGCTGCCCAGGAACATTGACGGGAATACCGGAAAGGCTGGTAATGTGGTTCAGGTAGGGAACACACTGTGAGAATTTTAGGTTATTTCCATTTTCTCCCCCTCTTTTTCCTTTCAGATATACAAGAGAACATGCAGAATATAGTTTAGCCTCATTATAAGCTTTTTTAAAAAACTGAAGAAATTTGGCCTTAAAAAGTTATCACAGGAAAACTTCCATCTCCAAGGGCATCAGTTCTTGCTCTTGACCTCCTTGCTCCTTCTGGTTGTTTGCTTGAGGCTCATCATTAATCAGGTTAGGTTCTTTGCCTTTGAGATGTAAATTTTCTATCTTTTTTTTTTTTTATCATGAGCTGTTTGGAAGGTAGAGATCATAGGTTGAGTATTGTTTTCTCTTACAAAGAAAAAAATGGGATCAACAATCTAATTTAAACCTGGCATTTGATAAATTTCAATGATGGCTATGAATCGTTTGGTTTTTACATTTATTTTTATATATACCTATACATATGTATACATTGTCCTCGTTGGATGAAAATGAGGATATGACCATCCTAAGTATGGCTGAGGAGAAGTTTTTATTGTAGAGACAATAGAGAGAACAGCTAGAGGCATCTGAAAGAATCCAAATTGAGTCTGGCTAGGAGAATAAACCAGGTCATGAAAGGAGTTGTGAGGACTAGGAAGTGAAAAGTAGAAGAGAGACAGAATAGGAAAGAGGGCTAACGGAAGAAGAAGGGAGGAGCCTAGGAGGACCAAGAGAGCCAAGAGAGCATGTGACCAAAATGACTGAGCTATATAGGAAAGGAAAGCTGGGGAAAAGAAGCAAAGCTCAGAGGCTGGAGAGATTTGGGGAGGGGGTGGGTGTGGGGCGAGAAGTGCAGAGAGGAGCCAGGGCTCTGTAACAGGTACCTTAGCCAGAGTCCACTTGGATGTGTTAATAGGCACTTCAGTTAGCCATTTGTTTCTTCAGGGCCTTACAATCATTTGTGCTTGTAAGCATGTATATTGTTCTCTTGGTAGCAAATTGGTTTATACGTGCATGTTCATATAAATTAAACAAATTAAATTGGTGTAAATTATTGCATAGTGTAACTGAGGTTTTAAGGTAATGGGCTGTCTCTGGCTTCCTAACAGGCTATGATTAGCCACTAATCTCAATACATCTATTAAAAATATCACATGACGGGGGAAACAAAGGAGTAGATTTGATCAATGTTGAAGGGAACAAAGAGATCCATGGATCTCGAGTCCGTCTTAGGTGACTGACATGAGCTTTAGACTTAAAGAAGAAGACCAAAGCAATAGACAAGAAAAATGTTTAATTGGGTAGACTTGGGTCAGGTAATCTATTGTCTGCTTGATGTTATCTCTGTTCCAGTTCAAAAATATGCTCTGGAGAATTCCTCCTTGCTTGATGTTGGTTTTCAGGAGATGGCCGCTCACGTTCCAGAGTGTAGACTCACCAGGATGTATGGTGCCAGCCCGGAGGTCCTGCTTACACCCCATTGCTCCAAGGTTTGGGGTCATGACTTACCTCTGTGCCTTCAGCTTGACAAGGGGTGAAATAATCAGGCAGGTTTTGTAACATGATTAACATGCTTACATATAGAGGTAACCAGGTGACCCAGGAGGAGGGGGACAAGAAGGGGATGAAGGCAGAGATGCTGGACTTTTATCATGCCTCTATTGCCTTGTGGACCCAAGAAAGAGGCCAATGCTCTCTTTAAAAGGCAGCTTCTAAGTAGCTGCTATTATAAGAATCAAATCACTAGCAGATTAGTACATTTAAGTGTGTCTGTAAAAGGAAGTAAAAATGTCTCCAGGGCTGTTAACTGAATGAAAAATTAGAAATAAAAAGGAAGGACCTGACTCTTCCTAGGTATGGTAGAGAAGGTTTATTGTAGGTGTAAGGGGGAGCCTAAGCAGAGGCAGGGACATCTAGGTGAGTCCAGAGTGGGCATTGGCTCTGAGCCCTGTGAGGAGAGAGGGGAAGGGTTCGGAGTAAGGAGGAGAGCCATGAAGCAAGACTGGCAGCTTGGGCCAAGAGACTGACAAAGAGACTGGCTAGCCAAAATGGCCGACTTATATAGAAGTCAGAGGAGTTGGGTGACTGAAGCTCAGCCTGACAGTTCAGAGGAGGGCAAGGGGTGTGCCAGCCAGGGGGGACCCTACAGCAGGTAGAGACCAAGGGATGATAGCACAACCTGGCAGCTACCATCTGCTTTGATAGGTTAATGGGCACAAAAGTTAGACATTTGTCCCAGGTTTGAGCCCTAACATTAACAAGCTTGACCTGTGTTCTATAGGAGGCTTTAGTGCTCTAAGGATTTTTTGTTTTATTTTTGTTTTAAAGAAGACAGAAAGGGTCTATCAAGTAAGAAAAAGGAATAGAGAAAGTTGTAGACATTATGAGAGTGCAATAGGTGTAGTAGAATGTGAAGAGATTTTGGTAAAGAAGATTAATGAGAAAAGACCTCTAGATTTAGTAAAATAAAATCGAAGGTTCTGAAAGGAAAGGACTGTTTCAAAGGGAAGAGGGGGAAAAGTGAAGAAGAAGCCGAAGGTTTAAGCCTGTCTCACAGGAAGGGCTGAGCTACAAGACTGATAAAAAGGGAAACCTAAAGATAATTATATTTACTATAATTAAAAGTATTAGAAACTTTCCTAGGGTCAGTTTTTTGTTGTTGTTGTTTGTTTTGTTTTATCAAGACAGGTTTTCTCTATACAGCCTTGGTTGTCCTGAAGCTCACTGTGTAGACTACCAAGTTGGCTTCAAACTCAGAGATCTGCCTGCCTCTGCCTCCTAAGTGCTAGTGCTAGGATTAAAGGTATGCACCACTATGCCTAGTTCAGATATTTTGCTTTAGGTAGTTATTTCATCACACAATCTGCTCCAGACAATTTAAAGAAGCATTTAAAAGGAAATAATAATGATGATAATAATAATAATAATAGTAATAATAAGGCAGGAGCTAGTCTTCCCAGTCAAACATACCTACATCAATTTTCAAATTTGATTCTTGAAGACTTGAAGAACTAAACACAGTAAATGGTGGTCTAAGAACAAGCCTTGGTGATAGCCCTAACTCTGGGGAACAGTGAGTTTCCTAATCAAAAAATAATCCCACACCTCTGAAAATCACAGACTAAAGAGGACTCTGACAGATTCCCAGCTATGAGAAACCAGTGAACTGGAAGAAAGATCTTCTGAAACTCAATCTTAAATACCCAAAAAAGGTGAGGGAGAACCTGTAGAGACCATATCCAGAGGTTAGGCAAGGCCTTGGTTGAGGGATGCGACCACCCGCTCATCTCCACATTTTTAACCCAGACTGAAGGAAAGGTCATCCAGAGACTGCCCCACATAGGGATCCATCCCATAGACAGACACCAAACCCAGACACTATTGCTGATGCCAAGAAGTGCTTGCTGACAGGAGCCTGATATAGCTGTCTCCTGAGAGGCTCTGCCAGAGCCTGACAAGAACAGAGGCAGATGCTCGCAGTCAACCATTGAACTGAGCATGGGGTCCCCAATGGAGGAGTTAGAAAAAGGACTGAAGGAGCTGAAGCGGTTTGCAGCCCCATAGGAAGAACAGCAATATCAACCAACCAGACCTCCAGAGCCCCCAGGGACTAAGCCACCACCAACCAAGGAGTACCCATGGAGGGACCCATGGCTCCAGCCACATATGTAGCAGAGGATGGCCTTGTTGGGCATCAATGGGAGGAGAGACCCTTGGTCCTGTGAAGGCTCAATGCCCCAGTGTAGGGGAATGCCAGGGCAGTGAGGTGGGAGTGGATGGGCAGGGGGGCACCTTCATAGAAGCAGGGAGAGGGGGTTTGCAGAGGGCAAACCTGAAAAGGGGATAACATTTTAAATGTAAATAAATAAAATATCCAATTTAAAAAAAAAACAATGCTGTAAAAAACAACAACAACAAAAAGAAAAAAGAAAAAAAAGACTAGGGTAAAGTGGCTGGTGATGGAAACAAGAGTGTCCCACCCCGAAGGGAAGGGATTGTCCTTTACCCCTAATGCTGGTTACTCTTGAGGACTGAGGCTGCTCAATGAACTACAGATAGTCACCACGAAGCCTTGAGTAACTCTTGGCATGGCAGGTGTAATGTAAATTCTTTCTTTTGTAAAACAGGGGTTTCCTTCTCTTTATTAGATAAATCTTTCTAAATGATCTTGTTATATCTAGTGTGATGGGACCCCCCAAACTAAAAGATCCAGCGTGCCTTTAACATGAGCACTGAGAGATGCAATTTCTCTCAAAGTTTTGATTTCTTCCTGGAGCTCTTGTCTTGTTCTTGTGAAGAGAGGCTAAGCCCTCTGCAGGGCCTTTTGGTACCTTGCTGATCTCTATGTAGCACTCTACTTGCACAGGTTTAAAACACAGTGGGAAATATTGATTAGCCCAAGGTCTAAAGCCATTCATTAAACATCAATACTTCTCCCTTCAATAAAATCAAATATCTAATCAGATATCTATACTCTGTAACCCAGCTTCCAAATGAAACTGCTTGGCTTAGTGTCCTTGAATAAAAAGACATTTCCCTCGGAGGCATTACATCCTAGATAAGCGTATCTATCTTTGAATGGAGTAATCCCTATAGTATAGCAAATGTTCAGTGCACATGTACAGTGCTGTCAGAGGAACTCAGAGGTTGGTCTGACCTTTTAGAGGATACAGAAGCTAAAACATTGAAGTCCTCAATTTCAAAAACAATAATAAGTTACTTCAAAAAGCAAAAAAGATCCAGAAAGATATAGATGCTATTAGCATGCAACAGAGAAGTAAGTATGACATAGATTTGTGGTAAAGATGTTAAACAGAAAAGATACTGTTTCTAGGTTTAAAAATGTTTTCCTGGATGGAAAGCACTATTTCAAAGCAAAAAGAAAAGCAAAGCAAAGAGAGCAGAAAGCTTGAGTCTGCCTGATAGAAAGTGCTGAGTCACAAAAGGTTAACAAAAGATGAAAAGTAAAAATAACAAGAATATAATTAAAAACAACTAAGATTTTTGTAAAATATTGTAGGTTTCAATAAAAGTTTCAAACCTCCCCACAAAGGTCAACCTTCACTTCAGGACAATGCGCTCTGACCTCTAAAAGAAAGATGCTCTGACTAGTTAACTAAGACAGCTCAGAGCCTCAGCACCATGACAGGATCCTATGAAACTCAGTGTCTACACACTGGCCTCAGAGCTAAGCCACTTGAGGAGGCTACTCAGGCCTGTCTCTGAAACCCTCTGACAGATGAATGAACCACAAGCCTGAACAAGTTACTGCTTCTTGAGCAAGCCTTGAGAATTCCTAATGGAGAGGAAACCCTTCGCTTTTCACATAGCATAAAAATAAAGCATAGATGGGAGTTCAGAGGCTGAGGGGACCCTGAGACTTGGAACTCACTCAACTGACCAGCTGGACTCTATAGCATGTGATAGGCCAGGGCATGGAAAAGCTATAACACCTTCAGCAATGGTAACAGATGAGACAACTAAACTCACTCTGGGACACTAGATGGAGGTCCTAACTCCTCACCAAGTTCAGAGCATCTCTAACCAGAAAATATCAGTGGTTGACTACCGAGAACCCAGCACGTTATTGGAAGCACCAAACAACAATCTTTAAGGTTTTTTTACATGTTAAGTCTACGAACTTCTTCAAGTTGCACAAACAAACAAATTAGTCCACTCCTGTCTGGAGTGATTAGATCCCAAGTCTATGACAGTGGCTCTGGCTTGAAAGATGAACCCTCAATAAACCTATGTACAATTTTTTACAGATGGAAACAGCTATGTAAACCAGGAACTGATAGACAAGAATGCAATAGTGGCTTCCAGAAGACAAGAAAGGCTACAGCACCTCAGCTCACAAAGCAGAACTGAAAAATTTAACTGAAACTTTCTAGCTAGGAAAAAAAAATAAGTGACTCAATGTGTACACTGATTCTAAACATGGGTTTCTAGTTCTTCATGTTCACACAGCTGTATGGGAAGAAAGAGGAATTTTAACAGAAAATTGTTCTCAATAAATATGGTTCTGAATTTTATTTCTTCTCTAAGCCATCTGGTGACGCACATGCGTAGTAGTGATACACAATTAGGGTTAGCAGAAGGACAATTCCCTTATGATATCAAGCAAAAGACTAACAAGTGCCAGACAAGCAGCACTCTACCACCCTATACGTGCAAGGCCATCTTACACAGAAGCAGGAATCAGGGAAGAAATGGGCCACGAATTGGATGCAGGTAAAAATGGCTCATGCCAAACTCAATGTGGACAGAAGAATCTGTTGTCCAAAGATCAGTGGAAAATTAAGGAATTTCATGTCTCCAGGGAAGAGAAGCATTAACTACTCCAGTCACTCTTGCCTTTGAGGGAAAAAGATTAAAGTCTATAACCAGAACCCATAATCAGGTATTGTCCTCTTTAGCTATGAATTAATGCATGGGTGAAGCCAAGTCACCACTTTCCTCACATTATACAAAGGAGAGGTAAATCTCAGGAGAAGATGGCCAACTAGATTTCACTGAGATGTCTCTGTATACTTTCTAGTGTTTGCTGATATCTCTGCAGGATGGATGAACATCTACCATACTTGAATAAAAAAGAAATAAAATAAATAAGGTAAGGCCTTACTCCCTATAATAAAATCTCTATCTTATAGGTGTCTATAGCCTAAGAGTATCTTACAGACAATGTCTTTTATACCTCAGAAGATTTAAAAGATTTCAAGAAAAAAAAAAGCCTTAATTTGCTAAAAGAAGTTATAAACCTATTCAAAGTGGTAAATTTACTTTTTGTTTTGATTCTCTTCAGTGTCTGTGGGGGAGGGGCTGATACTGAAATCTAGTTCCTCAATTGCTTCTTGACTATGTCAATAAAGACGGCAGAAGCCAATCGTTGCTCGAAGATAAAGAGGGGGGATTTTCCGGGTCCCAGGAGGAAAAGGAAGGAAAGTGATAGAAAGGGGCTTTTCAGCCAGGCTTTGGAGAAAGGAGCATGAGTCATGTAAGGTCTGGGGGCTACTAGAACCAGTGGTGGCCTCCACCGGCAGAATTCTGATATAGGATAGCTGATGTGTTTAGAGAAATAGATACTTCGCCCAGCAGTTGTGTCTAGTTTTAAAATGTTAAGGCTGTCGGGTGTTTTCCATCCACAGAGACTGACTCAGGTGGGCAGGAGAAAGGGTACAGCCTGGGGCAGTCGTTAGAGGTTTGGTGTAGCTAGCCTTGAGGGGTTGGAGGAGCTATGGATCGCAGCTCCCAAGGGTCAGAGAACCAGCTGACCTTTGGCAGAGCTATGTTGAGAGTGGGACCAGCGGCAGCTTGTTCTTGGAGCCAAGCTGAGAGTGTGCAGTCCTGAAAAGGTGACAGTGTGACTTTTTAAAACTACACACAACGAGTGTCCTTTCGAACACCACTAGTATGATATACAATCAATGACCACAACCTTACACTCTTCCCTTGAGTCTGTTCCACACTGGATCCCTTCCTGGAATCATTCTTGTATATTTGGTTACATTCTTAATATATAAGAGTCAGGTTTTTTGTTAATAGCCCAAGTAATCTTCTAAACTCAAAAGTTAGGACAACGTGGACACTTGAAAGCCTTTGATATTCTGAGATGTTTACAAGGGAACTAGTGCTATAATAGAGTGTTGGGAACATATCCCTGCGAAGTGGGGCAAGACGAGTCCTCGGTACTCAAGATTCACATACTCAGCATCTGTGTTGCTCTCTGCTTAAGTTTTAATGATTTACTAGCATCATTACAATGTATCTCTTGATACAAAGGTCCTGTTGTTTTCAGTGCTGATCTTATTAATTAAGCACAAACATCTGCTGCATAAAATGTCATCTGTGCCTTTGATGTCAGGACTAATGACATGGTTTCTTACAGATTTCAATCAAAAGATAAGATGATACTCTGACCTCACAGCTCTGGGACATTCTCTTTTTTATATTTTATTTTTTTATCTTTTTGGTTTTTCCAGACAGGTTTCTCTATATAGCCCTGGCTGTCCTGGAACTCACTCTGTAGACCAGGCTGGCCTCGAACTCAGAAATCCACCTGCCTCTGCCTCCCAAGTGCTGGGACTAAAGGTGTGCACCACCACTGCCTGGCCTGGGACATTCTCTTATCCCCCTTAGATAAGCAGGTTGAGACTTTTGTTCCTGGATAGGAAGGGTTTATGCCCCGACTTAATCCTAAATTCTAGAAAATGGATCTTTGTCCATCATCAAATCTCAGAAAACCAAGGCCTCACAGGAGGAAACTGAGGCAGGACAGAAAGAAAGGAATTAGGGGAGCATGGCAAGAGACCCAGCCTCTCTGCCCAGAAGTCTGGCGGAAGGCTCTCAAAGCTAAGAGTTAAGAACCACAGCAAATTCCTTGTGAAGCTTACCTACACAGAGAGAATACTCATTTTATATAGAGACATTTGAATAAGAATGTTAAAACAGCAATGAACTATGATTACAGCCTAAGCATACATGACCATTTATGTCCCTTTTCCCTTTCCAACTTCAAACCTGCAGTATTCTGAAAATCTCCCTCCCTTCTGTGACTTTTGGGATGCACAGTTTTACCTTATCATATTGTAATCATATCCGAGGCATTGATGAAACCACCTATGCTTTCATCCACTGAGAACACCCTTAGTGAATCAGAGAAGCAACTCCAAAAGTCCCTCAAATCCTAATTTATAACTATTGCTAAAACAATTAGGCACAACTCTTCCCTGAGAAGCCCACGTCTGTGCACACCTGTGTGTATTATTCTGTCCTTAAATGCTTAAATCTACAAAAACTTCTTTGCTTAAAAAATTCTAATTCTGCTCCAGTCTGACTCATTCTCAACTTTCTTTCTGTGGTTCAGTCAAGAACCTCAACTTCACTTAGGCAGATGCTTCTGTAAAGAAGTCCCCAGGTTTCTAGTGACAGCAGAGGGGAGCTACAGCTCTGGCTCAAGTCCCACAGTGCTGACTATGCATATAATCCCAGCCCTCAAGAGGCAAAAGCAGAGAAACTCAGACCAGCCTGGGGCACAGACCTGAGCCAAGAGCACCATGAACTTCATAGTAAGACTGTCTCAAAACCAACAAGATCTGAGGGTATAGCTCAGATGAAGAGTGCTTGCCTAGTATGTACTAGATCTGGGCTTAATTAACACTGTGTGTGTGTGTGTGTGTGTGTGTGTGTGTGTGTGCGTGTGTGTGCGTGTGTGTGTGTGCGCGCGCGCGCGCACGCGCGCGCATCTGTGTGCATAGACACTTCATTTATATTTACATTCTGTTATTCAGTTAATTATTACTAATGTAATAAAAAATGCAGACAAATTCTGTGAAATCTTAGGACAGTACTTTTACTCAAATGGTGAGCTATTTTAGGTCAGGATAAAAGACACATGTAACATCTCACTCATTTTAAAGGTATTTTGCTTAACATAGTTTTCTTTGTGATAACATTTTTATTAGGTATTTCTTTTCTCTTTAAACTTCTCTAAAAACTTTTGTTTGTGCTTTTATTTATTTATTTTTTTAGAAGGCATGAATCACACAACAGAGCCCAGACCAGACATCCATATTTCATGCTGCCAGCTGCCAAACCAGTTATAAATGCAATTTGGTAATGTAAATCCTTTTCCCCTTCTGTGGATCACCAGTCACAAGCTCTGATTTTCAAAAGGAGATTTCAAAACTGATTTTTAAAGAAAATTTATTTCCTTCTGAAGCTGCTAAAACAATACTTTATGAACTAAATAATGAGGTACTATGAATTAATAGTTACCTTTTTGTTTTTTTCAAAATCAGAAAGGTGACTACTAATTTGAACTATGGTATGTTTTCTAAGCTCCTTGGATCTCATACATGTCACAATGAAACTTCTAAAGCATATTACTAAATTTGGATTTTTTAATAAAAATCACAATTGTCATACAATAATGTAGAAAATTACAGTGGAGGTATATACCATGAACCCCAGCACAGGAAACCATCTTTGCAGCTTCTTTTCAAGTTTGGCATGTTTTTACCTCACACTTTCAACATTAATTAGGAAAACTGTAAAAAACTCAGCAATCTCCAGGCCCTGAATATAGACAGGGATAAATGGAGGCCTTCTGATGAACCAGCCGGAAATGCGCACAGGGGTCACTCCTGCTAAAGGGTGGGAACTGATCTGTTAGCAAGGTGTTATTCCAGGAGGCGTCAGTAAATCAACAGCCATACTTTAATGCCAATTATTCTTCCAATTCAGGAAGCTAATGGTGAGACCCCACTTTCTGCTCTTTTGGAGCTGGGCAACCAACAATGGGCAGATTAATTAATATCTGAGACCCTCCTTGAGGGTTCTGCTGCTGGAAAATAAGAATAGCTATTAATGATGGTTGTGGGAGATAAATGAGAGTATTTATAGAGTGTGTAACTTATTTATAATGTAGAAGAAATCCATATAAGGAAATAAGTACTTATTTATTGAAAAATGTTTATGTTCTAGGCAACAAGCCAGATATCCTCCAGAGTTAATAATTCAATGCCTGTGAGCCGTGCATTGAGCTTAAGTGTGCATAAATGAGCAGGCAGTTTGGAAACCGAGCAAGGGTTCACGAAAGGACACTTCTGTTTGTGGCTTCAGACAGATTGGTAGTGGGTGGGGCTTTAGCTGAACTGAGTATCTGAGATGCTCTGTCATCAAGGCCTAGTCCTCTCCTTGGAGCCTACTACAATAAGGACAATGGTGGAAACAACACTGAGTATAACTTTAATGAACACTCCTCTGTTCTTATTAATTGCCATTTTCATTATGTCTTTTGACAATAACTAATTTACATGACTATTCAAATTCATAACAACGTTTATTTTAGAAACAGGAGAAATGTCTGTTTGCTAAAAGATTTAGCAAGAATTTTATGGGAAATCATAAGACTGTGGAGAATGAAAAATGAAAAAGATGAGTTCGATATTTAAAAACTAGATTTGTATGGCCAAAAGGAGGACGGGGGACAGTATTCCCCATTTTTGACAAATGGTTTGTTTTATTTATTGTTATTTTAAATGAACATGAAACAGAATGTTGTTCTACAATTAAATTTCTAAAGCAAGGAAAAACAGATTAAATGTATAATAAATAACCATGGTAACATCAAACTTGTGCTCCTTAATATTCCTTACTTCTTATGTGTATGATATAGTTCTCAAAGGTTATTTCGACATACGTGGTTGAAAACATACTTTTCAGCATTTAATTAAAAACAATATTTAAAACATAGCTTGAGTTTGCTTGTTTTATTGCTAGCACTACTGAATTAGAGGAAATAAGGCATCCATTTAACTTAGAGCGCCAGCAGGAAAAAGGGGGTGGGCCGACCTAATCAATTTTAAAGAAAATAAATGTTAAGACTCACAGTAATCTGTGCTTCCACTTATTTAACAACAAGAACAACAACAACAACAAAAAGAATGTGAGAAAAAAAAAGTGATTTTCTGAGGTTCCCTGGGGCTTCCCCACCTGAGTGCTTTGGGGAATAGATTTGGTCAACAGTTAGCAAGTCCCCTGGGGATTGAGGCTGGTTGATCACAGATCATCAACCAAGACACTGGAGTGCATGCTCAGAGAGACTTGTCTATACATAGAGGAGGCGCCTATCTGCTGACTGCTATGTCTGTAAGACCGAAGGGATCTGTGAGGCTTTAGGGGGAGCTATGAGAGTTAGGTTCTAACTTGCTCCAGTAGCAGGCTTCTTCTACATGTGTCTCCTCTGTGGAAGGGAAGCTGATCAGGGTGCCACAAGCGCCTCTTGCAGTTCTTACAGGAAGACAAAATCTGAGAGACAAGGCACAGACTACAGAGGATGCTCCAAGAGCTGCCACGCAGATACCTTGTCAGAGGTAGTACATTTTCTATCTGTGCACCTCTACCCTTCAGAATACCATCAACTTTTTTGAAAACAAAACAAACAAAACAACAACAACAACAAAAAAAAAAAAAAAAAAAAAACCTGAGCCAAAGTGATGCCTCCTTGTAAGGGCAGCAGCCTGCATCTTCCTGCATCATAAGCATGGCAGAACTTTTTGCACTGTCCTTAACCGCTTTGCTTCAGTTATACATACAGACTCCAGACATCTGAACAGTAATGCAATGAATTAGTATAATTAAACAAAGATTAACTAGATAGTTGAAGTACTTCATAACACAGGAAGACCAGTGATCTTCTTATCCAGGGAGACTCAGAAACACCTAGAAAACTGCAAAAAATATCTTGCCACTTATGCACCACCTCCCAGTGATTCTGTCTTAATGGCTGTGTGTTGTGTGGGGCGAGTGCGTGGACACTTTCTAAAACCTTTCTAAGGTGACCCTGTGCAGTCTGCATTGATTACTGCTGACAGTAAGTGAGTCATGAAAATAAAATCAGACATGAAAACAAGTCAGCGGAAGGAGGACCGAGTACTGATTCTCTGTGTACTGTTTGATTTCCCTCACACTAAGGGTCCAGGTACCCATCCACATTAAACTGTGTAACCTGTAAGGATTCCTGCACTTGCAGGAAGCCAAAGATTATCTTAACGTGATCTTTAGCTTCAAGCACTGTACAAATTCTTTGTGCCAACTTTCCAGTGGGGCTATCTCTGTGTGCCTTGTCTTGTAAATCAGAACCACTTTTGTTTGCCCAGTTCCTATTCTGAAGCTGCGACTTTCTGCAGTTCACATTCACCTTTGACCTTACTTACTTCTGGTCCTTGAGAGGAAGAGAGCAGTAGCCTTGTTTCTGTTGCCATAGCCCATGCCAAGGGCTGACACTAGAGCCCAACCCCTGAGGAGATTGTCACATTTACATATCTCCCTTATTTTTTTTTTTTTAATAGCTAGTGAAGAGCTACAAACAATGAGAACAGAAACCCTTCAAATAGTGTTTATCCTGGAAAAAGACCATTTCTTTCATTTAGCATAACTTTTCAACACCATATGAGGTAAGTCTCTACTCAAAGTGAGTCTGGTTCTCCTTGAATTCTGTCAGAATTACTGAGAGATGTTAATGGTGGAGCACAGGAGCTAGATTAGAGAGGAATTTACACTCCTTTAAGGGAACAAGTTTATCATGGGCAGATTTTTAATGAAATCAGGTGTTTATAGACCTTTATGTCCTTCTGGGACCTTGAACAGAGTCTGCCCACCCTCCACCCCTAGCATTGTTTTTTTTTTTTTTTTTGAGACAGGGCT
>CM052702.1:30757326-30787450 GCA_028551405.1 Uromys caudimaculatus | reverse complement strand
ATCAGAGGAATGGATACAGAAAATGTGGTACATTTACACAATGGAGTACTACTCAGCTATTAAAAACAATGACTTAATGAAATTTGCAGGCAAATGGATGGAACTTGAAAATATCATCCTGAGCGAGGTAACTCAGTCACAAAAGAAGGAACATGGTATGTACTCACTGATAAGTGGATATTAGCCCAAAAGTTCAGAACGCCCAAGTTTCACTTAACAGTAACCGCTGGACTACGAGTGAGGTCCCAGATGGAGGAGTTGGAGGAAGGTCTGAAGGAGCTGAGGGAATTTGCAGCCCATGGAGGGAGCAAGAGAGTCAATGGGCCTGACCCCCTCTCCCCCCGGTCCTCCTGGAGTTTGGACCACCAACCAAAGAATACACATTGATGGACTTATGGTTTGGACCACATATGTGTCAGAGGATGACCTCGATGGCCATCAGGGAGAGAGGAAAGGCCCTTGGGCCTGAGGATGTTAGAGGCCTCACTAAAGGGGAATGTCAAGGCAGGAATATGGAGATGGGTGGACGGGGTGGGGTGGGGTGGGAGGTGGAATTCCCTCCTAGAGGCGGGTTGGGGATGGGATGAGGGGTATCCAAAGAGGAGACTCAGAAAAGGGGAAACATTGGAAATGTATATAAAGTATCAAAAATAAAAAAGGAGGAAAAAAAAAAGAAATTAAGAAGATAAAACTAACTACGAATTTGCAACATCTTGTTTACTGTGAAGTAAAAATTCAATACTACATGAAGGAATGAAAACAGTTTCCCTGTCCATAATTCTTATGGACATAAAAATTATTCCAAAATATACAAATAGAACCTAGAAAACAATTATATATCATTATTAGGTGAGGTTTACACAAGGTATACCAAATAAATCAATATAATCCATTGTATTAATAGGCCAAAATTCTACCTAATCCTGGAAGCATACAATACAAGCATTTGACAAAACACAGCATGTATTCATGAAAAATTGTTCTCAGTCAATAGGTGCAAAAAAGGGACTTCTCCAGCATGAAAAACATATATAAAGCTATAGCTATTATCATATTTGATGGTGAGAAACTATGATTTCCCATTAAAATCAGGAGCAAGAAAGATGATGCACCTCATCAGCCCTGCTTTTCAATGCCATACTCTGTCCCCACTAAGCCAAGCACAGGAGAAAAGGACATGAAAAACAGACACACTAAGAAAAGAGTAAACTTCTGGTTACAGATACAATGTTCAATGATGGAAGAAAACCTGAGAAGAAGAACCAAGTTTTCTTGAAACTAATATATGTATATATCAAGGAAGTAAGAGACAAAGTTAATATGTAAAAAAAAAAACCCATTTACTCATATGTCAGCAACAAAATACAAAATTAAAGATATATTACTATTTGTACCAACATGCTCTAAAATGAAGTACATATAAATATATTAAAATATGTGAAGATTAATGTAAGAAAATTTTCTGATACACAACACACAAACAAATGGGAAACTAGCCTATGTTCATGATTAAGAGGACTCAATATTGTCAAGATGTTATTTTTTAATTTGATATAAAAAGTCATTCATCCAATCCCTTAAATTCCAAGATATTCATGGATATCAACAAATGATTCCAAAGTTTACATGATAAGGAAAAGGATTGAGAACAACTAACATAGTGTTGAGGAGGAGGAGGAGAAAGAGGAGGAGGAGGAGGAGGAGGAGGAGGAGGAGGAGGAGGAGGAGGAGGAGGGGGGGGGGGAGGGGGAGGGGGAGGAGGAGGAGGAAGAGGAGTGGAGGACAAGGACTGTCTACCTCTAGGTATCCCTACAATTACAGAAACTAAGACAAAGTGCTGGTGGGAAAAGACTAGACAAGCAGCCAAATGGAACCCCAGTCTAGAAACACATGAACTACTCCCATGTGACTTGCCAATTTATCCTTGACAAAAAAGCAAAGGCAACACAATAGGCTTTTCATCCAGTGTTTTTGGAACACCTTGATATATTCATATAAAAAAGAAGCTGCGGAAAGCCTAGAACATAGCACAGGTGAAAGCCAGGTGATCATGGATGATATCATCTTAGAAAAAACACCAAAGGCACAGTTGCTAAAATTAAAGTCTGATCATCTAGATTTCATTAAAATTCAAATTTTGAGATTTATGAAGGATAATGCCAGCACAACAGGAAAATGAATCTACAGGCTGGGCAGTGGTGGTGAACTCCTTTAATCCCAGCACTTGGGAGGCAGAGGCAGGTGGATTTCTGGGTTTGAGGCCAGCCTGGTCTACAGAGTGAGCCCAGGACAGCCAGAGCTACACAGAGAAACCCTGTCTCGAAAAACCAAAAAAAAATAAAATAAAATAAAATAAAATAGAAAGAAAGAAAGAAAGAAAGAAAGAAAGAAAGAAAGAAAGAAAGAAAGAAAGAAAGAAAGAAAGAAAGAAAGAAAGAAAGAAAGAAAAGGAATCTACAGAGCTGGAAAAACAAAACTACCTGCCATAAAATTTGACAGGCTTTAACTTTCTTATGCCACTTAAGTAACACATGATGGATCTTGGGATTGACTCAGCTTTCATAATGAGAACTCTCTCTTATCATCTTTTTCATTTTGCTTGGAAAGTTGATGTTAGATCAGGGCCCACTCCTTTATAAAGAAACCAGACCCCACAGCCTGAAAAAATAAGAATGGATGCACAAGGGACAGAACTAAGAAGCTGTTCTGTTTACAGTTATATTGATCCTGATTTATGGTTCTAACTAGTATCCATCTCCTCCACATTTTTTGTCAGCTATGCTATCCCAGATCAACCTGCATGATGTAAAAATTTGCTGCCAGCCCCCAAAACTTATAAAAGCCAGATCTTACTCTTTGTTCTAGGGATTTCTCTGAAGGGTCCTCTCTCCTCTTTGAACCAGCCCTCTCATAGTGGCTCTATCTTTCTTCTTCTCACTGTGACTGGCTGGCCTCACACTCACTATATGAATGAAGCATGTAAGAACTCACAGAAATCCACCTCCTTAGGCACTCCCTCTAGAGCCGTAGGGCTAACAGCACACCTGACTAAACCATCTCTAAATGAAGCTCCCTCAGTTGTAAAGGGAAGTGTCTTCTTCCCTTTAAGGAAGGCCCAGGTTATGATGCTTTAATCCTAATGCATCCTTCTAACTAATGCTCTCCCACCCAAACCTCATTCATGGTTTCCAACCTCTTTCTTTTAATAAATTTCATTCCTGAACAGTTATGTGCCAACTCCTTCCCCAAACTCCCAATGGTTTGCTCCCCTTTCTTTATTTTTATATTTAATGGCACAGTTCTGCAGCATTGAAACTGGCACTTTACTATAAAATTGCCTTCAGAAGTCCAAGTTATGCTCCAAAGAGATGCATTAAAGATATTGCTAAACAGCACCCCATGAGTGATTTGGCATGGGCACGGATAACACACTAACTTTACTTACAATTACCTGTAATATTTAGCATATGCCCCACACGTCAATGTCTCTTACTGTGTATAAGAAAATAACTCCCAGAACTGCTTACTCATTTGCCAAAAATGTCAATTTGAAACCACAGAGGATAGTGAGTGTTTGTAGGGGCCTATAGCTCCTTAAGCAGCACTTTAAAGAATGGATGTTAGGTGACATCTCAGAATTCTTTTCACAACCTTCAGCAAAACTGCCTATTACCTTCAAGTAAAAATATATATCCTTCTATATACATAAGCAGAAAACTCATAATATATTTTAAAATTGTTTTAATCAAAATTTACCACCTCTTGCCAGATAGCAATTCTCTCTTGGGTGTAACTAATGCACACCATCATATTCATGCTCTTTCTTATTCACAAGTAAAAAATGAAAATTAGAGACAAGTCTATCTTCTCTGTCTTCATAAGGGAATAAAAATAGTACCGATATTTTTAATTTCAGCATCCCTAAAGGTCCCCTCAGGTCTGGTTCACTGATTTCTCAGTTGGGTTACCGAAACACTTCCTCAGTGGTCTGAGGGCATCTGTCTTGTGCTCAGAATGGTCTATGTAACACTATAGCAAGATGCAACCTTTTGGATATGTAAACAAGGTACTGTTGTACACCTGGCAACTAGGAGCATGGAGATATCTCAATGGCAGGAAGTCCTACATGGTCCTATCTTCTATTTGATCTCATACTCAGTTCTATTCACTTGCTCTACCATGGCCAAGAAGGCTGGCTTGTTGAGAGCATGCTCAACATTCCCTTACCTGGTAGCTGAAGTCTGACACTCTTCTCTCAATACCTGTGTGACTCTTCTTCAGTTCCTTCAGAGCCCTGCTCTCTTACAGTAGATGTTCCCCATCCTATTAGGGGCAACTTTTACTCTACTTCTTCATCTTTATATTCTGATCTATTTTATTGTTACTTTTAAATTAATGTCAAATTAATTTGTTTTTCTGACTTGTCATTTTTTTCCTCACTTCAATTTATAATCTGTGGAAGACACCATCTGTTCAGTACTCCTTTGAACTTGGTACCCAGAATAGTGCTGGCAAGAAGTAAGCATTCAGAAGTTTTTGATTAGACAAGTAAAAAAATGATTATTATTTCATCAAATCATGGATTTGAAGTGGGTACTAATTGAGTCTCTATCTACCATACTAGCAATTGAGAAAGTAAATAAGGACTTCTTCCATTTCTGAAGACACTTATATCCTCTACTAAAATTCATAGGGACCACATACTTGTGAGAAACAGGAAGCACATAAAACTGTTTCTATAAGCAAAGTGAACATTTCTGGACTGGTAGATATCTTCTTAAACATTTATAACAAGGTTGAAATAGTAGAAGAGTGATGATCATTTACAAAAGTGGCAAGACATGAACATTAAACCATGGGTTCACCAGACAACAAGTACTGTTACTCAAGTATAACTTCTGAAATACAGCCTCTGTCAGCATTAAGATTCAAAATGGGTAAGTCAAAGGGACTTTTGCAATCATTCTACTTATTACATAAATAGAATGCAAATGAAAATGTTAATATCTGCAACCAGAAACACTCTAGACCCACAGCGTTACTCACTTGCAACCAGTGGCTCCTCTTCTGATGGTTTGAAGAAAAAGGAAACTTTTTCCAAATCAAACAGGGCAACCAGTGTATCCTCAAGCATGGCTTGCTCGTCTTTCTACAATAAAGAAAAAGAATTTCTAAGAGTCCACGGAACAATGCAAATCGAAACCCAAATCACTTCTCTTCCATTGTCTTTCATAGAAAACACTAGTGTCAACACATCCATGAGAACTCTCTGTTCAAAATGAAATGAAGTCCTACACAGTGGCAGGTTGCTTGTATGGTTGTACAGTTTCCTGTCTTTGCATTTTATTAAAATTTAAATGATCATATACACACTTTTCAGTCTAGCTTGTAGATAGAACCTAATTATACTGATCTCATTTACAAATAATCTATGCTTTTTGTCTTTTCCTTCTAAAATTTCACAAAGTGCCACCTAAGAAGAAAAAAAATCTCTTAATTTTAAGTTAAAAGCTATATTAAATCACAGACATCTCATTTTATAATTTATTTGTTGTTCAGTTACTAGCTATTAGAAATACAACAAAAGTAATTTCCATATATAGATATATTTTTCTTCCAAGGAAATTACATGCAAGTATAATGTGCACAATCTTTGTGAGGTCCTCAGTCTAGAATATGCATAAAGAATCCAATTCATTTCAAGTACTTGCCTCATTTCTGTAATGAGACTCTCAACGGATACAATAACAATTCTTTAAATGCTCTTTCACTACACTCATCCCGCTCAGCACACAATAAGCTTTGAGCAAACTGTTGAAGCTTAAGAAGCTTGCTGAATTTGTGTGGAAGGTAATTCATGTTATTAAGAAAACAAGTGCCATATTAAGAGATAACTTCTATGTGTAAGGTTAATTATATCATCATAATGAGCCTAAATACTCTGTAGAGAATGTGTGTACACCCATGGAGGTTAGAGGGGGTTGCCAGGTGTCCTGCTCTATGTCCTTTCATCTTTCAGACAGGGTCTCTTACTGAATCTGATGATAGGCCAATTAGCAAGTTCTAGGGACCCTCCTTCCTATCTCTCCCCACTACAGAAGTAGTTACAGGCATGCAAGGCAGCATGACCAGTCGTGTGTGTGTGTGTGTGTGTGTGTGTGTGTGTGTGTGTGTGTGTGTATGTGTGTACGCATGCGTGTGCGTGTGCATGTGCATGTGTGTACGCGTGCGTGTGTGTGTGCATGTGCGTGTGTGTGTGTATACGCATGCGTGTGCGTGTGCATGTGCGCGTGCATGTGAAACATGGTTACTGAGGATTCAAACTAAGGGTCTTCATGCATGTGCAACAAGAGCTCTTATCGACTGAACATCTCCCAAGGCTCCAAAACTCCTTTTTAAGCATGAGAAAGGTGTCTTTTACCTGAAAGTTTATGGCAGGACTGAAAAACTAAAACCCCATCATCTTTCTAATGTCAAGGAACAGAGTGAGGAGAAATGTTCCAGGCATCCCAGCCTCTGAACACTGCAATGTGAGTCACACTGTTTCAGTGAATGTGACAGAACTGAGTAACAACTGGCTGTGCCTAGCACTCCAGGGAACACAGAGCCTGGTGACTGCAGCTTTCAGAGAGCCATAGTCACAGCTGAATTTGAGTTTTCGTGTATGTAAGTATATATGTATGTATGGTATGTTTGTTTATATGTATGTATGTAAGTTATGTTTGCTTGTATGTATGTTTGTATATGTGTATATTTAGGTTATAATTTAATTACAGAACTTCTCCCTTTCCTTTCCTCATTCTAAACTTTCCTATGTACCTACCCCTCCCCACTATCCTCCAACTTAATAATCTCTTTTTTTCATTATTTTTCATTGATTATTATTGTCTGCATATGTGCCTGAATGCACATGTATATATTCCTAAATATAGACTGTTCAGTCTGTACGATATAATTGGAATGTACATTTTCAGGACTTTATGTTCTTAATACAAAAATTTCCTTGAATTTTTCCCAGTAAACTCTGATTGAAAAATATGTTGTTGAAATAAATGTAAAGGTTTTACGAAGGGCCCAGTTCCTTTGAGATAACTCCCAGAGTATGGGATTCACCCAACCAGAAAGCACAGCTCAGGGTCTTCAGTGTATGTGAAACGGAGACCCTTCTACCACCATCTAACTTAAGAATATTTTCATCATGATCAAAGAAAACTGAGCATCAGTAGGCACTGGCCCTGGGGCATCTACTCCAGTTCTTAGCTCCAGGCAATCAGATGTCTACTTTGATCTCTGAAATGTATCCACTCAGCATGATTCATCACAGTGTAAGCAAACAGTCTGCATTTTGTTACAAGGCTAGCTTCCTTAGGACTGTGTTTCTAAGAGTCATGAAAAGTTTAGCAGCCACCTGGACTACAAATTGGTGTGTGCCTGCACAAGATTTAATAACATGAAACTAACTGTTTTACTTACTTAGTCATCCACTGATAAACATCTGAGTTCCTAAAATTGAATAATATTTTTAGGACTGTTTGTCACAGTTCTTTTTAAAAATAATTTATTTTTGTTTTATGTCTACATGTATGCTTGTGTGAGGGTATTAGATCCATGGAGTTACAGACAGTTGTGAGCTGCCCTGTGGGTGCTGGGAATTGAACCTGGGTACTTTGGAAGATCAATCAGTGCTCTTAAATGCTGAGCCATCCCTCCAGCTCCTGTTACAAGTTCTTAAGTGAATAGAAGTTTGGCTTTCCCTTGGGTATTATCTAAGAACTAGAATTCCAAGAACACAGGAACTATGTTTAATGTTTAAAGAAGTACAGCTAAGCTGTTTTCCAAAGAGGTTGTGTTATTTTATAATCCTGTGAGGGTTATAATTTTTACAGATCCTCACCAACACTTGTTATTGTAGAGGGTTCTACCTTTGTGCCCCAAATTACATTTATCTAATTGCAGCTGATACATTAATGTACTGAATGACTATTTTACACCTTCTAGAGTAATATCTATTCGAGTTCCCAGTTTTAAATTAGGTCATTTTTTAATTACTCTTGAGTTTTCAGAGTTTTTTATACACTCTAATCGATGCAATTTATTGTTTCTGTGATTTCTAAATATTTTCTCCTAATCTTGGAAACTTCAAATAAAATTAAGCTTAAAGTCAAAGCAGCAGCAATTGATTAGATATCAGACACTTAAAGAGATAGAATAGAAATTAAATCTCACTCTCACATACATTCATTCACTCAGTCAACAATATTACACTGTTAGGAAGCAACTTGACTGTCATACATAATTTACATGAGGTATACTATGGGTTTTGTTTTTAGATACTTTGTTTAAAGTGTCTTACTTTAAATCAACCAAGTAAGTAATTTGCTGCCCATGTGGAGTACACAGAATCCTTTCTAGAGAATCTACTTCTGTATCTCTTAACCACTCTGAGACAAATGCTCTTACCCTATCATTCCAGAATCTTCTATGAATGTGCAGTACAACAATCACTTCTCTATTCCACAGTAAGAAAAGGGCTATTTCGATATATCAACACAATTCTATTTAATTTAAAATCATGTTACTTGGTAGCTACATTTTCTACTTGTACTTTAACAGATGAAAGAGACTCTCATGCTCAAAATCCAAATTCCATTTATGAGCTCTCAACATGTTTATGCAAATAAAAGTGGACATTTGTGCATTAGGGTATCACAAAAACTACAGAAAGTCTCTGCAAAAAATTCCAAAGTTCTCATATTTCAGGAAACTTTTTTCATTTTTATCCATGCAGAAGCATGGCATTGTCTACTGTACATGCTAGTGTTCTGACTGTTACAGAAGAACAATCCTCAAAGGAACAACTGAAATTGTATAGCACATGCAAAGTTTCAAGAGATTCCCAGGCAGTAACTGCTCTGGGAAGCGCGCCCCAGACTATCGGCATTGGTGGGAGCTCTGGTATCAGGGACTCAGTGGATCTATAAGAAGCCACTTTCCTCTTGTGACTTATTCTAGTCAGTGCTTGAGAATCTAAGAACTACTAACAATGAAGCTCTTCCCAGATTTTAGCAGCCAGAGACAAGAGATAAAATCAGAGAAGAAGAAATACATTCTACATTCTTATTAAAGCCTAAATGATGAGGGGAAATTTTTCCCTTTAAAGAATCAAAGACTGGAAACAAGGAAGAAAATACTGAGGGAGAAATGACCAACTGTTTCATATTTGGCAACAACGTGACTATGCAGATTACAGTGGATGCATGGTCATGTGACCATGCAGGTTACAGTGGATGCACGGTCACGTGACCATGCAGGTTACAGTGGATGCATGCAATGGCAGTCATAAGATCTCTTACCAAATTTGGTGACAGAAGTGACTGGAAGTGAAAAAGCACACCAGCATTTGCAATCTGGTCCAGCCACCTCCTGCTGGCTTCCCAAGTTTCCATTTCATTTTCTTTGCTGTTGTCAAACATCTGGTTTAAGGCAGCCATGAGCTGCTCAGAGAAAGCACAGACAGTGGCCACAAGAGTTTGGCAGAAAACCATGTCTCTCCGGAGCTGGGTTTCACTATCTGTGAATGAAAAGAACATACAGGAAACTTTACTGCAGTAGCCAGGTGTGATGGCACATGCTTTTAATCCCAGCACTGTGAGTTTGTAACTGACCTGGTCTATATGGTGAGTTCCAGGAAAGTCAGGGATGCATAGTGAGATCCTGTCTCAAAAAGCAATACAAAACAAAAAATGTTTCATAGACTATCACCAGCATGGCATGATAGTCATAATGGAGCAGTAGCACACATGCCCTGCCACTAACCAACATCTCTCTGATTCGACTTAAGACTCATTCAGCATAAAAGAAACCATGATGTTACTAGAAACCCAGCAAACAACGTAGAGCTAGTGAATTCATGGGTCTTAGAAAAGAATGTAAACAGTCACTTTATTAAGCCAACATAATCCCTAATTAATTATAAATATCTTTATGCCCAAGATAAGCGAATTGATCACTGCTCAAAAAGGAAACTCCTCTTTGAAACAGAAAGAGACCATTACAGAAATTTACAGCCAATCAAAATGCAGTGTTGTGGAGCCCAGTCCCAGTCCCAATGGATACATGTACAAAACACTGCTGCACAGAATGCTCAGAGAATATTGTGGAAGAGAGGCTAGAAGGAGTTTAAGAGCCAGAGGACGAGGGAGTTTGTTGTGAGATTGTATCTTCTAGTAGTATAAACACCTATAAACTCTCACCAACATGACAGTCTAAACATGAACTGAGAAAGGCCAACAACAATAAGCATGCCAAAATGGATAAGGAAAGCCAAGGAGGCCTCAATCCTACACAAAGCACTACACACACACACACACACACACACACACACACACACACACACACACACATGAAAATGATGTGGTTATAATCTCAAAAAATGTTGCAAAGAGTGAAAACTGTTTCTTTTTTAAACAAGATCTCTCTTTGTAGCCCTGGTTGTCCTGGAACTTACTATGTAGACTAGGCTGGCCTTGAACTCACAGATATCCACCTGCCTCTGCCTCCTATGTGCTAGGATTAAAGGTATATGTCACCATACCAGCTTGAAATGAATTATCAAGCATATACCAAGGCTAGTGTTTAATTTCTTCATTTAACTCGAGGGGAAAGGGTGAATTTGAGTTTCTTTGATAAACAAATCTTTAAATATGGTTTTCATTGAGGTTTGAATATTAAAATATATCTGAAAAGCCGGGCAGTGATGGCGCACGCCTTTAATCCCAGCACTTGGGAGGTAGAGGCAGGTGGATTTCTGGTTCAAGGCCAGCCTGGTCTACAGAGTGAGTTCCAGGACAGCCAGGGCTACACAGAGAAACCCTGTCTTGAAAAACCAAAAAAAAAAGAAAGAAAGAAAGAAAAAAATATATCTGAAATATTAAAAGAAGTCTCCTTGGATGGGGAGGAATGTTGCTATGAAATTCTGATCTTTGCACATGACATAGTTGTTGTACACAAGAGACTACAGAAGCTATGACTACATACACAAGACCTGTACAAAATTAAGGTCATTTGCATTCTAAGAATGGAGAAGGAAAGTGCTCTGTATGCCCTATCCCTAGCTGATGGTCGTGGCAGTAGAGAGAGGCACTTTACTTTTAGGAGTGTGGTCACTGGTACATTCTCTGTGTCCTAGTGGATGGCCCTGTGCCCAAATCCACATAGACAGCAATAATTAGAGTCAGAGGACTAAAAGATAATAATAGAAAAATAAGGTAAAATAAATAAGAAGGACATGAAATTGGGTAGGAGATATAATCAGAGGCCTGGGAGTAGCTGGAATAGAGGAACGAAGGATATATATGATCAATATGTATCATATACATTAGGTATATGTATGAAAATTCTAAATAATAAAAATTAAAATTAAAATAAGTTGCCTTGCAAATCTATTTTGTAATCATTAATTAATTTTATTAAAACCTGAGGAAAAATGTAAACCTTCACTTACTTATATATTTGCCTCATATGACACAATTTTTATTTGTGGAAAAGACTCAAAGTGTAAATATAGAGTTTGTGCTGACAAACAATACTATTAACATTTTTTTAAATAACCACCTTTGAAACCTACCTAAATGATAATGCATGTGGAGAAAGACTATTTGCTGACCAACTACTTGTACTAGTAATCAACTCTGCACCATATGAACAAAATAATTGTTTCCTGAGTAGCAAATAGATTTACATTAATAAAACTGGGAATTCTTATATTTTCCCTGACACACTAATGAATTTAATTTTAGCATAAATTGTTTCAATATGCTTAGTAAAGGTACTACCCCACAGTTGAGTGAGTTTTGGCAAACCAACTTTGCAGGTATGTTTTGCACATGGCCTGCCTCTCAGGGCTAGCGCCTAGATGAAGATGATGGAACGTCTGCCACATGAGGCTTCAGAGCAAACTGCAGCCAAATGATCTTCAGCCCTACTTAGTGCCTGGGGTGAAAACCGAATATGGGATAGGAATGCAGGGCACAATAATCCCCTCCCAAAATGGGCTGAATATTTTCAGGACTTAAAAAACCTTGTGAAATGAATAGCTGCTACCAATATTGGTGTAAAACATAAAGACAAATGAGGTCTTCAGCATTGAATTCTCACAATTTTTAAGTCATTTACCAAGAACATTGAACATGTTTTATTTTTTAAATAATCATCAAAATCATGTTCCTACATAATACATAAATAATATTACTTTTAATATTAGGAACATTCACTATTGATATTTTTCATAGAAAATATATTTAATATTAAAATATACAATATTATATTTAAAATACTCCTTTATTAGGTTAAACTATATGAGTCTTCTCCTTTGGCAGATCAAAAGAGTTGAATATGCTAATTCCATACGGATCAACTTATAAATTTAACCAACATGTGCGTGTTAGATGTCTCTATACCATGTGTCCTGTGATGTTTGATGGGAAAGATGGCTTGCAGGTAGCTAGCCAATGTGAAAACTGGAATAAACTTTACTATTCTCTCAAGAAGAAAGAAAAACACCTGTTTGAGTTGTACCCGTCTAACAAAGTGGGCATTCAGCAGCTCTCTACTGATGGAGCGGAGAGAAACGATGAATCACAGAGTGCTGGTTACTGCAGGAAAATGAAGGACTTCATTGCAGGAGTTCCTGGAATCTGTGGATACACTTTAACTTATGAGCCAAATTCAAAAAGCCTAGAGGAAAGTAGAAAACTTGGAAAAACTTAAAAAAAAATACTCAGTAGCTGTTGAAGGAATAATCTTACTATAACCTGAGAATAATTTCATATAATAAAATTTGGCAGAAATTGCTGATATCAAGAGTGGGAAGCCATCATCTAGGGAAGAAAGGCTCTGGCTCCCTCATCACCAGGAGTAGAGATCACAGGGTTAATAACTGTACTATTAGTAAAAATAATGATGTTCAAAGTACTTCTGAAAAGAAATTCTCAAATTTTATTGTTACATCTCCACAATACTTAGACACTTAATGACAAACTCTTTTCCCATCTAATAGCACAGGACACAGGGTATAGAATTTTTGAAAGGAGGCATCTAATATGCACATGTTGGTTAAATTAATAAGTTGAACCTTATGGAATTAGTATATTCAATTCTTTTGATCCTCCAAAGGAGAAGGCTCATATAGATCTACTATATTCTATATACATGTAAGCCAACTTTCATTCAACCATTATCAAATCAGAAGAAATCACAATTAAATTCATTAGTTTTTCTCACACAAAATGTGTTGATAACTCTGCTAAATATACATTGTTCTTGTTCACTGATTTATTTTAAAAATGTATGCCCTATGGGAAGCTTAGTATCAATTACTGGAGTACAGGGGCCCCATTCAGAGCCTCGGCCACATTTCTAGCCATCAAAGAATATGCAGCTATGCAGGACATCAAATACTCATTGTTTGTAGGGTGATACTCAGCCACCACTTTGCTATTTTCAGCAGATGACTTGCTTATGTGAACTTCAGAACATACTTAATCTACACTGTATATGGAGAGTTTTACAAGTAATTGTTTAAGAAGTTATCATTTCACAGAGAGTAGAAAACTTAGAAAACTCAGTAGCACCAAGGCCGCTTGATAATAATCCCCACTTATTATTCATAGCTCCTCAATGTCCCATTCCCTCCACTCATCCCACAATGTAGCAAGTTTTTACAGCTGTGAAACTGTAACACAACAAAGAGGTATGTGTGCACAGGCTTGCACTGAGCCATGCAGTAAGGCTCAGCATGCTCAAACATTAAATGCCTTGCTAAATGGCCTTATAGCTCATATTTTGTTTCTATGTCTCTTCACTCAGAAGACTCATCCACTTAACAGCCAATGCATTGAAAGGCTGAACCTCTTTGAAATATTGATTGAAATACAATATTGAAATACAATATTGATTGAAATATTGTATCTCCCTTTGTGAAATTTTCTCCCTCTATCAGGAAACATATTGAACTTTTGTCTGCCTTCATAGACCCAGAGCATCTCTAAGATGGATAATTAATAGCACTTTGAGATTCTGTTTATGTAGCTAGATTTTCCCATTGAAACATAAGTGCTTTAAAACCAGAAGGGGTCCATCACATGAGTTATACCCATGTGCTTTAGAGGCAACTAATTAGCCTTAGTATCTTAAGCCAATGGATTCTGGGTGGGCTAGATAACTCAGTAGTAGAGTGCTTCCCCAGTATGAACAAGAACAAGGCTTTGGGTCCAATCCCTAGGATTGGAAGGAAAAAAGAACTAAGATAAGATTCATTTCTACTCCCTACCACTTAGGTATCTAATAAAGACAAATAGAATTGTAAATGCCAAGCACTTATTAAGAACACACAATGCAATGAGTTTATTGTTGCAACTGCTCTTTTCTTAGCATCTAGGAGTGCTTGGCACCCAATAGAAACCTGGTCATGCTACTGAGAAGAGAAAGAACAGTATGACAAAGAATCTGTTTTCTACGAGCAGAAACAGATGCACTTTTCCTTTAAATTATGTAGTCATTCAACCTTCCCCAGTGTCCTTCCATGCCAAAGCTCTTTGTGCTTCCTAGTATTATAAAATATAAAAGAAAAAAGAACTTCAGAAAACATCTTAACAGCTGTGCCCAGCTCCTAGCAAAAGAATGGGTTTTGTCACAGCTTTCTAATTATTTTTGAAGATTATGATTTTTCTTGTAGTGGTAATATATTTTTAAAAAAAAAAAAGTGGGTTTTGTTCCTGTAAAAAGCTTCAATTTCCTTTCAATACTTAAGAACCTACTATATCCATCTTCTGCAAACACCTAACAAATTCAATACTCTGTGTAATTTCAGCTATTTACAAGTCCAAATGTCTTCATTTACTGCTGCAAAAGAACCCCCGAAGGGGATAGAGACATGCACAGAAATATTGAGGGGCATTTTACTGACTCAGAGAGGGTGGGGCAGGGGAGGACGACAAGCACAGACAAGAACACAAAGGCTTCCCAGAACAGGAATAGCAGTGATGCTGCCTCTGGTCAACGGTTACCTAGAGAGGGAGAAGCAGGCTCCTGCACAGATGAGCGCCCACACAGGTTGTACAATCCCAAATGGCTGAGTGTGTGTGTGTGTGTGTGTGTGTGTGTGTGTGTGTGTGTGTGTGTGTATCTACACATGTGTATGCATACTCCAATAATAATTCAAGAAAAGATCATGATTTGGGGAGGGGTACATGTAGGATTTGGAAGAGGGGTAGTGTGAATGATGTAGAAATTATAATACTTATAAAGTTCTTTTAGAAACTGTTTTTGAAAAGTCCTAAAGGCCCAAACCAGAGAAATACACCTTTATCTTTGGCTTCTAAATAAATATGAAACATTTCCAAGAGATAAACGGGGTTAAGTAAAGACCTTAGCAGATAGGAGCTACCTTTTCCTAATGAACAACACTTCCAGCCAAAATGATGGCGTACCTTAACTGCTGTTTAAACATCATACCACACGTAAAAGGGAAGGAAGGCTGAGTGAAAATATAACAAAATGAACCGTAGGTTGAATAGAAAAATAAAAATAAGAAGAAAAGAAGCCTCTATCAGCTATGTGTGGTAGCACCTGCCTGCAAGCCTAACCCTTGCAAGGCTGAGCCAGGAGTTTACAGTAAGAGGCAAGCTTGGGCCACATCCTGAGTTTGAGGCATCTTGGGCTACATGAGACCCAATCTCCAAACATGCACATAAGCAAATACGAACACCAACACTGTCTACTAAAACAGCCACCTCAATATTGAAGAAAGCTATGCAGCCCAGAACCACCATTGGAGCTGAAGAAACTGAATTTGAAATTCAAAACCGCTTTTCGCTATTTCTTAAAAGTTGCTTACTAGAGACTATTTTGCGGAACTCTTATGATATTCAAGATCTGAGTTGAATGAATACAATCTACTAGTTATTATTCTCCCAAAACATTTTTCTTTTATGACTGTAGAAACAATAATAGTTGTTCCCAATAAAATTTAATAAAAATCTATGAAATTGTGGGACCATGAAAGGCAGCCTGGTTTCTGGTTGAGTTAAGGTTTAAAACCCTGACGAACCCAGTAAGGGATAAACTTACAAGGGACAGTAGGCGTTTTGCCATGCTCCTGGGTCCCAGGGTCCTGACAGGAGGCCGCAGCTCTCCTCCATAGGTCTGTGACTATCAGTCACATAAGGGCAATACCCAAGCCCCTTCACAGGTAGAGGTGTGGTCCATGTAGCCTCAAGACATCCCCATGTTAATGAGGCACCTAGAGGCTTAGCTACTCTCCTTCTCAGCCAATCCTCCCTGCAAAAGGTATTTTAACCTCACCCCTCCCTGAAGTCTGGGGGGGGGGGGGTATGGTTTCACTCATTGCCACTCTCTGTCATGACAATAAATGCCCTAAAACCTAAAGATTGTCTCTCTTCATTGGTATCCACCATGGGGAAAGATGGAACAGGCTTTCATCTAAAGAGCTGTGTCCAGTCTCCCACAGAAGGTCTCACCAGCCATGGTCTCCACCAAACCAACTGATCCAGTCACCGACAAGCCACTTGGTCCCCCTACCGCACTCCTCCCTGCCTTTCCCCCATCGGCCTGGGCTAGATCCAGCCCACGGGTCTCACTCTGTTCTCAGCTCTTCTGCGGTGTCCAGTGTCACCTGGGATGCCCAAGAGCCTGAGAACCAGAGGGCGCCAGCTCCATGTGGTTCCCAGGATCCCCCAGACCATGCTCCCCCAGCCCCACATGGTATCCTGCGTCTTCTCACAGCTCAACATCCATCCGGTGCCCTGGGGTGAGCACAGTCAAACTTCCCACATCCTGCCTCTCCAAGAGGCCCAGGCCTGGGGTGGAAGCGGGACTCACTCCACACCACCTTAACCCAACATGAAATGACTTTAGAAAAATTATAACATTTATTTTTTTTTCTGTAATTACTGTTATTAATCAAGGAGCAGAGCACAAACCAGCCAACCAAGTAACAGAAAGCTCTTTTCTTTGACCCAACTCACTCATCCCCAAAAGCTTCAAAGTGTGGTAGCTCTAAAATTGTCACAAATTACTCTCTACCTGTAGCCATGTACTTGTGACATAATTTTCAGAATCCTGCCATCAAAAGGAAAATCTCAAGATGGTTGTGGCAGGATTTCCCAGATATTCAAATGGTTGATGATGGGTTATCACTTCAACTAAGTAGTTCAAGGACAACCTTAGTAAATGAGTGAAAACGTAGTTCTTACATATTAAAAAAAGAAAGATTCACTCCCAATCCAGTAAAGGTCCTGTCTGCATTGGAATGTGCTCCTAGGTGCCATGGTACAGACAGTGCTGAGCTCCGACACACTTCTACAGCATCCACTTCCTGGGTGCAAACATTAGGACTATGTAGGTGCTATCATGCCACACTATGGCTGCGACCAATGGCTTCCTGACTGTTAGCTCAACACTTAACCAATGGAGCTACGTTCTCAGACCATCACTCTTTCTTACAACACATATTTGATGGATATTTGTGACAGCTGCCACTTTAGGTACTTAAAAATAAATAGTGCTTGCTTTGAGGAGGCTAATGACTTACCATCTGTAATTAATAGTTTGATCATATGTTTAATTGTCCTTTGGCATCATGGTTAATTATGTTGAACTCCTTCTGAATGCATGTTAGAAGTACGTTAATGTATAGTCTGTAAAATGTTTATATAAATCCTGGTCATAAACTAAAATTAGATGGTTTCATGATAAATCCTATATTCACATATCAACAGTCACCTTTACCACAGCCTATACCCTTTCCCCTTGTTTTGTTGAGGGAAGATATTGCTGTGTAACCCAGGATGGACTTAAATTTATGATGCTGCTCCTTCATTGGCTTCCTGAGGGATGGGATGGCCAGTGTATACTTCCATGCCAAGCTTCCTCTTTCTTCTATTAATGAGATTGTTTTAATATGTGCTTCTATGTATTTTCTTATGCACTTATGATCAAAAATGAGAAAAAGCTTTTGTGCTCTTATTAAAACACCTAAATGTTTTTTATAAAACATCTTTCCAGTACTTTGAAGAAGGCAGGTGTCAAAGGCTCACTTTATCTCTTAAAGTGGCAGAAGTAATTGATTTCCTACTTTAAGACTTTTATGATCCTGAGCCACATACTTTCAACAGTAAAACTAGAAGAAAACATTACCTGAGTATTCAAGGAGAGCCAGTAGTATTCGACACTTCACCTCTACAGAGAAAGAAAACACATTTGTTAATTGTCCACTCTGTTTCTGTAACACTCTTCACACTGTAACATGGTAGTAAAAATTACCATGGTCTTATAATACACAATGAAAATTCTATTTACTTGACATTCTACTGTTGCCCATTTGCGAAGATAGATGCTATCAATTACTCAAGATGCTAAATGCTTTCATCTATGAATTACACAAATAACAGAACACCATTCAAATCTTGTCAAATTCTAGGTAATCCTTAGCTACTTTAGCCTGCATTCTATTCCCTAACATATGTATTGCAAGCTGTGTTGTTAAGCCATAAAAATAATGCTTGGTACGAATGACTAAAAGTTTTACCAAAAAATAATACATGTATATACATTAATATACTCTGCTATTCCAACCCACACAGGCCAATCACAAATATTTGACAAGTATATATTAATGTCATACTTATCACTATGGCTATCTGCTACCAATAGTAAATAGCACACTTGCATTAGGAAAATTTTATAAACTATGAAGTTCCTTCTATGTAACCAACATTATGGGATGAAAAAAGGAAAAAGAAAGGTTACAAAGCATCGTGTCTTATGTAGGCTTATAGGTGTCAAAGAATAGGGATGGATTAACTGAGCAAAAGTCAGACAACACTTCAAAGGGCATTGAGGTTTACACACAAGACTGACAGAACAAAAGGATATCAGGGGCAGAAATGCATATTAAACTCAGAATCAACTTACTATAACCTGGCTTTGTGGCATTACTTTCAGTTAGCTTATTCATAGATGATATCTACTTCATCTATATAATGGCCTGTGTAGGAAAAATGAACAGGACGTAAGGTCCTTGAGAGTTTTGAAAGTGCTGTACATACAGGAAGAGTGCTACTATTGTAATCTGAAATCGACTGAAGTTGACACAGAATTTACAATAAGACAAAGCTTCATAGAAATGTGTGCTTAGATCACCAGGGAGACAGAACATCCTTGGAAATAGTGCCAGCAAAGAAATATATCAGAAAGTTAAGAACAAATAATGCAGTCATCTAGCACAGAGAGATTATTATCATACCATTAAGACACTAAGACTGGGCTACAATTAGGAAATTCCAGTAAAAAGTAGCTTCTAACATTAGACTGATGAGTTTGGATTCATCAAAGAGAAAATCACTACAAGGCTCTAGGGTAGAAGAATGACTATAATTGAGACACTGGTATTAGGGTGTATGAATCAGAAAAACACAGAGAGGAGAATAGAAAATTAGCATTGTGAAGGCAAGATAATGAAAAAATGTGCCTTAAGATATTGAGACAAATACAGAAAAGAAAGAAAGAAGAAAATGTAGGTTTCTGGGGAAGAATAGGAGATATTTAAAAGAATGCCATTTTTAAAAGAAAAGAAGAGGAGAAAATGTCATCAATTACAGAGCATGTGAAGTATTCCCACCTGGAGGGAGAGTGCCTATTAAACTCACAAGAAACTTAGCAGATTCCAAAAGTTCAGGAAAATTAGAAGACTCATAGAGGCTCTCCCATTGACTGTGTTGGCAGGAAACCTCTCAGAGGAGAGGAGGCTCTTCAGTGATGTGGCTGCCTGCAGGTTGTGCAGGGAACACAGCCATCTGGGCTGTGCTGGGATGGGCTTTCTGATGAAGCAGATGTCAGCAAGTCACCCATACCTCTATAGCCCCAGTAAACTCATTGGTTCATTAGGCTGGATCTGGATAGGATCTTTCTTTGGCCAGCCATTGCCCTATCTGGGGTAACGAGGCATTTTTTTTTTATCTTTCTAGGAAAAATTGTATAATCCAAATTGAACAAAATTTAAGAAAACGTACTTTAATGAAACTGGTAAGGATTAAGCAGGAGGCCATTTTTGTGACATCTTAAATCAGTCACAATTTGAGTTGGCTATTGTCTATTATCTTCTCCAGCACCCCCCCCCCCATTCGGTAGGCTATGTATAGATAAGTAAATACTTATCTAACATTGGAATGACATGTAGCAATCCTTCTTCAATAAAAGCCACAGAATCATGATATTCTGATACCATATTTGGTATAAATTGTAAGTCAGATATCAGGGAATATAAATGGAATCACTCTGTTGACACATGGAAAACACACATTTGTAGCCAAGTATCAGCATGTTAAACTTTCACCTATTAGTATCCATGGGATTCCACTATTACATCATTCCCTACCATTTGAAAGGAGGATAAATATTACACTGAAGCAAGCGGAACAAAGTGGTAAGGGACTGGGGAGGTTACCTGAGGATATTCCACATTACAGCAACTGTTTTGAAAATGGCAGCTTACCTACTCCCTGGAACAGCCTAGTAGGTAGTAGGCTGAAGCGATGGATGATAAATTAATTGGTTTTTATTGTGTTTTAAAGAATCATTTACATAAGACAATTGGAGTTTTACCCAGAGTAAGTACATCTCAAATGAATTTAGAAAAATAGAGAGAACTAAAGTCTGCAAAGGCCCTTGACTCTAAGAGTCTTAGGACATACAGCCAGACTAAACCAGCTACTGGAGTCTCATCACCATGAGTGATACCAATGTTCAACAGCATTAAACAATCAATCAATCAATAAAATGACAAATGATAAGTCAATCTCTGTAAGTATCTAACTAAGTCTATGACTTCTAAGTGTGCCTTGGGGAATAAAGAGTATAAAAATTCAACTTGAGATAATAATTTAAGATTTAAAAGTGTTCTTTTTCAGTGAGTTTGTTTCTACATTATAAATGTGTATCTTTTTTAAGTAACAAAACAAAGTTTCAGAAGTATGTGCATTTCTAATCAGTACTGTGCTTATTTGTAAAACAAATGCTATTAAATCCTTTTTATCATTGTTAAAACCTCAAAGGTGGTGAGGAGAACTGTGAGTTCACAGCTAAGGGGGCGGTATGCTACTGAGAGCTAACTGTTTGAGAAAATATGGCTTCCCTCCTGTCAAGCATGTGCTTCGATTCCCTAATGTGTCTTTTAAACCCATTTTTAAAATATTCATTAATTGGTGCAGTTTAGATTCAGAATTTTCATCAAATAAGAAGTTATAAGTGTCCCAGGAAACCACAGTAGTATTTATTAAGCCATAAAATTAAAATATAGCCAAGAAATCCAGTTACAAATAACAAAACATTTCATCATTGAATAAAACACCTGTTATTTGTCTGGGGAGCTGTTCTACCTACCGCCACCCAATTGTCCTCTCTACCTCCACTCAGTGTTCACACCTGCTACATCTGGGTGTATTTCTCTGCAGAAGACTTAATATCGCAGGATAACACTCACTAAATGGGGAAGCTGAAACATAAAAGGGAAGCTGCCTGCTCACACTATCAGACAAGAGCAGCTGGTCTCTTGATGGCAAAATAGGACACTTTTTTCTAATTTACCCTAAAGTTGAACTCTTACTATAATCTTGCTGAATACAATTTCTTGCAGCTAAGTATCAAATGAAGAGCTAAGACATAAAACTATAAGCATGGGCATGATGTTTGCTGTGCACAATTCTCAAATTTAGTGCTATCAATATTTGGGGACAAATAATCCTGTGTCGTGAGAGGCTGCCTTGCACATGGTCATAGGCTCAGCAGCATCCCTGCTCTCTGCCCACCGTGTCCAGTAGTACTCTTACCGCTGTGAGAATGAAACTCCAGAGCTGATCTCTAACTTAGAGGTCAGGACAAATTCAGAATGCCCCATAAACAATGTCATGGCAGCCCAAAACTTTCAAAACTAGTGATGCAACCTCTGAAGCTAATTTGATTCCCTCACAGATGTTTTAGGCTTCCTATAAAAAAATAATAAGCTTCATGTGCTTTTGTTAATTCCTTATGATTTTCTCTATACATATTTCTAGTTCCAAACTGTTAAGCTCATGGTGTTTCATGTCTATGCACAATGTCCTGTTCCTTCAGACCCTCTCCACAGTACAGTCTGCAGTGTCTTCAGGCCTCCTCCTCCTCTATCTCCTCCTCCCTCACCTACTTCCTCTCATTTGCTTTAGAATGGGAGTCACTGCAAAAGCAATGGAGCATTACAGGACTCTGGTTTTACAGGCTTTTAAAGTGATTATCACTGATATCATTGTATCACTTTACCACAATGCTCCTTGCCTTTCCTACTGACCTTCAACATATTTTCTGATGCTCTGTGCAAGAGCACGGACGCCGCTGGGAAGGTTCCACGGATCCTGCTTGAGGTGGAGCCGCAACCTCCTGGGGCAACTCAGCTTTGCCTCCATTTCCTGTTGGAATTCTAATCAAATATGGAAAATTTCTCATCAGCATCAACTGATTCTCAGTCAAGGCTACTGGCTTCAGAATTTGCTTACTTTTGTCCATTTTACCATTCTAGAATAGCATTAATATTTTTTTTTTTTTTTAGTGAACTTACAATGGAAAGTGTGCTAACTCTAAAAACCAAAGCTCAATGTTATTTTCTTATAGAGAGTCCACCAAGGAAGCAAATATAGGCAGAAGCTCTATTGTAAATACTGAAACAAAGATCTGTGAGGGCTGCTTGGCTATGCTGAAGCCTACCTGTCAGTTCTATACTCGTGAGCCCCTTCCTCTGCATGGCATATGACTAGGTAGACCATACTCCTCAGCAAAATAACCTTAAGTCTTTTGGGTCTGTAATTCATGCCTTTCTGGTTTTGTCTCTAGAGGAATCAAGGGTTTAAAACTTTCAAATAAACATAAAAAGTTTATAAAAGATAGTATAGTGATTTTTAATATTTTTCACAAATGATCCAAACAGAAATAGAGAATATGGAACAAGAACAGAAGATATTTTCCTCTTATGTTATATTTTTACTTTATGACTATGTTGCCTATGTTATCATCTGATATTTATGTCAAACATACCTTGTAATCCTCGACCTGGTGTGAGAGACTTGGTTTGCTCAAAGGCCCTTACAACAGCTTGCCCTTTCAAGAGGTTGGTTATTGAATCCATCTATAAAGGGTAGATTTCTGAGTGTTATATGAATCCATAATACAGAATCCATATGAACATGTGAGTATAAATATAAATATATATACATATACATATAAGAATATATCTTATAAAATATTTTTCTTAAATAAATGGTTCTAGAAACCCACAATGCTAGTGAAGATTATCTTTAAGCAAAATATTATGATGAACTTAAATATTTCCAATTCTTCCTAGTCCTTTATAAATTGATAAATAAAACTAAAAATTTAAATAAAAATTTACTTCACCAAAGAAAGTGAAAGTTAAGAACTTACTTTTAAAAAACACAAAATTACTTTCAAAGCACTAAAACCTACAATACTATAAATTTTAATTATTTTTATGAAACATTTTACAAAAGCAAACTCCTAATATGAAAGTCCAGACAACTGTGCAGTTTTCTAAACTAGAGCTAACACTAAGCAAGAAGCCAGGAAACATTTAGACAACCTACAAATAGTCAAGAGGGCATCTCCTGTATGTTTAGTTCTTTTTAGTTGGCCACACGGTTTTCTCTCACACTCTTGGTTTTCACAAGCACCCTTTAGATTAGTTGTTGTAAGAATGCCTCTTTTAAAGCAAAGAAGACCAAGAGACAGATGGAGACATTTATATCCTTCTTCCAAGCTCTTTGCATCTGAAAGGTTTATAACCTTTAATTTGTAAAAAGGACCCCCAACTGTCCCATCACACCTGGCTGAAGAGCTGCTCCAGGCATGTGTGTATCTTGTCCTGTTTATCATGAGATATCCGGACACTGATAGGAAGCTCATCACCTATATGAAAAATAAGTCAAAACCCCCATCCCATTTTTAACATGTTGAAATAGTCTCATATTTGATAACATACAATCAATTCAAAATGAGCTCTTATCCCACATCAGAAAAAAGATGGCATCAGGTCTCACAGAGCAGAAAAGTCAGTTGGATCATGGTCCTGAAGCAACCAGAGCAATGCCCATCACAGACAGCATAAAGCATTAACCTGTGTTTTTCTAATGATCCTCTCCCTGTTGACTAAATATAAGGTTCTCAGGTGTCTGTGCCTTCTAAAAAGCATCCTTAGGCTAAAATGTCTGCTCGTACCTCCTCCCAAGCATCCATGCCCAGTGTTTTTGCTAACCCTGATTTCCAATGTACCTAGAACCTTTCACAATGAACAGGAAGATCAGAAGCTATAAGTTAAATAACACTTTTAAATATACTGTTCTTATAACTGGGATTTGGAAACTCATTTTATCAGCCACAAGGCAATATGTGTGGCCATGGAGAATGACGAATAAAATTGAAAATGTATGTGGTTTTAAGAAATTAATCCCCATCTTCCAGGCATCTTGGACATCACTAACATCAGAGAGCGCTGCTGTCTACCACACGCACCTGAGTCCATCTCATCACTGTGGAAGTAGGAACTGCACTGGCTGCTGCAGATACTCGTGAAGGAGGCAATGGAATTCCTGTTGCTGTTGCAGTCACTGCAAAAAAGAGCCTTATGTTGCTTTAAGAATATGCTTGCCCAGGTTGGTATTCCACCAACCTGGGGTAGCGAAGGTCAAATAGGAGCAGAGCAGGAGTAGGAGTGAATCCATAATGAAACTCATTGCTTTGTATGCTAATAAAAAGAATGCCCACATCCTCCTGCTGGTTCTTATCACATAAACCTGTACCATAAACACATTTATCAGTGTGTTCCATATAACATTATGAGAAAGAGAGACCTGTCCAACTCAATGTATCTCAGTTTTTAGAAGCACTCTTACAAACATTTCAAATTTTCTTGTTATATAATTGATTCCTGAGTGAATTTTTGAAACAGTCTGGTTATAAAACCAGGAGCCAGCCCACCTAAGATTCTCCATTATCTATTTAATTACAGTGGTTAGATAAGTTTCTGACAAAGACAAAGCCTGTTTCATGACTTTTCTCTTTCAACCCTGTCTGGAAGTTTAAACACTAACTTACTGGGGACACCTGGAGCTCCCCAGAGTAGTCTGTCTCCATGAAAAACACAGCACTGGAAAGCACTGAAAATGAAGAATGCCTATTGGAAGAATGTTTTCAATCCTGCTGAATAGGAAAATAATTTGCATTTTAGAAACAGTGCAGGGGATTTTTTAACCCCTTGGAATAAGGAAAAAGGACTTGATTTTAAATTCCTATTTAAATTTTCTATCATAGTCCAGAGGGAGCCTGTGAGAGTAATTTTAATTATCTGATAGCTGGGATGTGAGGTACAAAGTATTTTTAGAAACATCATTTCCCAGTGACAGGAAACCATGGCTTCCTATTATGGAGCATGCTGGCACTTTCGGAAGCTAGAAGTAAATGGAATAGTAGCGGTGTTTGGTTCATTATTAAATTTCCAGGAAAAATCAACTTTGATGTCATTGTTAAAATCCTTTTTGGAAAAATAAAATTTAGAATGGCAGACTGATTAAGGAAGATAACTCCATGGTCCTCTACTTCCTCATGTGTTAAATGGAGCGACCAGAAATCTGCCACTCCGGGTTGGTGTAGCAGATTATTTTAAATTCTAAAATGCTAAAATTATACATTTAAAAGACTGCTAAATTACTAGCTTGAGATAACACTATGTGATGAAAATAATTTTGATACAATTACTACTTAAATAATTTTTCCATTTTAAAATCCTATGAACAAGACTGAACATGTTTTCCTTCAACTAATATAAATGAAACCAGAGACATGAAACTGCTCACATAGTTCATGGGGCTAGTTGTAAAAGTGCTCAGTGAGAATTCTGGAGAGGAGGTTTTGAAGGAAAAAGCACTTTCAGAGATGGAACTCTTGAGAAGAGCCATTGAACAGGAAGGGGTACTGAATGATCTGTGTTAACCCAAAAATCTAATACTCAGTACCTCAAAATGTGACCAGATTTAAGGAAATGGTCCTTGTAAAGTATGTATGACTATTGTTCCATAAGAAGGGGATCTATAACGGGAGGTCACAGAAGGAGACTCGGAGGGAAGATGACAAGTTACGTGATAAGGATGCATGCCTGGAGCATCTCCTTCCTTCCCAGTCCTTTTGTTCAAGCCAGCCAGTCGGTGGTAGGTTATACCATCAGTCTTGGCTAACTACTATAAGACTAGCCCCAGAGAGGAAACAAACACAAAGCTAGACATGAAAGTGCAATATATAAAAAGAAAGGGAACAGGGCAAAAAGGATGCCTGTTTACTAGCTAATGAACTATGATCAGAAAGACATTTTCAACAATTGCTATTACACAGTTACACAGCCCATAAGCACAGCTCTCTCCATAATAGGACCACACTGCTGGGGGAGGGGAATGCTTTCTCTAAATAATCCAGATTGCTAATGAGAACAATGTTTTCCTTCTTCAATGGTTGGTTATTTTGAGACAGCGATAAACAAAACCAACCATTAACATGTTTTTAAACCTTTGAGGAAAATATAAATTCTCGCTTGAGTTTGCTGATGAAATGAGATTGAGAACCAGCTTACCTGTAAGAGTCTCTGTTGCTGACTGTATCATGACCTGAATCCTCTTGCTCATCTCCTGCTACATTAAAACAGACACGTTTGCTATTTCTCTCTCCCTTCTCATTGTCGCTGTCCGCTGGTATCACACACTCTGTTGTCTTCCGCTCCAATTTAGGAGAATATGTTATTGAAGACAGAAGGCTGCAATGTGACATTTTTTTAGAACATAAGTGCATGTTTTAAAACTAACTAAACAGATAAGTCTTTTATTTGCTAAATGTGATAGCTTATAAATATTTCCAGAAGGCTTCTATGTTTCATGTCAAATATTATCTGTGTGTAAAATGCATCATAGGAAGCTCAGATTTACTGCTCAGTACTTGGATGTAACAGAACAGCACACTATGAGCCGAGAAGGCTGTGTTCAAATCCTGGTCTGCTCCCTCTGAGCCTTGTTATCTGAACTGATTATGGTGTTCTCTCTGGCAGGTAGATGATGGGCATAACTAGCCCCCATGACTGCAATCAGAATAAAAAGGGAGTAACATTCTGGTATATTTATTCCCACTTGCATTAGTACCACTAGCATTATATTGTAGCTAATTCCTCTAAATTGAAATAGGCTCATAAGGCTCAGCAGGCTAAGGAAACTTACAAGGTTCAGGAAGATCTTGAAACCTAACAATTCACATGTCCTCAGTGAACGCTCTAAACCCAGCAAAGGATGGCTAGAGAGAGATGAGCCTTCAATGGGGCTGCTTTCCAGCTGTTTGGGGAGTTCCAAGGATGCCGTTTTTGTTAGGCATCATACCATGCTAGAACTGACCTTACCATGATGCAGCCATGAGTCATCCCTGCTCCTAAAAGCAACTTTTGTGCATACATCCCCATAAGTAGCCCAAAGAAAAGCTTTCTTTTACGAAGATAGACTTGAGTAGAACCAATTCTTTGGCCTGGCACTGGTACCATAATGGGAGTTCAGACACTAGTACCTGCCACAGGAAAAGTCATGCAAGGAACTACTAACTGCAACAATTAACCAGTCCTTAATAAGCCTCCCTGGCTCATCCTCTTAACTTAAAAATAAAGATACCCTCTGAAATCTGTCTGCAGCTTTACCTATTTGATAGGGAGAGTCGACATCATCAGTTTCTCCCTAACAAGCAGGTACCCTGGACATACTGACTTAAAGATACTATGCAGGGAAATATTCAGTGTAAGGCTAAGAGGAGGCAGGAGTCACTTGCATTCACAAATCCAGCCAGGATGAAATGCACAAATCTGCACAACAAAGAGTCCTCCAGCTTAGCTCAAGGGTTGGTATAAAAGCCAACTGTGATTCTAAGGCTAGAAGTTTGACTATGTAATGCTTCTTCTGTTAGAACCAGCAAAATTAGGCAAAATTAAAACTGGATTTTATTATCAAATAGAATGCTACAAACTTACAAGATGAACTAAAATACATCTGAAATAGCAGCCTATAGATGATTTCTCCAGCCAATAACCACAATAACATTTATAAAATACCTATGACCCTCAGTTCCAACCAATTGCACATTATCTGTATACTCATTTGTTCATGGCAATGAAAACATTCTTTTTTTGGAATTTCAAGATAACAGTGGCCATACTGCTCACATATATTTTATTTAAGACATCAAATCCAATGATGTACATTGAGTAAACCTAGAGAAAGGGATTTCACTGATTAAAAACAGGTTGTATTCTTGGTAGTGTAAATGTAGTGTTCAACAAAAGCCTGTGCCTTGTTGCAATGTCAATTTCACTAGCAGGAAGCAACAAACAGCAAGCTTTATAGTTCATCAGATGGGAACAAACACAGATTTCTAGAAAATAAATAGAAGAAAAAATGGAGCCGTGCTTGGGTGTGGCTCAACAGTAGAGCACTTGCTTAGGCAGCATGTGCATGGCCTACTAGATTCAACTGAGAGCTATGATGTCTCATAGCTTGGTAGGGAAACGTCTCAATGTGAGCTGATGCTTAAATAATATGTGGCATTTTATAGTTGTTAGACATCAGGAAAAACTGGAGAATGCCCTTGCATTGCTCAAAATGCTCTGTGAACATTTTCAGTAACCCAAAGTGATAAATAATTTTTAAAATTTCTCTATTTAAAAAGATGCTTCTTTGTCTTGTAAGACAGAATGTACGTTGATTTACTGCTTCCCCCACCCCAAAGATAAAACCATTAGACTAACTCCAATTACCCAAGCTCCTATTCTAGAGACAGATGAACTGTGCATACCAAGCAGGAAAGGCATGCAGGAGTTCTCATCTCACAGGGAGTCCTCTGTGCTTATGGGTATTTTAAATTAGAAGTCATGGGGCTGAGCATAAATAGTTTCTCACAGTAATAAGAATTGTATTCACATTTTAAACAGTTGCAATATGCATTCTCTGACCCTCTGGGAATAAGTGTTTAAGCTTACAAATAAAATGAACCATAGAAAAAAATCACAGGCATAACATTTCTAGATCTTGAGAAGTAACCACATAGCACAAATATTTTTGTGTGCAGGCAAAAAATGTTTCCTTTGCTTTCACCCACTGAGAACATGCAGCTATCTAGCAAAGGTCCGATTTATTAATTTCTCTGCAGAATCCTACTCCAGAACAGCTTCCTCTGGGCTAAGAACTGACTGACGAAGACTTTGGGCACGCTATCACACATCTGCCTGTGTCCTCAAACAGCATCATCATAACAGCTAGCATTTGTTGAGTTCTCATAGTAGACACGGTAAATATGGACTAGGTATTAATTCACTTAAGTCCAATTTATCATTCTTAAATTTAATCATTTAAAACATTTAAGTCTATGTCATAAGTAGGTGTTAACTTTATTTATCAGGGGGCGTGCAATGATAGACAAACATTGTTAGATACATATATACACTTTGGAGTAACTTCCGGTGGCGGCCGGGAACCTCAGCTTGGGCCACAGGGCTCCACAGCTAATCGGCGCCAGGACAAAGATCCCTCTCAGGAGATCGCAAGACCCCTGCAGGAGAGGGCCAAAGACACGCCCCACAGCTCACCAGGTACTGCCCCGAACCCGAGAGACACAGGGAAAGAGATCAGACCTAGTGCCACAGCTCTCCAAACCCAAACACCTCTCAGAGAGAGCTGGTCTTCAAGGAGTACTGACACAGAGACCTGCAGGAGGGGCAAGCCACAACCGGACAGAGTAAGATCAGCTAACATCAGAGTCAACAAGATGGCAAAAGGCAAGGGCAAGAACATAAAGAACAGAAACCAGGAGTACTCTGCACCATCAGAACCCAGCTCTCCTACCACAGCAAGCCCTGGATACCCCAACACACCAGAAAAGCAAGACTCAGATTTAAAATCATTTCTCACGAGGATGATAGAAGACTTTAAGAAAGAAA
>CM052702.1:30629298-30756826 GCA_028551405.1 Uromys caudimaculatus | reverse complement strand
ACCCATGGTTTGGACTACATATGAGGCAGAAGAATCACCTCAATGGCCATCAGGGAGAAAGGAGAGGACTTTGGGCCTGAGGGTGCTAGAGGCCCCAGTAAAGGGGAATGTCAAGGTGGGAATATGGGAATGGGTGGGCGGGTAGGTGGGAGGAGGAATTCCCTCACAGAGGCGGGGGAGGGGATACGGGGTTTCCAAAGAGGAGACCCAGAAAAGGGGAAACATCAGAAATGTAAATAAAGTATCAAAAATAAAAATTAAAAAAAAAAAAAAAATTTTAGTTATAACTCCAGAAAATTAGTATCCACAAAAACCCAACAATATTCCTCTAAAAATGCATAGTTCTTGGACATTTGTGCACCATGGCGAACACAAATGTAAAAAAAAAAAAAAAAAGATTTTTCCTGTCCAATTACATTAGGGCATTAGGAGCCCTGTGATTGGACAGGGAACAGGGAGGTGAAATTAGGAGTTGCACAGGTGAGAGCATTTGGGAAGGAGAAGAAGGAAGATGGCAGTGGACATGAACTAGAATAGTGCCACCAATGGTTATGTTATCATAGAGGTTAGAATTTTGGGATAGTTTGTCTAATCTAGGTGGGGAGATTTTATCACTATCAATTGGCTCTGAATTTATTGTATTGGCATCTTGTAAATTGTGTTTTTATTGATACATAAATCTGATGAGTTAACTATATGCTTAAGAGTTTTAACTCTACCAGATAATTGGGTGTTGAGATGGCTGACCATGGGGTGCGCGGTTGTTGCATGGGCCTGGTGGCAGAGATACACCAAGGGACTTAGGAGCTTGGGCACAGAGCAAAGGCTGGGCTGAGGTCATCAGGCTGAGCTATGCAGCTTGCCTGTTGCCTGCACTAGTGAGGAAACATGCCGGTTCTCTTTTTAATATTTCCCAAAACAGTCCCCATTAAAATGCCAACTCAATTCTTCATAGAATTAGAAAGAACAATTCATTTGCAAATTCATTTAGAATAATAATAATAATAAAAAAACAGGATAGCAAAAACTATTCTCAACAATAAAAGAACTTCTGGGGGAATCAGCATCCCTGACCTCAAGCTGTATTACAGAGTAATAGTGATTAAATACTGCATGGTATTGGTACAGTGACAGGTAGCTAGATCAATGGAATAGAATTAAAGAACCAGAAATGAACCCACACACCTACGGTCACTTGATCTTTGACAAGGGAGCTAAAACCATCCAGTGGAAAAAAGACAGCATTTTCAACAAATGGTGCTGGTCAACTGGTGGACAGCATGTAGAAGAATGCAAATTGATCTATTCTTATCTCCCTGTACAAAACTCAAGCCCAAGTGGATCAAGGACCTCCATATAAGACCAAATACACTGAAATTAATAGAAGAGAAAGTGGGGGAAGAGCCTCGAACACATGGGCACAGGGGAAAGTTTCCTGAACAGAACAGCAATGGCTTATGCTCTAAGATCAAGAATTGACAAATAGGACCTCCTCATAAAATTGCAAAGCTTCCGTAAGGCAAAGGACACTGTTAATAGGACAAAATGGCAAGCAAGAGATTGGGAAAAGATCTTTACCAATCCTACATCTGATACAGGGCTAACATCCAATATACACAAAGAACTCAAGAAGGTAGACTCCAGAGAACCAAATAACTCTATTAAAACATGGGATACAGAGATAAACAAAGAATTCTCAATTGAGGAATACTGAATGTCTGAGAAGCACCTAAAGAAATGTTCAATATCCTTAGTCATCAAGGAAATGCAAATAAAAACCACTCTGAAATTCCACCTCACACCAGTCAGAATGGCTAAGATCAAAAACTCAGATGACAGCAGATGCTGGCTAGAATATGGAGAAAGAGGAACACTCCTCAATTGTTGGTGGGATTGCAAGCTGTTACAACCACTCTGGAAATAAGTCTTGTGGTTCCTCAGAAAATCTGACATAATATTACCTGGGGACCCAGCTATACCACTCCTGGACATATATGCAAAAGATGTTCCAACATATAATAAAGACACATGCTCACTATGTTCCTGGCAGTCTTATTTATAACAGCAAGAAGCTGAATAGAATCCAGATGTCCTTCAACAGAGGAATGGATACAGAAAATGTGGATCATTTACACAATTGAGTACTACTCAAGTATTAAAAACAGTATCTTTATGAAATTCTTAGGCAAATGGATGAAACTAGAAAATATGATCCTGAGTGAGGTAACCTAGTCAACAAAAGAACACACATGGTATGTACTCACTGATTAGTGGATATTAGCCCAAAAGCTTGGAATACCCAAGATACAATTCACAGACCATATGAAGCTCAAGAAGAAGGAAGACCAAAGTGAGTATGCTTCAGTCCTTCTTAGAAAGGGGAACAAAATACTCACAAGAGCAAATACGGACACAAAGTGTGGAGCATAGACTGAATGAAAGGCCATCCAGAGACTGTCCCACCTGGGGATCCACTCCATACAGTCACCAAATGCAGACACTATTGTGGATGCCATGAGGTGCATGCTCATAGAAGTCTGACATAGCTGTCTCCTAAGAGGCTTTGCCAGAGCCTGACAAATACAGAGGCAGATACTGAGCATGGGATCACCAATGGAGGAGTTAGAGAAAGGACTGAAGGAGCTGAAGAGGTTTGCAACTCCATAGGAAGAACAACAATATCAACCAACCAGACCCCCCAGAGCTCCCAGGGACTAAACCACCAACCAAAGAGTACAAATGGAAGGACTATGGCTCCAGCCACATATGTAGCAGAGGATGGTCTTGTAGGGCATCAGTAAGAGAAGAGGCCCTTGGTCCTGTGAAGACTGGATGCCCCAGTGCAGGGGAATGTGAGGGTGAGGTTGCAGGAGTGGGTGGGTGGGTGGGAGAATACCCTCATAGAAGCAGGGGGAGGGGGTGTTATAGGGGGTTTTGGAGGAATGTAAACAAGGAAATAGCCAATAAAAATATGCAATAAAAAATAAACAACTGAAAAAATGTGGAGACATCTCATACTAGTAACTTAACAGCATATCTGAAAAATCTAGAATAGAAGAAATCACATCCAAAAGAAGTACATGACAAGAAAACAAACTCTTGTCAGATTCCATAAAATAGAAACAAACAAAAACACAAAACAATACTAAGAATCAATGAAACAAAGAATTGTTTCTTTGAAATAAATTAGTAAGAGTGACAAAACTCATCCAATTTTACTAAAATTAGGACAGAGACCATCTAAATTAACAAAATTAGAAATAAAAAGGGGATACAACAATAGACAACAAGAACTCCAAAGAATCATAAGAACATATTTTAAAAATGTGTAGTCCTCCAAATTGGAAAATCTAAGACAATGGATAATTATCACAATAAATACCACTTACCAAAGTTAAATCAAAATTACATAGGAATTTAAACAGTACTATAACCCCTACACATATAGAAGCAGGTTTTAAATGCCCCCTGGAAAAGAAAACCTAAACGAGATAGTATTTGCATAGAATTCTACCAGAATTTCAAAGAATAATTAATGCCAATACTTCTCAAATTATTTCACAAAATTGAAACAGAAAGAACGCTGCCCAATTCATTTTATGAGGCCCCAGTTTGCCTCATATCCAAACCTCATCAAGATCCACCAAAAAAGGGAATTATAGACTAATTTCCCCTATAAACACAGATGTAAAAATTCTCAGGGACAGTTCAACATATATAAATCTACAAATATAATCCACCATATAAAAAAGCTAAAGATAAAAACTGCATGATCATTTCATTCGATACAGAAAAGGACTTTGACGAAATCAAATACTGCTTCATAATCAAAGTCCTGGAGAGACTCTGGATATAATGATGGACTTCGACATAGTAAAGGCAGTTTATAGCAATCACATAGCCAACAGCAATTTAAATGGAGAGAAATTCAAAACAATCCCCCTAAAATCTAAATAAATAAATAGTTATACATGTCTCCATACTTCCTCAGTATAGTACTTGAAGTCTTTACTAGAGCAACAAGACAACTGAAGGAGATCAAGGAGATAAAATTTGGAAAAGAAGTCAAAGTCTTAGAAAACTGTGAATCTGTCTACCTCAAGACCCTGTTATACCACTCCTGGGCATCTACCCAAAGGATGTTCCACCCTACCATAAGGACACTCAACTATGTTCATAGCAGTTTTATTCATAATAGCTAGAAACTGGAAACAACTCAGATGTTCCTCAAATAAAGAATTAGATAAAGAAAGTGGGGTATATTTACAGAATGTAGTATTACTTGGTTGTTAAAAGAAATAACACCACGACATTGGTTGGCAAATGGATAGAACTAGAAAAAAATCATTCTGAGTGTGGTAAGCCAGATACAGAAAGACAAGCATGATGTATATAGTCACTTATAAATGGATATTAGCTGTAAGGTAAAGGGTAAGCAGGCTTCAACCCACAGACCCAGAGAAGCTAAGTAGCAAGGAGAACTCAAGTGGGGAAAACACTGCCTGCAAGATATGCTGGGGTAGAGGTGCTGCAGAAATTGAGAGAGTGCTCAACTGTTGACTATCCCAGCTTTAGACCCATGACAAGAGTGGGAGCTCACGCCTAACACTAACACTGCATGGAAGGCCAGGACCCAGAGGCTGGAAAACCCAGAGACCTAGGATAAAACCAAAAATGAATGACAAAAAAGGTTATATGAAATGATTCTTTTGTTATTGTTGTTTTTGTTTTGTTTTTAAGATTTATTTATTTATTATATACAATGCATGTGTGTCTGCAGGTCAGAAGAAGACATCAGATTACGTTATAGATGGTTATGACATACCATGTGGTTGCTGGGAATAGAACTCAGGACCACTGGAAGAACATGCAATGTTCCTAACCTCTGAACCCCATGAAATGATTCTTAATGATATTCTGCTATACTCATAGATTGGCATCTAGCCCCATTGTCATCAGAGAGGCTTCATCCAGCAATTGATGGAAACAGATGCAAAGACCTACAGCGGAGCATTAAGTGGAAAGCAGGAATCCTGATAAAGAGGGGAGGAAGGACTATAAGAGCCAGAGTGGTCAAGGACACCACAAGAAAATTCACAGAACCAGCGAACCTGGGTTCAGAGAGAATCACAGAGACTGAACTGTCAAACAGGGAGCCTTCATGGGTCTAACCTAGGCCCTCTGCATATATGTTATGCTTGTGTACTTGATCTTCTTATGTAACTCCTCACAGTTGGTACGGGCACTGTCTCTGACTCTTCTGCCTGCTTGTGAGACCTGTTTCCTCACTGAGTTTCCTTGTCCAACTTTAATATGAGGGGAGATGCATAGTCTTACTACAACTTGATAAGCCATGTTTAGTTGATATCCCTTATCCCTGGGAGGCCTGCCCTTTTCTGAAGAGAATTACAGGTTAAGTGGATTGGGTGAGAGTGGAGTGGGGATTGGGGAATGGGAGGCTAGGAGGGAGGGAAAACAGCACTTGGGATGTAATATATGAGAAAATAATAAATAAAAAATATTTAAAAAAGAAAGCGTGGAATATGTTCTAAAAATTTTGCATCTAAACAGAGTTGTTATGGAACTGTAGCATGTGTAGAAAGTACTTACTTCACATCCGCTAGCAGTTTAACAGCTTCATAAAGCATATAGGATAAGGGCCTCTCTAGAACTTTCAGGTCTAAATATATTGAATAATGTCCACTCCTTGAAAACACGAGCAAGCATATTTTGTACTATGTTGATTACTTTTCTTATCATTTTCTATATTTTCAAATTATTATTATTATTATTATTATTATTATTATTATTATTATACATTTACTTCTATGCCTGAGAAATTGAACTTTTCCAGAAGCTGCTGTTTCTCCACGGTACTGAACTGATAGATGGAAGCATAACCACACACCAGAACATGACGTGCTCCCCTGTGGAGCGTAGACTTCCTAACTATCAAATGTAAAAAAGGCAAGGAGTCTGGTTACAAAGGAGCTCGTGAACTGCCTCTATCTAATCTCGGCTAAAACTTCTAAATTATTGGCCCATTAATTCAATCTGAGTAGGAAAAAAAGAATTGATCTTAGAAACACATAGTTTTGCTTTAACTCATTTAATACATGTTAAGTATTTGTTATGTTATACTATGTATCACATATGAACATCTCTGCAAAACACACACTCATTTTTTTTCCTGAACTGAAAAATAGAACACAACAAGGAAATGGCCACACCCTGTTAGGACACTGTTAAGTGCACCTGCTTGGTACTTGGAATTGGACAGGAGGTCTCATGCACGTAGGTAAATGTTCTACTACTGATCTATCTCCCTCAGGTCCTTTCTTTCACTTTATATTTTGAGACAGAGTCTTGCTAAGTTGCCAAGGCTGGTCTTGCGCTCTCTATGTAGCCCAGTTTGGCCTTGAACTTGTGATCCTTTTGCTTTGGCTTCACAAGTAGTTGAAGCTACTTGTGGAGTGGGCCCAGCTTTGAACATATTCCAGTGTAATGTTTTATAATGAGACTTAGTGTTCTTCTTGGGTCATTTCTTCTCTTGAAATTAAATGATTATTTAACATTCCTAACCATATGAATTGTCATTTTATAGCATTTATAAGGTAGAATAGCAAAGATCTTTATGGTCAGCACAAAAATTCTCACAATAATGAACGTATTTTTCAAAAGCAATGCCTGCATTTTGTGTTGGCAAACTTCTGTGCATAGCATAGCATACTTACTCATCAATTTGACAAACGCACATCTCCATCTCCTTCAATGCAGTCTGGAGCTTGCCCAGGAGTTTGTGATAGATATCTTGAGTTTCTAAGTCTTCTTCTTTCAGCAAATACCGGAGGCCGTGGCCATCCTTGTGTCCCAGCGACAGGCCCGAAGGGGCTGCCATGGTTGTGATTGTGTGTTGAATGTACACCATAGGGCTCAATTTCCCTGAGAAGTTGAAATAATTCCATCATTTAACTTCTGCTTATGGAGTCCAGCACATTTTAGAAGCCCAAGCTCATGTATAAGAAAATGTCAATTCAATGTTAAACTTAATTCAGAAGTTAAAATTTGTGAGGCATTGTTATTAAAGCCTATAAATATAGTTAATTTGCTTGTCTTATTGCAGTGATTCGCAGCATCCCCATTCCCCCTTCTCCTGTACCTCCTGTATTGTTCTCAAAGCTATAGAATCATTTCAGGTAAGAACTTTTCACAGCAAGATAAGCCGCATACATAAGGAAAGCAAGAACAATTGCCCTTCTTCAAGTGAAAATCTAAAAGTGTCAACTGTCTTTATAGATTTATATGAAATAATCTAAGCAAGTGTAGCCAGGAATCCTTTTCTTATGAAAACATTGGCTTCCCTGCACACTGGGAATCTACAAAATTTTAAGATGCAGGCATAGCTAGCTATACGTTTTTTAAATTAATATTCATGACTTGGCAAAATACCTGGCTCTGCAGATTTATTTTCTTTATCATGAGAATTATGTTTCCTACTATCCAGCTGCACACCGAAGGCACTCCCCAGGGAAGTTGATGTTTTCGGATAAGAAACTTCCATCACGTTAACATGGCAGTTGGTCGGGCAGAAATCACTGCTGTGCAATGGGGAGATCTTAGGTTTGGCCTGCTTAAAGGTGGGCCAGGCTCTATTCTTCAGCACCCGAGAGAACTGCAAGTTAAAGAAGAAGTGAGAACCAGTTGAACTCACAGCAGTGACTCAGACATGCATCCTCTCTAACAAAATCAAAGGAAAATTAAAGTACCTCTACATAAACAAGGTAAGATTAGATTGTAATGTTAGAATTTATTTCAAGACCCAAATATCCCAATAAAGCAAAATATATAGGCAGCAACTGTACATGGCTCAGCTGACGCTGGAAGGGTGAGTTAGATGTTAGAATGAACTTCGGTGACATAACTTCATAGAACTTGGTCCTGTGGGTCCCAGGAGCCTGAGATAGCCTAATAGAAAGACTTGCTAGAAGGCATCCTAGAGCTTGAAGCAGAGTTTTAAAAGTCGGCAAGTCAACAAAACAGTATAGCTAGCTATAGGTGGTCAAGGGTGGAAGGAGATGGGCTTATCCCAAACACCATTAGAAAACCTCCCAAAGCAAGCAGGAATCTGTGAAGACCCAGCAGCAAGCTGTAGAGGTGTTGGCCCAGACTGGCAGGATGTCTAGGCTTCCTATACGTCCTGCCAGATGGCTGGGCTGTATAGGTGGAATCAGACAGATATTGGTTGTGTATTCTGCTTTCATGCCATTGATGATAAAGTGCCACTCAAATGATCTGTGACTTCCAAGTGTGGCTACACTGCTACCCTAAACTTGCAGAAGGTTTCCAATGGACTCCATATGGTCCTTCCATGGTCTATGAGGCCAACCTTCTGGTTCCACTAAGTATGACCCCCCTTACTTCAAAGCACTCTCTTCTCTTGCTCCATAAACTCCTTCTGGTATGAACATAGTTCTACTCATCCATTACCCACTCGCTTTGGGCTTTCTACAAGACTTTTGGTATGTCTAGATTTTTCTTATTCACTGCCAACCATTTTCTCTTCAGCAGTTTTGGGTTACAGAAAGTCATCAGGAAACTTCCTTGAATTCTAGTCCAGCTTCCATTTCCCTGGCTACTAATTATAGGGCACTTACAGCCTTCCTCATAATTAGGAATAACTCTATTACTCTAGCTCAGGAAGCAGAAGGAAAACTCCATGGGGTAACAGTCTTATGTACAAGAAGCAAGTACCTCATAAAGCCCATCTGAATTGTGGTTTCAAGGGCCTTTGATGTCCTCTGGCCTTGGTAACAAGACTTTATCACAGGACTGGATATGATGCTGAGCAAGTTAGCATCTTATCTCTCAGTAAGAAGATTCAATTAAATAACCCTATCTTCTTTCTAAAACCACAGCCATGAAACTACCTTCTCATGCTATAAGCTGGATTGATAATTTTGGCTTTGAAAAGAACAAGAATTAAGACTACCACTGGTCACTTTCTGACACTTTAATTTAAATTCAATGGTAAAACAACATATTCCATAAGTATAAGCTCACTATTGGGATGAAAGCCTCTCTTATATGTATACACAGGTATATAACTATATACACACACATATGTATAATATGCAGGTTAAACCATTTGTATATTATTTCTAGATATACAGTTCAGTCAAGCAGTACAGTGGGAATCAGATTGAAACTGACTTGAAGTGCAGAATACTTTAACAAGATTTCCACCAAACTCAATGACTGTATACACTGAACAGAGGGATTCCAAGTCTGTATTCTCTTTTTTAATAATAAACTTCCTGCCAAGACAGGTCCAGGATCTAAAGGAGGCTAGCTGCAAAAGTCTGACACCAAGTTCTTTCTACTCTCACTTCAGGATTAAAGTCTTAGCTGAGGCTGCAAGGCACACATAGGCATAGCAGTAAATCTTGTTTTGTTGTGAGAGCAACCAATTATCCATCCAGTCAGAAACAGAGAGGGAAGTATCTATTTGGGCCTCAAAGCTAAACATTGGAGATACAACTTCTATCCTATGAAGTACACACTGTTGGAGTGGAATAGGTAAACACAGTAGATATTGTTATATATGACAACCACTAAGGTACAATCATATGTACCACAAATACAGACATAAGGAATGATACATGAGTAACAAACACATACAAGATATACAAGGTGGGTGATCAGAGATGTTGTTAATGTCTGAGAAGGTGATGGACATGGTCATCAGAGGTCAGAGGTAGGAGTAGGTACTCGGGTGATGAGAGATGGCAAGTTTGGGGACAGTGAGGTAGATTCTCAGATTCATATCACAACACAAATTCTTGACTCCATACCTAAAGAGAAATCATAGCTCTAGGTTGGGGTGTTCCTGAACTAATTCAAACGTATCATGGAGGAAGCAACTCTATCAAGTCTATCTAGAGATGTGTGTGCCAAATAAATGTGTCAGAAGCACAAGTCATGGTGTGATTTAGATGTGATTTAGGTGTGATTTTAGGTGATTTTGAAGACCTGTGTCTTCACATTTTCTCTGCCTTGTGCTTGGGATGGCAGTGCTGGGACCTTTGAGAGGAATGGCAATGTGAGAGGCCTTCAGGTTGAGCTGAAGAGCATGTTGGCATGTTGTTCTGGGAAAAGATCTAGATCTCTCTGCCTCTGTGACTCTATCTTCCATGACACACTTTCTGTCTCAATATGACACCCTTGGTCAGGTGACAATCCTGCAGGCAGGCCCTTGTCAGATGCTGATCAGATGTTACAGGATCTTCACCTAGCATAGTAAGCTGAATAACAACTACTTCTCTTTAGCCACCCAGTTCATGGTACACAGAGCATCAGAACTTGGACTGAGGCAGAAAACCAGAGGGGGGAGGATCAAACAGGAGTCTCTCTCCATCCCAGGTGCTACAGTGCTGGGTGCAAAAGGGCATATACAGACAACAGGCCTCTGGACTCAACAGTAACAACTTTCATAAAGAAAATACTAAAGGAAGAAAGGTTCAGCTCATGAACCAACTGTGGTGCATCTGCAAAAACATACTCTGTGTCATGTGTTACTCCAACCTGCCTAACATTGCAGCAATATTAAACGAAACACCACGTTCACTAAGAACGGAGGATTAAAGCTCTTTTCCCCAAGTGAAATTTGATAATTTTCAATAAAGAGATATACTGGTCTGTGTGATCTGTGAAGGAAAGAATTTTAGGCCTACTGTGGAACAAAGAGCAAAGCCTAAAGTTATTGCTACCTTTATCCATTTATTGATGACTTAGAACCTGAGTCTGCAGGGGGTTGGTTCCAGGATAAGGTAGGGATACTGAAAATTAAAGATGTTTAAATCTCCTATATAAAGTGGCATAGCATTTAGATATGACTTTGTATTTTAATCTTTACATTTACCCATTAGTTAGTGGTGTGTGTGTGTGTGTGTGTGCGCGCGCCCATGCACATGCATTTGGAAGTCAAAGAACAGCTTGTAGGAGTCAGTACTTTCCTACCACCATGTAGGTTTCAGGGATCAAAAGGCTTAACAGGCACCATATTTTTCCTACATAACAATCTCAGTCCTTATGCAGCATTAAAACTATCCTTACATTGCTTCTATAATATCTAAAACAACATAAATGCTATATAATAATGTAGATCATTTTTAAAATTTTGTTATTTTATTTTTCAAAATGCTTTTGATCTGCAGTTGGTTGAATCTAGATGTAGAAGCACAGCTATGGAAAGATGGTGTTAGCCTGAGACAGAGGAGACACCAGACAGGGAGCATTGTGAGGGGTGGGATGGGGACTTTGTTAAAATCATGTAAAGGCTGAGATGTTTGTTAACCTCACGTGGAGAAGCCAGTAGACCAGGAGACTGAGATCACCTAGGGAGGCACAATGAAAGGACATCACGGACTGAGCCATGTAAACCATCAATGGAAAGGTCAGAAAGAGAAGGAGAAACAAGCTCTAAGTTCCAGAGAACTGTGAAGAAAGGGTTCAAGGTCAGCTGTAGCAGGTTCTGTTGAACCAGAATAAGGAGAATAGTTCAAGGGGCTTCAACTAAAATGGAGCCATTTCTTTGACACAGCAGGAATCTGAGCCCAGTTAGAGAGCTGAAGACAGTATTCTACAGCACTCCAAGGGATCTGGACACCTCCTTCCAGGAAAGAGATGAAAGAACGAAACAGTAAGTGAAGCAGGGGAAGAGGGCAAGAGAAGGACATGTTGTTATAGCAGGTGACAATGACGGAATATTTGTGAAATGACAAGAACGAACAATTCTTGTGCATGGAACTTCAGATGTTTTGTGCACTGGAAGCTAATCCATGTTTAAACTCAATATAGTCATTTAACCTGAACCAAGAGATAGTACATAGTAAATTATTACTAGGCAGGTGTTTCCCATTTCAGTTAAGTGTAAAATGCTTTGCCATGGAGTTAGGAGGAAGATTTTGTAGTACATCGTCCTCTTAGAAAAGGAGGGTGAAGAAATTTACATACAATTTCACCAAATCCATGTGTCAGTTTGAGGATTACTTACATGTCATATGTGAAATAGAAGAAAACTTCAAAGTAAGCTTTCCAATTCTTGTGGTGATATTTTTGTGTAAACAAGAAGTACTTCTAGGAAGCTTATAAAGAATTCCCAACACTCACAATAAGACTCGTTACTTCAACCACGACAGTGACTGCAGTTATTAGGAAGGGTTCTCGGGACAGTGTAAGAAAAACATGTCCCTAAGGCAAGGCATAGCTTTACACAGGAACCAATCACAATTCCGCTACACGGAGAAGAAATTCCTGCTCAGGATTCATTCACTTGTCCAGGACGCTCCAGCCTTATCTCATATATGGGCAGAAACCCACCTATTAGGATCTCAGGTCCCTGGCTATAACAGCTATTAGAACTGATCAGTTCTTAAGTTTTAGGATCTGAAATGTTTAGTCAGAACAAAGTAAAGCCAGCCTAAGATTTTTAGCTTCCATGGATACATTTTATTATCATTATCTAAAAGGTTTTAAATTTAAATATATTTTGAGTATATTTTCCCTCCCCAAGTCCATCTATCTTGTCTCCCCTTCCATATTTGCCTAACTTTAAGTTCTTTGTCAAAAAACAAAAGCTTAATACAATTAAAGCCTCCCTAAAACAAGAGAACAAAATAAAACAACACCCGAACAGAATAAAACAAACAAACAGCAACAACAAAAATCCACCAAAGTGTAATCAAATAAAAGCACACATAAAGAACTGTAGGGCTCATATGTTGGTCAACTATTCCTAAACGTGAGGTCTGCTCTGAAGTGGTTGATATGCCCAGTGACATTCCATTGAAGTAAACGGGCTCTCTCTCTCCCTTTTCTGTTAGCCTTCACCCTAGTGGCTAGGTCTTCATTCATTCTTTTTAAATATAATAAAATGAAATATAATAAGATAAAACAAATCTATTATATCAAAGTTGAACAAGATAAACCTACAGAAGGAAAAGAACCCTAGAGAAGGCACAGAATCAGAGATGTGCTACTTGGCACACTCAGGAAGCCCATAAAAACATGAAATTGGAAGCCATGGTAATACATGCAGAAGACCTGGTGCAGACCCGTGCAGCCCTGCACACTCTGTTTCAGTCTCTATGAGCTCATATGAGCTTTGCTCAGTTGATTTAGAAGACCATGTTCCTCCTCCCCTTTCAAGGGGTTCTCTGAACTCTGAGGGGAGAGATTTAAATGAGACATCCCATTTAGGGCTAAATATTCTCTATCTGTCTGTCTGTGTCTGCCCTTCTCTCTCTCTCTCTCTATCTGCTCCAGACAACGTCTCTCTGATAATAGCTAACAAGACACTGATCTCTGATCTATCTAATCTATGAGTTCTAAGGATACTTTTTATTTCATAAGAAGCATGTTGAAGCTTTCATTTGGAAGAAAAAAATGTTGCTAATAATAGTTCCAAAATAAATATGTGGTAATGAAGACTCTGCACATAAAGGCTGTGGTTTCTATTGACATGAACTTGATAGACACATTGAATTTATCTTGTATAAACTACTAGAATTATCAACATCCCATCCAAACTGGAGGGGTTGTAGACATAGTTTTTGGCTTGCATCTTCCTATAATGAAAAAGCCAATTATTTTAAGTTTGTTAAGGCAAAGAGAGATGGCAATGAACACAGCTTATACAGCCACCAGGCCTTAGCAGACTAGATGCTTCTTGATTAACAAGAAATGTAATTGAGAGGTGTTTCAGTTATGTCCTCAGCTACAGGATCTGAGGCAAGCGTTCAAGCCTAGGCGTAAAAGCAGGACAAGACTTGGCCTGGGTAGAGCTCTGGCACTCCATCAATGACACACACAACTATGTAATCGATAATTGAATGAGATGCTTTTCATCATCTGTAATCACGGCCCACTAAGCTGGCCATGTCTACCTTAAAATGTCACAGCACCCCAGTTGTTTCTATATGAAGGCAAAATACTTTAAACACACCAACATGGTGTGTCTAAGAATCTTCACCATCTTGGCAGTCTGTGCCTCTGAGCCCACTGCACTTACACCTCTCACCTTAGTATACAGCTATTATTTTATTGTAGAACATGAGAAACGACAGAGCCTCAATCCTCCATAACCAAGTCACCACACACATGCATGTTGCCCCCCACATGTAGTTAGGGTTGATCTCTCCATCCTCCATCTCCTGAGCCTTTAGCCATTCTAGGTCACTACCAACTTACTTCTATGCAGGTTGAAAAGACTAGCAACATTTCCACTTGGGCTCTAACCAAGAACACTTTATATCACTGCCTTATTCTAAGCCAAACACTCATTGGAAATATGTGATTTCATTCCTTTCTGATTACAACTAACTAAAATCTCCCCGTTTAATCCAGGCAATAATCCATCTTTTCCATCAATTAGTCCAGTCTCATTCCATTCTTAAATGTCATTTCTCCTCCCTGTCACTCTGAGATGCCTTTGTTGTTGTGGCAGTTGTTGTTGGAACAGGGTCTCACTACATAGCTGGCTAGCCTAGAATCCACTGTATAGATTAGATTGGCTTCAGACGTACAGAGATTGGCCTGCCTGTGCCTCCTGAGTGCTGAGTTTAACGATGCACACTATCATACACTGTCTTAGTTAGGGTTTCTATTGCTGCAATGAAACACCATTACCAAAAAGCAAGTTGGGATGGAAAGGGTTTAGTTTACACTTTCATATCATAGACCATCATTAGAGGAAGTCAGGACAGGGGCTCAAGCAGGGCTGGAACCTGGAGGTAGGAGCTAATGCAGAGGGCATGGATGGGTGCTGCTGCCTGGCCTGCTTCACATGGCGTGCTCAGCCTGTTTTCTTATAGAACCCAGGACCACCCACCATGTGCTTTGCCCTTTCCCATTCATCACTAATTGAAAAAAATACCTCATGGAGGCATTTCCTAAACTGGGCTCCTCCCTCTCTAATGACTAACTTGTGTCAAGTGGACACACAAAAACAGCCAGGACACACACCCTGCCTTTCGTGCCTTTTTATTATAAGAGTTGCCACTGTTGATTATTCAAACCAGTGAGCTGTCTTTTATAGAGGTCTTATTGTTCTTATAGTCTGAACCACACTGCTTATCATATAAACTAACATGGCATCAAACATAGGTAAGCGCCGGGCAGTGGTGGCGCATGCCTTTAATCCCAGCACTTGGGAGGCAGAGGCAGGTGGATTTCTGAGTTCAAGGTCAGCCTGGTCTACAAAGTGAGTTCCAGGACAGCCAGGGCTACACAGAGAAACCCTGTCTCGAAAAAAAAAAAAAAAAAAAAAAAAAAAAAAACCAACATAGGTAAGCAAATGAGAATAACTGTTAGAAAAGAATAAAAAGATGGCAAGTTGGAAATGCAGTGCCCTTGTCAGCTGTGCACCACTAGGCAAGTTCCCTGACATCTCAGAACTTCAGTTACTTTAGCTCACACCCCTGATTAGTAAGATTGTATATATAGCGAGCTGGAGAGATTGAAGCAGGGATTAAGAGGCCTTGCTGCTCTCCTACAGAGTGGAAGTTCAGTTTCTTGCATTCACATCAGTGGCTCACAACCCTCTGTCACTCAGTCTGGGGGAACCTAATAACCTCTTCTGGCCTTTGTAGTTACTTACACACGTGTGGCACACACACGTGCCTTTACACACACACACACACAAACACACACACACATTCACATCCACATACAAAAGTAAAATAATTCTGTAAACTGTTTCACACATTGCCTGATGCCTCTAATAGATAGACAAAAAACGTTGTGTGCTACAGAGCTCTAGATAGCACCTCATGCCAGCCAGATGTGTGCTGCTAGGGTGTTCTGGCATCTCGGGGGGGACTTCCCACTGGTGAAAGGGGCATGGCTATGCTCACTTCACCTATCTTGGTTTTTCTTTTTAATTAGGTGCTAAGTGTGAGAGGGCAGGAATCCTCAAGTAGCTTTTCCTTGTGCCTCTGTTGGCAACATGTAGAACCATGCTGGTATTTCCCTTTTCTTCCTGGTCCATATTAGAAAAAAATTGCTTTCATTTTATTATGGAATATAGAGCCTACCCACTGAAAGTGTTTGCTACATAAAATAATCCATTCTTTGTCACTAATTCTTTGCAGAGCCCTCTCTATGAGTACTACTGATGAAACTTCTTGGTGTTGCCTCTACAAAACCAGTGTGACAATTGCTCAAAATGAATAGAATAAGTGACTTTGGGTATCCAGCCTCAATTGGTACAGCTACAATGTAACTCTTACATCCTTGAGTCAAGGAACTTTACAGAAAAGGAGGAGGAAAGACTCTAAGAGCCAGATAAACAGGAAATACTGGTAGAGAGTGTGTTCTAGACATGACAGGGATAGTTACACTCAACACTATGGCTGCTTAAACAGTATGCGTGGGGGAACTTTCACAAGGCTGAGTGCTACAGCCAATTAATCATAGCAGACAGAGAAAGAGTTATCTTCAAGGACAAGCTCCATAATGGATTATCCAACCCCAAACATATGTACATAAAAGCATTGCCAAATGGGCTCAGGAGTACACACACACACACACACACACACACACACACACACACACACACACACACAGTGGAGCTGGGAGCTATGAATTTGAGATGGAGGAGCGGAAGCATGGGGGAAGAATGAGGGATGAAAATGCTGTAAACACAGTATTCAAATAAGAATTCTGAAAAATTAAAATTAAAAAAAAAAACTGGTAGGAAAGATCTCCTTTAGAAAATGAGCCCAAAAATGTCTATTGTGCCACTCTGTAGGGCATTTTATTTAATTAGTGACTGGTGGGAAAGGTTGCAGGGCATTGTGAGTGGTATCATCCATGGTCTGGTGGTCCTGGGTTCTATAACAAAGAATGAGGAGCAAGCCATCGGGAGCAGACTGGTAAGCTGCATCCCTCCATGGCTTCTGCTTTAAGTCCTGCCTCCAGGTTCCTGCCCTATTTGTGTTCCTGTCCTGATTGCCTTCCATGATGAATAACCAAATAAACCCCTCCCCCAAGTTGTTTCTGGTCATGGTATTTCAGCACAGCAATAATAACCTTAAATAGGACAGGCATGCATACATATACATACATATCTCACAGGGATTGTGATAAGAACATAGGAGATTACTTCCCTTTTCGTATAGGCTATCATGAGGCAGAAGGGCACATAGCACTCAATTTCAGCAACTGCATAGGATCTGGGAATTTATTTTTATAGGTCTTTTTTCCTTGTTTACTTTTCCTTCATCTGTTTGTTAGTTTTTATTGGAAATAGACTTTTTATACAATATATTTTAACTACAGTTTCCTCTCCCAGCTCCTCCTAGATACCCCCACCAACCCAAATTCACATCCTTTCTCTCTCTCTCTCTCTCTCTCTCTCTCTCTCTCTCTCTCTCTCTCACACACACACACACACACACACACACACACAAATAAGCATCTAAAAAAATAAAAGAAAGTAATAAAAAAGAAAATAAGATAAAATCAAACAAACCAGAATAACATGAAACAAGCAAACTATCAGGAGAAAAAGATCCAAGAAAAAGCACAAGAAATATATACAGGCACAGAGACACACACATTCATACACACAGAAATCCCATAAAATCACAACACTGGAAACCATAGTATATGTGGAAAAGACCTTGATGTAAAGAAAAACAAAACAAAACAAAAAACAAAAATAAGTAAATAAACAAGCAAATCCCTACTTAGCCTCAAGCATTTTCTTACAGCAACAGACAATTGACCAGGAAAAATGATATAAATGTTATTATTTCAACAAATGAATCCATAACACATATTAAAGAACATATTCAAGTTTGATTTAAATGTCACTTAAAAGCAATAACTTGAGTAAAATTTTCGTGTAAAATCAGACTATTTACCCTCCCATAGCTGGACATTCTGTGGCACACATGTTCGATTCTTTCACTGCACATGCTGGTGAATTTACTCTGAAGGTCAGTGGCGATCACTTCATTCAAAGAATTAAGGCTGGTGCAGTTTTGGACAAAGTGTTCGTCACTTTTTGCTAGGGCTTCCAGAATCTGTAGTGATAAATACACACAAAGGAAGAGAGAAGGAACTTCAAAAGCAAGCACATATAATTTTCATAAGCTAGTGCTGTAGTTGCCCGGGTTTAGTTCCATGATGCACAGCCTGTAAGCTAGTTGAGTTGTCTGTTCGGAATCTCAGGTTTCACCATCCCTGGATGATGAAAGCCTGCGCAGGGAGCCAAGCAGACTTCAAAGACTTCCTGCTGGATCAGTCAGCGCACTCTGATGGAGGTACACATCTCCGAGCATCTACCTCAAACACTCACGATGACTACCTCCCCCCCTCAATTTCATGGTAGATCAACAACAATAGTAACAACAAAAACTAAGAGAAAGCATTGATATCCTTCTTACTTAGACAGGCCACAGAGAACACAACCATCAAACTGCCTGCTGAAAGGCTGAATAATGGAAAGTGTTCACAATGCTTTGTCTAGGCACTGTGCATTTATTTTTGCTTACAGATCTTTAACTTATGTATTATGGCTTGTGATTTTCTTTTAATGAACTTTCTGTGTGTGAGAATGTATGTCCCACTGTCTCCATGTTCTCTTGCTGCTTTGTTTTCACCTTTGTTCGTTTTGTTTTGATTTTGTCTTTTTCTGATATTATTATTTATTATTATTATTATATTATTATTATTGCCTGGTTTTATTCTAATAAGAGAAAGAAAGAAGGAAGGAAGGAAGGAAGGAAGGAAGGAAGGAAGGAAGGAAGGAAGGAAGGAAGAAAGGAATGGGGAAGGAAGGGAGGGAGGAAGGAAGGAAAGAATGAGAGAGGGAGGGAAGGAAGGAAAGAAGGAAGGAAGGAAGGAGGGAGGGAAGGAGGGAAGGAAGGAGGGAAGGAAGGAGGGAAGGAAGGAAGGAGGGAAGGAAGGAGGGAAGGAAGGAGGGAAGGAAGGAGGGAAGGAAGGAAGGAGGGAAGGAAGGAGGGAAGAGCAATCTTTGATATGCTGCAGTCACGTTAAGGCCCTGTGTGTGCACATACACACGCATGAACCCTGTACCTTGGCTCACTGTGAATTTCTGGTGAAGCAAAATTTCCCTACCACTCTGCAAGTGTGAGGTGCAATGCTCTCCTCATCTCAGCTCTCTTCCAGCCCTGCTTTTCACATACACTGAATGTGCACTACAGCCTCATCCTCTCATGGGTCTGGAAATATCAGGGCTGGCGTCACCATCAACAGTGTGTGCTCCTGGGCGTCTGTCTTAACTTTGAGTCATCACACTAACTCACACTGTTATACTCTTAGAAAAGCCCGGGTGATTTTGCAAAGTGGAAATAGCTAAAGAATGAAGTGACACAATGGTTTTCATCACCTGGTCTAAGAACTTACATGGATCCTATTTAATAAGACAATATTGTTCAGGAAGGATTGAATTTTGAAAACATACACGATGCTTATAATGTTATAACATCAGAATGTGTCCTTAAATTAACGTTTAGAAGATTAAAACATGATTATTTTAAAATACCTCCTTGGGATCACTACATTAATTTTTCTACTTAAAATTTTTAAAAGAATGATACATAGGTAGCATTTCAACTATACATATTTGAAACAATAGTTATAACAAACAAAGGTAAAGAAGCTCTATCTTCTCTCTCCAACTTGTAAAGTCAAAGTTCTCACAGGATAATAGAAAAGTCAACTGGAACACTAAACCAGATGTGAAGAGGGCACATCTGAATCTGTTAGAGGGAACAGGAGATTGACCTCTTTCACAGTGTACGCCATTCCATGCAGATGTAAGGATCTGACCTCTTTCTCTACCTTGCTTTCACGTGGGGGCCACCTGACATTATCATTTACAAACAACAATTAGACATCTGTGGATCTATTTATAAATTGGTTTCTAAGTTTCCCAACATTTTAGCAACTAAGGAATTTGAAATTTTTTTAATTTCATGACATGAATAATGTACATTCAAAAACCTACCATGACAATTATCTGAAATCTATTCTTTGGGGTGAACTAAGAGTGTAGCAACAATAACAGATACAGCAAAGTCTTTACCATGTCGGCTAAGCCTTGCCTGGGTTGGAGGCTCACCAAACTCAACACTCAGCTCCTAGATTAATAAAAGAAATCTGGTCCACAGTGAATAATGAGGAGATTTAAATGAGTTATCTGCTGCAGCAGAACAGTAATTCAGTCTGATAAAGTGGGAGTGGTTCTGGAGTTCAGGTGGGAGAGTCTCAATGTCCCAGAGTCACTCGTACCTTGGCAGTTAGGCTGAAGAACCCTTTGGGCTCCACCATCTTCTCCACGACATTGCACTTTGTGCCTGCCGTGCTGTCGTATTCATATATAACACCGTACTCGAGGTGGACGTTGTCAACCGTCAGACTCACATGCTCCTTCTTGCCATCCATAATGGCCATGGTACTGAACTTGTCGATGACATCTGGAATACAATTTTAGTGTAGACAGTTCACGTTCCATTCTCCTCATCAAGCAATTTTGAGTCTTTGATTATTTAAATATTTTATTTTATTCCATTTTTAACACAGGGCCTTACTATGTAGCCTTGGCTCACCTAGAACTCACTGTATAGGCCAGGTTGGACTTGAACATGGAGATCCACCTGGCTCTGCCTCCCAAGTGCTGGAATTAAAGACATGTACCTCTGTGCCCAGAGAGTCTCTGAATACTTTTAAGAGTTCTTTAAAGGCTATCTAAGTTAGATATGATAAATGATATATCGATCTGTGCTAATGCTTTAAAAAACAAAAATATTTTTATGAAAAATAAATATTTGACAGACTCAAATATTGCCATTTAAACCTAACCAGTCTGATCAATATATCACTTTGATTAGTGGACTACATATATACTGACTTACACCAAGTAAGCACTATAGAGAGAACTGCATCTTTTTTTTACTTAAAGTGAATGTGAAAGGCTTAAGCAAAGGCTTAGCAGATAAGAGAACGTTCTGTCCCTGCAAAGGACCTAGGTTCAATTTGCAGTATTAATATGGTAGCTCCGAAACATCTGTGAACCCTCTTATGGCTTCCATGGACACCAGGCATGTACATGGTGCACATACATATACATGCACACAAAAACTCACCCACACAAAATAAAAAATAAGCAAAAGTCTGTTTACAAGGTGTGTATGGATCGAAGTCAGAGACTCTAAAATGTCCTCAAACATGGGATGAAAATGTGATTAAAGGATCAAATAACCACAGAAAACCACAAAGCAGGTCAGATTTCTAAGGCAGGAAGGAGATGCCAGATCATTTTTGTTTCCAGATGCTTGGTTTCCCAGACAGCATCTTGGAGAGGGAATTCATGGAGGAAGTCCGTCATTGTTCACTAGACTACAATTTCCATCTAAAACTTTCAACTACACTCTGTTTAGCCTATATTCAGAAGCCGGGGAGTAAATACCTATAATTTCATAAAAGAAACTATTATGTGGCCTAATAGTAGATATATACTTAGAAGGAGAAAATATTTATTTATAACACCAAAGTCCTAGAAGGAAAACACACACACACACACACACACACACACACACACACACACACACACACACACACACTTGTAGAATACCAGTTTACTTTAAAGTAAATGAATCTCCATTTCAGTTTTGAACTGTCACATAATCAACCTTTTGGTGTGGACTCGTGTCAACTTATTCCAAATGGAGAATAAAAGCCTCAGGACCTAATTCTATTGTGAGCAATAGCATTATGTCTTCTCATAACAGCACTGTTCTAATGAGGTTGAGATAGCTCTTACAGTAGGAATGTGTTGAACAGATCAAGCTAAGCACTCTTTAATGGATGAAGAGGAAACCCCTCATAATCAGTGCATACAGAGGTCACTCAATAAGAACAAACATAGTTGGTCTTTGACCCTTGTTCCCAATAAAGAAAATCCTTGTAGTTGAGATTTGGGAGGATGGCTCAGTTGGTTTAGTGCTTTCCTCTAGAGCAGGAGGGACCTGAGCCTGATCCCCAGAACCCATATAAACACGCTGGGTATAGTGGCATACATTTGTATTCCCAGTGCTGGGGAGACAGAAACAGGAGAACCACAGGTCTCTCTGGCCAGCCAGCCCAGCCTAATAAGTTAGCTGGAGTACAATGAGAGACACTGTCTCAAAGGATGTAGATGGAGTCCCTGAGGATCACACCCAAGATTGTTCTCCACCTTCCACATGCACACCCATGTACTCACACTCACAAGCCCATGCATCGGCACATGCACAAATGTGAAAATAAGTAAGTAAATAAATAAATGAAATCTCAGAAGCATTCTGAGTCTGAGTAGTAAGCACGATAGGAAGGTCCTACCCAATTTACGCCATGCCAGTGTCAAAGTTGGCTTTTATGCATGGTAGGCAAGTGTTCTACATTCTAGGCTATTTTGTTATTCACACAAGATTTTGAAACCAACTCTGAACTGTGGTTAAACATATGAGGTAATCCCTAAGATTACTTTAAAATGGGAGCTAGGGAATCAATCATATGATTCTTGACTAAAAGTTCAGCTTCCACTCTCTCCTGGATGAGGATGGGGACAATAGAAGTTAATTTTAATCACCAACAGTCAATAAGTCAACCATGTTACATCACAAGACCCCCTTGAAAGTACTTAAATGGTAGAGTCTGAAGAGTTTGCAAGGCACTAAGTACATTCATATGCAGAAGACAGGTATCCCTAGACTCAATGAGGCAGTGTGCTGCGCCCCAGCTGCACACCACATTATCTGGCTGCTCAATCAGTGAGACTAAAGAAATTATCCTTCTAGATTTTGAGACTCATTCTGCCAAAATATTGCATGAACAAGAAGACTGAGGAAACCTCTTGACCACCACTTGGTCAGAAATCAAGATGGAAACATGAGATTACAGTGGGCATCAATGCCAAAGGCATGGCGTGGGACTAACAGCTTAACTAGTAGTGTGTGCTAACTCCACGGGAACATGAAAACAGAGACGAAGACACTCAGGTGCTGTCTGGAGAACAGATTTTCACACATATGATATCTGAAGTGTTGTCCTGAGGATAATTTCTCAACTATTTATTTGGAGGAAATTCACAGTGTAATCAAAGCGTCCAGAGATTCCCACCAATAAATATGTTGGAAGGACACAACAAAAATGTAAGAGTGGATACAAGGACTTCTGTGGAAACATTCTGAAAAACTTAGTCATGGCCTTTGGTAAGTGCAGGCATAAATAAAATAGCCTCAGCTGCCATAGGTAAAGGAGCTGCTGAGCACAGTTCAAAGAAGGATTGCTCCACTGAGAAACAGAAAAAGAAACAAGAGCCTTACCAAAAGATATACGAGTGAGTATACATGTGTGTATGTGTGTGCATGTGTGCATGCATGCGTATGTGTGTATGTGTGCATGTATGTGTGTCACATGCATATATACTAACTTCCTTTTGTCAAGGTGTGGATATAATAAAATTTATTTGAATCAGGGGTCTATTTTTAAAGAAGCTACAAATGATCTCCACCCTAGGGCTTCTTATATGTGCATGGCTATATAAAGCAGGTCCATCAGACCTGGGGTAGAAGTAGAGAGTCTGCATTTCTGCCTAGCTTTCAGGGAAGCTTACTATGGCTGAGACACATAGGAATAAAAACATCTAAATGACATTCATCTCCAAGGAGGAAATCCTAGGTTGGATTCTCTGCCCCCAACCCGCCCCTCTCCATGACATAGCTTACACACCAGACCCTTGACCTAAACAAGCTCAATTTCCTCTTCCCAAATGAGAGTAACAATTAACTGGTGAGACTTTCTCTTTTGATGACTAAATGAGAACGTCTAGGAAAACACTGAAAGGGCCCTGCTACAGAGCATGGGATGCACAAATGGAATCCCATCATTTAGGAGGCAAAGGCAGGAAGATTGTCACATATTCTGGACCAGTCTGGGCCATAGAGTAGGTGAAACCTGCCTCTAAGAAAAATAAAAATAAAGAACCTACAAAAATGGAACATGGTGTCACATGTCAACCTCTACCCATTACTACATATATGGATGAAGTGACATATAAATGTGGTAACAAGACAATGTTCAAAATATATAAGACCTCAGTACTTGGGGACAGACACAGGCTCTATGGAAAAGAATAACATAAGCACATGAAGTACCTACCTTCTGCTTTGCAGTCAAAAACATCCCCAGCCTCGTCTCCAGGGGGCTTTGAGTGGGACTTCTGAATGTCTTCGTGAGCACTTTCAAGACTATCATAGACCCACTGTATGGACCCTTGCTGGAGGGAAGGGAGGGGGAAGGAAGTGAAAGACTCAGACATACTGCATAGGTGCCAGATTATGAATTAACTTCATAACAACTAACAACACACTAATGTGCATCAGTGTTAGAAAGAAGCTTGAGTATCTTGCTTGTTTATTTTTCTGGTTTAACAGTAATAAAATTTGAGAAAGAAATAATATATCAGAAAGGACAGCCAATGGCAATTCAATACTCCAAATTTTTCTATCTTAAATCATCTTCAAAAGATATGTTCTACATATTTACACTAAAGATGCACTCTTTCAAATAGGATACAGTTCCCAAATGTCTTACTCAAGTGCCTCAAGTATATCTTTATGTGAGTTATAAATTATACCTTAAATTATGCAAATGCTAGTGGGCAATTATTTACGGTACCAATTACCTATAATTATGCATACCATTTTAAGGTCCTAACAGACACATAGATTTCAATTTATTAGTGGTATTTATGAATCAAATCAATGTGAAAACTGGAAGTCATGTAGCATCCTTTCATATAATACATAACTCATCCTATATTTTAATTGAAACAGCAGTTCCATTCTTATTTAGAGAAACAAGACAGATGGGATGATCTCCAAATAAACACTTCAAGGGTTACATGACTTAAGGTTTACAAATAAGATGATAAATCAAATTGAACTCAATTACTTAAGCGTGATGTAATGTGCAGAATCCATTTTTCTCTGAATCAGCTGCACAACTGTGTCTAGCTAGCACGCTGCTATAAATCACTAAAATGAGAGCTAGGGTCATGGATGTTATGGGACTCAGGAGTAGGGACATGCTGAACATTCTTGAGACTGTAGGCTCGGTCTCCAGAACCATAGACACTCAAAACCATGCTAGTTGACTTGGGCATTCTTGTGGCTGCAATGAACCACTATGGGTACATAGTATCCATGAGGTCTTTTAGGTCCTTCTCACCCTGACCCTGGCCTTGGCCCTATGACTTGATTTGTCCAGAGGTTTAGTAGTAGCAAAAATTATACAGGTAGAGGGTTTATGGGACGTAACATTCCCTCCTGATATTTTGGTACTATGTACAAAGAAAAGTCCTATAAGAGACCCCAAAACAGGAGCTCAGGAGGACAGATAGGCACACACATCTGAGTGCCATGAAGAAGGGATCCAGGTCCCCATGCAGGTCCCCATAGAAGACAGGCACACCAGCAGCTTCAGAAGAGCCACCTCTAGTCAAATTCAGAGGGAGAGAGTGTTTTCCTAGTCACCTGGTTTGGAATCCTCCATTACATGGCAATGGGAGCCTGTCATGGCATGGTATTCAGTGAGCTCATTGTTTCTCTTAATGATTTCTTGATCATGACTTCTCCAAGGAGAGAGATGGGGAAATGGAAAGGGAGTAAAGTTCAAGTGGATCAGTTGGTTTGCTTAGTAAAATCCTGACAGAGGAGGAACACTTGATTATTTCAGAAGAGTCTCAAGGTGGAGGTCACATTCACTTGTACAGATCAACAGGTATTTACTGCTCCACAGTAACCTATGAGTCTGTGCATAACTTCTGATTTTCTATTTCAGTTCTGACATTATTAGTAAACAATACAAATCAGCTCTATCCCCACAGAGATAGTGTTTTACAGAATGTCAGCCCTAGCTTCAATAAAAATAGCTCTCCCAGTTTGGGCACAGCCAGACTCTCAAAAGCAAGAGAGCTTCATCGCACAGAGTAAGGAAAACACATGCCCCTCCCCATCAAGGTTCCTGATGCCTCTAGTTGGATAACCTGAGACTCCACTCAACCCGACCAACATTCACATTTTATTCAGATAACAACAGAATGTGCTTATATTACGATCCAACTTCATTTTCTGATAATATTTAACAGATCAAAGGATAGCGCTTAAACATTTAAACACAGGCAAGTATATTCTGGTATTTTCTTTTAAAGCTAAATCCATTTACCTAAATAACTATATCTAAAAATTAATTCTATAAAGTCTAGACTTTCTCATAGATTTGTTACAAAGAGTATATTTATATACTCTTGATCACTGTATATTCTAAAGTATCTCAAGAAAATGTTTCATAGCTGTAGATTTAATATTGATAAACTCTCATGAATAAAAAGTACTGAGGGAGGAACTTTTCTAGTGTGCATGTGGCCCTGGGTTCAAGCCCTAGGAACAATTGGATTTGAAAGAGAGGGAGGGACGGAAGGAAGAAAGAAAGGTGCTTCAGAATATTTTTAGATAAATAATAAGACCACAAGAATAAAATATAATGACAAAATACAACTATTTAAACACAGCAAATACATTAGGAATAAATATTAAGATAAATCCACCATAATGAGATTCACAGTGCTGTATTTAAATTGGAAGAAAACTTAGAACCAAGGCTTTTCCTGCATTAGTCCATGCCACCCTAAGTATTTCGTGCAAGTGGTCAATGAAATCTAATCATATCTGTACCTTCATTGGCCGCTTGTATTTCCGGCAGGCTGTGACATGCGCAATAACACTGGCATGTGTCTCTTTGCTGACATTGATTCCATTTACTTTGATAATACACTGTCCTGGATGAAGGCCAGCTGCGGCAGCCACGGTACCTTTAAATATAAACAGAGAAAATTGTTAAAATCAAATATCAGCCAAAGGATTCACCTGTATCAGATACAGAACAATGGAAGCAATTTAAATATATCAAAGCATAATTAGAACATTCCTGATGAATCTGGTTCAGATAGCAATGCCCCTCGCTCACTCTAGTTCTTTACCCATGATCCAGACTGTGATTAATAGAATATTCCACTGCTCAGCAAGGATTATTTGGAAGGAATATCACACAGCAACCTTTCCATTGCTGATCAGATGTTTCCTTTTCTTATGTCTAGTCAATCTAATTTCTAAATCTATAGTAAAACAAAAGTCTGAAAGACCAAAAGCATGAACTTTATTTAGTTGACTAAATCCATAGATACTAAAATAATAATACTTTGTTTTTCAAATGCCAACAATTTACTGTGCATATAAAATGAACTAGATTGGCTGTCAGGCAAGCCCCAGGAACCATCTTGTTTCTATCTCCCCAATGCTAGAATTGTACTAGTGCATTGAAGATATTAGCTTTTTTATGTGGGTTCTGGAGATTCAAACTCTAGTCTAACAAACAGTTCAAGAATTTCAACTGAATCATCTCTTTAGCCCAAAAAAAAAAAAAGCAACTCTTAGTGGAAAAATGTCAAGTCAATTAGCAATCATGACTGGTTGCTTGAAGATAAATGGGAGTTTGGGAGCCAGAGAATGTGTAAACAACGGAATTAAGCAGTTATCAATCATCCAGTCACTTTGTGTGCATAGGTACATAGATCTGTACCTATGAAAATGCACCTAGGCAAATATGTAAGTGGCATGTCCTAACTGCAGACTTAAGATTTTCCAGCCATTGATATTAGAGAGTCTGACAACAAATACTGTTAATGAATTTTACATACACACACACACACACACACACATTATACCAATGTCCATAAAATTTACCGTACAGTAGAAAAGATTTCCCCTGCAAGCAGTTCATCCACAAAGGAATCATAAACACATTTTTAAACTTTTATACTTGAAACACCTTTTATTCTCTGTTCAGTCTCCTCTAAGTTTCATTCTTTAAAAATGGATTCCCTGCACTGAATTAAGCCTTAGGTGAGGAGAACTATTTCAGCAGCAAGTAATGCTCTAAGTCAGAAAAATCACTCAACCATATGGACATACAAGCAGTTCTGTTTGTGTGCAAGCTTAGAGTTAGTGGGGGTTGGGGGAAGCATGAGCTAAGAATTGGTGTGGGGTGTAGCTGGGGGAGCAGATGAGACAGACTGGATAAGGAGCAGAGTGACTCCCTCTCCCAGGACTCCTAGCTAGCTGGAGTAAAATTCCTGGAGTTTGAACTTTATTGTACTTGGAGGATACTGAGGGACACACGTCTCACAGCCTGAGTGTCTGGTAGGTAAGAAAGTGCATCTTGGGAGACAGGAGGCAAGTGTGAGAAGGAGAAATGAGCCAGCAGAGCAGGAACCTGTAAACAGATGCCTAGAAGCACTAAGGGACCTTGGGGACAGAGATGGCATCAGGACATGCAGTTCCAAGAGTCTGGCAGACGGCAGAGTGGATGTTTCCTGGAGTCTCATTTTGTTGTTCCCTCCAGCTATTCTGAAGAAAGAGCCGGGAAGGTGCTTAGGTTGATCCAAGGCTGAACTCTAGTGGCCTGGAAGCAGCAATACTAGCAAGAATGACCATAGTGACCCTTTATTGTGGCATAATTTGCTTGATAATGAATCACCATTGGGTTTAAAAAAAAAGTCTGAGTGGAAAAACACAAGCAAATCCCCAACCCCAGCCTTTCCCACTGAAGAAACAAAAAAACATGAACCCAGTGGCCACCCACTCAGAAGATGGTGATGGGACCACAGCTCGATATATTTAGGCTTGCAGTGACTGTCCCCAAGTATGAGACAAACTTCCTTACAGGGTAAGGAAAACAGAAGCCATATGTGTTATCTCAGTACATGTCTGTTCCGCAGTGTTGAAAGGTTTAAATGTGGAAAGGTTTAAATGTTTATCCATCCATTGTGGAAATCAAAGTGGAAAGTTGCTTCTTTTGAAAGAACATTTACTTTTGAATCATACACACATTGGTTAATTTTACAGTACAAACTTGGTTCTGAGAGGAACACCCTCTCAAAATGTCTCTGCTTCATGCTTGTGTGATGACGTTTTAAATTTCTTAGTACTACAAACAGCCACATTCCCATGTTACGTAAATGTGAGACGCCCGCTGATCACAAAGGCCCTGCTTGCTCCAGTAGCAGGCCACTTGTTCTGTGTGACACTCGGAAACCTCTACTCCCTTTAGTGGTGTCAAGATGAGATAAAAATACATATCACAAGAGTTTTTTATCTGCCTTTCAAATAATTTCAAAAAATATAAGCAGGCTTTTAATCACTAAAATTATTTGGTTTAGAATGAGTTTGATGATGAGATCTTTTTGAGAACTCAAAGGAAAACGTTGAAGGAAATATATAGCAAGATGGTATCAAATTCTCTATAAAGTTTAAAAACTCCCATTTTTAAATTATTGAACAGAGCCCCAAAATCTATTTGATGCTAAGAAAAACACAAATGGATAACCTTAAAATTGTTGTTAATTTAAACTGAAGTAGACAAAAAAAAAATTGAGGTTGCCATTTTTCAATCAGATTTGTAACAATAATAATATAATTAAGAATTTGGGGGCCTATTTCTTTCTCTATTTGTTTGTAGTATTTTCATGTGTTTGTCTACGCATGCATTCAAGCGTGCATGCGTGTGTGTGTGTGTGTGTGTGTGTGTGTGTGTGTGTGTGTGTGTGTGTGTTTGTGTGTGTGTGCATGTGTAGGGCCAAAGATTGACAACAGATGTCTTTCCTGGAGTACTGCACCTCAGTTTTTTAGCCAGGTCTCTCACTGAACCTGAAGTTTGCCTTTGAACTGTACTAGACAGCCAGCAAGCCCAGGGGATTCTTCAGTCTCTGTGCCCCCAGCACTGGGATTAGAGCTAAGTGCTGGCACACAAAGATCTGTTTTGTATTTGGTTTTCAATGTGAAAGTTGGAGATCAGAGCTCACAATCTCCAGTTTGTGGGGCAAGTACTTCACCTACTCTCCAGTCTCCTTTTTTTTTTGAGAAAGGTTTCACTCTTGCCTGAGCTAGCCTCAAAATGTTAATCAATCCTCCCACCTTGGCTTTCCGGAGTGCTAGACATGTAGACGTGAGCAAGAACACAGTGACTGAAGTTTTGAGGTTTTATTTTGATTTGTTATTTCCACAATGTCCTTTCAGTGAGTTACTTCAGTGAAAGGGGACCATTCCCAGCACTATGAGGACGCATTTCAGTTGGATAGGGAACAAAGTACCAGCTGACGCACTTCCCCATACAGCAGCAAAGAATGCCTCACCTCTTCCCACGGCATGCACAACCGAGGGTCCAAAGCCTCTGATCTGGAAACCAAGCCCATCTGCAGAATCTGGGATTTTAACAGTCCTAAAAGTAACCAGAAAATACAGTGAGACAAATGTAAATCCACAATCGGTTCCAAAGGTACTCATCTACATCTCTGCTCATTTTACAAGGCATACATCCTTGAGATGGCAGGCAGGAGTTTGGAGGTCGGAGCTCCTCCAGCTGAGAGAGCTCAGGACCCTCAACAGGATGTAAATAGAATGGTGCTGGTAGACTCCAGATGGGCTCCCCAGCTCAAGCCCCCAAAGCAGGATGCAAAGAACAATAGGTGGTAGAGGCCACTTCAGCTAGGTCAGCTGAGACAACTGCAGGAAAACTTCCTCATCAGGGAGCATGCTCAGTGCTGTTAACCTTTCCCCTACTGGACTTTTCAACCTCTTAAGCACTAAAATCTCTCATGCATAGTCTTGCATTTTATTCATTTATACTTATATAAAATACAATTTTATGTGAAAGGAGAAGTCCTTTTTTAGGTTGCCCTCATTGTTAGAAATGTCCCCCTCTGGAAGGGGGGACAGGAGAGGGGATTATAAATGATAACGGGTGGAAGAGACATCTAACCCCACGTGGTCAGTGCAGTTGTTGCTCAGCTCAGACTGCTCTTTACTAGCGTGTAGTCTTGCTTCCCTATTTGTCCTAACTGAACCTTCCACTGCTTGATCTACTACTGTTTCCCAGATGAATTCTTAATCCCGAAACCTAGGAGGGGAGACTGCTGCTGGGATCAAGACCAGAGGAAACTGGAAAACTGGAAAGAGTCTACCTGCGGAATGCCACTGAGTGAGAAGCTGGTGGGGATAACTGCCACTGCCTAACCAAAACTAGGCATAGACTAGGGAAGCGTATGGTGCCCACAAACTCTCAGACAGATGTGTCTGTGGGAAAGAACAGGCAACGCAGGCAGCTACACTAGCTCTCCATCCTTACTCTGCAACATTGTAGTTGGGTAAACTTGGGTTTGGACTAGCTCCTGTTGCAAAACATGCTACAGAAACCGTTGGAGGTTATCACTGTTAAAACTTCTTTTGTAGTTTGCATTGGGGATTAAAGAGATGGTTCTACACTAGTTAAATTCTGTTGCTACCATAAAAACACGGCCAAAAGCAAGCTGTAGGGGCATTTATTTCATCTTATAGATAACTGCCAATCATCAAGGGAAACTATGGCAAAGGCTGAGGCAGGAACCAAAGCAGAGACCACAGAACAATACCGTTTAGAGGCTTACTTCCTGCTTCTGCCCAGCTAACTTCCCTATGCAGGCCAGACACAACAGCCAAGATGTGACACAACTCACAGAAGAGTGGGCCATCTTCCATCTATTAGCAACCAGGAAAATGCTCCCATAGACAATGCAGTTCCTCGGCTGAGGCTCCCCTTCCTCGGGTGTGTCAAGTTGATATCTAAGACTAGCCATTGCAAGTAGCAAACTGTCCTGAATGATGCTGAGCTAGATAGATACTCAAGAAAAAGAAGCATTCTTCATTGACTTACTATTACAAACAGGAAATGGGTATCTTGCGAAATTCCATTATAAATAATGATATAAACAAAACACACAGTTAATACATTTCCACCACTGCGAATATCACCAGAGGGCCAGCAAGGACAAGTTATAGAGGACAGAGCTGTCCAACGCTATATCATATCTTCAGAAATGTGATTAACTTACAAGTTTCTGTAATACATCTCTGGAAGAATAAGACGTTAAGAGGTAAAACCTGAGTAAGAGAAGCATCGCCAATGAATCCGCACCAAAATGAATTTGAGAAGAACAAGAGACAGTCGTCATGGCACACTGGAAGGGATGTGCTGTCTGTCACCAACAAGGAAGCCAGAAATCAGAGAGCAAACCCAAAGAGCAGAGAACTCTAGAGAGGACGAAGCATTACTGTATAAAGATGAATATCATAACCTGCAGTAGACAGCTAAACGAAACGGACACGGTGCGGTACGTTTTGCTGAACGGCCCCGCATGCTCAAGTACAACTGTGGTCCGGAAAGGATGAGCTAGTTATAAAACAAATGTAAGCTGCCCTTCGCAGACACACTGGACAGCCTGAAGATAGGCATGTCTGCTGGAGGCAGCTCGCAGAAGACCCCGCACCTGAACAGTTCAGAAAACCACAAGTTACGTTGAGGCCTGCGGGCAGTGCCTGACACTGAAGTCTCTGATGTCACCCAGGCAAGCAATCAGTGATAAAAATGCAAATTTCCCTTCCAGCGCAGTTTGAAAGTACTATTATAAATGAGGTTCTATACTATAGCATGATTTGCATATATGTATGACAGGGGTCAGAGAACCAATACATCCCCTAGCCTTAATGACATACTTTCTGGGATACAGGGCTGTATCCATTTCATTTGAACAGCAAATGGTTATTATTATCTGTCAAAGAGACATGTCATTTCACTAAAATTAAAGTGAACGAAGGCGAGAGGAGAATGAATTCATGAGCTGGTGATGATGAACCAGAAAGTGGCTGCCTTTTCTGTGTATACTGTATGCAAATTCACTTAGCCCGGACTACTGTACAGCTTCCAAATGGGTGCTTAATTACTTCTAGATTACTTGTAATTCTCAGCAGCCTCTCAACACTTTCTCAGTAAGGTCTGCCCATCTAACTAACTCTGCTATGTGATTCTGACTTCTACTCTCAAGAAGATTACTGTACATTTTTTAAAACAAAATGTGTACACAACACCATGAAATTCATCTTAGGGAAAAACTTGAAATTCTTCTAATTAAATATGATTGAACTCAAATAAAAGCATGACCTTTAGAGACCATGTTTTCCAATGGGAAAATCACATTGCCTATTAAAATAATTAATAAAATTATACATGAGGAATGTTCTATTTCTGGTAGAAAATAAATATGTGAAATCAGCTACTGCAAAACCTTTTGGAGAAATTCCTTGATGTTATCAAGTGTAAACCACAGTTGGAATCAAAGGAAAATTCTGTTGTATTTACTTCTCATATTTTTGTCTTTTCCTCTCCAACAGGATACTTAAATTACAAAAAGAAAGAAAAAAAGAATAACCCAAGCAAAGCTTCCTCACAGTTTCTCCTGAGGCCTCATGCTCTCTGGGCCTGATCTAAAGATGCTACCCAACCCAGGTGGCCTTGGAAGCCTGAGAAGGAGAAAGTGCGATTTAAGACAAAATGAATAGTTTGGAGAGATGGAGATATCACTACCTCTCTCTCCACTCCCACTCCTCTTTATATAAATGAGAATCACTCACTCTGGTAAACACTGCAGCTGAACTATATGCACCAGGGCACAAGCAGCCTGCTGGAGCTACTTTACTTCATGAACTTTCTAAGAAGTTGCCTGTCATTGTTGAAGGAAATAATTTAAAAAAGAGTACAGCAAGTTCCCATGCTTGAGTCAGTTACTCTCTGCACTGTGGTCTCGCCACCTCTAGCAAGCCCCAGTAGCGATGGATCTGTCTTCCCAGCTCCGGTTCACTTGTCTCTGGAACTGCTTGCTCCTTCTCAGCCATAAACCCCTGTGGACAGTGGTTCCACATTCCAGTAACCCAGTAAAACAAAAACTCTAGAAGCTTATAATTAATCAGTCAGATTTATATATCAATAAATTCTCAATTCACAAGATGCCCAAACAATAAATTCAGGGTCAATTGATAATGGTATAAGCTGCCCACCTAAATTAGACAAGTTATCCCAATTATTCCATCCTTATGTGATATTACATCTACCTGTGGCTGTTTAAAACCATGCAGAATCTGAATCATCCTGGTCATTATCCTCCATCTTGCTTCCTTCTCCCTACCTGTCTCTTCCGTCTTCGTCTCTGCAACTCTTCCCTCCGCCTCCCTTTTCCCTGTCCAATCACAGGCTTCTTGTTGTATTAATATTTAAAGTGATTGGACATGGAAAATTCTGTTACATGTCATAGCAGAAAATTCACCTAGGAGAAAAACCTGTACTCTGCTCATTACACTCAAGTCAATTTATGAATGAAAATATCAAGGAAATCCTAAGATACTGTGCAAGGTTGGGAATGCATTTGTCATGGTTGAAAGTTAAATGTCCTCAACAGAACCATGTCCTGGGACCTTGACAGATGATAGAATTTTGGGAAAATAAGTGGATCCTGAGAGATCTGGCCTACTTGATGGTGTAAGACCTTGATGGACTCACAATATGCTGGATAACTGGGAGATGATGAAAAGTAACACATGAGACTTAAATAGAGGACCAGGTCCATGGAGGTGTGTTTTTCGGGGTTGTATCTTCTCCTGGATGCATCCTGACTTTCCATTTTGCTGATTCAGTGTCTCCTTAAGGTCACCACACCACATACCCCCACCACCATCATGTTCTGGCGTAGTACACAGAGCAAGCAACTGTGAGCTGAGTCCTCTGAAACCATGAGCTAAAATACTCTCCCTCCCATCCCTTCAGTTGCTCATGTCAACTATTTGCCACAGAGAGACAACAAAAATGATGAGTTCAGCCTTATAAGGCAGGGAGATGTCAGTGAACACATAGTAAATGGATCTACCTAGAATGATTCAAATCCTTCAAAAAACTTCCAACTCTTTACATAATCAGGAGCTTAGACTGAAAAGAAACTAGTAATCTATGTGGTTTAGAAAATCACTTTCAAATGGAAATGTTAGGAATGGGAGTATTCTTGTGGCATCAACTATTATAAGATGACTGTAACTATGTATTGCCAAGGCACACTGGAGTGTCTGAGCACAGGTCTGCTGCTCACAATAGGATGTTGAGAGTTTCTACAAGCAATTAGCCGGTAGACTAGCTTGGGATGCCAGGACACAGCCCACAGTGCACAAAGTGTCTACTAGAGTTTGGAGTCATGAGAACTTTAATTTACAAGACACACTCCTCAATGGAAACAAGTATAACTGTCTAAAGACCACATACACACCAATTAATAAATGTTGTAATTTACAGGAGGATTTCCCATATCAAATACCATTCTAGCTTATTTATATTGTCTCTTAAAAAGAGAAGATAAGTTCTTTCTTTAATATATGTGAATGGTCTAAGGACTCAATACAGGGAGAATATTAGGGGAAGTTATACATTTCAAGTATATTAAAAGAAAACATGAGTATGTAATCTTTGTACTATTTATTCATTCATTTATTTTGTGTGTGGAGTCAAAGGACAGTTTTCAGGAGTCTAACTGCACAGCATCACTTAGGGAAGGATTGGAAAACATGGGCCCAGGATGGCTCAGGATTTGTTCCCATCTGTTTAGTCTTGATGTCATTGGCTCTGTGCTCTTTTAATTATTGAAATGTCTATATAAGCAGATCAGTTATTGTAGGGGTAAATCAGGTGGTCATAGGGCATATACTTATATTCACTAATAATTATTCCAAATATCTCTGTATTCCTTCCTAAGATTGTTTTTAAATGCCTTAAACGTGTCAAGACATAGGCAATTAAGATAGCCTTACCCTCAGCAGTACTAGATATAGAGGGAAAATGAACTATAATTATATATAAAGAAGAGGCACTGCAGTGGTTCTTTGTTGCCCAATAGCCCAGTGTTCTCTGTGAGAAATTGCATTAACAAGTCACACTTATGCTTTCTGGCCAGTTAGTGCATTACATTATGAGCTAAAACACACATGACCATTAATGACTTAGCAGTGTCAGAAAGGGATCTTCTAGGGAGAATCCAGCCCATTAAAATGCACTCTAGACTCAAGAACAATGCACATATGACACATCTAGCTATTCCTGAAAGTGTGTGGCTATATAATACTTTATATATAAAAGAATTTGAAAGCCAATACAAATATCAGTTATGGTTATAACATTTTCCTAAGTTGCTAAAATAAACAATCCTTTTTAAATGACATCCTTTATAGTCATCTTAAAATTAATAAACTTGCTTGTTCTACTGATACAAATTTTAAATAGTAATTCAAGCATAGCTTATTCACATGTTCTGTTAAATACTTTACATACATGTCATCTCAACCAGCTGATGCCACAATTCATGACCTACCTGAGAAAAATACAAGTCATTAATAGAAACAAATGAGAGAATAAAAGCCAATGAACTGCATGTATATCAAGTGTTTTAGCTAAAGACACTGCAGTAGAGCAGGCCCTATTCTATATGTGTTTGATTACATTATGTATCAATACTTGGAAAAAACAGCAATTGGTTTCAAAACAGTAGTAGCTGTTTATTTAAATGTGGTAAGATTTGAAGGAAAATGATTTCCTCTAAAGAAATCTATACTTTAAATTTTTCATAATAAATATTGTTACATTTCAGATACGATGTTATCTCCAAAAGGCTTATGTGTTGAGGGGTCTCAAGATGGCAACGTTATCTAGAGATGACTGGATCATGAGGGCACTGATTTCTTCCTCCCTTGGCTGACCCACGCAAGAGTTCATAGATGCTAGGCTAATAGGAACTGTGCCCAGTTGGAAGAAGTGAGTTACTGGGAGCATGCCTTTGAAGAGAAGTTCTTGTCAAGGGCCCATTTTTTGCTCCCTCTCTGTGCTTTCTGAACATCATTGGGTGAGCAATTTTGCAACAACATTCCTTCCTGCCATTATGGACTGAAACTTCTGCAATTACAAGTTAAAATAATCCTCTACGCTTTTTCATTATCTCAGCTACTCTGTCATAACAATGAAAGGCAAACACAAACATTGGAATGTTTCTACTTATGTAAACAGAAGCAGAGAGAGCCATAAAGTTTGGGGGTGGTTTTGCGTTAAAGGAAAGGGCAACTTACTAAGTATGTACATGCATCGTATACCTTCTGAGTTTGATTTCATGCATATGAGCAGTACATTATAGACTGTGTATAATCAACAACACTTCCTATAGCTGAACATACAGTTCTTTATTTTTTACTTTCAGGTGTTCCACTAAATTAGTTTTCACTCAGACAAACTCACCATAACCCAGAATAGCAAAGTTTGGACAGTAAAAGAAAAACGTCATTGCTACAAACACCACTGAATTCAGGAGTGAGTACCATTTGTGATAAGCAATGCAGTTTCCTCTATCATCTAGAGACCTGTTCCCACCATGCTGGGGAGACATACATATTGTAAGCCGGGGGAGCCCAGTGATAAATAATGGCCCGAAATTAGCATCTCTACTCTATTCATCCCTGTTCTGCTGTGTCACTTACTCCCTTGGCTTTGTGCTCACGAGGACTCTCAGTGGCTTTCTGCTGCTTAAGCACGATTTCAGGAAGCAATCGACTTCAGGAAAAGGTCTCAAAAAAACCAAGTCACCATTAATAGCAAAAATTTTCTTCCCAACTTCCATGCCAGCCATCTAAGGGGGAAGGAGCAAGAATAATTAGAATGATAATTTAATGAATAGTTTAGGTTTTCACAAAACTGAATCAGAGAAGGCTCTGCATATACAAATTTGGACATGAGAACACATCTACAACAGTGTTAACACACAAATTTATACAACAGAACTATGAATAGAATAATAGTTATAATAATACAGAGAATTATTATAAATGAGATTGCAGAGTCTTATTGAAATCAACCCTGTCCCAACCCCAGGCATGCTTTTCCTTAACACTGTATGCATCTTTGGGTCTCTCTTGTTGTCGCAACAGAGCCTTTAATTAAAAAAATAAAAAAAAATAAAAACTTGTCCTTTAACTTACAAACTAAGATGATAGATAGATGATAGATGATAGATAGATAGATGTGTATATGTCTATAGGTATGTTTTATAAATTATACAAACATATATATTTTATATATTATATATTTATATATTGTATATAAATTCATTTATTTAGCTTAGAAATTTTCATCCCATTAATATATAAACATACTGACTACAACCAATTTGTATCCCCAGCCTCCATCAGCATGAGTGTGCCTAGTACAACAGAATGGAAGGAGTGCCCAGGAATCTAAGCAAGTACAGTTCAGCAAGTGCAGGTTTCACCTAATGCAACATACTGAAAGAGAACAAGGACAACATTACCCCTACAGTTAGCCCAGATGCTCTTGCTGTCTTGAATAGCAATTAATGAGTCAGTCTTTTATCTATGGCAGAGTAAGATGATGCTTTGCCCTAAGAGCAGCCTCTAAAAGTGCCTGGGAGAAGCATCTTCTCCTATAGAATTATTAACCATGGTCATTTGATGGTCAGATACACAAACAGAATACAAATGGACCAAAGGTAATATATTTGCACTTGGAGTGCTGGATAGAAAGCTTTATCTTGCACACTTTTGTTTTAGGGTGAAATAAAAGACCTTTATGATTAGTTTATACAGAGTACCACTGACTTTACTACACAGATTTAAAATTATATGTGTTTTACTATTGCAGTTCTTACATTTTTATGAAAGACCTGAATACTGAGGTATTTGCTTAAGGTTATGTGCCTTGAAAGTTAGGTAGAAGGATAGTCTTCAAATCCAGCATCATTGTGGTACAGCATTGGTGAGCTCAATGAGGAAACAGAAGAAAAGAGAAAGGCAAACAGGGAGGAGGGAAACGGGAAGAAAGGGAGGAAGACAGAGGGAAGGAGAGGCAGAGAGAGAGAAAGACAAATACAGAGAGACAGAGACGGAGTTCATTTGTGTGTGTGTGTTGTGTTGTACATGTGTACATGTATGTGTATGCATGTGGCATCCAGAGGGCAGCCCAGGTTGTTGTTCCTCAAGTGATACCAACTTGTCACCTCATTTCTTGAGATAGGTCTTTCATTGGCTTAGTAATCACCAAGCAGCCTAGGATAGCTGGCCTGTGACTGCAAAAAAGTCACTTGCTTCTACCTCCAAGCATAGGATTACAAACACACACACCACATTTAAAACACAATAAAACGTGGGTTTTGTTTATCAAACTCAGTTCCTCATGTGTATACAGGAAAACCATCAAAGTTTCCAGTTCAGAACAGGGAACTTCATCTGCTTTCTACATATCGATAATCCTAAAATGTAGAATGCTACCTAATATATAAACTGCTATAGAATGAATATTTCTCAATGAAGGAGTCAATGATCAGAAGAGCCCACTGTTTAAAAACCTGGTGATGTGAGAAGGTGTCAATTAGAATTAATTCAATGAAAAGTCAAAGCGTTTGCTTTAATGATGGAAATTACATTCATAGAAAAGACAACAGAAGCAGAAGGTAGAAGATATTGCCTTTGGTTGAACAGAAGAGCCATCTGGTAGACCTAAAACAACTGTTACACCATATACAGCTTCCCAAAAATTCTAGGATGGATTTCATAATTGGGACAATCCTAGGGACACAAAACACATCACTTTGGAACTCTTTGATTTGGAGCTGTAGATCTCTGGAATACCAACACCTCCCCTCCCCAGGCATCACTGAGACACAGTCCCAGCTGCTACAAACCCAACACTATGTAACAGAACCTCAGTACATAACTATTCAGAGACAGCATCTTCAATAAACACATAGATGTTGATTTCAGTTTGGCACTGTATTGCATGATGACAAACTTTAACAAAAATGCTAATTTATATTACCTCAGCATTCGACCCCTTTTCCACTAACTTTATTATTGGAACTTTGTTTTTGTCTTCCAGCCCAAAGCCGTAGCTGCCTTCATTAGATTTAATCTGAAATGTAAAATACTAACATTACTGATAAAGCATGATGAAGGTCTTCACAATAAAATACATCAAAAGCATCAACATGTTACTGTGTTCCTGTGCTAATCACTTCCCCAGAAGGAAACAGAAGGTGGCAGCAGCTTACCAACAGTGACTTAGCTACGACATTCTCCACAACCTTCAAGTTGTGTTTCATAAGCCTGTGTTTCATATTTGATCCTTCCATTTCCTCATCAGCAAAAAAGCGGAAAAGTAGAGGCTCATCTTTGAATTCACTTTTTTCTAGGACTAGAGAAATGGAGAGATTTGAATAATTTCAGTAAACTCAAATCCCAAGCTCATGTTCCACACCAGTACACACTTACAGAATTCGTGACAACCATGAGCTCAGCTTTGGACTCCTAGAACAAGGTCTCCCACAGATACCCTCAGATTTCTTCAATAACCTATGTCTACCTCTCCTGTAAATTACTGTTATCTGCAGGATTTTTCATTTTAAAAATGAGTAGCATTTTCTCAATGTTGAATTTTTTAATCTTCCATTGTCCAAATGCAAATCAAAATTTAAGTAAGAAAATACAATAACTCCTAAATCTTATGCAGTCTAAATGTAAAAACATAGGGCATTTTCCACTTTCAGAAAATAAGCCTGCTTAATGCTCTGCATCTTTATGGGAAAATTCAACTGGGATGCATAGTGTGATAGCAATTCCCTGTTGTCAACTTGACTATATCTTGAATGAACTACAATCAGAAATGGAGGGCACACCTGTGATCCAAATCTTGAAGAACAGTGGCCATGAAAAGCTTAGGCTCAGGCAAAATGATGCATGCCTTTAATCCCAGGAGACAGAGGCAAGCAGATCTCTAAGTTGAAGGTGAGCCTGGGACAGAGCAAGTAAAGAACAGCTTAGGTCCAGGCGTGGTGGTACACGCCTTTAATCTGGGCCATACCTTCTGCTGGAGGCCTACATAAGGACAATAGAAGAAGGAAGGCTTTCTTTTTCCTCTCCTGTGTGCACTTATTTTCCAGCACAGTGTGTTGGAACCTACTTCTTTGGGATTTCAGCTTCTATGGAGAACCAGCTGGAACAACTAGGGACTCAGCAGCTACTAGATTTTTGAGCTTCCCATTCCCATTGTTGGGTTAGTTGGATTGCAGACTGTAAGTCATTCCACTGATATCCCTTAATATATAGAGACATTCAATAAGTTCTCTGACTCTAGAGAACCCCAACTTTTACATACAGTAGCTTTCTATGTGTGAGCAAGTCCTGCTGAGGAGTTACAGTTGGTCAAATACTTCAAACTAGAAAAACGTCATCTGGGTAAAATGTGATTTTAGTTTCCATGAGTCGCTAGTTCTTCTGTGTTTCACAGCAACATTCCCAAATAATCTTATTTCTTCAAAGGTCAACTTTATCTCTTTTATCTAAATGTTAATATTTTCACATATCCCCCTAAATCCCTGGTATGAACTGGAAACATGCAGTGTATGTTGCTGTATGCTTTGCTAGCTTTGTTTAAACTACAGGTAGATACAGATAATAAGAATGTATGTTAGCTGGGTAGTGGTGGCGCACGCCTTTAATCCCAGCACTTGAGAGGCAGAGGCAGGCAGATTTCTGAGTTCGAGGCCAGCCTGGTCTACAGAGTGAGTTCCAGGACAGTCAGGGCTACATAGAAACCCTGTCTCAGAAAAAAAAAAAAAAAAAAGATTGTATGTTGAATAAGATCTTGACAGCCACCAAAATTCTGAGAAATCTGTGTTTCTCATTCTTTGTCATTAGTGCCTTGTAGTGTCTTGTGGGGGCAAGGTGAACCATGGTAATGGGAAAGCTATGGTCCCAGGGTACTTAACTTTGTGAATCAATTCAGGTCTGGGGTCAATTCTGAGTGTGGAAATTAGAAAGCTACCCAAACTCTCTGCATATTAGTTTTCTCATCTGCAAAATGAAGGTCAAAGAAATCTTCATCCTTCCTTCACTACAATGAAGTGCTGCATGTGAATGGCCTGGCATATGTAAGCAACCCAAAGGGGCATTCTATGTCATTGTTTTGACTGAGCTCAAGCAAATAATGTGGAGCAGATGGTGCATGGGTGATCTTTGGACAGAAGAGCATCTGGTAACATGGTGACAAATGAAGCTACCCACCACACAATAAACAGTAACATGAGCCACAGTGAACAACAGAAAGGAAAAACACTTTGGGCTGAGTTAAGTTTTGCCTCCATGATCTCACTGTTTTCTGGAAGATCACGGGATATTTCCTCCAAGCAATCGGCCCATAGCAGGCAAGAGAAGCACCAAGAAATCCTGGCTGGGGACTGTTTTCAGCTGAACTTTCGCTGTCACTTAATATTTTGCAATAAATGCTTATGTCAAATTATTGCCTGTTGGTGCTTTGAGTTAAAGAGAAAAATTATTGAGGGTGTTCACTGGATTTTATACTTCTAATTTCTTCCATCGGTAGTTTGATCTCCAGGGACAAATATTTCTTTATCTTAACACTTCCGATGATCTAGACATAAGGACATGGGTCAGAATTCTTTAACAAGCATGTGAAGAGAAAGGATACCCCCCAAAGAGCTGAAACTGGTGTTCCTTTTTCATACAGGTGTTAATAACCCTATGAAAGTAGTTAATGAAAGTAGTGGATGCAAGTGCCATATCAGCCAGATGTTGAGAAGCACATTGCATTAGTAACTGAAAAGAGATTGCTTGCTTGCATGCAGTGTGTGAGATGGTATAGATAGAGGGAAACTCTCATTAATTTCATAGATGGAGAAATTAAAATAGAACACTAATGTTTAATGATTTTTGAAGGTATCAAGCAAGAAAAAAGTCTAATAGACTGAAAGATATTTATTTCCAAAGATTTAGTTCTATAAGATGATTTTGGGTAGGATTTCCTAAAATGAACAATAAATATTAACCATACATGCTCTTCTCTATTCATTCCACTGTACACAACATTCAGGCAAGATCATCAATGTTCATATAAAATAAATTCAAACAGAAATATGAAATTTTTAAAAAGAAAATAAAACTTCTAAGTCATGTCATGGCTCTTCTGGAGTCAACACAATCTAGAAAAACAAGAAGAAAACTGGTAGATACCAGCAATGTGTCACAGAAATGGTACCAAGAGTGAAATCAGTTGCAGATGTTGTGACTCATCTGGGACCCATGGCAAGACCCAGACAGGTTGTCTTGACCTTCGTCGATCACTGAGACACTCCCAATGTCCCAAGCGGAACCAAAACAATGAAATCCATGTGTGATGTTTGAGGAGGAGAGTTCCTACCGTGATGCATAAATCCATTGTCACAGAGCCCAACAGCAAATAGCATCGCCTCTTCCCTAGTACGGCAATCGCCCTGTTAACCAGAAAATAAATCATTGCAGGGTGACAGGCACCGGAGCTTTATAGAGCCTGAGTTACAGTTGAAGGAACATCCCCCACACACTACATCATTTCCCCAGCCCTTTTCTTAGCACGTAGGTACTCTACCACATCTACTCTCATTTTTATTTCACTTCTACCACCAATATTCTCACTTGGTGTGTTCTTTTCCATTATCTAAATTAACATTTTTTTCTCTGGAGTTTTTCCAACATCAGCTATTGCAGAACTCAGCTGTACCACACAGGAATGTCATGTTCTAAAGTTGGAGAGACTTCTAATAATCAAGACAAAAGTGTCCCGTTGGGTTTTCAAGATCTTCCAGTCTTGGTTTTACTCATCTCCAGCTTCACTTTCCAAAGCTGCAAACTTATCTTTGTCTTTAGTTAGTCCAGTTTCCTACAACTGCCTGAATTCAACCAGTGTCACGCTCACCTTCAGTAATGTAATGCCAGTACATACAATGTCCTTTTCCCTGTCTGTAAAATACCAAGTGTATGTTTGGCTGTAAAAACTGTAACCCTGTTATTCCCCCACAGCAAACTGATATTTAAATGTTATATGTACCAGGCTACTATTTCATTAAAAGAAAAGGAGTATAAATGTAATCTCAAATACTGTAGTGATCCTACATCCTTTAAAAAATCCTTTTGGGTCTACTTAGATCTGGGAAGCACTGAAGAAAGTTCAGATGGGATGAAACAAGAATTGTTTAATTAAAAAATATAAATGTCTCTTGCACATCACACATAAACAAATCAAGTGATGTTTTAGTAATATATTGACATACTTATCCAGTGAGTAGTTACCTCTGTGGAATAAGGTATTTGGTTATAAGCCAATCTAATAAAGGCATCAATCTAGCAACTGAGAATGTATTCAGAACAGGACAAAGTCACTGCCTTTTCCACGATGGTATCACTCACATATCACAGACATCTACAGCATCCAGAGAGCCTAAGGACTGCTGCTTTATAGCTAACTCTAACTGTTCAATCACGCCGGCCAAATTCATTCAGTACTGATTAGTGCACAGATTAAGTCATATTCAAGTCTGGGTGGAAAGGGAGCCTAACTTTGTCTCTTCCCCTAAATGAAGCCCTTTAGCTTGCTCTCTTACCATCCCATGACTATGTCTGTCTCTCCCAAGGCAGCCCATGATGCTCTGTCTTGAAGCTCAGCATTAAGAGCTAGAAAGTCTGCCTTAAATGTACACATTTATCAATATGAGAATTATGGAGCTGCAGGAACCAATGTAGGAAGCCAGGAATGGCTAGTCTAGAATGAGGCGAGCAGCTGAAAACACTACACTCTAGAAAGGGAGTTACTTGTCCAAGCTTGTCTCAGTTTTAACAGAGCTGGCATCAAATGCTGGTTGTTTGAGACAATCTCCTGGGAGTTTCAGACAATTAAGTAACAAATACTTTGTTTCAGCATGTTTTAGATGTTCTCAAAGTTATCCTATTTTACTTAAATGTGAAAATACAATACTGTCTCCCCTAAAGTTAGTAACTGACTTTTTGCTTTAGAATTTAAAGGTTGATTTGGCATTAGGTTTTGCTTCAAACTCATTTCTTCTGTGATCTTCATATACCACATATCATATGAGCTCATGTTAATTCTAGAGCAGGATAAGTTCTGTGAAAAAATCTCTTACTGAACAAAGAACCAGGCCATCTTCACACATGACTAACAGTATAAAAGTATTAGAAGCTATCACACTGGGGAGCTACTGGACATGTAATTCAGGGTCCTCTCAAAGTCATTTTGATTCCTCTAAGACAGTAACTACTCAATGTAAAAGCTTATATTCAGTGAAATACAAAAACAGATAACACTGAAAATTTTAAAAATCAACACTAAACACTGAAATCTCAAACTGTATATATGTATATGTATACATATGTACCCTGATTATATATTATTATAAATGTTAAATTCAACATTTAACTTAAAATGTTGACTCATTTCATTTTTAATATTTAAACCCCATATATATTTAATTTAAATGTTTAATTTAAATATTTAATATTTAATTTAAATATTTAATTTAAATGTTTAATTTAAATATTTAATATTTAATTTAAATATTTAATATTTTGTTACCTATTTATAAAAGGAAGATATTTTAATACAAACAAAAGAGTGAGGCTGCTTATGTGAAATTGATTCAAATATGTATGTATAACTATTGCATTTCAACCAAGCAAACCCCCTGCCCCAGGCAGCAAGTTCAGTTCAAGTATATATCACCTTTTCATAGTTTAGTCAGCAGAATATATCCAAGCGCTTATTAGATGATCTGTCATGAAAATAACTACATAAATCTGTATTTGAAAAGCTATTTCTGACATGTATGTGTGAATTTGTTTTAATTATAAGCAAATATATATTTTTTACTTATAACTACAAATTTTCTCAACACCGGCTATCAGCATTAAGATCCAATGAATCTGAGCAACAGTGAGTATACCCTCTACACTTCATAGACATTAAAGCTTGTGTTATACATGCCCACCTGGTGTCAGAGAAAATGACATAGGAGAGTAGAATCACTTGTGAGGACTAATGAACAGATACTCCAAAACAACTTAATAGAAAAAGCATGCAAGACAACTTAGTGACTGAACACAGCTATTCTTTACTGATAATCAAATTATGCATGATGGTTGATTTTATTTGTTTATGTTTGTTTGTTTGTTTGTTTGATTGATTGATTGATTGATTGATTGGTGTTGTAGATAGCCCTGGGGCTTTTTGTATTCTAATTCTGTCCTCCTGGGAGGGGCTTCAGACAAGGAGTGAGTTACACCTGTGACTTCTTGTGAACCAATCCCCTAATGAATAAAAGAGCCAATCACTGGGCGTGTAGGGGGACTTCCAGGTCAGAGAGGGAGGAAGAGAGGAAGCAGGAGAGAGAGGTGGCTTTTGGAATGGGGACAGCATGTAATAGATAAGATGTAGCTAGTAGAGTCTCCTGGTATCATGGCAGATCCGCAAGGATTCACCACCAGAGGAATCAGACTTTGATAAGGTTTACAGGATTAGGTTTTAGTTGATGTGCCCAGAGATTGAGTTATTATTGTTTCTGAACTAAGTTTGTGTTGCGTTTTCCTTCACATGGTAGCTCGTCTGGGTTCCAGAGAGAAAGGTACAGCAGCAAAGTGTGGGTTTGCCTGATGTGCACCACAGAGGCCATGGGGGTATGGGAACCTAGAGAGCTGGGTGGGGAGAGCTCATCAGAGCTCCATGAGATGAAAGCAGGTCAGCCATTGCCTGCCAGTGCATGGCTGGCCAGCCTGCCAGGGATGAGAGAACCAGGGAGTAGCGCGGGAACACGTGCTATATATTCCACTTTTTAAAATACTTCCCGCAACAGTTTGATGCAACTCAGCTCATATTTTAAAAATAGGAACATGTTATTTTTGAAAAAGAAGATAGCATAAAGGCTATGCAAGATCCCAGAAATCAGATCCAAATCCTAACTCAGCTTAATCCTATCTCTACGAATGCAGACAATAGAGATCACAATGAATCATCTGAAGGCAACGTCCCAACATGGAAGAAAGAAGCTGAGCAATATCTATTTGCCTCCTTACCTGTGCAATTAACCAGTCTATCAGTTTGTTAGCCATGACGACAGATTTGTACGTTCTTAAATGGTAATCTTTATCTCTATAAAAAAAGAAAGAAAGAAAGCACATGTGTTAAGCAAGAGACTAAGTAAGCACAGGCAAGTCCTTCCATTCAGTATCAGTGTACAGAAGAAAATCTACCAGTGAGCTTTCAGCCGGCCAGTGTATGTATAAATAAGAGAAACAACCAAAGTATGTATGATACAACAATCTATCATAGAAGAGAGGTCTGATCCATCAAAATATCATAATAGGGCATTTCCTCTTTCATATATTTTTACACATAAGATTATTATTTTATGAAACGTGGTGGTGATCTAACTAGAAAAATGGCATCTCATTAGTGCATAAATAACAAAATAAAATTTCTACCCTAAGTCATGGCTACTAAAACTATCCTCAAAGTATGGAGAATAGAGCAAGAGTATTCTTCTCTCTCTATTTTACAAGAAGAAAGGGGATGCACTCTGTACTATTAATCACAGGGTCTCTGTAAAGCACACAGACCTAAGTAGGTGCAGGAAGGCTGTACTGCATAATCTGTCTAAGCAAAGCATGCATGGGATACCACAAACACACACAGACACACGCACTTACACACATACACACACATACTAAACACACATACACACATACACACACACACATACACACATACACACACACATACAAACTACACACACACATACACACCACACACACACACACACACACACACACCACACACACACACACACACACACACACACACACACATACAAACTACACACACACATACATACACACACACACACACACACACACACACAACACACACACACATACTACACACACACACACCCCTGGGAATTGGGGGATTGACAGGCTCTTTCAGCAGGCTCCTTCCTGCTCATAAACTTTCTAGACCTGAGAAACCATTCAAAGTTCAGTGAAAACCTAAAAAAGTCTCATGACCAGTCCTGTGCACAAAGGCAGAATCTACAATTCATTTCATTTTACCCAGATAAGAGGGAATGAGAAAACTGACAGTTCTTGCAAAATGTCAAAAAAAAATGCAAGCTGATAATAGCTTGAGGTGACTATAAGTCCTGCCTATACGTCCTGTCCTCTAGTCTCTGTCAGGAATTTACAGTTGATATCCAGATCCTCAATCCACATGCATATCCAGCTCTCTGAAGTGTGTCTGAAACTTCTGGCCTTCAGTATGTGAACTGGGATCCTCAGGAATCAAATTCATATTCCTTTAAGTCTACTGCCACCTTTCTAAAAGCTATCACCTTTCACCTTGATTTCCATAAGCAACAGCAGGAACAAAAGGACTAGTTATGGACCAGATATGGGTGTCTGGTTCCTACCAGCAAGAATTTTTTCTTTATAAATCAAATTCATATGTATTAATGAGTAACTATCATACAGTACATTTATGTTTTAATTCCATGCATTTTCTCATACAGCATAGAAATAATGGCCATTACTAGCCAAAGAATAATTCCTTTCTGTTGGTTCCTAAGAACTGTAACTTTCTTGATATAAAATCTCCTACAGCAATAATAATAATAATAATAATAATAATAATATAATTTAAAAGATTATAATTTTAAAATGTATTTTTCTAAACGTATTTTCATACACATAATATTTATATACATGCAGATGACATTAAGAGTTAGCTATTATTCTTTTCTATTTGATTAGCAGAAAAGAAGATACATAATTGCTAATTATTTAATATAAATTTTTTCAAAACATATGAAAGAGATCTACAGCAGCAGTACATTATAAAGTCTACACTCAATCTTTCTCAACTTTGCACTGTGAAGCCTGCTGCTAAAGTAGACATTTATTCAGGACAAGAAGGTATGAAGACAGGCAGTTCTCCTAAAGAACATACTCACAATTTTTATGTAGTATAAAAGGGGATTCCAATATGCAGACACAGCAACTCCTGGAAAAAAAAATCTATCTATCTATCTACCTATCTATCTATCCCTCATCTATGCATCCATCCATCATCCTTTATTGATTATCTACCATTTATCTATCACTCTTCCTTCTACCTATTTATCTATCTTTGCATTACCTTATAATTGATAGTAGGCATGTAAAATGAAAGTATGCATACACATTTAGATTTTATAGTCATTATTGGAAAATATATTTATTCACTTCAAAAATGGACCATGCATTTGTTTTGAAAATGAATTAGCTGATAAGCGGATATTAGCCCACAAGTTCAGAATGTCCAAGTTTCACTTAACAGTAACCGCTGGACTGAGAGTGAGGTACCAGATGGAGGGGTTGGAGAAAGGACTGAAGGAGCGGAGGGAATTGGCAGCCCCATGGAGGGAGCAAGAGCCTCAATGGGCCTGACCCTCCCCTTGGTTGGCCTGGAGTTCAGACCACTAACCAAAGAATACACATCTATTGACCCATGGTTTGGACTACATATGAGACAGAAGAATCACCTCGATGGCCATCAGGGAGAAAGGAGAGGACTTTGGGCCTGAGGGTGCTAGAGGCCCCAGTAAAGGGGAATGTCAAGGTGGGAATATGGGAATGGGTGGGCACGTAGGTGGGAGGAGGAATTCCCTCACAGAGGCCGGGAGGGGGAGGGGATACGGGGTTTCCAAAGAGGAGACCCAGAAAAGGGGAAACATCGGAAATGTTAATAAAGTATCAAAAATAAAAATTAAAAAAAAAAAAAAGAAAATGAATTAGTTAATAAGCTCCAAAATTATGTGTATTGAGTCTAAAATAATTTTTAATTTTCCAATACAAAATATTGCCTTTTGAGGGGAAAAGCCTATCAAAAGGAAATATAAGATATACATCTAATGTTTAATTATACTGTACATACATATATAAATAGAGATTATATAACATACAAAATCTAAAAGTATTCCTAGTTATGAACAATTAGAATTAACAGTATTTCTGAATCATTTCTAGATCACTCAACTGCCATTTATTAAATGCTAGAGGAATCTGAATTATTTAATTTTCAGATGAAGAATGTGGTATGAGATAATAATAAAATACATTTTGAAAGCATAACAAAGGAAAAAGACACTGACTATATACTGCAACAAATTTTTAGGATTATTTGACAAAAATAATTACTTAAAATGGAATGACTCGAGTTCTAACATAAACACAAGCAGCTCCATTTATGACCCCCTAGGAAGCCAACTCACCTGACCACTGGAGTGAACAGACTATGGAGACGACAGTAGAGTCTTACACCCTGTGTGAAACAAAAGCAGGTCAGAAACAGATAGGATCACTCAAGAGACATGCTACTGAAAATTCAGAATAATAAATCTACTCTTTTTCAGTCTCCTGTGGTCATTGTGCAATCTCAGGAAGATTAAAAATCTATCCAAATATTGAAATGCAGGATAAATATAGGAGCTAAGTCACTGAAGAACAGAATGGGCTTGTATTGTGAATCTGTCATATGTGTGTGACATATATGAAAGATCACCTAAAATATTTCTTAATATAAATTATAAGATATACTTCAAACAGAAAGTTCATAGAGCAATAAATCTAGAATGTGGTTAGTTATATTTCAACATAAAATTTTTGAGGACGCAATAAAAAAAGGGTATGATATTTGTCCTTATGTTTCTGTTTTTAAAATTTATACAAATGTTTTGGCCAGAGTTTGTTCCACAGGAAAGAATTAAAATGATCTAACCCTGGAATTTCAGACATCTTAATAAGATGAAGACTGCTTCTAAGATATTTTAGGAGTTTCTTATATTAGAAGACTTTTTGAAATCTCTCAGTAGCTTTCCATCTTCCTCAAGTATGGCAACAGGAATCCTGCTATAGAAGTGGCTAAAGAAGCCATTACCTTAGAAATCACGTCCTGCATCTCACTCCTGGGGTAAAATGTACCATCGTCATATCGGAATCGGTATAGCATTTGCTCTGGCTTGAACTGGTGCTTATCGGTAACTAAGAACATAAAAATGTTAACAGTAAAATATTGGCAATCTGATTAAGTTTACTGAATACATATTCACAATTTATGAAAAGCTTCTGATTTTCCAGCAAGCAATGTCAATCCTCTATTTTCAACAGTAAAATTTGTAAGATTTTGTCCTTTACTACAAGGAAACTTTCCATATGATCTGAAGACTTGATTGAAGTTAATAATACTCAGCTAACATAATATATACTTGTATGTAAGTAGACATAGACTATGTACTGACAGTTGGGAAATGCAGAGTCATGCTTCCTATTCCTTGACAGTTCCCCAAGGCTAAAGTAAACATCAAAGAGCAAACATCCAGCCTGGTATGGTAGTGCATGTCCATGTTCCTAAAACTGGGGAGGCTGAGGCAGGGAGATGGCTGAGTCCAAGGCCAGCCTAACCTACCTAGTGAGTCTGAGGCCAGCCTGGGCTACAAAGTAAGTTCTGCATCAACATGGGCTATAGAGCAAGACCTTGCCTCATAAAATAGAATACATTTTAATTTAAAATTTGTAGCATAGATACTCAGATAGTAAGTGTGAAATATGTGGGTTTTTATTTGGTTTGGTTTGGTTTATTTTATGTGTTTTTATCCTCGGCCCTAGAAGTGCATATTTGCTTGTAACTATTTTATCATGATGGGGCCAAGACCACACATACACTAATCCATGTATCGTGTATTCAGACCTCCAGAGATGACTGAATACTTTCAATATGTAACAGATTCCAAAATTTTAAGAGTTCACACTGATTAGCACGTTTTAAACATGTTACTTGTTTCTGTTCTTCTTCTTAAGAATGGCTAGTCTTCAGTGTCATCCACAGGATAAAATTTTCATTTCTCAAAACTCTTATCAATAATGGTTTCTGTGGTGAAGATTAACAAATGTCTGAAGAATTAATGCAATCTTTCTCAAACTCTTAAAAAAAAAACTGAAGAGAAAGAATAATTCCAAACTCAGTTTATGAAGCCAGGTAAGGATATTATAATGAAATAAAATCACAGTTGAATATCACTAACAAACAGAGCTGCAAAAATCCTCAACAAAATGCTATAAAACTGTGAACAGGGCTCCTGGAAAGAAGCCAAGCCTGCAAAGGCAGACTGAGTCAGTGACCTGGGGAGGTTGGAATGTTGCAAACCCAGAACCTAATTTACAAGTTATCTTGAGCTACTTCAGCTAAATAGCAATTTCTTGCATAACTCTGTGTGGGACCAAATACCCTTTGACAAACTGATAAAATCCTCTTGGAATGTATAAACAGACTGACCCCTAGTCTCACCAACCAGTGGGTTAAAAGTGGGATCAGCTAGCATATGGCCTAACACTTTGCCATCACCAAATGTCACCACCAATGTTAGTGGAAGTGTGTTATTTTATGACTTTCTTCTATGTCACTATAAACATTTCATTAAATTGATACCTCATCAGAACATCGTGTTTGTAAGACTTTGCTCTCTTTCTGTACTGACAGAAACAAATTCAACAGGACACAAAAACAAACATGAGCCATAATCATATAAGATCCATCCTTGGGGATTGACAAATCAGTCAGTATAATGAGCCTATCAACAGCTACAAATAAGATGAGCAAGAGCTAAGGCATTTAACAGAATAGAGCACTGTTTCAGATTCAGTATAGAAGGGATATACCTCAACAGAGAAAGGAGAGTGTGAGGTGAGAACTCACATTACACTCAAAGGGTAACATCTAAAAGCTTCCCCATGAGGCCAAAACATAATGAAGAAACTCACGCTTGCCACTTCTTTCCATAATTTTAAAATTAGTTTTCATAAGTACAGGTTTCCTTCTGGGGTCTTCCATGATTCGAACCCTTTTCAGTTGTCTGACCCACTCCCCCTCAGCTCCCTGCTGCTCTACCCACTTGTCCCCCGTTCCCCCTTGAATTCTGTTCTCTTGACTTCACTATGGCCCTCCCTTAAGACTTCCCTTTTGGCTTCCTGTGACTTTAAACCTGAACATGCACAGAGGCCAGAGAGGACACATGACAGATAAGGAATGGTATTTTCTTCCTGAGCCTGGGTTGCCTTACTTAATATACTGTTCTCTAGGCCCATTCATTTCCTTGAAATTCTGTATTTTAATCTTTCTTTACAACACATCTGTCAGCTGCTTGACAGGAAGAGGGGAAACTACTGCCTCTCAAGATAACCTTTAGTCCTCTGTCAAAGCTCCTCAGGGGGAAACAGATGACCTTTCCTAGGAGACAGATCTACTCACCATCTTATTACAATGCTAAATTCTTTACTGTGGGTTATTCCCATTGGCCACTTAAAATCCATGTGACACATGAAGAAGGATGACCTTGATTACCTGACCATGTTTAGGAATGCAACAGCCTCAGCCTGCAATGAGGATGCTTCCTTATGTGAGCATGTATCAGGTTCCTCAGAAACAGCATTTTTCTGACTTTTTTCAGAGACCTTGGGTTGGAATCATCTCCCACTACTCTCTTTGTTTATTATAAGAAACCCTATTTTTTAATCAGAGCTCCTGATCCTATGTCTTGGTTTCAACTGCCCAAGGAACAAACTCATTACCTTTAAATATATTTGTATTCCTCACAAGACTGAAACAGAAAAAGAAATAAAGACATCCAATTTGGAAGGAGAAAAAAATCGTCTCTATGTTTTCTATCAACACACAAAAATCAGTAGCATTTCCAAATGCTGAAAACAAGCTATCCAAAAAAACCTTAAAATCAAATTCATAATCACATTAAGAAATATGATTTGGGAATGAATTTGAACAAGGAGACAAATGAACTAAAGTCTAAAGCATTAATGAAATTTTCTTAGGAAGATATAAATAAACAGAAATGTATTCTGTGTTCATTAATTGAAAGGATTAATATTATTTAAAGTTCCAGTATACCCAAAAGTGATATACAGATCAATTACAATCTCTATCAAAATTCTAATGTCATGTTTCATAGAAACAAGAAAAAAACAGCAAAGCAAAACATTAGAATCTCTGTGAAACAAAAAAGACCCCAAATAGTCAAGACAATTTTATACAAAGAAAAAAGCTAGAAGCATACATTATATGACTTCAAAATAAGCTACAAGAACTGTAGTAATCAAAGCCTTGTGGTACTAACACAGACACAGACACAGACACAGACACAGACACAGACACAGACACAGACACAGACACAGACACAGACACAGACACAGACACAGAAAACCACTGGGACATAGTAGAGAATTCCAAAATAACCCATGCATATGTAGCTGATTGACCTTTGCCAAGGTTGCCAGAAATGGTTATAGAAAAATTGTCTCTTCAATAAATGATACTTGGGAAAGCTGACCTACACCTGCATAAGAATGAAATGGAACCCCATCTGACATCACATACAATAAACTAACCCAAAATGAATTAAAAGCTTAAACATAAGACCTGAAACTTCAAAGCCACTAGAAGAAAGAAATAGAGAAAATCTTCTTGACACTGTCATGGCAATGAAGTTTTTGGATGAGATCCCCAAAATGACAATAAGAAAAGCAAAAATAGGCAAATGGGATTGTCTTAGAGGAAAAAGCTTCTTCCTAACACATGAAATAATCAACCAAATAAAAGTACAAAGTGTGCATCAGGGAAAACATCTGCAAACCAAGTAAGCCATAGGATCAATATCCAAAATATAGAAGGAAGGCAATCAGGTCACCATCGGCTCTATAAATGACTCAACTGAAAGTGGACAAAAGACCTAAGTGGGTATTTCTCAAAGTAGGTGATGCAGGCAGTTAAGGGGCTATGCGGAAGGCTGCTTAAGTCTCTCCAGAAAATATGACAAGGAAGGAGAGCCTGTCCTGGGAAAGAAATCACTTTAAACTAAAGCTCAAGCAGTTTATATTTAAATCCTTTCTATATGAAGAATGCAACATACTCAGAATAGATAATGTGCTACAAAGAGCTATAACTTCATGATTAGAGAGAAAACTGTAATCTTTATGCTGGGAATGTTGAAATCAGAGAATATTCTGTCAAAAGTAACAACATTTGTTGAGCCCAGAAGTATATCAAAAGATTTATTAATAAGCACAAACACATGCATGCATGTGTGCACATACACACACATACACACATACACACACACACACACACACACACACACACACACACACACACACACACTCACAAGTCTGTCGTTAAGCCAGCCCATGTAAACCTTGTATATGGTTTAAGGCTATGAAATTGAGCTAACACTGTTATTGGGGTCAGAAATCAACACAGCTTTTTGGCACCTTATTTTCCCCTGAAGCTAACCCATTGTCTTAATTAGGGTCTCTATTACTGAAACAAAACACCAAGACCAAGAAGCAATTTGGGGAGGAAAGGGTTTATTCCGCTTATACTTCCACATTGCTATTCATCATCAAAGGAAGTCAGGACAGGAACTCAAACAGGGCAGGAACCTGGAGACAGGAACTGATCCAGAGGCCCATGGAGGGATGCTGCTTACTGGATTGTTCTTCACAGCTGCTCAAGCCTGCTTTCTTATAAAACCTAGGACCACCAGCACAGGAATGGGATCACCCACAGTGGACCAGGCCCTCCCCCCCCATTGATCACAAATTAAGAAAATGCCTTACAGCTGGATGTCATGGAGGCATTTCCTTAACTGGGGTTCCTTTCTCTTTAAGGACTCTAGCTTGGATTAAGTTGACACAAAACTAGCCAGTGCACTCATTTAAAAAAGAGGCATGAGTGATAAAATAAAATAAAATTAGAAGAAAAAATCTGAAATTCTATGGATTGCTTTAAAAATCAGTAATTCCTTTTATCCAATCTACCTATACCCATTATTATACTTTATAATAGTCATGGAAATAAATTCTCTTGTTTTTTTTTTTTTTTTTTAAGAAAATTGAACACAGGTATGTCTCTTGCCACACCAAAACAAATGAGAGTTTAACCTAGTCAAAAGGCTGTGCTAAGCAGTAAGGGACTTTGGGGTTAAGTCTTTATAACCTTGAGCCAATCTGAAGAGTTTACATGTTGCCTTGAATAAACAGCAACAGCTTGGGTTGGCACGCAGTCTGCAGGCACTCAGCCACCACCTTATGAGAAAGGATGCTCACTGCAATCTTTCAGACACCTATGACAGAAGAAGGCATGCACAGTAACCATTACTTCTAGAGAGTAGAGGTTAGGGCAAGTAGGGAAAGAAAGCCTACTGATGCACGGTTTGCTACCCTCTGTGGTATAAAGTCTCCTACATGAGCAAACTTCAAACCATCCTCTAAAGCTTACTGAACTGAGGTGGTGCCGTGGACAGAGTGTTCCCACTGCATATAACCCCTTAGCAGAGGTAAGAGAAAATGTGAAATCGGTGAATGCCAGGTTTCATGAACTCATCATCCTGTGTATTATATACCTAGTTATGTAATGTCAATGTTATGTTTTACAATCGGTTTGAGAGCCTTAGTAATTTAATTACCAGCTCTCAGAAGATTATACAACGAATTTTAACACACTACAGGATGTACCAGATGAGAGTTCTGAAATCTCACATGAGCATTTCGACTGGGAGCGCTAGTTAGAGAAGAATAATATTAACATTGTGTCATAAAGAAAGCATATGTTATCCCAACCTAAGTGTCCATAGGAAAATGAGGTATTATCGCAGACTAGGTCAATAATATATGCAATGTAAATAACAGCAACAACAGACAACACACTCTCTCTCTCTTTCTCTCTCTCTTGCTCTCTCTCTCTTTCTAGCTGTCTTTTAAACAGATGGCTCATTCAATTTTATTTTAGAAATTCTGTTTTTACAAAAGTGCAGCTGGAATCATGGACTCAATAACCAGAGCATCTAATTTCTATCTCTTCATTGAAATAGAATCACTCATTTAATATGAAGTAGCATAATAAGATTTCTCACCCCCAGTTTCTGAGAATTATAGACATTTTAAAAACAGGTTTCTTTTTACAAAAATGCTAGATTCAAAATATAACTTTATAATTGATCAAATTCTGACTGCACTATCATAAGACCAGTCCTGGAATTCAAACAGTAAAAGAGGAAGAATTCTGGCAGTTCTCTGGCCTATATTTCTCAGTAAGAAAAATTAACCAGGCTATAAATATTCAAAACAGCTTTTAATTCTCCTAATTTAAATATTTGATGAATTCTTGCATTTCAGATTGAAACTAATTTTAATAAAAATATATTGAATATTTTATTTCAAGATTTGGCCAAGAAAATGGCTAAGTGGATAAAGGTACTTCCTGGCAAGGCAAAAAACCCGACTTTAATCCCTGGAACTCAAAAGGTGGAAGGTGAGAACTGAGTCCTGTTGTTTAACTACCAAATGCATACCAAGGCTTGCAGATACACAAAAATAATTAGTATAAAAATGCTTTTAATAGAGGCTCTGCTACTGATTCAGGCGGCGCCTACAGACAGGGGTAAACTGACCAGGACTGACGAGCTCCCATACTTTGTGTTCATTTGATTCTATTTCTCAATCATTTTTGGCAGTTCAAATATGCATATATTTAGATCAAATTAACCCTATTTCCCCATCTTGTTCTCCCCATTTTCCTGCTGAACATCATGTACTACCTTTGTTGTTACTGTCATTTTTACTGAGTCCACTTAGTGCTGCCTATGTGTTCACAGGTATAGGATCATCTACTGGAACATGAGTAAGCCTTTCAGGGGTCAAATCATTGGAGAAAACTTACTCTCCCTCCCCAAGTAGCCAATGATTGTCAATGGCACCTTAGCAAGTGGCGGAACTCCAGGAGCCTCTCTCTCATCCATTCTGGGATTTGGCTTACTGGAGGATAAAAGTATTCAGCAATATCACCCTGCTGTGAACAAGAATGACAGGCCTGAGAAGATATGGCCACTAGTACAGTAGTGACCTGATTGTCATAGGAGAAACCTCTTTTTGTTTAGTAGGTAATTGTCTTAGTTAGAGTTTCATTGCTGTGAAGAGACAACATGGCTAAGGCAACTCTTAGAAAGGCAAACATTTAATTGGGGCTGGCTTACAATTTCAGAGGTTCAGTCCATTATCATCATGGTGGGAAGCAGAGCAGCATGTAGGCAGACTACATCTTGATCTAAAGGCAAGAGTTCTACATCTTGATCTAAAGGCAGCCAGGAGATCTTCTGCACTGGGTAGAGCCTGAGCATAGAAAACCTCGAAGCCCATCTACATAGTGATACACTTCCTCTAACAAGGCCACACCTCCTCCAATAAGGACACACCTTTTAATAGTGCCACTCCTTATGGCCAAGTATTTAAACACATGAATTTATGGGGCCAAACATATTCAAACCACCACAGTAATGCAGTGTCTCTGGGTGTTCAAGTCTAAATGGGGAAGGAAAAGCTATTTCTGGAGGTTAACTGGTTGATCACAACTTTATGCTACCCACTTAAGTTCAAGATAAGACAAAGAAATGATAGATGTTTTAGGAGATAAGAATTCCAATTATTCTGATTTGATAATTAGACATTATAAACATGACTCAAATTATCACACTATACCCCATAAGTACATACAATTACTGTGTGTTGGCTAAAATACTTTATAAATTAAAGATAACAATGTAACATATAGTCTTATACCCCAATGTATATGTGAGCTTGAGTTAGGGAATATGAAAGACTAAAACCATCTATACCAACATCTCATTTCCACTTAAGCTTGTTGTATGTTTTAAATATAGATTGTTCCTCACAGACTCATTTGAATTCTTGGTGCCCAGATTGTGGCACTATTTTTGAAGGTTCTAAAATCTTAGAGGGCAGGGCACAACCCAAGGAAGCAGGACTGGAGGTGGGTTCTTGGGAGTTTGTCATCACTGACTATTTCCTACCTTGCTCCTTGCTTCCTGACTGGCCATGAGATGAACAGCCGTCCTCTGCCCCATGTTCCCACAATCATAATGTTCTACTCAAATGCATGGGGTCAAATGATGTGAACATCTGATTCCATGAGCCAAAGTAAAGTCTTGCTTTACATTGCTTGTGCTAGGTGTTTTGGTCACAGCAAATAGTAACTACTACAGCTGTTATCTGGTGCTATATACATATATATGATGCTTTAGATGTTTTACTATTAATGAATCAAGTATAAAATATGCTCAAAATATAATAATTCTTTTATTCATTCAGCATGTTTTATTAGATATTTTACTATTAGTGAATCAAGTATAAAATATGCTTAAAATATGATAATTCCCTTACTCAGTCAGCATGTGTTTACTGAGTATTTGAACATGCTAGGCATGAAAAGCACATACTATGGTATATAACAAAGACTCATGTGCTAATGTTGCATGTATTTTACGTAGAGTCCAGGACAGGGTAAGAGAGACAATGAGATAATAAATAATCAAAAACAAAAACAAAAAATTAACACTATAATTTTAGACAATGATAAGCACATGAAGAATTTTAGGGCCAGTTAAATGGCTCAGTTTGTAAAAATGCCTTTTGCACAAGCATGATGATCTGAGTTCAATCCCCAAACAGATGGTGGACAGAGAGAAACAATTCCAGAAACTTAGTACTCATTAGTATTCTGGCATTTGCTTGTGCAGCAGCTGATCATTTTATAAAATAGCCACTCAATAACCTTAAAGCCATGATACACTCTTCTTTACACATTAGGTATTGAAAGAGTTGAAAGAAATAACCATTCCATGATGTGGAAAATTATACATAAGACAAATATGGGACTCAAACACAGACCATTTGTGAACATACAGAAAAGTAAAGTAATGACATAATCACCGTGGTGGATGATTCCATTCTCTAACAATGCTTGTCCCAAGTGAACACCTTCTTCAGGCCTGTGAATCTCTCCAATTTCCAGCAGCCATGAGACAAACTCACTGCAAGAGGAAGACAACGGAAGCTGAAGGTCTGTGTCTTTCCAAGAACTGTGTCTGGTCTATACATTATGAAAAAGCTATAAAAGGAATCTTAAATACACAAAGCACCATTTTCCAGATGTTCTCTGGAAGATTATTTTTTCCGCATGCATAGGGCTCACAACCACAGAAGTCAGAGTCTATCCCAGAATCCTTATGTACTGAGCCTCTCCTATACTGTACCCACTAAATAACTACACTTGGGGAGTCCCTCTTTCCCAAAGAGCATTTGAAGATTTAGTTAAAAGATGACACTCTTCCAGATGTCAATTGTCATGGAGACCACTGAGATAGATATCAATAAATACAAATATTTTCAAATAAAATGTTCTTATGCTTATACTCAAAAAGGTCTAACACCTGAATATTTACATAGTCTCTTGACTGTGATTCAGAATCATTTTTGTTTCCTTCACATAGCCCAGCATATTGAAGCTATGGCCATTACCAAACGATTCTTTTCCATTGATCCCACAGGCAACAAATACCTTCTGTCAAATAATCAAAGAACACAAAACTTTACAAGTATATTAGTTAGTTTAAGAAATGACTTGTTAAGGCAGGAAAGTGGGCAAAAGGCTTTCTGCTCTTTTATTAAATAAGAATTATATAAAAGAATGGCAAAGCATGAAAGAAATAATAAAAGAAGCAAAGTAACTTAAGAAAATAAAAGAGAAAAGGTTTAAGAATGTAAAATACCTTGTAATGATTACAGTTGTGAGCTCTGCAATATAACACTCTAGAATCAAGCCCTGCTCTTTGTCCACTGGCTGTGTGACCTCTCTCCCAAGCTGGATGCCTTTATTGATAACACAGAGATAATATTGGGAATATCGATGTCATAGTGCTGCTACAGGATTGCTTGGGATGAGATATGTCAGCACGGGCCTGGCACATAGTGGCCTCTGACAAAGGCCAGTGAGTTGAACTGGTTCATAGGAAGCGAAAGCATAATTCTTCATCCGGAGTTCACTTACTTCATAAAATGCAAAATGTAGATGAGAAAAAGAGCTGATTTACAGAATGATATGAAATGGTGGTATTTTTTTTTAATGTGGAAAAGAAATCAGAGTAAGTTCTCAAGTGGCTTTATCAATAAAGAAAAGATCTTCTATGGCTATGTAGTACGCCAATAAAAGCCCCTGAAAAGCCATATCTTTCCGTGACTCTGCAGAAAGTGGATGTATCACCATGGAGACCTTAAAATTATACCCATAAGATATGCCATCCTTATGGTGCATGCTGGGTCTTCTATGTCAAGGTGAAACTAGATTTGTTTTCCTTTGTACTAGCTCTCACCTAAGGGGTGTTGACAGATCACAGATACAGAACCTTATTAATGTCTTCAGGCAACTGGGTGGCCCTACTATGAGGATCACTCCCTCTGCTGGGCCTTCAGTCTGAGATTTCCTGGCCTACAGTTCAGATGTGGCCATGTGCTATCTTCTGGTAGATAGTTAAAGGATCCATCAACTTCATGGATCAAAGAGAAACAGAGACTTAACTGGCCCAAACCATTGTACTAACCAATGGTAGTATCAGGAGTTGAACAAAGATGGATGATTACAGACTGATCTTTGATATAACTCCAGGGAACTTTTGTAGACGAACTTCAGCAGGAATGTGTCAAGCTCCCAGATCCATAGTTCCTATTTCTTTAAGTAAATACAGACATAATAAACTTCTAATGATTAATTGCTGAATTCAAAATTACATACATAAAGACACCAGAGCCTTGCCTAAGAAGTAGCTCTGCTTCTCACCCAGGGAATCTCAGGCACCCAAATGATATACAGTCTCTGGTTCTAGGCCCCTCGGAGGATAATCTACTAGACTTTTAATCTATACTCTTTTATTTTGACTCTAGTTGTAATAATTCTCACTAAAAAAACGTTTAGATTATTTTCTCTCAGCTCTTACATGCCTTCACTTTATGGACTCATGCCCAACTCTGAGTCTCAGTTCCAGAATAATTCCATATCACATTTATCATCCTGTCCCCAACAGGCACCCGACCTGCCTGACACTCCTTGCCTGACTACAAGCTCTGATTCACCATGACAACAGGCACATCAGCAATTGTGGAGATCAAAGACTAATAACTGGATGGCTCAAGGAGCCAGCCATGACTGCATCTGTGTCCATTACCTCATATTCGTACCATCCAGAAAACATGGATTAAGAGTAAGGATTCAAAAATGCTTAGGATAATACCTTTTAAACACAAACCATATAAGATAGATGATATACCCAAGAGACCAAACTTACCTTCCCAGGAAGCACTTAGGGAATGTGGTCAGTTTTCTTTTTCTGTCTTTGATCAGGTTTCCCTGTTTGCACATCATTTTATACAATTTCTCACCCTGCTCCGAGATCATTACCCAGGTGTCTTGTTCCATTCCTAATTTTAAACCTATCAAAAATGAAATAACAGGCATCAGCTTATGTTCTTCATCTACTCATTCACAACCTCACTTAGCAAGCCCTCATTGCTGGAGCCGCCATCAGCCAGAGGCTGTGGGTTTGAGCTCTGTATAACTGAAACCACTCTTTAAGAAATTCATAGCATCCTAGTGAGACTGGCAAGACCATAGCCCCAGTGTGCAAGGTAACTCTGCACAGCGGTTCCCCAAAGGCACATGGCTTTTCAAGTGGAAGAGGGCCTAATCAATTAGAGTAACTAGGATTGAGGTCCATACTGGAGGGGAAACCATATTACAGGAAAGGCTCATTCAGCACCTCACCTCTGGGTAAGAAATACCATGAAACTGTTCACAAGAAGACCATGTTTAAATGTAGAATTGTGAAACATTGTTTCCAAGAAAGAATTTTTTTTTTTTTTTTTTTTTTTTTACCAATACTACTAAAGTTGAGCAATCCAAAGCACAGAGTCCTGGGTTTTAGATAAGTATCCATTTGCTCTAGTGGGTTTTGTAGTGTTCTTGTAGAGTTAAATCACTTCTTTCCTTGGGTACTAGGGAGATATCAACATATTTTAATGTGCCAGTGAGAAAGTTGGGTATTATGGGAAAGAAGGTTCTATCACTTTATATGTAACTTAGAGGACGGGGTATGGAGCAAAGTAAAGAAGGAGAGTTTTAAAAGAGGAAAACATTTGGAGGAAAGCTGAGAAAATTCAAGCAAGCCCTGTAAACAAGAAGGGTCACAAAATGGGAAAAATGCTGAGAAATAGCCAGGAGGTGGTATGGTGGGAACACAGCAGCGGTTAAGCACAGCTATGAAGAGGGAGGGGAAATCTGGGTACCTTGCAGGTTGTAAGAGAGAAAGGGAAGTGGAGATGCTTTCCGGGCAAAGTGCAGAGGAGAAAGAAGTCCTGTCAATGTCAAATGATCTAAGGATCAGCATAGAACGTGAGTACAGAGCCCCAGAGAGAAAAGAGGCTGACCACAAAGAAGTACACAAGTATCGGAACAGAAGTGACTCTGAGAATAGATAAGCCAAGCAAAGAACATAGGGAGTGGAAGACAGAGTCAAAGCTGAAATCTTGAGACCACTCACAATCAGTGGACAGGGAAGGGGGACCATGTTACAGTACAGGAAATGTTTAGAAGAAAGGGGCTGGTGGGTATTCTAAAATTTCATTGATAATGAGGTGTTTGACTTTGAAATCTCTGGGAAAGCAATCAATAGTCCCATGCTTCCTAGGATTCCAAGTAGCTTGTTTAAATTGGCATTTTCACTTCTAAGTTGTATTATAGAAATCCATCTACCTTACAGTATTAACCTAACTAAACACTACAAATTAATGTTCATTCAAACTATGACTAAATATATTATAATAAAATAAGAATATTTTATACATTTTTTAATAATCAAACTTTCAAGATACTAAGTTCATCTTATCCTTCTAATGTGTCCTGAGAATATATTGTATGTTTCAGAGACAGATGGATAAACCATACACAATTAACTACTGCCAGGTCAAATATATTTGAAAATCTTTGTGAAACCATGGAGCTAGTTTTAAACAGGATTTCTCATAGGGACAAGCTACTTACTGGTGATATTGCATTGTATTCAGTGACATTCAAACAATATTAAAGTGAATATGTGTATATACTATGTGCCTTAATCTGAATTACAAAGCTAACCTATTGGTCTAGGGATTTTCGATGTGCTGTAGAAACATAGAGAGCATTCCTTGGAGGTCCCGTGCTATTGCAATGTACTGTATGACTATGTCTGTCTCTCAAAAGAAGACTGTGACACATTTCAGAGGTAGAAAAAGGAATGTGCAAAACATGTAAAAGCAGCTTTCAAATCTGAACTAAGTGAAAAGCAACAAAAATGAAACATGTTTTATTTTAATATTCCCAACTACATGCAAGGCTTTACTTCCATTTTAACGTGCCAGACACATCGTAAAGCGAGGTGAACGCCACGCCTCGACACAGTCTCAGATGTTACCCATTCTCCGCTCTCATACACAGCAAGAACCTTCACAACAGTTCCCACTTTATGCACCCACCTTTCCGACGTTCTCTTTCTTTCAAAATAGCTTCAAACCATTCATGCTTTTCTTCGGGGCTTTTAGCCATGCATACAAACCATTTATTCTTTGCTGTGTTGTGTATCTTCCACCCATTCACAACAATGTGCCCGCTGCTGTGAAAATCAGCTGAAAAGTAACAAATGAAGACCAATAACTACAGAACAATACGTGTTACATCAGCATGAACATCTAATTCATGACGCATGATACTCATATACTATGCACATGAAAATTAAGTAAATATTTACTGGGTAGGTATATTTAGTACTTATTAACAGGACATATTAACTCACAGTGCTGATATATTACATGTAATTAGATATTATACATTAACATCATTTAAACTATGTCCAAGGATATTTATAATTTTTGAAAATAATAAAATAAGCAAATTTTAGGCATTTTTGCAATAACCAAGCATCTAAAATATTACGTTCATTTTAGTTTTCTAATATTTCCTGAAAAAATATATTCTAGGTTTCAGAAAAAAAGATAGTCTTACTGAACAAGTAAATTTATATTACTTAATGAATGTTTCAGGGAGATAAAGGCAGCAGAAAATAATGGTGTGAAAAAAGTAAAACAAAACAAACAGAAACATATGCTATCACTACACTGGAATGGAATGGAATTTTTGAACGCACTCCATCCCATATAGTAAAAGCAGGGAGCCAAAAGTGAGAGAATTTGTCCTTACTAATCAGTCATGCCCACTAAGCAAAGGTTCCAAGATGGAGAATGAAGGGCAGCCTAAATCAGCATCAGCACCAACCAAAGGGATGCCATTTGTGTCCCTTAAGACATTAGGCAGCATTAGCCAGTACCCAGGGCCAGCCACAGCAATGTGCATAAGCCAGAAAACACCCAGGTACTGCTCCTCTTGCTTTGGCATCTTTCTGCCAAGTCACACATCTCTCTAAGGTTGGGGGGGGGGGGGGTTCTCGGTGTGCATTTCCTTTCCATTAATATCAAAGCACCATGTTACGTTCTGTTAACTGGCTGATCCCCAGAATGTATTCTCAGAGTCATTGCATGCCTGTGTGTTCTTTAAAATATCCCAGTCATATCTGCATCAGTCAAATTATACAATAATGGTCTGTATTTTCAATATATATGGTGAGCCCAGAAACAGCAACATTTGGTCATACAGAACCTCAAACTTGTAAAAGAAGCTTTGGGGACTTGTTATTTTTACTTAATTCATGTTCACAGCCAATTAAAAATAACTCACAATTATGGGTTGTGGGTTATAATATTATGGGATAACTAGCTTTAAGGGGAATGTCAAAATGACTTCATAATTAGTCTTTTACTGAGAAATTTTAATGAATGAGTAAGAATAAAACCAAAACATATTTTTCTATTAAAAAAATTTGCAACTCCTCCTCCACATTCGTCACCTGACAAGACCCTTACATGTGAACCTTGCGCCATTGTTTAAAAGATCCCACATCCCTCCAGAGAAAGAAATCTACAATAGCTATGTTCAACCTACATGAGAAACACTGAGTCTACTTTAAAATGAGCATATCCTACTCTTCCCACAGCTAATAGTAAAATCAACTAATAATATTCATTTCTGAAGACTGAAAGAATCAATCTTTTCAAATAACACACCAACTGCTATACAAGTAGCATTTGGGAAAATCAGCATAGGAATTGAAATAAATTAGTGCGTACATGTGTGCACACATAGGTCATGGGTATATGAGTACCTGCTAAGACCAGCAGAAGAAGCTGGATAGATCCCCGGGACCTGGTCTTAGCACACTTACAGATGGAGTAACAGTTTCAACATGGGTGTTGAGAACCCAATTTGAGTTCTCCTGAAGATCAGCAAGTGATCTTAACTGCTAAGCCATCTCTCCAGCCCTGTGTCATATGATTTTAAATGGAAGAAGAATGATAATCCATTCAAAGTTCAGAAGGGAATTGTTTTCTATTATGTTTTTAAACTATTATTTGTAATTTTAAAGTTATATATGTAGTTCTTATATATATGTATGTATATATATGGAACCTCAAAAATGAGTATACATATTTCATAATGTAATTAACACATACTATACAAAATAAGCTGTTGCTTCTCATGCACTTTAAAATGCAACACTCTGTAAAAAGACATATAACAACAGCACATTGTTAAAAATATTCCTGTTAGAAAACTTATTCATAAAGATCCTTCTCACTAAGACCAAGTAGGAGGTCAATAGTGCTTTCTCCTTCATGGGTTTTGTTTGGTTTTGATTTGTTCTGTTGCTAGGATCGAACCCAGGGCCTCTCCAGTGCTAAGCAGTCACCCTATCACTGAGCTATACTCCGAACTTCTTTGTCCTCTTTAAGAATTAAAAATATCTTCAAATGAAATAACAATTAGGTGATTAACATAGAATTTTGTAAGCTTCAATGGGCCTAAAAGATTCATTTTATAGAAGATGTGCAAAGGAGAATGGAACCTCCTCCCACTCATTAAATGTGGAATATTCAAGTTCAAAAATCCACCATATCTGATTTTTTATAAAACCAGAAATACCTGAAGGTCAAACCCAAACAAGTCATGAATGACTTTGAAGCCATGTGATCTGGGAGTTCCTCCCACTGCTTCAGCACACTTCCACTGATGGCAACGGAGTCCTTCCAAAACTGACCCATATAAACCTCAGTGGACACACTGGTAGCCATTTGTATTTTAGTAAGATGGACAATATCCAAGCCCTGTACACACATGCTACAAAAGAGGGAATCACCAAAATATCTGTTCAAAACATCAAATATTAATAAGATATCTCCACAATGCATTTAGCCCTTGCTCTGATGATCAACAGTGAATGTATCAATTCTAAAAGAAAACTTAAAATCACAACCCAATTCATATGAATATTCCATGTGAAGAAAATTAGTTTTGAAATAAATCTTTGATTTTATCAAATAATGTGAGAAAGAATTCTGGCATCCAACACAACACAGGATATTACTTAGAACAAAATATAGGGGGAAAGGGTCCAAATATTCCTTTTAGACTCTAAAACATTGCTCATCTCTAACATTTTTTTAGATATTCAAATTTCCTTACATAACATAAAAATGTTTCAAAATGTATTAGAAAAGATTATGCTTTTTGTATCCTAGTTAACATAGTAAAATTACGAAGTTTTAGATAAGAATGTATTTAGGGGCATTGAGAGGGCTCATCAAGTAAAACACACACACACACACACACACACACAACCAAAAAACAAAAAACACAAGCCTGAGTTTGTGAGTTATGTCCTTAGAACCCAGAGGAGGAGAGAGCTGACTCTGGGGATTCTGGAGTTCTCTGAACTCTACACATCTGCCCTAACGCACAGGCACACCATACATGTATAATAATAGTAATAGTGGTGGTACTAATAATAACACCATAGAATATATTCTATCCAACATGTACAAAATTACTTTTAATCAAGTATCTATTCTCATCTATTCAATTAGCTCTTATAAAACTACTGAACACTATGTGCATTTGATGACCAGAAATGGGAAAATGATGAATAACATTAATACATCTATTTAAGTGAAAATGGATTCGGTTATAACAGTTTGCATTTTTCAACATTTAAAAAATACATGAAAGAAATTATTTTAAAATCTCATTCAAAATGCAAAGCTTAATAATGTTCAGTAATATATTCAATACCTTAGAATGGTTCTAAATATTTATACTGAAACAATGGTTGCAAATTTTCTATTTCAAAATGATTGGACTTTTAAAATAGATCTGAGGCAAAACAAAGTAGTAATACAATGTTTGCCCAGCCTGTGTGGGAGACTAGACTTGACACCCACCCCAAAACAAAGCAGAAAAACACGCAGACAAACAAATGAAAAACAAATGGAAAAACTATCCTAGAATAAAAGTTTCCAGTCATACCACATTCAAATGTGACCACCGTACTCAAACCTGTGGTTTGCCCAGTGAACCATAAACCACACTTTTAAAAAGTCAGCTGCCTTCATTCATTCTTTCTGCCAAACCACACAAATAAACTAGCTCTTCAAAGAGATTTTCAAACTTACTACAAAAGCTGAGCAGTGGAATTTCAGTAATGTTTTCACTATTGCTTTTAATTGGGTATTTTATAACATCATGAACTATCCCCAGCAATAATCTTTGAAGAGAAACTAAATTAAAGTCACTGAAATGAATGCTGAAATCCAGACAATGAGTGAATGGCAATCTGGCTACACACTAAATTACTAACATCCTCACTCAACAGGGCAAATAATGTGGAAGACAACTGGCCAACATTTTTCACATTGGAAGGGCATACTATCAGTTCAGCTATGCTATGGTGTAACCATGGTAGAATACAAATTGTTAAGAATTCTAAACAGAATTTATCACAATTATTTATTGGGGGGCTGGAGATTTAGTTCAGTAGTAGAGCTTTTCCCTAACAAGTGGAAGGCCCTGGGTTTATGAGAATAATTGAGTTATATTTTATGTGTCAGCTGAAGGCTAAGTGACTCTCACACCAGATACAAATAGTTCTCCTGCTAGTTTTGAACAAAATCAGTGCAATCAGGTATCTAATGGAGTCTCTGATTTTTCCAGGAAGCATTTTATCTACATACCTACATTTGTTACATACCTACAGTATGTAACAATACTAAATGTTTCTATAATTCAAGTAGAATAACAATTACCCATCTAGTTTTCCCTCAGAAAGTCCAGGCATCCTCAAAACTTTATCTCAACTCATTCAATTTTGATCAAGATAAAGTATAGCTGCTGAGTTGGTTTGGACAACCACAAATAAGCCGGATGTCCTGATAAGCAGATAAGATAAGCAGATATTTTCCATTCCTCATCTTACCAACATCCCTACATAGAGAGTACTTGGCACTGGGTAGAATCAGTCTGGCCTAGATCTCATTTACACTCTGAGCTCATTGAAAAGCAATGAAGGTTCATGACAGGAATGACCAGGGAAGTAAGAAAGGAGGAAAGGTGCTGAACCACCTAAACAGCTTGTTGAGTAGGCAGCAGCCCAGATCAGTCCCGGTACACTGATGTTTCAAGCATGTCAGCTTCCCAGCCATGGACACCAGAGCCTCATAACTGAAGCTTGGCCCTGCTCTATACCAAACAACAGATGCTACACAATGACTTTGTTCTGGGATCTGGGCTTATGTCTTATCTTCTGAAATATTGATGGAATTAATTGCTTGTCTTCAAGATCTTGTTTATCCTTAAAAACTCTACATTTGAATTCCTAAGCAGAGGAGAGGGTGTGCACCTCTAGGGCTTCCTTTTCTTTTTTTAACCTAGTATTATTATGTGGGAATTTCACATCATGCATCCAGTCACAGTCAGTCTCAAATCACTCACACACACACACACACACACACACACACACAGACACACACACACACACACACACACACGTGTTGCTCATATACTCCCTGGAGTATGGTCAAAATCCTAGTGGCCAGACCCTTAAAGACAACTGAGTCGTTCTCCCCTTGTTCCCCTGTCAGAAGCCATCAATTGTGGAGAGCTGTACTGCAGCACCCTTATCACAATTAGTAAGAGTTCTCTTTTCAACAGTTTCCTCTCTAGGCTGTTACTTTTAGGGGTATTGGGGTAGAGTGGGAATAGGGGTTTTCACAGCAACAGAGAAGCTAATGAAGACACTGTATAGTCCATTGTAGGTGAACAAACAAAGCACATACATTTTATGTATATAGTATAGTATTATCTAGCTACTTACTGATAAGGGATTCTTGTCTTTTAGAATGACAAGAAATCCTCATTTCCACTGCTGTGCTGGATACTAAGAGACTTGACTCTACCTGGGAGTAAATTTATCATCTATTAATCTATTTTATATACTCTTTCATCTTCCCTAATGCAACATTAAAATTATAATGAAAACCATTGGAGAAAAATGTGATTCAATTTACAAACCCTTCACTTTAAATATATAGCCATTTTTTCCCAAATGATAAACATAAAATGTGTTTTAACTTTGTTTTTCTTTATGATTGTGACTAATCATATTTTCATAAGCATGTTTGTAAAGGTCAAATTTTCAAACAAAAAAACAAAACAAAACAAAAAAACCACAGTTACTTCCCTTTAGTAATAAGGAGCAATCCAGCACTTGGAACCACAAAGATCATCCCCACAGTTTCCCTCTGCAAGTCACTAACAGTCAAGCCACATGTAATCATGGCATGTCTAAAGTGCACCTACCGTCATATATGGCTAAAATGTTATAGGACAAAATTAGCATCCTGATAAAATATAACTTAAAGAGAATCAATTCACTCATTAGACATTTTCTGCACATATGTTTTACACTCCCAAATATAAAGTTGCTACTGTCCTCTGGTATTAAAGCAAAATAGACATACTCAGACAGATGACAGCAGAGTTATTCTCTTCTAAAATGGTATCAGCCAACGCAACAAGTAAGCCAACAACCCCGCAGGTGTGCATCTCACCTCTTCTCACCCCTCCCCCCGTCACCCCGGCAAGGCACTCCTAGGTTTGGACACACTGAAGGCAAGTTATTCCACTCACCTGTGCCATCATCTACATTTTCTACTTCCATCACCTCAGTATTGATCCGCCCTCGAAAGATGTACCGATGCCCGTCCGTGGCTGCCTTACTGTTCTTCAGCCGTCTTTAAAAAATGAAACCACAAAGAAGCTTTTGTTACTAAACTTATTTTGAGTTTTAAAATTCTTTGGGGAAAAAAAAGTCTCGAATTGCTTAGTATCATAAAAAGCTTGGGGCAGTTGATTTTACTCGTTTTCTTCCTCACGATGGTGCTAGTGGGTTGCTGTGCGTGCTGAGAGGAGGGGAGTTGAAGCAGGGTCTCATGTATCCTAGACAGACCTAAACTATGCTATATAGCAGAGGATAACCTTGAACTTCTGATCCTACTGCCTCCACTTCCCCACTGCTGGACATACAAGTGTGCATGACTATACACTGTAGAGAGAATTCTGAAATTGTAGTTTCTTTAAACAGAGAAAGAGAGAGAGAGGGAGAGGGAGAGGGAGAGGGAGAGGGAGAGGGAGAGGGAGAGGGAGAGGGAGGGAGGGAGATTGTAAGAATATGTTTTCATTTAGTCCCAGGTGTGGGGCTATGGAGCCGCTTCAGACTGTGCACAGTAGCTGACTATGACTGACCTCTTACTCAAGCAGAGGTCTAGTTGTGCCAGCTGTAGATAGTTTCTGTGATTGTGTGAGGTTTGGAATTCTGTGAACTTTTCAGAGGCTATGTGAAAGCTAGAACCCTGGTAGACAGTGTTGGTGGGGGGTTCTTAGTCATTCATGGGGGTTGGTTGTGGTTTGTTAGTAAAAAGAAGAAACACAGAAGAAAGAAATTAGATTGAGAGAGTTTTCTCTCTCCCCCCCTCTATTCTCCTTTTCTCTGTCTAGTGATAGGAGTGAAACTGGGGGGGGCGGGGGGGATAAGGGATGAGAAAAAGAAGAACCAACAAAGTAGCCAAGAGCAGCTACAGTGCCCTGTTTATTTGATGCTGGGCATCTTACTCAGGCTTCTTGCTTGCTATTAAAGGACTCCACCAAGTGAGCTACAACACCAGCCCTTGATCTGTGAGTTAAAACAACACTAAACTAAAATAAAGCACGAAACTAAAGACGATATAGCAGTGGTGGTGTGGTCACGTACATTTTCTCAGCATAAGACTTCAACACTGTCAAGCCTAACTGACAGAAGCTGGAAGTTGGTGATTTTAATGCTACATTTGAGTTCTCACACCTCTGATTCTCAATTTTCAGAAGCTGAGAATTTTCAGTATTTTTCAAGACCTGGCAAGCAAACTCAATTAGTTCTTCTGATTCATCTTTAGAGAACCTGACCTGCTGGAAGCTCATAGGTAGAGCAACACTCAGATGCAAAAATAAATGGCTAAGAGGATTTGCTGCTCCTGCAGAGGACCTGGCTTCAATTCCTAGAAGCAACATGGTTACTCACAACCTCTCTAACCCCAGTTCCAGAGAATCTGGCACCCTCTTCTGGCCTCAGTGGGCACTAGGCATACACACAGTATACATACATACAGGCAAATTAAAAACTTATATACATAAAAAGAAAGAACTCTTTAAAAATGTGAGATACTTCTGTGATTTCTATGATATGGCCATGGTGCGCTTGTTAAACAAGTCTTTTAGTACATTGGCAATATTTCTAAAAGTCTTATTTATTTTAAAGTAATCTATATTTTTTAAACTGAAAAATTACATAACAAAGTAAAAGCATCGCCAAGATCTACAGATGACCACCTATAACAGAGAATTACACACAGTTACATATTAGAATAATCAAACAGGACGGGGGGGTTTTAATTAAGCAATAAAGAATTAACAAAAGTATTCAGAATTTAAAACTACTCAAGTCAGTCAACAGACTTCAGTTGACATAATTTGGAATCTGACTCAATAACAAAAGTCTGGATAGAATTTAATGCATGGAAATAAAGATACTTAATCTTATATTGGAAGAGCTAGCCATACCATGCCTGTCCACTAACCCGCCTACTCGCCTCTCTTCTAAGTACTGACCCTCCCTGAGAGAGCAGACTGGCAATGAAAGCTGTCTCTGCACACTCCTCCTCCCATGCCTCCTTCCTTGGAAAACAAAGAATCGCTAGCTAATCTGTCCTAACCCCTCATCCAGTTACCATCCTTCATGACTACTAAAAAAGAGAAATGAATTCATCTGGCCAGGGAACCTGTAGCCCATAACCACCATCACCACAAACTCCTAGTGTGTGATTGGATAACAATCTCCCCTTAATAAATGCCCTTAATTGGAAACTTAGGCCATGGAACCTACAAAAAATGGAATCATAGAATGCCAGACATTTATATACATGCTTGGGTCATATTATACATTTATTATAGATTTATTTCTAAGCAGCAAATATTTAGCTGTAAACATGTTTCTGTTGTTTAACTTAATTAACAATTAAAAGCAAGAAGTTCTATCATTTCATCATTTGTATATTTATATTAAGTATATTAATAAACATGCGATTATATGTTTTACAAAATAGAAAATAGGATCTTGATATCATGAAAGACCATTTCTTAGAAGGTGGTACTCTTCTGTTCAAAAGAAATCACATGTCAATGGCTCAGTATTCTTGATGACAGTTTTGGCCATAGGCAAAATAATAGTGGATATTCAAGCAGCACACAAACGACATGAATACTCAACCCTCATACACACATACACAGTCACACTATACAACATTCACACAACGCATGCTCGCTTTCACATACAAAAGCACACAGATATACATTTAGCACATAAACACCCAGACAAAACATATATACTCATACAAACATTGACAACACATACATTCATATGCACAAATGCACACAAATATCCTCTCTTACACACACAAACAAGCATTATATAGCACACACACACACACACACACAGAGGAATGATTCATCCTTGTGTCCTATTTTCAAAGCTATTAATTTGTTATACCACTTTCAACTTTGAACAGGTTTTATATCTTGAATGCTGATATTGGGTTATAATATATACATCTAATAAGTAGCTTGTATTTGAACATCCTCTAATTTCTCAAGAAAATAGCCTTATATGAAGATTCAAAACAAAGTTGTTTTGTGTGATGAAACCGCATCTTTGTGTATGCGCATTCTGTCATTACTATCTTCCATGTGTTTTATGTTACCAGGACAATGCACAGTAGCAAAAAGTTGCAAAGAATGCTGAAATCCTGTGACAGGGGAAGAAGTGACAAACTGTAATTAATCAAATAGGATGTCATGCAGCAATAAAATGAATGAACTATTGCTATACAGAACTGGATATTCATTTTGGAAACTGATGATTAGAAAAGATAAATAGAAAAATCTAAATATATTATGATTCTATCTTAGAAAGTCATCAAGCAAAGCTAAGTAGCACCTTATTCATTGGAATTACATGCGACACCGTGAATCATCTATACACTGGTCTCCCCTAACACGGATAGCATTAAAAGGGTCCAAAGAGAGATGCCTAATTTAACACATCTGTCTTCAAAGAGTGCAAGTGGAAACCTGAAATGAATGCATTGTCCTTGGTTCTTGTGATTACAATATTATGGGAAGCTGAAGGGGAATCCAGTTTACTCTGCTCTCAAAGTCACTCTAGGTTTCCAAAGGCCCATGTTAAGGTGAAGTCTGTAAGTGAACTGGCTTGTTACAGGTTGAGGAATAGAGACAATTCATGCACAGACTTCTTTCATTTTGTAAGAACGGGATCTCAGTCTAGTTCAGTGGTTCTCAGTGTTCCTTACACAATGGCTATTTAGTGAAGTTCCTCATGCTGCCGTGACCACCAACCATAACGTTATTTCATTGTTATTTATAACTTTTGCTTTTGCTACTGTTACAAATCAGAATGTAAACAGCTGACATGCAGTATATCTGATATGCAACCTTCAAAGGGATCGCAGCCCACGGGTTGAAAATTGCTGATCAAGTTATTCCCATTTCTAGCCACTGTGCATTAAGGATATCTGCTATATACATAGTAAGATTTTACTTTCGTATAGCTTTTTCAGTTAATTTCTGGGTGCCCACATTACACCAGCATTTTGTATACTGATAATAACATTGCAAAAGTGCTGGATTTGAAATTAGACACAGGTATAAGCTTTCAAGATGGAATGATTAAAATGGAAGTGCAAATTCATGACTGCTAGTGCTAATGGGCTTCGGGTACAGGCATAGGACTGGTGGCTCAGGTGTTAACAGGGAAGGGAATGTGGGCCTGAAGTTCTAAATGTGTCATCTACATGAATTTTGAAAATACCCTAGATGGTGACAGAAGCAAACTGGAAAGTGATCGGAGCTCGAAGCAAAGACACTGTGTTCTTCGAGTGATCAATTAAGAAAACATATGAACCGAATCTCACATTGCCGAGTCTCCTGCAGATACAGGAAGAAATGGCTCAGGGCAGAATTAGGAAAGGGGAGACACACCAACATCTCCCACAGGATATGCCTCTCCTTGAGAGAGCTGGTGGGCAAAGGTCACAAGAGATACTGACACACTGGTCATGATGATCCAGCAGGTAAAGAGAGCAGGCAAGCAGGCGGGGGTGAAGTGGGTAAGATGAGTTCTGGGATTCCCGTGGGATCCTGTGGGGTGGAAATAATAATTCCAAAATGTGACTTTTTTTATGAGCTTACCTGTGTTTTCTTTTGCAGTATACCAAAAGATTATCAAAAAGAAAAAACACCCGTTCTTGAATATTTCCCGAAGAAATTTTCATTAGGACGCCACACATCAGCATCTCAGTACAGGTGTCGGTAATGTTAGACCCCTGAGGCAGGAAAAGAAAGGATGATTATGTCTGATTGCCTGATTAATATTATCTTTGTAGTGCTGGGATCAAATGAAGGGTGTCATACAAGCTACACAAGCACACTGCCACTGTACCTTATCTGCAAGTCCTGACTGACTTTTTATATTCTCTTTAAATTTTCAATTTTTTTTTTTTTTTTTTTTTTTTTTTTTATTAACAACTAACATGGACACAGTCAAAATGGTTACACTAAATGCTGTCTCCTTTCCATCAGTCTCCAGGTCAGTCTGCATAGAGACTCTAGGTCTACCCAGAGACAACTGAAGCTCCAACAATAGGTAAGGTAAAACAGGAAGGGAACCCAGCAGGCCTAAACCACAGAAAGAACCACAGACGACTAGAGGTGAGGGTGGGGAATCTTCCCCAGTTAAGAGCACACTAGCTGATCATCCAATATCAAATGGTCAGCCTGGAAACTCAAGTATAACAGGGAAGGAGAATGCACAAACACACACACACACACACACACACACACTTACACATATATACATGTAACAAAAGCAACACTGAAAACAGGGAGAGAGGCCATGAATTTCAAAGACAACAAAGGGGGAGGTATATGACAGACAGGGTTTGGAGCCAAGCAAAGGAAGGGAGGAATGATATAATTACATTATAATCTCAAAAATACAAGAATTTTGAAGAAGCCTAAGTTATTAGTCAGTATCAATCTAAAGATCTCATCTAATTATAGAAAGGATGAGACAGCAGAAAAAGAAAAATGAACTGGAGGGTGACTTAGTGGGTGACAGCTTAGTTCCCAGCAGCCAGGCCAGGTGGCTCACAGGCCTTTAACTCCACCCCCCCCCCGGAGGGGGGGGATTCCAATGCCTCTAGCTGGTTCTTAACACAGCCTTGAGAGCAGAGCAGCCAGAGAGAAGCAGCCACCCCCCAGGCATCAACATTACTCAGCACAGAGCCGAGCGCACAGCTCCTAACACCCCCACTGGGCTCCTACCGAGCTGTATCTGGCTCATTTCCTACTAGCTCTTGTAGTCTGTTTGCTGCCACCTAGCCGTCCATACTTAGCTCACTGAGTCAGATTTAAGAGAGAAAAATTAAAGAATGCAAGTTTTCAGTAGGTCTCTCTAACTGGTCTCTGTAGCTAGAGTATTTAAGCTTTAAATGTGTCTGGTTTCTTTTAATCTATAGGTAAATTGCTGGGTTTTGTTTAAATCAATGTTTCTATCGTTTGGTTTTGATATTTAATATTCAGAACATAAAGTATAGTCTCATATTTCCACAATAATTACTAGGTAGGTAATTTCTCCAATGCAGGTGAAATGATCCATTTCAAACCAGATTAGATTGGATTAAAGGCAGGTTAATTAGGAAACTGCTCTAGGTGAGTTCACTGGTCCCAAGGATTAAGGCCAGGGGAGTCTCCCAGGGGAGAAGGGAAGGGGAAAAGAAAGATAGAAAGGGCATGAGTGCAGAGAGAAGAAAAGAAGAGAATAAGAGAGACCAAATGGCAGCCCAGCTCCTGGGCTGGAAAGTTCAGGGTTGGGGGCAGGGTATACCAGGTAGGGACTGAGGGATGCAGGGAGAACCTGAAGGCCAGGTCTGCTTTGATATGTAAAATTTGCACCTCAGTCCTTTGTGCAGGGGTCTGAAACCAAACAACTACTAGTATAGGTTTTATAGTCAACTACAAATAAAGTTAAATGAAAACTCAAATCTATTTAAAATTCCAAAGAGGAAACTAATAAAGAGTTAGTATTATTATGTCCACTTGCTTATCTATGTTCCAAAATATCTTGTTTTAGGAAACTTCTTCTTTAAATTTCTTTCCATCATTGACAATTTAGAAACATATGGAGATTTTGTAACTCTTTACACAGTTTGATCAACACTCCTGTGTTCAATTACCATGAACAGGAACTTAGGTCTCAATCCAGTAGCAGGGTTTCTTATTACTTCCTTATAATTATATAATTCCACATTGAGAATAACCACAGTAAAATTAGCATTTTAAAGAAAGAATATTCACCAAGAATCACAGACTTTCAGATGAATTACTACACAGTGTCATGTTAATAATATTCCTGCATCAAAATAGCTCATTGTGAATCCAGAACCTACACCTAAAACCACAGAATGGACCCATCCAAGTGGAGTGAAACGGAGAGTAGCCCAGTTCTCTGAAATAAGTCAACAGCCCTGATTAAACTTCGGGTAATTTTCTTGTCCAAAGTATACTCTTTGTTGGCATACGAACGCAGTAAGTCTAGTAGAGTGCTCTGAAACACTCCACTTTCTGGCTGTATCTCATTTGTTCATTATCAAAATCTTCTCAAATACAGTGGGCAATGCCATTCTCCTGGGAAGTAGCATAATAAACTGTGGTAGCAAAGGCATAACTTCAAAGGTGAGCAGTTAAAGCGTAGATTCTGCATGTTCTTGGCCATTACTACATAAATGCTGAGAAAAACCTAATTTCTTTACTACAAAAGGCAGGTGTGTTAGCATTCTGTCTAAACTCCACCCCACAGTTACCTGGTAACAGCCAGATATGCTCCTCCCCACAGTTGCCTGGCAACAGCCAGGTGGGCCTGGCCCACTATAAAAGGGGCTGCTTGCCCCTCCTCTCTCTTATCTCTTGCTTCTCTTGACCTTCCCTTACATCTCTTATCACTCTTGTTCCCTTCCCCCTCTTTCCACGTGGTCATGGCCAGCCTCTCTACTTCTCTACTCTCTACTCTTTTTCTTCTCTTTCCCTCTCTCTGCCTTTCTCTGCCTCTACTACCCTCTTAGCTCCCCTCCCCATGCCCTGAATAAACTCTAATTCTATACTATACCTTCACATGTGGCTGCTGAGGCACACCCTTCCCCCACACCTATCTCCCCACACCCATATAACATATAATTTTATCATTTTTATAAATACAACAAGGTGGGGTGACAATACTTCAAATAATCAGCTTTCTTTTTCCCTTAGTTGCAAATTTGCAAACCTAAACCTCATCAGCTTATTGTTTTGAGAAATTGGGTAAGTTAACTATCCTAACTTGTAAGTCAACAGAAAGGGAATCATAACTTCAGAAAAATGACCAGACTCATAACCACTGTTGAGGTGTGGTTAACCCCCCATACGCTCAGATCCTAGAGATATTGTAATAAGACAAGCTAGGCTGACTCCACGACAGGCTTCAAATTGGCAGTTCAGAAAACAAGGCTTAAATCTCTGTTTCTAAGAACTGGGCAAGTCCAAGCAAGTCTAGACCTCAGAATCTGCCCTGTCCGATCATCTGACCTGAGGCAAGGGCAGGTCAGCAACAGTTTCCAGACTTCCCCAGCAACAGTTTCCAGCCCCCTACACACCAGCAATGGTTCTGGAATGTCCTTAGAGACAGAGCCAATGATTAAGATAGAGGTCACCTACTCCTCCCTGGAATTCCCCTAATGTACTTTAAATCAGACCTTCGAGCTCACTGGGATGTCTCTATCTTGGTAGATGGTAGATCCCAGCATGCTAGACTTCTGCAGAATAAAATGCTCGTTGCATTTACATACTATTTGAGTCTGGGGTATCATTCTTTCTGTGAATCATGGACCCTTACAATGGACAATGTTGATGAGTAGTGAAGATAATTAGGTCACAGACACTAACCTCACAAATGTTAAAGCATATCTTATGGACTAGGTCAGTTTCCATGAGAATGAATTATTAAAAGGTAGCCTGGTTACTTCTACCGGCAACTTAGATCTTCTCATGAACTCCCAGGATGCTCTGTCATCTGTCCAGAAGCTCTGGAGACTTGAGCAGATACCTCTAACAAACTCTTGGCTCCCCCACACCCTGAGCTAAGTGACCAAGCTTAAGTATTCTCTTCAGTTGTTTACATTAGCAAATCAATATTTCCCAAAAGTGAGTGACTGATCATTAGCCAAGGACCTCTACCTTCCTCTAGCCAAATTAACCCAAATAAGATTACTACTGTCTTAGATGTCTAAATAGAGTTTGTGATGGCATGCTAAAAGGTTTGAAGAAACTAGAGCCTATTCACCTTTAGTTAGAGCTTGATCAGATCGCCAGGAAGTTCAGTTGCTCCAAAATCATTTTCAAGTCTGACACTGTAGATTTTCTATTGGTGATCTGACCTACACTGTAAAATTAACTTTTATTTGAAAAGTCCATGGCTGTCACAGTTAGAGTTACTATTGCTGTGATGAAACGCCATGGCCCAAAACAAGTTGGGAAAGAAAGTTTATTCAGCTTACACTTCCATGTGGTAGTTGATCATTAAAGGAAGCCAGAGCAGGAACTCAAACAGGACAGGAACCTGAAGGCAGGAGCTGATGCAAAGGCCATGGAGGGGTGCTTCTTATTGGTTTGCTTCACCTGGCTTGCTAAGCCTGCTTTCTCCCAGCCTAGAGATGGCCCCACCTACAATAGTCTGGGTCCTCTCCCATCAGCATTAAGAAAATGCCTTACAGGCTTACCTACAACTATTTTCTCAATTGAAGCTCCTTCCTCTTAGATAACTATAGCTGGAGTCAAGTTGACATCAACCTAGCCAGCACAATGGCTTGGACTCATATAACTTAAGTAGCTGTCATGTTTAATCTAAATTGTCAACTTAACTGGATTTGAAATCAAATGTCTAACATGGCTGTAAAGGCATTTCTGGAGGTTTAATTGAGTATGAAAGACAAACCTTGACTGAGGGAGCAGCAGCCCATAGGCTGGGGTCTTGAACTACATGAAAGGGGATAAAAGAAGAACGTAGCTGAGCATGCCAGCACATCTGTGTCTCTCTGCTTTATAACTGAGGATACAATGTGACTAGTCCCTTAGCCTCCCACACAATGCCTTCTATGCCAGGATGCCCTTACTTCCTGAAGCTGCTTTCACCAGTATTTTTGTCATAACAGTAAGAAAAGTATCAAATAGAGTGAGATAGCCCATCACTAGCTGACTTCATACACTCTTCAAAAAGGAAATTCTTAAAAATAAAATCCTACTACTGAAACAAAGCTTCAAAATATTGCTTCGTGTTTGCAGAACTTTCATGGTATTCAAAGTACAGTCACTCATCTCACTGAATCCTTGAAATCATTCACACTATCTACAAGTGAAGTCTGATATATATCCCTCCCCAGCGGTGGGGTGGGGAGGGCACTCATGGGAGCTTAGACTAAACACCAAGTCTCCTTAAAAGCTATGTTTTTCTCTACTGTTTCATATCATTTGGGAAAAATAAGTTTCATTTATTTATGTAAATTCCACAAACAAGTGTAAATGATTATTTAGGAACACAAAATTCCAGGTTGGCAAATGATTTGTGAGAATTTATTGTAAAGGCAAAAATCATTTGCAGGGTCAGGTAGGCCTTTAGTCCCAACACTTGGGTATCACAGGCAGACATCTTGGTCTACAGAGTGAGTTCCAGGATAGCCAGGGTTGCAGAGAGAAACCCTGTCTTCAAAAACAAACAGACAAAACCTTTCTTTGATTAAAAGGACAATGAGACCCTGGATAATTGAATGAGAAGAATTTCCACTCCAAATTAGAAATAGTGCATATCCATCACTTAAAAGACTTTAGTGCTTTTCAAAAGCATTTTAGTGACTGATGCAGGAATGATACACCCTGAGGTGGTCATGAGAGCTGCAGGAACTTCACAGGGAGCTCATTCTTAGTACTCACCCCAAGTTCCTAACTACAAAAACACATCAAGAGACTCTGCTTTCTGTGAATATCATTGTACCATCAACATCAAAACTTGGACTCTCCTGAGAGCAGATTTATCAACATATATCAATAACCCTGTTAACAATCCAAAGTACCGCTGGGCAGTGGTGGCGCACGCCTTGGATCCCAGCACTTGGGAGGCAGAGGCAGGTGGATTTCTGAGTTCGAGGCCAGCCTGGTCTACAGAGTGAGTTCCAGGACAGCCAGGACTACACAGAGAAACCCTGTCTCGAAAAACCAAAAAAAAAAAATTCCAAAGTACCTCTTTAACCCATTCCTGTTCTCTCTCAGGGTAGAATTAACCCTGTCCAAACTGGGCTTCTAGAGAGTTCTCTTAGAAGAATACTATCTACTAACCCCTCCAAAAGTATTAATAATTCCCTTCATCACTATAAGGGGCTAGGGTATACAGCAAGAACTAGTCATGAGTTATCTAGTAGCTGGCTCAACCCCACTCCAAGCTTCATGCTTCAACGTCCTCAAACTCTCAATTTTATGGCCATATCTCATTTATTCTTCTAAATCTTCTCAAGAGCAGAGAGCATTAGCACTATTAACTGCCCTGTATGACACAGTTGAGCCCTTGCTGGATTCCTGCATACTCAACTGAACTGCTAAACTTCCACTGACTTCCTCAGCTTCAGGGCTCCACTCTGAATATTGTAAAATCAGGGCTTGCATGCCAGCTTTCTGTAGCTATAAAAAAGTACTTGAAATAAATCAGTGGATAAGAAGGAAATGTTTAGATTTTGTCTCATATCTTCCAACATCTCAGTCCTTGGCCACATGGCCCCATTGCTTTGGTCTGTGATAAGACAGTAGTACGTCATAGTGGAAGTATGTATAGAGATAGGTTTTGTTTGTTTGTTTGTTTGTTTGTTTTTTACCTCATTGTGGTAGTTTGAGTATGCTTGGCCCATGGGAAGTGACATTATTAGAAGGTGTGGCATTATTGGAGGAGGGGTGGCCTTGTTAGAGGAACTATGTCACTGTGTAGGTGGGCTTAAGGGATCCTCCTAGTGCTCAAGTTCTACGCAGCACAGAAGAGACTCTCCTCCCAGCTGCCTTCATAAGGAAGTCAGTCTCCTCCTCCTGGCTGCCTTAGGATCAAGATATAGAACACTCAGCTCCTTCTCTAGCGTCATGTCTGCCTGGATGCTGCCATGCTTCCTGCCATGATGATAATGGACTGAACCTCTGAAACTGTAAGCCATCCCCAATTAAATGTTTTCCTTTATAAAAGTTGCCTTGGTCATGGTGTCTCTTCACAGCAATGGAAACCCTAACTAAGACACTCATGGAGGAAAGAAAATGAAAGGGAAACAGGAAGGTCCCAACATCTAAATATCCCCTTCAATGGCACACTTTCCAGTCACCTAACTTATTTCTACTAGGCCTCACCTCCTAAAAGTACTACCATCTCCTAACAGTACCAAAGGGGGCCCAGCCTTCAACTCATGGGTATTAGGGGACATTTAAGACCCAAATTATAGCAACTGACCTAAAGGATACGTCTTCTTCTGTGATCTACTTGTAAAATAATGCAATCCATGGCTGTGCAAAAAAGCAATAGTGTTTAAACAAGCCCTCTTCTCTGTAGTGGACCTATCTTTTTAAGCTACATACTAGAAGGTAACCAGATTCCACAGTACTGAAAAGAGTCTCTGAAGTTCTTCTGGTAGTAAAAGGCCTGGCAGATTATATTGGCAAATCCTGCAATTTTAAGAGAGTTTGGTTTTTCTTCCAGTATTTGACTGACAAGAAAGCCACAAAAGCAAACTTGGCTCTATTTCTCTCATCCCAGCAGGACAACTGCTCTGCAGGAAAGGAATTATCATCATGAATCAACTTTAAACACACAACCATTCTCTCTGATTGAAAAAGGCAGGATTCGTGCTGCAGGAAGGGTCATCCTGGGCACTCCAAATGGAAGACTATAGGCACAGAGGAAGCTAAATCAAACGCCAGTTAGCACTTTCAATGATTCATCACAGGGGGTGATCAAATAGGAGACTTGTCTCAGGTCAGCGCTGTTGATTTCTTTGCATATCTGGCTGAATATAATTTTGGGTCTAATGATAACCAACAAATTGAAGAAAAGCATTAATTAATGACGATTCCCCAAAGATGAAAGTAATCTATGCATTGTCTTGAGTTGTACTTGGCTATACCATTTCATTCCTGTTTCTACATTTGTACTTTTATTATCTCAATTGTTTATCACATGAAAAAAATCTGCTAGTCCAAAGATCATATTATTTTAATTTACAGTCATTTCAAACCTGAATTTTAGCTTATTTTTATAGCAGAAGTGCTGGATTTTATTCCTATAAAATAACTAGGACTCAACATTACCAGTCACCATAGCTGGAAACATCTGGCATATTCTCAACCAAGATCTTTATTTACTTTCTTATCTTTAAAAAAAAAAAAAAACTTTCTTTAATGACTCATAAAACACATAACGTTTTTCATTTTGACTAGACGAACACCAACCACCAAATCATAGAGAATGAAATCAAAACACAGACCAATCAGCCTGACTCAAAGTGAAATTCAACATCAAATCACCAATGTAAGAGTCGAAAGACGATATCGCAGCAAACTCAATCCTTTATTATCTCAAAAATTCAGATTATGAACTGGTTGACCAAAATCAGGACAGGAAAAAAGTAACTGTGGTACCCCACATTCTGAAGAGCCAAAGCTTGGAGGCACGTGGTATTTACTGGTTCCATCACACATGTCTCAGGTCAAGACAACTTCCATCCTACACATGTGTCAGGGTTCCATGCATTGAGGAGAAGCCCTGCATGGGACTCCACAGCCGTAAGAAGCTCAAGAGTTGAGCAAAGTGCACATACCTCCCAGCCCTCGATGTGTGCCTGCCACTCTTCTAAAACTTCCAGTTTCTCCATCTGTCTCTTGGCCTCATTAATGTTGGAACAAACAGCTTTCATGGCTTGGAGGGCTTCCATCAGTGTCGCGTAGTCACTATGTTTCCGTGGAGTCCGCTTCAGTAATTCCTGTGGATACACAAAGACAAACCACCCTTTGATCTCCAGTACTCCGGTACAGCAGGCTCGGACTGAGCAGGAAATGAAAACTACAAAGACTGTGACAGTCACTCTGCTAAATGACATCACAACCTCCACTAAGATAGTGATCAAAAGCCAAAGGTCAAATCAATGAGTGAGCATTATTTTAATGCTCAGATTTCACAGACACTGTGGTTTTTCCTCAAACTTACCTGTACTTTAGAAACATAAGGAGCTTTTTTAATTCAAATCATCAACTACCTCACCTGGATCGCATCCTAGCTTTTATAAATCTGACTACTGTTCGAACAGAAGCATATCAGTATATGGTAATTTCCTTTTTCTCAGATTCCTTAACAGATCTAAAATAAATATGCATTATAATTTCAAAACTGAATTAAATCCCTATTTCTAACATCTTTTGAGAAGCCATAGGCTGATGTCGTCATTTCACACATTTTAAAGGGGCTTTAAGTCCAAGAATTTACTTCTGAGGTTGTATATCGGTCTTATGATTTTGGAGCACAGAATAAAAATTTCAACTTCATCTTGGGAAAAATGTAATGTGTATTCCTTTTGTGTTAGATCATATCAAACACGAGGTCAAAGTTTATTTCAAAATATTCAACAATAAGACAGCTATGAACTGCTTGCTTTCCCACTACATATTGAAAAATAGAAAAAGAAATCCTTCTGAAATTCTGCCTCAGAGTTTCTGTAATTATGTTAGTGCCATGTTGATGACAACTGCCACAAGGAAACAAATGACTAATTAAGAAGCAGTGTGGTCACAAAAGTCTAGACAGTGGGTGAAGATGTTTAATTTTATACTTCCAAGCAACAACTAAGAAGACCTTTTAATATACTTAAAAGATTACAGATTATTCTGCTTTTGACATTTGGAATGAAAAGAGAGAACATAAATAAAAGTTCATTCCACAAAGCACAAACTAAGAATTAAATAAGGGAGCTGCTGTTTGTATGGGAAATGAGAACATCAACCTTCAGACAGGATGTGGCCCCTGGAATGTCGGCCAACCCTAATCCAAAGAGTTGAGACGTGAATTAGATCATGTGAAATAACAGCAAACAAAAACAAATCAAACAATAATTCTAATGGTCAGATTCTAAGTTACTCACACCACAACCTCGTGCTTTTAATATTAACCTCTGAATAAATAAAACCACTCAAAGACAATACAAGCATAATTTTTCAGCATTAGCTTATCTGTCTACATAAGTAAATCATCTTTTTCTTTTTGTGTGTAAGAAAATCATCTTCCCCCAAAAGGAAAAGGAGCTATGCTCTGCCTACAGCCTCTGAACTGCTCTCTTCCATGTGAGACAAGAATGTATCTTTCATGCTAGGTTTGTTTTTGTTCTTGTTTTTTAAGAATTAAATTTAAACACTTTTTTCCTTCCTAATCAGCAATGAGTGATTTAAAGCAACCACTTGTTTACAACACACTCTTAACATTCCTTCTGGCTCTTACAATATCTGGGATTCGAACAGGGATCAGGAATAAGGGTACCTGGGGTGCATAAGCCACTCCGCTAGAAATTTGTAGGGACTCTCAGAACAGCAGAACATACAGTTTGTATTGATAACTGCTTGTTAAAGGCTATGCCAAAACTGCAGCTGGAGGTCCTTGCCTTTGCTTCAGCATAAGGCTTTCACAGCTTAACCAAGCAACTTTAGATCTACTTTGTAATAAGAAGTCATTTTAAAAAAATACAGTTTTTACAGGCTTCAGAGGTGACTCAGTCCATAAAGCGTCTGCTGCATAAACATGAGGACCCAAGCTCAGATCCCCAGAATCTGTACCAAAAGCTAGGTGGGGTGTTCTGCACCTATAACCCCACTGAAGAGGGCTGGTCAGAGATAGGAGGATCCCTGAAGTTTGTTGGTCATCCGGCCTAGCCAAGTTGATGAGCTTCAGGCTCAGTGAGAGACTTTGGTTCAAAAATTAAAGTAGAGAGCAATTAAGACAAGATATCCTGAAGGCAGATAAGCACCCTGACAGGCAGACAGCTAGGAAAAAAGGCTATAGGTAAACAGCCAGATGGTAAACTTCTGGCCTCTCCATCCAGAACAAAGGCTTAGTGCACCACCACCACCCCAGCCTCCCTCCCCACACACACAGTAGCAGACCCATCCATACCTAGACACACACACACACACACACACACACACATACACACATACACACACATACATACACACACAGAGAGAGAGAGAGAGAGAGAGAGAGAGAGAGAGAGAGAGAGAGAGAGAATAGTAGACCCATCCATACCCAACAAACACTCCTAAGCTGCTGCTTCTTTGTTTAAGGAGCCCAAAAAGAATGAAAAACTTTGGGGGAGTCTTCTGTGTGTGTGCTTCTTCACTCTTAACAAAATTTGGTGCCTTCTGTGTCTGAGAATCTCCCTGGCTAGACAGTAACATTTTTGGAAGACTTTCCTGGGAATTCTTCTGATGATCACCTAAATATTAAGGTCAGGATAAACTTGTGGTTACAAAAGCATATCGTGGGGTGACCATTGAGTTCAATGGCATCCCTTCCTCATCCTGGAACAGGAAAGTCACCACTGCTGCATTTAAGGTATGGTGGAAAGCACAGAGTGGTAATTTTATTTTTCCCATTTCTTTGATAAGGAGGGTTCGCTTTCGTATTTAGCTCTAATGCCTTTGTTTCTAAGAGCAAGAGAATTCTTTCAGAGAGCTCTAGTTGAAGGCTTCACAGCTGGCAAACATTCCTTAGGCTGAGGCTGAAGATCTCTTAGAATTAGCTACAGGCAGTTGGCTCCAAAGAGACTTCATGAACTTTAGTCCTAAGGAGACTGCATTTTTCCCTCTATCCTGACAATTATAGTCTTCTCTGACTGGGTAGGATCTTGTTAGTGTCTTATCTAGTCTTCTCTAACTATGGAGAATCATGTTGGTATCCTGTCTAGTCTTCTCTGGCTACATAGGATCTTGTTAAGGTCTTATGTAGTCTTCTCTGACTGGGTGGGATCTTTTGAGGGTCTTACCTAGTCTGACTACAAACAGGCTCTTGGGCTCTTTGCCCCCCTCTCCTAAGCCAGAATACAAGGAGCCATGAACAGGACAATTAAAAACTTATTGGAGTGTTACATAATCTGGATGCTAACTGCCACCCTTCCAGAGAATTGTGACTAGAGGCCAGCTAGCTCTTCTTACTCTTGTACATTGAAATAATGGAGGTGGGGTAAATTAAAATCTGAGAACTGGAATTGAGGGGCCTAATCTGAAAACTATCTTCATAGGGAATAAAGCATTCCACAAGGGCCCTGTATGGGAGTAATTTAATTGGAGTTTATTTTCACCCACCAGTAGCTGAGGAGAGTCTGTTAGTGGACGACTGCTATCCATAAAATTTTTAAAGATGATATGAAGAGCCAGAGAAATTAGAAGAAAGACCTTCACCCTTCTACTAGTAAGAAAAAAGCCCCAAGAGTTGATTCTGATCTTTGAGGAGCCTAAGCTCCCAATAACCTCCATAGGCACGCAATTCTTACCCCAAGAAAGACAGAATAATTATCTGTGCACTCTCCTAACACCCAAAAGGGATGTTTTCTTCTGAGGTAAGAATCAGGAGAGACAGAAGAGTTATCTCTGCCCATGCCTCCTTTACCCTGGCAGAACTGAATGACATGAGAAAGGAAGAACTGGCAAGTTAAATGGAGGACCCAGAACAGTGTCATCAAGCGACTGAGCAACTGAAGCAGATATATAAATTATGCTAGAGAGATGTAATGATGTTATTAAAACACATGCTAACCCTTTTGGAAAAGAGGAGACTGTTAGATTGGGCTCTTTGAGCAACAATGACATTGTCACTACCCAGGGGACTAAAGTGGACAAGGACTTTCCTATGGGGGATAAAGGCTAGCCCACCTCTGAAATCTGAATGACCACATGCGGAATGGAGAGGACATTCTTTACTGTGTGATAGAGAGTCTTAAGAAGGCTATGGTCTAAACTCTTTATTAGTCACTGTTATATACTTCAAGAGGACAAGGAAGCTTCTACACACCTTGAGTCACTGGAAGAAACAATCCTAAAAGCCACTGTCTTAACTCAGCCAACTTCAGACATTCATAAAAAGCTCCAGACACTGGTAGCCGTCCCAGACAAAACACTAGGAGGCTTTTGGATTTTTATTTGTCCAGGTCATCATAAATTCGCCTTTTTATGATAGAACCATGAAGGGAAAGAGTATCATGGAGAGTTAGTAGTAACTACAAGAGACAACTAGATAAATGCTGCCCAACCCCTGAAACAAGTCTAAGCCTAGGGCTTGCTTCACGAGAGGGCCACTTCCTGTTGGGAATGCTCTCAGAGACCCCCTGGACTGCGTCCTATCTGTAAGGGAAATCACTGGCAGTGCCTTCCAGGCTAGCTGACCTTCGTGTCATTACCTTCTCCACCATGACAGGTCCGGCAGGCAGGGTGGGGGGCGAGGGTGGTTCTATACTGGCTCCCATCATGGTCAACAATCTTACAGAGTTTCTGACTGCAGGAGCATAGGATTAGACTCATGACTGACTCAGGATTGTGATTCTTAGCGCTTTCCCCTGGTCCCCGGTCCTGAAGGTTTGCAACAATTCAGGGTGTATTAGGCCAGCCCCTTAAATGGTATTTTGTTCAACTGCTTGCATGTTCAGGAGGAGAACTCCACATTTGTCATTTCTTTTTGATAGTTCCTCATACTATGCCTGACTCTTCTGTTGGAAAGAAACTTTTTGTCTAGACTCAAGATCAAACTGCTTCTTCCTCCAGGGCAGAACACTACCGTTTGTCTCCACGGAAAACAACGGTCAAGGCTTCAGCATAGACAGATGGAAGTACACACTCTACAGAAGGCTAAAATGGTCACTTTTGAACATCATGCCTATTTTCTAGATCAGAGGCAATGTCTCCTGAAGCCTGAAGTCAGAGAGGGACATAATCCAAAGGCTAATGAAATAAGGATGATTGGCTGAATGTTCCAGCACATAGAACATGCCATCCTTGGTGTTAGCAAAGGCCCTAACAAATAAATCAGTCCAAGGTTTCTGTATGATTCAGTTAAAGAGTGGTTCCACCCCATCCAGTTGTTCCTAATTCTCACACTTTCCTCACCAAGATTCCCCTAAAAAGATTCCTGGGTCAGGGATAGATCTTGTTTGTTTGTTTGTTTGTTTGTTTGTTTGTTTGTTCTTCAAGACAGGGTTTTCTCTGTGTAGCCATGGCTGTCCTGGAACTCACTATGTAGACCAGGATGGCCTCAAATTTAGACTGCCTCTGCCTCTTGAAGGCTGGGATTAAAGGTGCATGCTGCCACCACCACAAGCAGTTTCTTAATATCTCATATCATTCATAATATCTTAAAGACAGTTTCTTAAATATCTCAGATACAGGCTCTCTTGGGGAAAGACTTATCTATACAAAACCAAAGTTGCCTATTTGGGCCTTGTCTTGTCAAAGGGACCCAGAACTTTAGGACCAGAATGAATATGAACCATCTTGGCCTTCCTGCTCTATCAAATCTTTTTCCCTAAACCCTTAAGCAGATGAAAGTTTCTCTGGGAACTCTAGGATATTGTAGAATTTAGATCCCTGGTTATACTTCTAAATCAGGCTCTCAATGAGACCCAATCTTAAGAACTCACCAGAGTTGAATGGATTCCTAAGACATAGCAAGCCTTCCAGAAAATTAAAAAGACATTAACCAAGACTCCTGCTTTAGGCTTGCTTAGTAAGACTAAGTTTCACCGGTAAATAGCTGAGAGACAGGGAACGGCTCCGGGGTAGTTACCCAGTGCATGGTCATTTCCTCAAGTTAGATAGATAGCTAAGGAATTACATCAGGTAGCCATGGGCTGATCTGGATGTCTGTGAGCAGTTGCTACTGTTAGACTCCTGATTCCTGAATCTCAAAAGACTACTGTTGGGCACCCCCTCACAGTTCACTTGCCTGATTACACTGGGTCATTCGAATTTAGAAGAGAAACTTCTTTTGCTATCGCTATGAACCACAATATAAATATCTGTGTTTTCCGATGGTCTTAGGCAGCCCCTGTGAAAGAGTCCTTCGACTCCAGGTTGAGAACCATTGCAATTCTAACTCACGATAGGTTCCTTAAATATCAGGCCCTCATGCTGGAGGGAGCTGAAGTTACATTCAAGACCTGTCCAAGCCTGAACTGAGCCTCTATCTGCCAGAAAAGGAACAGAAATCTCTCCAGTCCTATCAGGAGGTCCCTATGGACAACTAAGTGTGTAGTAACCCATCCTGGTCTCTCAGATCAACCCCTGGAAAACCCTGACTTGATCTTCTATAAAGAGGGAAGTTTCTTCATGAATGAAAGAATCTGACATGCAGGATATGCAATAGTCACTGACTTCAAAGGTCAATAGCCCCAAACTTTGCTATTCAATTAGCCAAGCTAAAAATTCTCATTTCAGGCCTGGAACTGTCCTAAGGGGGAAAAAGTCAGTATTTATTTACACAGATTCCAAATATGGCCTCCTTATCCCCCATGCCCATATAACCACATGGAAGGAAAGAAGCCTCCTCCTAACTACAGCAGAGCCCCCTAGAAAGTATTCTCAGGAAACTCTTAGACTCCAGAATGGCATCCTTTGGATCACTCAAGTGACTGCAATCCTCTGTGCTGGACGTCAGAAAGGAGAAGACCCAGGGGCAAGTGAAATAGGATGGCTGACTGAGGCCAAGGAGACTGCGCTGGGGCCCAAGGAATGTCCCATCCTCTGGGAAGAATCTCTGCTGCCTCGAGAAAGAGTCAACAAATTCCTGGAGAAACCAGTTGTAGCCTTTAAAATTAGAAATCAAAGGATGGGAGCTAACACCTAATCACTGACTGGCATTCCCTTACAATAGATGTTCTAAAGCCCTTTGTCAGATATGTCATTTGAGATAAGGAAGTACACTCATCCTAGTAAATAGTATTCAAGGGACAAGGCCTAAAAGAAACAATCTATCAGGTAGTACAAGAATGTGAGCTCTTTCATCAACATAACCCCTCAGAATTGTATCTCCAGCTTCAGGCACCAGAGACAGGGCACCTACCATGGGGAAGACTGCCTGGTGGACAAAATTCCAAATATCTCCTAGTCTTAATAGGTACCTTTACAGGGTGGAGAAGGGTTTTCCTGTGTTAAATTGAAAGCCAGAGAGAGATAAGATATTGTTCTCTAAAATAATTAGCTAAGGTACAATTCTCTGAAATGATTCCTAGATTTGGAATACTTAAAATTCTCCAAGCCAGGTGGTGGTGGCAAATATTTTTAATCCCAGCACTAAGGAGACAGAGGCAGGCAGATATCTGTGAATTCACGGCCAGACTGGTCTACAGAGCTAGTTCCAGGACAGTCAGGGCCACACAGAGAAACCCTGTCTCAAAATAACAAAAACAAAAAAAGTCTCAAGAATGACAATATGTTGAGGTGATCTTTTTGTACACTGTGTAAAGATTTTCTTTGTATTATTTAAATGCTGATTTCTGTGCAGCAGAGAATTGAGTGCAGACTGACTTTGGTATTGTTATTCATATGGCTACATCATATTTTGTAAACACTCCCTCTCTCACTTTCTGACTGGTTGTAATAAAAAAAAAAAAAAAAAAAAAAACCAAACTGATGGCCTATAGCAAAGACAGGTAACAAAGATGGGACTTTCAGAAGAGAGAGGAATTGTGGGAAAAGAGTCAGATGCAGAGAAGATTTCCCCAATAAGAAGGAAGAAGAATGGGCCAAAAGGAGCAAATGGGACTCATGGCAGAACTTAGACTAGAATAAACATGTTCTTAAGTCATATGAGCTAGTTGAGAACAGCCTAAGCAAAGGCCTTAAGTATCTATAATAAATATAAATCACTGTGTCTTTTCTCAGAGCTGGGGTGAGCATAGAAAGTCCTTAGAGTTTTAAAAATGGTCCTGCTCATTCAGTATCAACTACTTTGTGCTTGACAGCCCCAGACTTCTGGGAAAGTGAAACAAGCTAGGAATCTCCTAAGAGACACCAAAGGAAGCTAGGTCAGGAAATCCAAGTGCCAATAATATATATTGCTCTGGTTCTGTTCAAACTTAGGAATGAGTCTAATAGCCAAGTGTCATGCATTTGTAATCCCTGTACAGTAAGGCTTTCCTCACCAATGACCAGTCCCTAAAACAGTCACTGGAGACTCATGTCATCAGCTGGAAAAATTCCAATAGATCTGTCAGAACTAGAGACGGGATTTTTCAGAGAAGGCCATGAAGGACCTCCCCATTTCTGTCCAGAAAATGTCATACTACTCAAGACGGCAGGCTCTGATCAAAAGCCTTGTCCACCTTCTTTGGTAGAGCCAATTCTTGTGCTAGCCACCCTCAAGGTAGTTGGAGTCATAGGACTAGACACATGGCTTCAATATACCTGTGTCAAGCCCTGGACTGCTTCTGACTCCCCTGAAACAACAAGAGTTCCCAAGAAACTGCCAGCTCAAACTGATCCTCAAACATCAACCCCCTCCCAAATTTGATAACTCTGGGCTATCACCTTTAGGGAGTGATTTCTCACTGGGTCTGCCACAGATATTTGCCACCTATCATGAGTGATCCTATACAGGCTATAGTATCACTTCACTTGATGGATTTTTGTGGATTTTGCAACCCCTTACTCAATAACCCTGTGCCCTCCCCCAGTCTGGATATTTCTGAGCCAGATTCTAAGAGATGGATCGACAAAACCATCACTGTATGACAGACAGCAACATGAATGTGAAACTACACTGTAGATATCATATGTATTATCTATACAGGCTTCCTGCTTCACTCACCCCCCCTCCCATTTGGGGGAAGTCTCTATGTAGTGTTTACTGTCTGTAATCAGAACTCTTTTACTCTGTGTTCTATCAACTCTGGATCCATGTGGTCTACACCATACATTTACAATATTTAAAAAGCAAGTGTATTACTTGGGTTTTCATTGCTTTGATAGACAGCATGACCTAAAGCAACTTGGAGAGGAAAGGGTTTATTTCAGCTTATTGTAGATCATGAGAGGAAGTAAGAGCAGAAACTTGGAAGTGGGAACTGAAGCAAAGGCAATGGAGAACACTGCTTATTCCATGTTCTCATGACTTGGTTAGCTTCCTTTTTTTTCTTTTATCCAACTTAGAACCATCTGTCCAGGGGTGGCACCACCCACAATGGCTTGGCCCTCCCACATCAATTGCTAACAAAGAAAATGTCCTCCAGACTTGCCCACAAGCCAACTGATGGAGGTATTTTCTCTATAGATCTTTCCATCTCCCCAAAGGCCGAAACTTGTGTCAAGTTGACAAAAAAAAAAAAAACTAACGAGCGGACTAAGCTTTAAAATTATGTAATTTTAACCTTAACTTCATTAGCATCAAGTCAACAAGTACAGAGAAATCAAAAATAGATCAACAGTGGAATTATTTAAAGTTCCTTATAGCTAGAGTGCTATGGAAGCCAAGCATAATGATTTAATGGGTTCTCTACTAAAGCTAATGCAGTTACGCTAAATGAAGCTCAGACAAGTATGTGTGCTCCAGAGAGCACTAAAAGCATCCTTTAATGGTCTTTCTACAAAGGTTTGTTTCCTATTCCAGACAGGAATTTATGACAAAACAGCTATTTTTTCAGTAATTATGGTCTATTCTTTTTATAATATTGTTCTCTTGAAAAGATTTTTTTAAAAAAATCAGCCAAATATTAAGACACTAACAAACACTGTACATAATGAAAACAAAATACCTTCAAAAGGAGAGGGTACTTGCATATCCTTTGTATTGGTGTCACTAAGTATCCTTCCAGGGGAACATCCGTATTCTTCCGTCCTCCAAGCAGCATGCAGTTCTGCCATAAAAAGAAACATAAGTACGTCTTGCAAACCTGAGGTTGTAAACTGTTCTGTAATAACATTTTATGTTGAACATTTGTGAGAAATACGTGTCCTTACATACCATGTTACAAGGTACAGTCAAGACCCAGTCTTTTACATTGGATATAGAACTCAAAGTGAACCTATATTTAGAATGTAATTTACATATATTCTTCTGAGCATGAAGAGGAAGGGTTTAAGTAGAGAAAGGAAGAGAGAGGAAAAAACAGAGAAACAGACAAAACAGATATATTTTGTTTATAGGAAGTACAATGTTGTGCTTGGAGAGATGGGTCTGCACTTGAGAGAGTTAAGAACACTTGCTACTTTTGCAAAAACACCCAGGTTCAGTTGCCAGTACACAGAGAGAGCCGCTCACGACTGCCTGTAACCTGACTCCCAAAGGCTATGATGGTCTCTTTTGGTCTCCACAGGCACCTGTACACACACATTGAACACATACAAACAAACGTGCACATACACACAGAAATAAAGTAAAATTTTAAAGTCCTCATGTTGGAGAAAAGCAAACAGAGAAGTTGAGTTCTACTGTGGCCTCATTGCTCACTAGTGACACAACTTGAACTCATTTCAGAATGACTAACTCTGCCAAACCGGAACACTTTAACCTGGTGATTCCCAGTCATTCTGTGGTTATGTGATCACACCTAAGGAATGACACCGTGGCAGCCCATCTCAGAGAAAGTCAGAGAGGATCTCCACATTGGCAATGTGAAAGAAGAGATCCTCACACACCACAAGGTGGTGGGCATGAAGCTCACCAGGAAGGGGCAGTAAAGAGAAAATCCACTGGACTAAACGGCCTTCAGTCTTCTGAACAAATGTATAAAGAGGAAGACCTGCGCAAAATTTGTTTCTGCATTGTCTACCAGGGTGGCCACACAGAAGTGGACTTTATACATTAGGCAGGAATGAGAAGCACTTCAGATAGCTGTACTGTGAGGCCAGAATATTCCCTGTCACAATTTTATAATAACATTCATATGAATTTTGAGGAGGGACCAAAAACTGAGAGAAAAATGATACGAAAGCACAGCACTGGTACCAAGTCCTCCCCTGAACGGGGCAGCCAAGCCTCGGCGCCAATATGTAGACCTAGTTTGGGATGATCACTTCATTTAGACGGCACAGCAGCCAAGAGTCTTCAAAGCACATATGGTATTTTTCCTGGGAGAAATGCCTGGACACAACTATTTATCTTATACTGTTCCATGGCTGCTTCAGAGATTCCTGTTCCAGCATGTGTTAGCAGCTGTAGAAATGTGGTAACCCTCATTCACAGCTCTGGCTGAAGGGTCCGGAAAAGTCCTAGTGGTTTTAATTTTTCTTTCGACATATGGTGGTGATGGGGGTGTACATGTATGCATTCTTGCATACTGTGAACACCTATATGTGTAGTGAGCATGCACATTGGTGCATGCACATGTGAGACATGTGTGAAGAGAGCCAAAGTTGATGTCAGAAATCATTATCCATCACTCTTTCACCTTCTTCAATGAGACAGGGTCTCAATGAGACAAAGCTCACAATTATGACTGGTCACTCCAGCCAGCTTGCTCTGGGGAATCCTATCTCTCTATCTTAAGGCTGTGTTCTAGGTGGACACTCACCCAGAATTTACAAGAGTCCTAGGGAACAGAACACTGGATCATCTTCATGCTTACATAGCAAGTACTTGTCCGGGTTGGGTTTTGTCAACTTGACACAAACTAGAGTCACCTAGGAACAAGAAACCTCAACTGGGGCAGCTCCTCCATCAGTCTGTGGGCATGTCTGCAGAGCATTTTCTGGGTTAATGATTGCTGTGGGCTTGTACAACCCACAGTGAGCTGGGCTGTAGGCATAAAAATAAATAAATATTTATAGTCATAAAAATAAGTACGTCCACTGAGGAAGTTTCAGGGAGAGGAATATCATTAAAAAAATTCCTGAGGGGCTCGAGAGATGGCTCAGCAGTTAAGAGCACTGACTGCTCTTCCAGAGGTCCTGAGTTCAATTCCCAGCAACCACATGGTGGCTCACAACCATCTGTAATGGGATCACATGCCCTCTTCTGCTGTGTCTGAAAACAGCTACAGTGTATTCATAAATAAAATAAAAATCTTTAAAAAAAAATTCCTGAGATAACAGCATCAGCAAAGGCCTAAGATAATACCATCATCACCCCAAACTGGAGACTGTTATATAAATCCCAAAGGTTACTACAGGAACTATGCCTCATTTTATGAATGAGGAAACTAACACCTGAAATATAATGAATATCCTAATGCCATTCAATAACCTACGTTCACTTAGTTTCAAGACTATGTCTATCAAGACATATTCTGTCTGTTGGAGTATGCTTTGAGTCACCTAATCCCATGTTCTTAACTTGTGGCTTCTCCAGTAGGACTTCACACAGGTCATTAAGCAAACTAAACTAAGTAGCATCCCAAGTGATCACTTGTAAAGACAGGATACACTAAACAAGACAGTGGAGTTCTTATACTCTACAATGAGAGCTTCAGAGAGAAAAAATCTCATACCAAGGAATGTTGGCCAAAATGCTAGCACATTCCATGTTAGCCTGAGACAACAGTCTTCCGTATACTAGCCAGTAATTTAACACAGATAACCTAAAAACCATACAAATGGCAAAGAGAGAATGCATTTGTCTTTGGCTGCTGAAAAGGGGGGGTCATGCAAGAAGGACCTGAGGGGTACCCTGAAAAGAAGTCTGAAGTACCTTACAAATCACCTGGCCTTCACCTGCCCTCAACCCATACTCGTGCTTGGATGCATATTCCTAAGAGAGTAGCTCTGACAAGCTGAGCACTCACAGAAGGGATCTCACAGTGTTAAACAAGGAAGATAAACTGAGCAGAAGATCATAGAGAAACAGAAACTCAGACGAGTCTAGGCAGGTCACTATGAATAGAACAGAGAAAAAAGTAAAAACAACAACAATAAAACCCAGTTACTAATCTCAGAGAGAAAATATGAACTCCAGAGTTGCCATTAAGTTATTTAAAATGTCAAGTTATTTTTTAATTTTAAAATTATGAGATATGGGCCAGAGAGATGACTTAGCTGTTAGGAACACTGACTGCTCTTCTAGAGGTGCTGAGTTCAAATCCTAGCAACCACATGGTGGCTCACAACCATCTATGATGGGATCTGATGCCCTCTTCTCGTGTGTCTGATATGTGTACTCATACATATAAAAAATAATTCTTAAAAAAATTATGAGATACACAAAGGATCAGGAAAACTTGACTTAATTATAGACAATAAAATCTCTTCAGTGTAGCCAGATATTATATTTAACAAAGACTTCAAAGCAGCCATCAGAAATATATTCAGAGAGTTGTAAGCACCACTTAAATAACTGAAGGCCACTGATGGTGGCAGAGAATAGGAACCCTCGATAGAGAATAGCCGAGGAGTCAAATCAAACAGGCATCTAAGGAAAAAAGAACTTCACTGAGCTACAAATGAGTTCATATAAATCATCCAGTGAGAAGAACGGAGAATTATAACAAATAATCCCAAGGCAACAGGAGAAAACACGGATATGGTGGCTGGAGACCGGCTCAGCAGGGCATGGCTTAAGGGCACTAGCTGCTGTTCCAGAGGACCTGGCTTTGATCCCCAACATCTGCATGTTGTCTCACAACCATCTGTAGCTCAGTACTGGAAGATCTGACACCCTCTTCTGACTTCCAAAAGCACTACACACTGTACATGGTGGCCAAAGATCCATGCAGGCAAAACACCCATACACACAAAATAATAAAATACTAATAATTATTATTTTCATTTTAATGTATGCACAAAGGGTAATAAAGGAAAAGAAAAAAAGTATATGATTTTATTCTTTTGGTGTTTCGAGACAAGATTTTACTGCATAGACCTGGCTGTTCTGGAACTCACTTTGTAGACTAGGCTGGTCTCGAACTCACAGTGATACACCAGCTTCTGCTTCTGCTTCTGATTGCTTGGATTAAAGGCATGTGCCACAACCACATGGTTTGTGGTAATTGTTTTTAATATGCTTACAAACCTCACAATTTATGTTTTATTTTGTTCGTTTTATTTTAAGTTGGAGTCTTGGAGTTGTACCATATTGCCAAGACTAGTATTCAGCTCCTGAGCTCAAAAGGCCTTCCTATCTCTTCCTCACATGTGGCTAGAAGCATAACCACATTAGACTTGGGCCATGCAAAAATGTCTCAGCATTTATTTAAAAAGCAAGAGGCTTATCTACAAATGAGAAAAGCAACATTATTACCCTCATCTATTCAGAATGCAATTAGACTATGGAAAGACAAAGTCAGAGTACTAAGAGTGGGAAGAAGAAATTGAAGTAGTTTGTAAACAATATACAAAGGACAGGTTCACTCTCATCAGAAGCAAGGGAAGCTGTGCAGTAGAGGAGTTCAAGTCAAAATTAGGAAAAACAAGATGCAATCAAGAGTTTCTGACACCCCCCCCCCCCCAGTCGTCCTGGAGTTTGGAGCACCAACCAAAGAATACACATCTATGGACCCATGGTTCGGACCACATATGAGGCAGAGGACGACCTCGATGGCCATCAGGGAGAGAGGAGAGGCCCTTGGGCCTGAGGGTGTTAGAGGCCCCAGTAAAGGGGAATGTCAAGGTGGGAATATGGGAATGGGTGGGCAGGTGGGTAGGAGGTGGAATTCCCTCATAGAGGCAGGGAGGGGGAGGGGATAGGGGGTTTCCAAAGAGGAGACCTAGAAAAGGGGAAACATTGGAAATGAAAATAAAGTATCAAAAAAATTAATTAATTAATTAATTAATTTTAAAAAAAAGAGTTCCATCAATAAAACCACCCTTCAAAAACAGACATTCCCAGATAAACTAGTAAAAATGATGTATAGGAAAAATTAGGGTTAGTTAGTCTTCGCAAGAAAGGCTATCAGAGTCACTGTTCAATCTGCAGGAGTCAAGGTAACAGTCGGTAGCAACTATAAAACACAGGAAAATGAGCATGCCTAGGAAAGGAAGTTCTGGCTATGTGCTGTGTACCAGAACATTGAAAAAATCATAAACAGTTGCTCAATAAGAGATAAAGAGTGAATTCCAAACACCAAGAGATCTATCATAACTATAAGGAAAATAGACTTTATCAAAAAATACCATTTAAGGCAAAAATCATTATTTTATAATGATAAATAGAAATGTGAACATAATCGTTGATACATATCTAACAACAAAGTATAAAGATAAAATGGACAAAACTAAAGGCTATAAAAGAGAATTATATTTGGCCTCAATACTCTCTTTTTAGGTGGATAAATGAATATAGATAATTCACAACTTCATTATTTTGTATAAACAAAAACATTTATTATTTATAGTTTTACACACATACATAAATGACTCATAGCTTTCAACATTAAAAAAAAAAAACACCAAGAACTAAGGATGTAAGGGTGTAAGGGTGTAAGAGATGTGATGCTGTTTAGTGACAAAGTATTGCCCAGTACGTACAGAGCCTGGACTTCAGTGCCAATGCTGAGAAAGACAGACAGAAAAAGAAAGAACCTAGGAAGAGAGGGAGGGAGGACGAAGAGGGAACAGAGGGAAGGAGGGGGAAGGAAGGGAGGGATTAATGAAAACTCTCAAAACTATGAAAATAATAAAAACTTCAGAAAGACCATTCACATGAACAATCTGCCACTAACGAAGATTTCCCCCAAAGACCAGCAATAAGGCAATGGTGCCTGTTCACAGTGTTTCTATTCAGCAATCTACAATAGATTCTAATCCATATAATGTAATAAGGAAAAGAAAGAGAAATAAAACTGCCTGAATTCAGATAGCAAGACAATGCGAACAGAATACACTAAGACTCTGCAAAAACTACTACACCCAAAACATGAATTATCCCCAAATGATACTAAGATAATTTTAAACACAACCATACCAACAGAATAAAACATTCAGGAAAAATCACAAAATAAGCACAACACCTAAGTACAGAGTTATTTACTATGACAAGAAAAGCATAGCCATAATGAAACTATTAATAAATTATATTTCAGCAAATTTTTAAACTTCAGATTTTTTCAAGACAGTATTTTTTAAAAATTGAAAAACAAGGCTGGGAAGAAATATTGGAAAGTAATATATTTGATACAGAAATTGCTCCCAAAACTAAAAACATTACCAAGTCTCTATAATGTGAACAATCCAATTTAAAACTATGTAAAAGATACATCACCAAAGAAGTCATGTGCATGGTTAGTGAGCACAAGAAAGCATTCTTAGTTTCAAATTCAGACTACAATGAAATACTACATACCTACTAGCATGGCTATAATCGTAGGACTAGTCACACCAAGGGTTCACAAGGGACAGAGAAACCAAAATCTCAGCACAGGTTTCTGGGGATGGCTTGACCATTGTGGAAAGCAGAGCCAGTTTCTTAGTTAAATTTATCATATGACCCACAAATTTCACTCTTAGTTTCTACTCAAGAGAATGAGAATTTATGCCCCCCAGACAGGCTAGTGCATGAATGCTCATAATTCATGTCAAACATAAATCACACCCAATGTTCATTTATTGATAAAACAGATTAACACAATATGACAAATTTACACAATGAAATATAATTCAGTAATAATGGTTGTAAAATAAAATACATGACACAAAGCTAGGTACTAAAGAAACTACTAAATAACAGAAACAGGGCCCAATGGACTACAGTGTATGTTTCTCTATGTATAAAGTCTACAGAAACTTGAAATCTGATATCTAATCACAACACCTAAGAGGTATATTGGGTGGAGGGGTTACAAATTTGAGGATAGCCTGCCCTACACAATAACACTATCTAAAAGAATGCATTTTTAAAGAAAAGAGCATTCTATATAGAAAGCAAATCAGCGTGAGCTAGAGCAAATGAAGGGAAAGGGGCTAGGAAGAAACAGGAAGGGCTAAGTACACGGAAATTCTCTAAAGCCAGACTTCCAGGGGTGGGGAAGGATGACCTACCAACTCATCTCAGTTTATCAGATGCTTACAATGACACACCACAGCTGTCAAAGCGTGCCTTTAAGTATGCTACCTTAAAGAAAGTTGACACTGACTCCTGCTGCTCTCATGAAAGCAGAGTAAGGAATGTGTGTAGGTAGGGGAGCAGCTGGTCCTTCCTTCCTGTGGCCGCCCCACTTCCGATCCTCTAAGGCATAGGCAGATCTCTAGGGAGCTGATGATGTCAGGCAAAGGTGAACTCTGACCTAAGTTCTTCACTCACTAGGAACCTAGGAAGTCACACATACATTCCAGGACAACCAGAAGAGGGTGTTAGCAGTATTTGTCACATACAAGTTCATCCCAGCTCTGGATGCTCAGACTGCCCATGGACTAGGCCTAAAGTTTGCCTGTGCTAAGAAGTAACTCAGGAGAGCCTGCTACATACATTCTTACAGGTAGGGCCCTCAACCAACGCCAATGTATAGAAACAGTTAAACATACACTTACCAAAAGAAACGTCCGGATTGTTCTTATTTTGTTCAGTTCAAGAAGCAATTTTTGTGCCTTTTCGTGGTTGCTGCAATATTCATCATAGATACGAAACTTGTCCTTCTGTTAATTATAGAACAGAAAAAAAAAAAAAAGAATCACTGTATACCACTTTGAAATTTTAACCTATGGGATATGCATAACTAAAGTCTATGGAGATACAATTATCTCAAGAGATATAATATATATATATATATATATATATATATATGTTGTACTGGCTGGTTTTGTGTGTCAGCTTGACACAGGCAGGAGTTATTACAGAGAAAGGAGTTTCAGTTGAGAAAATGCCTCCATGAGATCCAGCTATAAGGCATTTTCTCAATTAGTGATGGGGGGGCTTGTGGGTGGTGCCATCCCTGGGCTGGTAGTCTTGGGTTCTATAAGAAAGCAGGCTGAGCAAACCAGGAGAAGCAAGCCAGCAAGAAACATCCCTCCATTGCCTCTGCATCAGCTTCTGCTTCCTGACCTGCTTGAGTTCCAGTCCTGACTTCCTTTAGTGCTGAACAACAATGTGGAAGTGTAAGCTGAATAAACCCTTTCCTCTCCAACTTTTTTCTTGGTCATGATGTTTGTGCAGGAATAGAAATCCTGACTAAGACATGCGTTTGTGTGTGTGTGTGTGTGTGTGTGTGTGTGTGTGTGTGTGTGTGTGTGTAATTTATTTCCCTTAATTCATAAATACAGCCTAAAAAAAGAGATAATAAATTTACCAAGATAAATGTAATAATATAAGTGAGCTAAGTAGTGGCAAAGCTCAGAGAATAAAGTTACTTTAGACAGAAGAAAGAAGTATGTGATAACACAGAAATCATGAAAACACATCCCTGAAGTTCATGTTAACCAATCCCGGCAATTGTATTTATGAAGGACATTGACAAATAAGACCACCAACAAATAACTAAGATAGCAGCAGACCCTGAAGATACAACAACCCAGTGATTGCTTCATAGAAAAATGTTTCAGACAGAAAGGTCAAGAAATAGTATTATTGCTACTGTCAAACTGCTTTTATTCTGTGAGAAACGAACAAGCCTACAGAGCTCTAAAACAGGACCATTCAGTGGAAATGGCCAGGTCAGTGATGGACAGAGATGTGATCCATCAAGATCTTCTAGTGGTTTAAGCTGCCAGTAAACAACATACACAGTTTTCAGTGTTAGAGGAATTCTTCCCCAAAATGAAGAATTTTGCTATCACAATCTCTGGTCTTTCATACCATCTGTAAGGATGTTCTCAAAGGAGTTATAATTAATAGCTATCAAAGGAGCCCAGTGAAAAACACAAATAATGTATTGATCAAATATCAGAACAGAAGGATGTCCTTTGTAATTTCAAAGACACACAGACAGAATAGTAAGCACCATTTCATATGGCCAGCGGCACATGTATCGAATTACTTGCCTCAAGAGATGATATGAGCCAGAACAAGAGTAAAGTTCAGGAATAGCTGAGCGACATTTATGGGTGAGAGAGTCATAATGTGGTACTAAGGAAATGGCTGTCATGGGCAGAGTTCCCACGAGCATCCCTGGCCTGGGATGACAGCTTCTCCAGCTGGCAGGAGGCTCTGAGTCTTCTGTGAACGGAAATGACTTGAGGAAGTAGATATGAACATCACAGCTTCTAACCATAACCAAGAAATGCATAGTGAAATCCACTCAGATCCAAGGATTATCTTTATGAAATATAGATTACAAAAAGAGCCTGTTCACCATGTATAGATAAAGAAACTACAAGATAACCGACCACTGGAAAACATACACAAAGCTTCATCTGGGACGTAAAACTCTCATCTACTTGTTTAAGTGAGACAGTCATTTGATTTAGGGAGGCATTCAGAAAATAATTATCAATGGAATGGGATCAATCATGACATTTTAAATTTTTATTCTTATAGTATGGATGTCCTTTAGCTCTTAAAAACAATTTTCACTAAGCAGGAGGCTTCCTAGTTTGCCAGTTGATTACATAATTCCAGCTATCCTGCACAAATACATGAAACTGATAGCAGGGCCCGTGTTCCAGCCAACTGTGCTTCTGCCCCTCATTCTTTCCACAGTACTGCCAACAAACTTCTGAGAAGCCACCCTGGAGGAAAATCAGTCACAGGAAGCCAGGGTCTGTTCACCTCCAGGTTTGCTACCAGCCAATTAACAAGGGAACATTCTGACCAATAAAGGGCTCGCAGCGCCATTATAAGAGTGAGAAGTTTCTGCCTCAAAAGAAAAATGTTCTATGTTTGAGCGAAACATAAAATACCATTCATTATGAAACAGGCTGAATATTCATTAGAATTCCAAGCTACAGAGGATGCGAAGAACTAGCTTGTCAGGAAAAAGAAAAGGCTGTTTATTCTTTGAGTGAAATGGATGATGAGAGACTCCCTCCCCTTTTCTGGCTCTGAGGGCAAGATTTCATTGGCCTTAAAAGACCCCAAACTTCTCGTGTCCGACTTTACTTCTCATGCTGAATTCACACACACACACACACTATTCTGCCAAGATGCAATCCTTAAAATCAAAAGTTTGAAAATAAACAGGAAAAAAAAATCTTACAAAGTGAAGGAAGCAGGTTCCCACTTCCTGCTGGGCATTGGGCTCCGGATGCAAGCATTCTTCCACAACTTTCAAGAACTCCTTATGTACAGCGAGGATCTCCTCGATATTGGAGAATAACATCTGTAAAATAAATGCATAAATAAAAACTGTAAGTGTAGTTGTGAAGCAAATTTGAAAAATTAATTAAAAAGCCCATGAGGACTCAGCATCCTAGGACAGATAGCTACACCATGGCATCTCTTACTCCCACCTGGAAAGCAGAATACAGTTTTGGGATTTTTCTGTTCCCATAGGACTCTGGGGATGAGGACACTATGCAGACACTCAGGAAAAAGCTGGGGAGGGGGAAAATTCCCAGCCTGGCAGTCCTAGCCTTTTCCCAGAATGCCTGTAAGTAAAAGTGTGGTCAGATCTGCTGACAGGCTCTCAGGGAGGTCCTTGACACTATAAAAGGTACCCTGGAATGAACTTTCCCTCCTGCCTCTGGCAGGTGCTTATGGGTAGAAGTCACAGCTCGATCAACTACAGGGTCACTGTGCTGCACCCAGATGGCAGAGTTGGGTACTGCAGAAGGCTAACAACACTTTGTCCACCCTGAAACATCTGCACAGATGTTTTCCTCCACCTGGAGTCCCTGTCAGTGAAAGGGTTAGAGGCATTTCAGTCACAGATTGGTTTTCTTTGCTCCCAAAATCTTGTTAACTCAAGTTCCAATGGTATAAAAGCCTGCACATTAGATATATAATCTAGAAGGAAACAGACTCAGAAGAATCTATAAAAATCTTGGATTTTTATTAATAAAACAAAACAGTAAGTTAGCATAATGAGCAGCTACTTCAGAAAACATTAATTTTTATTCATCTACCAGTGTGTGTGTGTGTGTGTGTGTGTGTGTGTGTGTGTGTGTGTCATAGCTGGGGACGTGTATGAGGGTGGGTAGGGATGGAACCCAGACCCTCAAGCACTACACACTCTCCAGCAGCCCCCTGCCACCTGGGTTATCAGCAGTGTTTCTTGGTTGGCTCCTATGATGTCTGCAGTGACCTTATTACTATCCCAGAACACATACCACCACAAAGTTCCACTCCAGGACCCCTTCCCTACATTCTACAAGATACACTTACAGATTTACTTTATGGTTCTTTTTGGTTCTCCAGTGGACCATCCAAACCTTGCTCCTTAGAGATTGTACAGATTGGAATTCCCATTCTCCCGTGTCTTGCCTTCTTGAACTACTGTGGAAACTCTTTGCCATTTGGCTCAACTTTCTCACAGATACTGAAGTTCTTGTCTTAGTTCTTATGCTTATTTTGTTGTCATCTTTTCAAATGGCTTCATGAGCTTTCTAAACAAAAAGAATTCTCTACAATCTGTAACCTGTCCTCCTCCTTTCCTTCCCCAATTCCTAGCTCCCTCTTTCAAATTATCAACACGAGTCACTACTACAGAACTCACAGTGGAGCTGACACTGCATCACCTTCACGGTACCCGAGCTTGACTGAGGGGCTAAAGCTGCCTGCTCACCTTCACTGTTTCCTCCGTCACATTTTTATCAACCTTTGCTGCTGCACACTGGTTCATTCGATGCAAGAAGGCCTGTGTGAAACAAGAGAAGATGTTATGGGGGCAAAGTTCATGTCCTAAAATGACTCAGCCCTGAGAAGAATGAAATAGAGTCCCATACAAAACACCAAAGCTTACCACTGGACATCGCAATGCACACCTGTAATACCAGTCCTTGAGTGGCAGAGGTAGGAGGATTGCCTAAAGGTCAAGACTAGCCAGACCTCCATAAGCATTTCTAGGCCCTCCAAGGCTATGCCTTGTCTCAAGCAAACAAATACAACTGGAGGTTAAAATTCTAATCGCTGAATATAATAGTTTTGCAATAATGTGTGAGACTATTGAGCACTGTGGCTCCTACCTGAGAATTTTACTTCCATTACAATGCTGAAGCAGAGACAAAAATGATCAAGTACATATGCATTAAATTCATCCACCTGATCCTCAGAATTCAAGGGTAAACATTTAAGATAAGGTGCTTCCTAAATGTTAAATGTTGCAGAGCACAGAAAGACCAAAATATAATAAAATATGGCATTTCAACTAAAAAGGCAAAATGACCTAAAATTCTAAAGTAACTCCCTTAGTACTGTGAGATGAAAGGAGAGAGGAAGGGAGGGAAGGAGGGAGGGAGGGACAGGAAAAGAGAGATAGGTACACTGGCACACTCAGACACACTTGCCAGTAACTGCTTTCAGGAAGGATTCTTTCCCACCTCTATGTCACCATACTCACACTTCATAAGAAGCAAAACATTAAGTTTCTGGGATTAGGTCAGAGCTCTTCATTGGCCTATGGTAGGCATAAGACTAAGACACAGGCTAACAAAGCTGCTCAGTGGTAGAATAATTGCCTTGCAGGCACAAGTTCCTGGGTTTAACGCCCAGCTTTCGGGAAAGAAAGAGACTGGGGAGGGGTGTTGTATTTAGAATATTTGACTGAAATTCTTAATGATAATTAAGCTTTCAGTAAAGGCTAAATACAGAAGAGTGCTTGATATGTAGTGAGCCGTAAATGGAAAGGTCTAAAAAGAAAGAGAAGTCTGCACTTAGCAAACTTAGTTTATGTGCTCAAGACATTGTCCATAGATTACTCAGTGGCCAGGTAAGATCCTGTCAGAGACTGGGGATATTGTTCAATTGTAGATTCTCCAGCAGATCATTACTCCTTTGTCTGTCTTGAGAACTCTGCCACCATGAGCCTAGTGAAGGTATGTAATTTCCCAGGGCACATAAAGTTCAGGGTGCCTCTGGCTATGACATTTAAAAAATAAAAATGACAATAAGAACCGTATCTTTGGCATGTTATATTTGTACATTTAAGGCTGATGATGATGAAGACACTGCTCATAATGTCCCCAAGTTATCACCCTTAAGGCATTGCTTGAAAGAATAATGACTGGGGAACAATCCTGAAGACAACTTGACAGTATGTGTTACACTTAAAGTAGGCTTTCCTTTAACTTAGTAATTCTACTTCTAAGAATCTGTCCTAGGAATATATTCTGACAAAACTACTCATTGGCCATAAAAGTAATAAAACTGAAAATAACCTAAATAGCCACCCATACGGAAATCATAAATTACACTGTGGTACATTCATATTTCAGACTTTGATGGCAAAAGCTCAGTCATATATGAGTATACTGAAAACAATATCCATATATATGTATATATACTCATGAAAAGTTGGTGAAAATAACTCACAAAGTAGCATATTGGCATGTAAATACATCTGCACATACATGAATATATATGTATATATATGTACATATGCATGTAATGTATGTATGTATATATGTGTGTATATATATAAATATATATATGTATGTATATGTGTATGTGTGTGTGTGTGTGTGTGTGTGTGTGTGTGTGTGTGTGTGTGTGTGTGTGTGTATATATCAATGTATGTTAGCACTGAGGAAAAAAATGGCCAGAATACTCCGAAACTGCAAACAGTAGCTACTTTGGCCAAGAGGTCAGGAATGGGACTTCTGTACATTCAACACGTTTTGAACTTTTGGCTGTGAGCACATTATCACTTCTGTTTTAAAAACAAAGCCTATTTAAACAAAATCAAACAAGGAAGCCCCCAGATCTTACCCACCATCAGCTTCAGCACTGTTTGTTGTTTCTGATTCACCGAGTTCATATCTCAGATTCCTTAACTACAAAATAATAACTCAACTCTCTTGCAGTCATCAAATTAAATAAACCAAATAAAAAAGTATTGGGCATAACCTTAATTTTTATTAAAATCTATATTATAATTTTTGAGCCACTTTATAGCTTTTTGATAATTTTTATAATTTGAAAATTTTTTACAGTTATACATAGTTGGCAATGGAGGAAAGACATCTGAATCTTGTAGCTTTAAGTACTCATTTTATTAGTATTATTCCGTTTAATTTCAGATTTGTTTCTCTTGACTACTTTCCAAATCCTCATCCCAGCATGATCCTCGGCTTTTTCTTTTTAGCTTTACAATAACAAGAATGTTGTGCTTGCCTCGTTTACATTTCATATTGACCACATAGTAAACAGGTAATGTCTCATGCAAGCAAACCTTAAACTTCACCTCTGCAATTATAAACGTTTCTTCATAAACAGGACCTAGCATATTTCCAAACACTAAATAAAATCCTGGAGGTCATAAAACAGAGTCAAAATAAGAGTTGGAAGGGAACATGTAAACTAATAAAGTACACCACCTAGCCATCTGACATTTGTATCTTCTGTCCTCCGTGACATCGGGGAACGTGTTGCTGAACTGCATAGGAAAGGAACCAGGAACTCAGTAGCAGGCCTGCCCAGTCATTCTCCAAGTCCTTGTTTTATACAACAGGAAAAGCAGACTTTAGATGGCTTGCTGGGAATGTGCAATGATGAAAACTCTGGTATTTTTTAAAAATGTTAAGTCTTCTGTCCTGAAGATCAACATGACTACATCTTTTAACAGGCTCTATCAACAGGTTCCTTAGAGTTTAATGACTGGACATTAAGCCTTCTCAGAGCAACTAAGGAAGCAGCAGCAAGTCAGTCACGAAGGCATGCCAAGAAATTCACACAAAATTCTCTGCATTTAATCATTTGCCCAAGTCTACAATTCCACTAGAATTAGATCCCTTCAGCCTTGACACAAATATGTTTCCAAATAAGCCCTAGAAAACAGCATTTAATGTTCATGGTTCATATGCATTGTGTTGTGTTTAAGACATGGGGAGTTTAAACTCAGGCTCCCAACTCTTTCTGGAGCCCCAAGGACGAAGACTGGTTTCAGTTGCGGTAGGAGCAGGACTCTGGTGGCTCTGCTAAAGCAGATCCAGAGCCCACCTTCTGAGAGGCGCTGTCTTGTTACCTTTCCAAGGGTTGACAGTAACAGAGTTAGAGAAGCTATCAAGTGAGCTGGAGTGGCAAGACAGGTTCTCTCGGCTCATCTCCTGCTTCATCTCAACATCAAATGACCATCTCTGTGTGTGACCCCTTTACTCAGCAACTTAGAGTTTTCTAGAACCTGCCAAGAGACGCATCCCCTGAGAGTCACAATCCAGGTTACATCAACTGTGGGAATGCAAGCGGGTGGTCAAAAAAGATGGACAAACCACATTTGGAGAAGGTAAGGCTTTCAGATGCTTCTCCAAGGACCTTTCAGCTCACAGTGTGTCAGCAGAGCTCCCCCCTTCTGCATTCCCCCAACAGTGCTTCCGACACAACATTTTCTGAGATTCCAGTAGTATGGGCTATCTTTCCCCAGCCGTGAGCAAATGCTTCATTTTCTCTGTATCTTTCTATGTTGCTTTCTTCTAACTATAAGTTAGGATAAAGCTTTTATTAAATGTCAAATTTCAAATGTTGACTAAAGTTTAATAACACTAAAATACCATAGATTTGCTACCAAGAGAAGGAAGAAACTCATTAGAGAGATGAGGAAAACACAAGACTCTCTTCCTCAATTCCTCAACTGTATTGCTACTGTCCAATAGCATGCAGAGCCCACATGGCTTCATTCTCGGCATGCATTTGTATTCGGAAATTTCAAGGCTTGAACAGACCTCCTTAAGCTCGGTTTTGCCTTTCCTACTATTTTCACCAACTAAACCTGCATCTCCCTCAAAAGTCCCACGAGTTTTAGTATTTTTCACTTTAGATTCTAGCCACTCAATGTCAACCTAAATTCACAATATCATGTAAGCATTAAATCTTGGTACTCCCATGAATATTTCACATATAGAAATATCTCAGCATCATTAGAACATCTTGGAAATGTGGTTATGAAGAGTGAGGAAGGAATTTGCATACAGAAATGAAAAGGACAAATTTCAAGAAGGACTGTACTGTTGTAGGAAAAAATTACTCATTCAATAAAAATAGATGTAAAAAATTTTAAGGACAAATATTTTCCTTTTGCATTTTAAAATTGAAACATTATCATATCTCAATTCTTTAGGATAGCAATAAAATTTATTTTGTTTTTCTCAGAGCATACACAAAATCTTGCTAAATCACACAAGCCTTCTTTGACTCAAACATATAGCTGATAATGGTATCATTTTCAGGGAATAGAGAAAAATCAAGGGGAAAAGGGGATTTGAGAGTAGGAGAATCAGCTTGTTGGGGCCATGTGCAGTTTGAAATGTCTACTGAACACCAAAATGGAGATCCTCATCAAGGAGGTTCTGAAAGATTCTCCTGCACTCTCTCTGGTGAGATCAGCCCTCAGTGACACTGGCCTGATGATGTAACTTGGAAAAGGATGGAGAGAGACGAGACCACCAGCTTCAGTCCATAAAAGAAAGTATGCAGAAGATGACAAAAGACTGCAGGAAAGAATCCAGTGCCTCTCTGCCATGCAGAGCATGTCAGAAAAAGGCACAGGAGACAAGAATTCCAATAAGAGAAACGTGAAGTTAGGAGAACAGTGTCCCAAACACCAGGGCAGGAGGAGGTTACAGACATGGAGGGCACTGACTGCTTCTGAAGTACCAACCAACCAAGCAAGAGGGAGCAAACATATTTTGTCCCTGGAGAGACTGAGCAGTCTGGTGGGCAGAGCGGAAGTGAGGGGATGGAGCCAGTAGATACAGAAAAGTTCTAGAAACGTTTTGCTGAACACAGGAGAGAACTTAGAAGGTAAATTAAAAGCTACTGCACCCATCAGCCCTTCACATTTCACACAGACCAGTCACCTCATCTGAAATGCTTGCAACCAGAACTTCTTCACACTGGGGAGGGTTTTTTTTTTTTTTTAGATTTTTAAATATTTGTGCCCACACACAGTGAAATACATTGGTGAAGTGACCGAACATGAACTTGATTTATGTGAAGCACATAACTAGCAAGCACAGCCTGAGGATAATTTTACACATTTTAAATAATTTTGTGCATGAAACAAGTTATGGGCTTGCCACTATTGTGTCCTGTTAGTGTCAGAAAACGTTCTGACTTGGGGCTTTCAGAACAGGCATGCTCACCTCGCTTTCTGAACACAGTTTCTGTGTATACTTCCTGTCATCACCAGCCTCCCTCCCTGACTCCTAAGCTCTGGAGAGGGCACTCTGTGTCTCCCATATGTTTTCATATGATGATGTTAACATCTGCACTCTTATCTCTTTCTCTTGCCTCTCTCTTACATCTCTTATCTCTTACCTCTCCCCATTCCCTCCCTCCCCACGTGGTCATGGCTGGCCTCCACCTCTCTACTTCTGTACTCTCTTCCTCTCTCTGCCTTTCTCTGCCTCTACTACCCTCTTAACTCCCCTCTCCATGCCCTAAATAAACTCTATTTCTATACTAAAAAAAAAAAAATCTGCAATCTAAAAGGTACTTTAATAATGAGCTACTTGGGAAAAGTCAGCAGTGTTTCTACTCTGTACCAGGCACTGTTCTTGGCAGCTGTTTTTCTTCATACTTGCAAAGATGATGGTGAATCCCAAAGAGCCTTTCTCTGTATGTGTCTATCAATATCTAACATATTACAAATTAAAGCAGAATCAATGTAGCAATTATTAATTTAATAGATTCATTTATTTTAAGATATTTAAAATTATCAATGAAACCATTATATATTAATATAAATATATCTTTTTAGTTTTACAAAGATAGTAGTTTTTTACCCAAAATAATTTCTGTGAGAAGTTTAATCCTTGAAGCTACAGAGGTGGCCCACTGTCGAGAGTATAGATATTCAGATGACACACCCAGTCTGGACAGCAAAAGACTATAAGTGCACATCTAAGGCATCTAAACCCCTCTTCTGGTCCCCATAAGCACCCATGTGCACCTACCTGCACAGACAGACACACATAGGCTCAGGCACATATATAAATAAGTAAAACCATTTTAAGTATATACAGCCTGAGATGCTTGCAATTTTTAAATTACTACCTTAATAGAAGACAGCTGGATCTTCATGTGTGCTAAAATTGTTGTGATGTGTTGTTTCAGTGTTAATACAACTGATCATAAATGTATATTAAAAACAGAAAGAATATGTTTCTTATAACTTATTCAGATAATCATGGATATTCTTCTTACATGTATTACCAAACTTAAGTATAATTTCTTAAAAGTTAGTAGTAATATGGAATCTGAGCCTGTAATAGTGAACAAAATCATGATACATTAAAAACCACTGGTCTACCATAAAGGCATTTTATACTCAAATGGTAATGTTTAAATTTTCAGTGCTAGTTTAGTGATAGTTTTATCTATTTCCTAAATGTTGACATATGTCATTACATACTATTGAAAAAATCACATGTGTGAATATCAGTATTTAGCTCATCATAAAATTCTTAAAGTATTAGGAAGCAGTCAACTCCCAGAGATGGACAATCATTTCCTAAAACTCAACGCTCACTTAAAAGCATGAATTCTATCACTGCCAGCAAATACTATCAGCTATTTCTTTAGAAGTGAGAGGCTCACATTGTTTACTGAGCAAATGACTTCCAAATACTCTAAAACAGAAACCATAGTTTGTCTTGAAGTCACTATTTCAAGTAAATATGATATTTCCCAGCAACTCTACATAGTGAATTCCAGAAGAGTCAGGGCTATACAGTGAGACCCTGTCTCAAAAACAGACAGGCAGGCAGGCAGGCAGGCAGGCAGACAGGAAGGCAGACAGGCAGACAGGCAGGCAGGCAGACAGGAAGGCAGACAGGCAGGCAGGCAGGCAGGCAGGCAGGCAGGCAGGCAGGCGGAGTGTGCAGTAAGCTTGTGGAACAAAGAGACAATTTGTTCTTCAGTAGATGACAGTCATTTCATCACACACACTACGACCTGTAAATTTCCTTAGTGTGTTCTGTTTCCCAAAACACTGACAAGCAATGTGGAATATGGGCTATGACACAGTCTTCTCCGTCCGTGGATGTTGACAGTTGGAGCTGGATAGTCTTTCTGTTGTGGGGAGAGCTGCTGTCCACGCCAGGATGTTTGGTGGTATGTTTCCTTTTCTAATGCCCTGAACCATTAACTATCAAAAAACAAAAACAAAACAAAAAACCCTGGTTTCATATCTTCATCCTCTAACCTGCACCTGCCTAGCGAATATAAACTGCATCTTTTCATCTTTAAAAGAGATGATCATTTGTCCCTCAGTTACCATGGCAACATTCCATCCAGACAAAACTACAAAATCTTGGAAACATTAAACCATCTGTTAAGCACTTCAGTACCTTTTAAGACTCATCCTCAAGGGTACTGATCAATCTAAAAATCATTCAAAGAGAATATACAACACCTGGATTACTCAGATAAAAGCCTAAATTGCAGTGACATCTAAACAATCAAGTGACAAATTTCTCAAGGACATTCAACTATGCTTCTGCACAGTCCTGGGCTAAAAGTATTTGTTACATCACTGACAGACTTTCTACATGTGCTCACCTACTGAATACAACATGTTTTACTCCTTTTTCAGAGTAAATATTAATTCCAACTGAACCTCATAATCATCTCAGAGGCAGATAATTTTAATCATAGTCTTGGATTTGAAGATAATTAAAAGGCTGTAGAGATACCCCAGCTAACTGGAGTACGAGCTGATCTTCCAGAGGACCTAGGTTCAGTTTCTAGTACCCATATGTTGGCACCAACTTTCTGTAATGCCCATCCCAGGCGATCCCACACCCTTTTATGGCCTCCATGGCTACCAGGCACACACATGGTAAACAGACATACATGTGGCCAAGATATACGTACATACATACATACAATGAGATAAAAAGAAAAATGTTGATGAAGATCAAACAATTTACCATTCTCGACTTGACTCCAACAAGTCAAGTCTAAAAAACAGTGTTTTCTTAGATGTCTCCATCACTTGTCCGCATGTGACTGGAACATTGTGCGTCAGACACAGGATTTCAGAGATGCTGAACAGGAGATTGGCGATAATGAAGGTGAACCAAAAAGCAAAAACAGAAAGTATTGCAAGAATTATATAGCTTTACATTTAAATATTAAATGTAAAATAAAAGGGACTGGAGAGATGGCTCGGCATTTAAGAACACTGCTTTCTCTTGCAGAGGTCCTGAGTTTAATTCCCAGCAACCACATGGTGGCTCACAGCCATCATTACTGGATCTGATGCCTGCTTCTGATGCGTCTGAAGACAGCGACAATGTACTAACATATATAAAATAAATAAATCTTTTTTAAAAAAGTATAATAAAATCATTTTTCTCTCTTGTACCTCTCATTAATTTTCTCTCACTTAAGCTTTGTTTTTGAAATTCCAGTTCCTACAAATTCACCTCACAGCTCAGTCAAGATACTTAACTTCTACTGGCCTAGGACAATAATTGTTCTAACGCAGAGGTGAAGAGCAGTACAGGGCTTGTTTTAAGGATAGTTCAATACAGTTAAAACATTTATTCAGGGCTGGGGAGGTGGCTCAGCCAGGCACGTGACTGCCACACATGCATGAAGACCAGAGTCCAGATTCTGCAGCATTCACATGTCCCAGCACTGGAAAGGCAGAGGCCAGAGGATCCTTGCATCTGACCAGCCAGTGAGTCCTGTAGAATTGACGAAGCTCCAAGTTCAGTGAGACACCTTGTCCATGCCCTCTTCTGGTGTGTCTGAAGACAGTGACAGTGTACTCATATACATAAAATAAATAAAATCTTTAAAAAAAAAAAAAAAAAAAAAAAAAAGAGCCGGGCAGTGGTGGTGCACGCCTTTAATCCCAGCTCTTGGGAGGCAGAGGCAGGTGGATTTTTGAGTTTGAGGCCAGCCTGGTCTACAGAGTGAGTTCCAGGACAGCCAGGGCTACACAGAGAAACCCTGTCTCGAAAAAAAAGAAAAAAAAAAATTATGGTTAAAAGTACTAGAGGAAGAGACTCAGTGTCAGCACCAGGAGAAGCAGACCAGGCTCTATCTTCCTCAAGAGCACCACAGCTCGGACTTAGGGAATCACATATTCACTTTATTTTGTCACAAGTTTCCCTCTTCTCTCTTGCCTTCCACTGAAGCTGATGGTTAGGAGCTGTACAGTTTACAGCGGTCTTTTAAATTGAAGCCTGTTTTGCTCATTTTTGCAAACTGATCTCTGTAGCCTTTGCAGTTTACAGCTACAGTCCTGGAATTTTGCCAAGGGACTCTTGACTCTTACAAATATTTAGTACTGATCATTCCGGAGTTGTAAGTTTGAAAATGCCATTTGATTTTAAAGTGTTTAAATAAAATACTACTTTCATGAGAGAAAAAAACAGGGTAAATACTCCTGAAAATGTTGTGACCTGTGTTATTTACCTTGTAGTCTCACTACATTCTAAAGTTAAGATGCTAACTCTTAGATGAGAAGCTAACAATAGTTCTGGAACCTGCCAACACAAATACCAAATAATGTCATTTTGTTGACTTTCAACTAGCATTTTTAATGAGTAACTGTTTTCAATAATTCTTCTTAGCATAACTGGAAATGCCCACTAAACCCAAGTACGACCATAGGAACCTCCTGGAGGTGGAACTGAGCTCTGTGATAAGCACTCATGAGAAGCCATAGGTTCCATGCATGGCTTTCCCTATCCATTAAATCCCACTAGTGATTAATTACTCGTTTCACAGAATGATGGAGAGACTGAATGGAAGTATTATAGCTGGTACTTTGTGCAGCACACAGCGAAGTCCTAGTAAATATCAGTGGGTGTTTCTGCTGCTGTCGCCATTAACACTAGCAACTATTGGCAACCCCCAACCACAGTCCCACTACTTCCACTGCTTGCTTATATCCTGTGTGTGAAATGTGTCTGAACACTTGGTCTCCAGCGGGCAGTGCTACTTTGAGATTTGAAGATAAGCTGGCAGACAAGAGTTGCAAGAGCTAGCATAGAAGGTTATCAGAGGCCCAGGTACACAGAGGGCTCAACTCCATGGTCAGCCAACAAACTGAGAAACACACCGTACACTCTCACAGTCGAGGACTTGACTACCAGGAACACTGCCACACCCTTTCATACCCTGAAACTGTATGCTAAAACAAACCCTTCTTGCTGTTTGCTTCTGGCAAGTGGGTTGTCCCTCCAACCAGAGAAGTAACTAACACAATAACCAAGAGGCAGAGAAGTGAACTAAAAGTAAGGCTGCCTGCTCCTCTCTGCATCTTCACTAACAGCAATTCTGACAACTCTTGCAGGATTCCTTGATATAAAAACAAACACTATAATTTGGACTTTTTAGAAGAAATCATACAGTTTACCAATGCTACATGTAGGGTGGGGTGACACACCAATAAACTCGCTGTAAACTGAAAGATCACAAGTCAAAAATGGATTGAATCAACCTAAGCTAAAGAGCTGGGTAGGTGAGTAATACAGTCTACTGTGGACTCTCAGATGCTTCCTCTCATGACCACGTGTGTGGCTGATTAAAGTCTATCTCCTTGATGCTGGCCAGCACCAGGAAATAAAATCATCCTGCACAGCACCAGCTAGCCCAACACAGGACTCACATTCAAAATTCAAAGTAGGGTTTTCATTAAATGAATATGACTTTGGAACCAACAGTTTAAGCCAAATTATCAATAAATTGGAGTCATGGTATTTTTAAGTGGTGTCTCCAAATATTGGTTCTCAGTGTTAAAGGTGCCAGTCTACCCTGACTGATATTTTGTGCAGATATTATATATGCCCATAATAACCAGATATTATGTATATATGTCAATCTTTACACTCATGTATTTACTTTCTAAACATTCCAGAAATCTATAAACTTATCAAAAAATAGAATGGAGGAGCTGGAGAAAACAGGCAGGCAGTATAGTGCTTGCTGTGTAGGCATGACACCCAAGTTCAGATCCCCAGCACCCATATAAAGTCTGTAGCCCCAACACAGGGGAGACACACACAGGCAGAGCCCTGGAGCTTGCTGGCCATCTGCAAATGTTGGCTCAGTGAGGGGCTCTGCCTATAAAATAAAGCAAACAAAACAAAACAAAGGACCAAGGAAGACACCCAGCATCTACCAATCTCGGACCTCCACGTGTCATATGCATGTACACACACAAACACAAATACAGACATACACTACATACACAACATGTGTATGTAGTGTACCACCTCAATGCTATAAGACTGTTATTGTTCAAGGTACAGTAAAGGCTGCACAGCCTATGTGAAGTTGGACCAGAGTAAGCCTTTAGCTTCAGATTATAATTTGTCAGGCTAGCTTACAATATAAAATCAAAATAGATTCCCTTGGGTATAATGCATGTTTTGGTCTTTGGTTTGCTTGTTTCTTTGTTTGTAAAGGAGCTTAATGTCAGAAAATAAATAATAAAATTTTGATGGCATTATCAAAAAAATCACAAAAATAGGAAAAAAAAAAAAGGATGTTTCAAATGTGCCATCATTTTCCTGGTGATACCTTACATAAAAGTGTGTTTTAGTTTCAAGAGAATCTGACACTTTTTTCTGGCATCTCCAGGCAGTAGGCCTGCACGTGTTACACAGATACATATGCACCAAAGCACTCATACACACAAAACGTGTGTATGTGTGTGTGTGTGTGTGTGTGTGTGTGTGTGTGGTGTGTGAGAGAAGCGGGTGTTTTGTCATTTGCATACGGGTGTCTGTGGGAGGCACAAGATAGCATCAGATCTCCTGAAGTTATAGTTAGGCATCTATGAGACACCTGGCATATATGCTGGGCACGGAACTCAGAGGCACTGCCAAAGTGGCAATCACTCTCATCTATGGCGTTCTCTCCGACCCCAGAAATGAATTTCTAAAAGCAGGTCATATACTCATGTGAATGTCTTCATGAGTTTTTTCCTCAATTAGGCATTGTCTAAACTGCTTTATTTTTAATACTGTACAAATATTTATGCTGCGATGAAGACAGACCATTGTGCCTTTGATATAATACTTCGCATTGTACTGGTTGGGAATTTACATCGATAGCAGATAACTTAAATAGCACAGCACAATGAAAGAAAAGGCCAAGCGGAAACACAATATAGATAATATTTTCAAGTGCAGCTTTTTCTCCTCCGGCACAGGAAACTGGTCATTTCCCGAATTTAAAGTGCAGAACACTATTCTTGTTCAAGTACTTATTCAAGAACCTAGTTCCCATGAAAAGGAACTGTTAGCAGTGGGGGCCGAAACAACCCAAAGAAAGGAGTCAGGGTCCAGCAGAAGCCCCGCCCTCCCGGCCCCCATGGCCTCGGCTTTCTGCCTAGGATCTAACCTAGTGAATAATCTTAGGAGGGACAGAAGGATAAGTTATCTTTATGGAAGACATTTTGTTCAATAAAAGAAAGACTTCTTTTCATCTTGAGATTTATGTACCTGAGAAATATAGGGGCTGACTTAACCCTTTTCTCAAAGCTACAACACCTAGGCACCTGGAAACCTTATAGTGCAGGTCAGTAGCCACTGCTCCTTCTGACTTACCATGTCCCTTCCTCTTCTTTTCCTAGAACCCAACATTGGCTTCACTATCTTCAGTCACTACAACAGCTGCTCCCTACTTTATCATAGTATCTCTCCTTTCCTTTCAAATTCTGCTTTCTCTCTCCTGAAAGCAGCTGAAGTATCATAACCAAACTGGCTAAGGTTGGGCCAGTTTACAGGCAAACATCCACAGTACAGAGATGACCAGAAAATAGCCCAACAACTAAAGAATTCAGTATCTGAAAGGAAGCATTTCTAATCAGTGGAAAATGCCAGGTGTTGGACCAATAGGATACCACTGCCTGCATCAAATCAAACTCTTCCAACTACCAGAGAAGCAACTTCACCACCTGAGGCAGAGCTTCATATCTGTGAAATAAAATTCATAACAGTCTCTGTAACTTTGGGATTGCTATAGGGGGGAAAAGGTGTGTGCGTGTGTGCATGTGTGCGTGTGTGCATGTGTGTGTGTGTGTGTGTGTGTGTGTGTGTGTGTGAGAGAGAGAGAGAGAGAGAGAGAGAGAGAGAGAGAGAGAGAAGCAGTCATATTCAAGACATCACTATGTATGTTCTCTGTTATTTTTGTATTTTAATTTTCATCATCAAATGCACTTACCAGGTATGATTTTCATTAGTTTTGTTAATAGTAGCAGTCTCTGAAGGAAGACCTTCAAGAAGAAAAGTCAGCTAAGTGTGTATAGCTCTCTATACAAACCTATAATACCAGCATTTGAGAGTGGAAAAATCAACTCATCAGTACAAGCTCATCCCTGCCGAAGGCCAGCCCGGGTTACATGAGACCATGTCTCAAACAAACCAAAACAAACCAACAAATGTAATGATGAAGAGGGAGAGGAGGAGCTGGGGCAAGAGGCAAAGGGCAAATCTGAATAATCTGGTCACCACGACAGACAACCACCTGTAATGCCAGTATTGAGAGGTGGAGGCAAAAAGACGGCGAGTTTCAGGCCAGCGTGGGCAATGCAGGGAGAAGAGCTCTGGCTGCATGCCACAGCCACACACTACACTGCAGTATCAATAAGCAGCTAGGAGAAACAGGTATTGTGTGTGCCCATAAATATGTACAACTTGAAAATTTTTCCAAGATGTTCATAGTCTTTCTCCATCATGTGTCTTGTAACACCATCTGGACAACCTGGTATGGGACATTTGCTTATACATCTTAGAAATATGAGGAAGGGGGCTAAATAAAAACTGAAAATTAGGGACAATAATCATCAGCAATCCTAACGTTTCAAAATTTGGGAGAATAAAATATGAAATACCAGAAATTCTTCTATATATCTCATGAATAAAATAGGAGGCAGCAAAACGTTACTAATGAGCTCATTTCCATGGATATTGGCTTGCTGCCCTGTCAACAACTGAATATTCATGGAGCAGGTCAAGCATAGGTAAACAAGAAAGCTCTTCTTCCTGGTAGAGGAAGACAACCTATGAAAACTAAAAAATAGTTCATGTATTTTTTTTTTTAAAGGCCTGTGTTTTATTCAATAGCAGACAAAGAAAAATCTAACATCTGTCTGTAGTTTATCTATGATTTCCATTAATAACCACAAAGATACAACAGGCTTGCACGATCACTACAAAAGGGCCAACATTTCCAAGCACACCTATTATCTTCCCTGCTATCTGAAAAGCAAGGATCTCTGGCAAAGGGCTGCCTGGGAGACCTTGAGGAGCTAAGGGAATGAGACATAGGAATGTCTGTCAAAGACCAGTGGACAAAGACACCAGCCACTGGACTGCATGAAGTCTGCCCATGTGCAGACACCAAGGAAGAGCAGGGCATATTAGGCTCACACTTCTAGAGTCAACAAACCACACGAAGAGGTCAAAAGAGAAAGCAAATTATTCTCTAAAATCTGATTTCAGAAATGTCAATATCCTCCCCCTTTCCTTAGAAAAGAACCTTAGAAGGTCACTATTTTCCTAGATTACAGCAGAGATATTTCCAAGCCACCCTGACTGGTTGAACTGACTTTTCTCCCCTCTAAATGACAATCATGGAACTTGAATAGCTTTATATTTCTGTGACAGAATATTGCTTATAGAAGAAAATCTTCCAGCAGTCCCTCCCTCTCACCCTAACTGCGGCAGGTAAGTTAATATGACCACATTACAGCACCCACTTCAGTTACTGAGTTATAACTGTCAGAGGGCTAACTAAAGTTCCCCTGGGCACCACACTACCCCTAGATCCACCCCTGAAAAGTGGCTCCTCCCACCTCAGTGATCTTTTGCCATCTTAAGAATTTAGACACTAAGAAGACTCACATTGCTTTAGTCAGACATTTCTGTATTGAGAAGCTATTGTGCAGAAGAATACATCAGCTTATATAATAAGGACAAAGCTAAATCTCGCAAAAAGTTTCAATAATCTTAACAATTTGACTTGATTAAAAATGACACAAAGCCACTTTCTCAGTATATTTAAGGCCTGCTTGAAACACAAGAATGTCATAGGCCCTAAAGGAGAACCTACTATTATTTTGCTAAGTGAGCACTTATATCCGGACACCTCCTAAATATTCTTTTTTGTAGCCAGAGATCACTGTTCTCAACCCTCAGCTGAGAAGTTCCTTTTTTGCAGTAGATGGTGACACACGACTGGTAACGTGAAGAGCCTGAGAGACTATGCTGTAGTCAGCCCTAAACCGGACATCTGTATCAGTCCTGTCCTCAAAGATCAGAGATCATTTCAGAAGAGAAGACAGAAAGAGACAGTGGGAGATTGCTGTGAAACAGTGTTTTCTAGACACAACAAGGCCATTGCATGCATGAACTCAAATGGCTGTGGTTGCATGCACAAGACCTGCACAAGACCAAGTCAGCCAAAATCCCAGCACCAAATGCTACTGCTAGCTAAGGAGCTGTTGGACTGCATGGAAGACAGAGGAAAGAGAGTCAGGTTTTGTTTTTTGTTTTTTGTTTTTTGTTTTTTTGGCTCCTGATTGATGGCCACTGCTGCCGTGAATGACCTTACATCCATCTACGAAATCACTAAGTGGACTCAGTGGATTTTACAAGGACCACATGATATTGGAAGGGATTAGCGAGGAAAGAGTTATGGGAGGGGCTGGAGGGGGTTGACGAGTAGATTTGATCAAAAGACATCAAATGCATATATGAAATTCTCAATAAGTTAAAAATAAATAAAATAATTAAAATTAAATCCAAAAAGGAAATAAATGGTTTAGAAAGTAAAAGAAATGATAAAAATTTCCCTTGAAATGAACCAATGAAGTAAATAATGAGTTAACCATAATTATTTTCTAAAGCATCATCCTCCATCCATTCTCTAACAGAGCTACTTCTTCCCTGTAGAACTAAAAATGTGAATTTCTGTCACAGCAATCTCTCTGCTGTTACTGTCCCATAGTTCATAATCCAAGCAGCCACGTAACTAAATATCATAGTCATAAAGTAAAATATGCAACACTTTGCTCAAGCCAAGAGTTCAGCAAACTGTTCCCCACTGTGCAGCGGCATTATCGAGTCACATGGACTGGAAATTTCTCTAAATGTCATCAGTGTGAGGAGCTGAATGTGTGCCTTACAAGCTGCTTGACAGAATTTCTGCTCTAGAAAGAATCAGCCTACAAAGCAAGCACACAATGATGTGTCTGCAACTTCATTTGTTTAAAAGAAGCAAAAGCAGAAAAGGGAAGTCATTCGATAAGGGAAAAGCCACGTAGAGGGGAGATAAAGGCAGGTAATGGGGGACGGATGATGAAATTACACATAGGCATGTAAGAAAATGTCAGAATGAAACCATTATTTTGTTCAATTTGCAAAAAAAACTAATATTAGCCTAATAAAAGTAAGTAAATAACATTTGTAAGAAGCTATTTTCAACTACAGCACTGTCCAAATAAATCCATCAAAAACTGAATTAAGAGATTTAGATGGTATAAAACACCACTTAAAAACATCGCCTGAATGTTCTCTCTCAAATGCGCATCCTAGATCTTCATGGTTCTATGAGTGGGGATAAGTATGGGTAGAGGCTATGAACTAGACAAGACCACAAGAGGAGAAAAGCAGGAGTTCAAGAAAGGAAGTAGAAAGGAGGATACAGGGGTACATGGCTGATGGAGAGGGATGGTGTGGTGGTTTGACTATGATTGGTCCAAGCAGTGGCCTTGTTGCAGTAGATGTGACCTTGTGGGAGGAAGTGTATCGCTGTGGGTATGGGCTTTAAGGCCCTTGAACTAGCTGCCTGGAAGCCAGTCTTCGCCTGGCTGCCTTCGGAACAAGAGGTGGAACTCTCAGCTCCTCCAGCCCCACATCTGCCTAGACTCTGCCTGCTCCGGCCTTGATGATAATGGACTGAATCTATGAACCTGTATGCCAGCCCCAATTAAATATTATCCTTTATAAGAATTGCCTTGGTCATGGTGTCTGTTCACAGCTGTAAAACCCTAAAACAGATGAGGAGAAGATACAAAAGAATTTACAAAAGAAAATTCTGTATAAAAATATATAGTGAAACCTAGCACTTGGTATGCTAATATAATAATCAATTACTTATGAACAAACAAATGATGTCTAAATTTCCTAAGTCCACTCAGGAGAGCTGGAAAAAATCTCTGCTGGTGCACAGAGCTAGGTACATGACTGAGATACCATAGAGCAAAAGCTCAGTAAGGCTGCCAATCAGAGTTTGATTACCATGCTGCAAAACAAAGAGGTTCTCTTATCAGTGGCAGCAGCTCCAATTCTGACGCCAGTCGAATAAGCCCTACCACATACCCAGACAGCAGAGGACACACCCTTTAAAGACACGATTAATAAACTAATATTATCATTTACAACAGCATTTACAAGCAGTTCAGAAATTAAACCATCATGAATAATATAAGGAAAGAATAAAATATCTCTACAATGAAGGTTAGATCCAGGTCAGAGAGACATAAAAGGTGAAATTAATGGAGAGGGAAACCTACTCATGAACTAGAAAGTCCGGTTATTTTTATTGATATGACTGGTATTGATATTGCTATGAAAGAAAGATATTGATATAATAAAATATATATTTAAGATACAACACTCTCAACATTGGGTTATGAATATACTACAAACCAAACAAAATATCAAAATATCAATAGGTTTTTATTTTTAAGAAACTGGTAAGTAGTTTGTAAAATGTATATAAAAAGGGTAAAACAATCTTTAAGAAACAGTGGATAGCTTATATTTCTTGATTTCAAGAATTATTCTAAAGCCACAGCAATTGAAACAAGGTAAATATAACCACAGACTAGGAAAATAGATCTATGTGTGAGGACAGAGGTAGTTCTACAGAACCAAATATCTGTCACATATGAATCAAATTATTCCTAAGCCGAACTAATGCAAGTTTTCTTCTCTTATATGCTATTAAATAATAGTAAATTCTCATGTATGATACCATAATAATTTAATATTTAATGACATGAGAAAATTTAGTCTGTAGAGAAATAGATTCGGACATAAAAAAACAGTCTTTACCTTGAAGAGTATAATCATAAAATACAGCCAAAGCAAAGGGTTTAGTGTGGGAAATTATCATTTACAGAAACAACGATAGAATTCATAGAGAGAACAGCCACCTTGAAATACTTAGGAATCTAGAATCTCTTTAAATAATTGCTTCTTTACCACTAAAAATAATGAAAACATTCTGAAGTGTGATTCTAACCATAACCAGAGGATGGTTTCAAATGTTTCAAGTTCTGAGATAAAGTTTCCAATCTTTAAGAGCCTATATTTTTTCCAAGTAAACTCTGTTATATATACTAGAATTTCCCACTGACCTGTGGTCAGCTGAAGTTACCCTTGGGAGTAACGACTTACACTTTCCCTATCTTGGTCCAGTGCCATGTTTCACACATACACACACACACACACACACACACACACACACACACCCCACAGCCTCAGAAGAATAAAGTTTGATTCCTCCAACAAAAAGACAGCTCCTATTATATTCAGAAGAACAACCCACACCAAAGGAATCTGAACCATGGAGCATGCCACTATGGAAAATGAGCTCTTGTCTGACTTCAAATCAAAATGCCAGCATTCAGATCCTTCAGTTATTCCGCCATTAACGACAGTGTGCAATGAGACACACTGTGCTTTTTGTAAGAATGCTGAACACATAGCAGCCTGCATTAGAAGCCTGAAAGAGAGACCCATGCCCACAAGTTTTACCACTCCTTGAGAAGAAATGGTTTTGCAAAAGGAAGAATATCCAGTCAAGTCACATGTTAAGCGACTCTCCCATAAAATCATGAAATACTGTTTCTCCAAGTTTTAGAATGCTTCTCAGCCTAAGAGCTTATTAAATGAAGAAATCCTGAAGAAACCTAAATTGTGCTTCTCTGCTGAGACACACATACAAACCAGAAACTGGCCCATGAGAATAGAGCAACTCTAAGACGCTAACTTTATCTGCATAGCATCCAAGGTGCCAACTTTATCTTAACAACTGTCTGTGACATCATTCCGCCATCATCATTGTGGGACCACACCACATAAGAGAACTGGGTAAATACTCTGCACCTAACATTCAGACCAACACATCATTCAATACTCCCACATTAGCTCCCCCTCGCTCCCCACCCCCTAAAAATCCCACCAGTGAGGATAAGGATATTCTGTTGATGGCCGAGAGTTGTCCCTCCTCAGAGCTCCGGCCTTGCTTGGGTGCCTTCTCGGTGTTTCTGCTTTGGGTAGGGCCCTCTTTAGAAAGAGATAAACAATATAATCTGTAACACAAGCTAAGTGGCCTCCTTGTTTTAAAAGTTAAAGATTCTTATTTCAAATGTCATTGTTTTTAGTTTATACCTTAGAAAACCTGAGGTCCTGACTTTTATCAGTTATTCCACTCCTGCCTAGGAATACTTACTGAAGTTTGATGCCAGTCGCCCCTGGGCCAGTCCCTAGCACTAAGAGCAGCCTTCAATTCTGCTTTCTGCTTGGTCACTTGGAGTATTGGAATACAGCCATCAAATATGTTTGGCTTAAATTCTATCATTTTCTTAGTTGTGAACTTGGTCATATTACATTTCTTCTCTGTATTCTTTTTATAAATTGATAATTGTGGCTACTTATTAGAGTTGTTGAGAAAACTAAACATGGTTCTACTGTCTACCAAATAGCCAGTTTCCTCCAGAAATAGCACAGAAAACAAAAACAAAGGTGGAATCGGATGTCCTTCCCTATAGTCACTAAGCAGACTGAGCAGACGGGGACCTTGGGAAGTATGCAGCCTTTGGCCAGGGTAGAAGCCTTGGATTCCAGTGGAACTGCACAGAAGTGAGCTCAGTGCTACAGCTGGGGGGCATCACCCCAGCTCTGATTCTCCTCTAACACCAACAAACACGATTCTCACTGGATGCACATGAAAACCACCCAAGAAAGGCTTGAAATCAAAACAGTGCCCAGGGCTGACCCCAGTGAGGATCTATAGGCATGGATGCTGTTTGTTTTCTGTTGTGTTGTTTGTTCTTGTTGATCTTTGCTTTGGGCTTTTTGTGTTTGTTTTATGTGCCTCCACTTTTCTCATGCAGTAAGCCTGAGAACCCCTCAGACAGCCAGGGAGCAGCCCAGGGATATGAACATTCTATAGATTCACTGCAGAATTTAACAAGTTTGCAGATAAGCAGTTTCGGAAGCTTAAATCCCAGAACTTATAGTCTATCTAGCAGAAAATATTTAGTTTATAAACATGCCTGCATTTTGATCTTATCAGCTGCATATTTAAGAAACATGGGGGAAAATAGTTTATGGAATGTGGTATGCTTTAAAGTGGGTCCCCCAAAAGTCACTGAAGTGACTTCCACCATTTGAGAGAGAGTAATTTTAAATCCAAGAATGTCCTGACATTAGCCACGCTACATGGGGTAAGGAGGCAATAACAGATAAGGCTATTTATATTTAATACTGAGGCGACATTACGTCACTCCCAGCAAGCTTTTTATTTAAAAATGACAAAGTCACCATGAAATGTGGAGCAGTATTATTTTGAAAGCACTAATATGTGTGTTGGTCTGATCTCTGTACTAACTTGACTAACCATCTCAAGTACTTAACAAGCAACAAGCCTCTCCAGAATGCTTATAACACCCATCATCCAAATGATTTTCAGTTTAATAAGACAAAACATTATCATTCCTTAATAATCTGGTATTTCCTTTTCTCATGGGCAGATTATTTAAATTCTTTGATATTTTGAGAAGACAACTGTTTCAAGGGAATCTAGTACTCTTTCAGAACTCTAAGTTAAAACTCTTTTTTTTTTTCCTCCTTTTTTATTTTTGATACTTTATATACATTTCCAATGTTTCCCCTTTTCTGAGTCTCCTCTTTGTATACCCCCCATCCCCTCCCCAACCCGCCTCTAGGAGGAAATTCCACC
>CM052702.1:30580248-30628798 GCA_028551405.1 Uromys caudimaculatus | reverse complement strand
GGAGTCTTTCTGTTCCCGGGTTCTCAGGCCCGGGATCCCGGCAGATCCGGGCGGGTCTGGGCGAGAGGTGCTGCTCCCCTCAACCCCACTCACGGTCCTTCCAAGTTCCTGTGAGGCTTCCTCTCTCAAAACTCTTTGTATTTAAATATAAATTTATATTCTACTTATCTTAGCATGACTACTTTTAATGACTACTTTTAATTAGATTTTTTTCTTTCCTTGTCTTTTGTCATATCTATATCCTATTCTTCTGAATCAGGGATTGTATAGTCATCTGTCCATAGGGCAGGCAGATCACAGAAGCAAAACTGTGTTTCTGAGCAAAGGTAACAAAGCAGTGGCTAATGACCCTGACCCATAGACAGTCTTGGTTGGTTTGCTCTTAAAATATTGGAAAACTCAAGTACAAATCCTGAATTCTAACTAATTTTGAAAAAGAACTATTTGAGAGACACTGACCCATGCTGTCTCTCAGAAATGGCTGGGTGGAGCTCTGTCACCAGCACAGGGAAGGCAGAGAAGAAGCAAGTGGCCCAAACACATACAAGAGAGTGACTCCATTATAAGATTTCTTCAGTCCACACTCCAGCTGTGCTACTTCCTGAGCTGCACTCCAAGCTCTCAGAATGTCAGTTCCCATTCATATGAGAGAGAATAACAGTGCTACCTTCTGGGATCACAGTAGGTGTTAAAATAATTTCATAAACAATGTACCTCATACTATGCCTTGCAAGCCACAGTGTTTTCATCTGTATGACCTGGCAGCCAAAAACAGATCATGGAAACATGGTCCAAGTTAGGTTTCTGTCACCATAATGAAACAGTGACCAAAAACAATGTTGGGGAGGAAAGGATTTATTTCACCTTACACTTTCTTGTCATTTACTAGGAAGCCAGAGAAGGAGCTCAAGAATCTGGAGGCAGAAGTTAACCAAATCATTAATCAAATTAATCAAATCACTAATCAAAAAACTACCCCAAAGGCCACAGGCCAATCTGATGGAGGTGATCCCTCAACTGAGATGCCAACTTCCCAGCTATACGTAGGTTGACAAGATCTAGTTGGCACAGTCAGCCTAGTTGACAAAACCGAGCTGGTACAGTCACCTTTCCCCCAATTTTCCTGTCTCAAGCCAAAAGAAACATTACAAATATGAACTTTTCCCTCAAAACTTTTTGCCAACCAAATGAAATTAACCTTGATCTTTCATCTGCTAAGTAGTATCTGGCCTGAAGCCTGTCTACGGTGCTACATGGCTTCTATCCACAAAGGTTCCAGAAAGACCTCTGCCAGAACTGTGTGCCCTGCTGGAAACCTCATGGTCCTGGTAATGGTATTCGAGGAACACCCTCCTGGGTAGATCGCTCTGGTAGGTACCATTGCTTGACAGCGTGGGTGAAGCATCCCTACACAGAGAAAACAGCTGCCCAAGGGGCCATCCAGAAGAACAGAGCGTAACACCCTAAAATCACCCTCACATCTAAAACGCTGTTTGGCCATTCAGAGAAGAGAGTCACTGTCTTCAGTCCCCTTTGCCTCCCAAACTCAACAACCCCTGCCCTGGGGATCCTCACTCTGGCTTTCAAATGCACAGACTGTCCTCTAACCTCTAACTACATTTTGATATTTTCATGCCAATGGCTGTTTTCTATCTTTGACAATAAAAGAAGGTAAATAAACAGGATTGGTGCTCAAGCCCACTGTCTTATCAATTAAATGTTCTGCTCTTGACACACAGATTCAAAGCCAGCCATTTTTTTTTACAAGAAAATTTGAGTATATCTAGTAGATTAAAAATCAATATTAAGTATAATTTAAAAATAACCTGAATTAAGATTAAATATTAGCCAGTGCAGTGAACTAAAATTTATAATACTTCATCCAAAATTAGAAATTATCTTTTTTTTAAGGATTTATTTATTTATTATATGTAAGTACACTATAGCTGTCTTCAAACACACCAGAAGACAGCATCAGATCTCATTACAGATGGTTATGAGCCACCATGTGGTTGTTGGGATTTGATCTCAGGACCTCCGGAAGAGCAGTCAGTGCTCTTAACCACTGAGCCATCTCTTAAATAAAGGGAAAAAGCTCCACAATTTCCAAGGATATTTCCAAAAGTATTTTATTTCATCCTGTTAAATTGCAATGTGTTAATTAGCTTGACAGGAAAGCCTACCAAATGCTGGTGAGTGTTTACAATGCTATTGTGTTTGGCTTTAAAAACAGGTCACGATTAGGAAATCAACATGGGACACTTGCTTCAAACATCCAAAGGCATTTGTTCTGCCTAGCAACTGGCGGGAACACGGTGTGTTTTGTCTGCTTCTATGTCGTGAGGCTTTAGTTACTGGAACAATGTGGTCAGTGCAGAAGGAAATGCCTCTGTATTCCTGCACAGCCTAAAAGTCTGAGTGAGGATTTGTGTCACAAGTGAGTTTCTGTCTCATTACACTGCAAAGGGCAAGGCAGGGAGGACTTCCCCTCCTCTCTACCCTCTGTTTCCTCTTTACCCCGCATGGCAGCCAGAGACCTTCAGCATTTCCTCTTTGGGGAAGGCTGGGAATTGGCTGTTTTTATGAAATGAACATGACCCAGAAAAGCATTCAGCATGCTCAGGCTGTGCACTTGAAAGCATCCTCAGCTGGACTTCCCATCATGCAGTGCATACAGTGTAAGTGCCTATTTACTAAAGCACAACTTGAACCAGTGGACCCACAGTGTCCAAGCGGACACAGTGTCCAAGCAGACTGTAACAGATCTTTGGCACCAACTCATCACAACTCCTGGCTTATACTTCTACATAGGAAGTCAGAGAAATTCATTTCCTATAAACTACCAGGAGTCCTTGAATAAATTAATGATCCCCAGTGGGTATTTATTTAATCAGGCACATTCTGATCAAATCTCTCTCACATACAGGAGAGAGGAGGGAAGAGAGGGAGGGAGAGAAGAGAGACACACACACACACTCGCGCGCGCGCACACACACACACACACAGAAAGAGAGAGAGAGATGCATATATATATGTGTGTACAAATAGTTACGTGCTCTAGGTTTGAATCCTAGAACTCAGATTCAATGCTACCATCACTTTAACTTTAACTTGTTTTACTATTCAACTAAAAAACTGTCCAACAATTATCTATTTAGTACTATATACCAGGCATTAATCTAGGTTCCAAGAAAGAAAATGAAGAAATGACAACCTTTGTGCACATGGACTTATTTACCCAATAGACACAGGAACACCTACAGAAACCCCAGCATAGAAGTGGGTTACACATGTATATCATTTTGATTGAGGTCAGAAGCAGGACAGAAACAGAGTGACCTGAGTATGGTTCCGGTGATATGGAAATACTTCCCAAAGCAGTCCTTCTGGAAAATAGAAATTCAAATGAACAGGGAAAAGGTGCACTCAATACTTGGAGAACACAGGACTAGAGGGGGCCCAGATCTCCAGAGCAGCATGCAGTACGGAGTGAAGGACACACAGAGACTGTGCCAGGTGCCAGCCTCTGCTCTCTCCTGACCTCAAGTCACTCTCAGCCATGCCATCCCAGATGTGAGCACTGAGATACAGAGCAGGAATCTCTTCCAGGGCCACACAGCTTTGATTCTGGTCACCTGGATGAGGGCTCACATTATGAATCAGGATGTGCTCTCTGACGACAAGTAACCAAATGGAAGCTCGAAGCTATCTTTCTGGATCATGGGGCAATGAGTCTGCCGTATGGGAGAGGGAGAGAAGATGCAGGCCACACTGTCCCAGACTTACCCTCTAACCGTGTAGGTGACGGAAAGTGGTCATCCTGCATGGGCAGTTGCCTGTCAATAGAGAGGGGAACGACTCTGCATTAAGAGTGCAGCCAAGAGGCTCAGGATATAGTTTAGACACAGAGTGCTCACCTACCATGCATGGACCCTGGGTTAATCTCCAGCACTGAAGAAAATACAATTCAGGGGGACCTCAAGTGCGGGCTACAACTGGTTAAGAACCTCAGAGCACAAACTAGTAACACAGAGGATGGAGAGATGGTAGAAATTAAAACACACTGGCATGTCATCCATTACAGAGGCAGCACACAGCTGGGCAATATGGGTAAGAACCCACACCTGCTAGTCTGTGAAGCTGAGTCAGCTACAGGGAGCATTTGATCATTTCATCTTTTTTACAAGAAGTCTTTGTGGAAGGACCGAAATGAAGCCAACCATCACAATGCAGATACTAAGTAAAGACTCAGAATCTGTTTTCATTAAAAGTCATATTTGTTTGGTTTTGAGAACGTACCCAAACTTAAAATTTTAACAGCCAATATTGCTGTTTAAAAGAAATGCCACTCCATAGTCTATGCAAAGTAACTACCCTGTAAATATCTTTCAAGACTGTCAAAAGGAATCAGGGAGAAAAGATAAAAAGTTTGTTAATGTGGTTTTGTACAATCAAATAAAGTTTGTCATCCTAACTTACCTAAACATAATCATTCCAAAAAAAAAAATGCACCTGGAACAGTAAGGAAAGGCGAAGTCCTGACAAAATTAAGCTTCATCTGGTAAGATTTGTGAATATGCAGTAAGACAAATGAAGATGGCGGAAGGCCATAAGTAAGGGATTATCCTGAGAACACTCTGTGACTTAAAGGGAAATAAATCTAATTCCATTTCAAGTGTGAGATAAAAAGGCGCACTAAGTGGCTAGCGTTTTAGGCTGGCTTGGTGAGGATGCCTGCAGCAGCAAGGAGACACAGCTACAACATGGCCATTCGCTCTTCCGCATAAAAAGCCCATGTGTTTGTCAGCTCCAAAGCTCTACCAAAACCCCAAAGGCAGTGCACATCTTTTACAATATTTCTCTGTGAAGAGTAAAGATTCTAGTATTTATCCATATCATATCAATAAGTCACCCCACTCCCCTCTCTCCGTCACTACCTGGGGGGAAGCATGGTGTTGTAGTGGTGAAAACAAAATGATTTGTGAAGACATTTTTCCAGCATTAAAATACAACATGCTTAATTAAACATCCGCTACATGGCAAACACACTTACATGTCATGGCCGTGGCTGGAAAGATTCACAGCGGTTAGGAGGCTACCTGCTCTTCCAGAAGACCAGGGTTCAGTTCCCAGCGCCAACACTGGGGATCTCACAATCCAGGTCCAGGGAGACCCAAGGCCTAGGGCCACCAAGGGCTCTCTTGTGCAACCATTCACACACAAATACACAAATAAGAAAAATAAATATAAAAAAAACAACAAATCGTTCCTGTGTGTTGTTATTATTTGGATTTTAAATGGGAGGAAGGAGGATAGAGGAATATTTAACCTTCACTAAGTTATTCAACTAGCAAATGCCTTAGTTTCTCTCGTTATTTAACCTCGATTGTTCACTGGGGAAGGGATTACAATGAACTCCCCTCTCCGACTCATCACTCATGTTTACCAAAATCAGCAAAGCAGCTGACATGCACACAGTGTGCCGCTGAGCACCAGGCAGGGACAAACATCCAATCCAATCTCTAGTAGCTGTGATTATTACAGAGGCATAGAGTTTAGCCACTGAGTCACCCCTCTCCCATAAAACTTCCAATAAAACCTCTTAGCACATGGCCCTACTCAAGCAGAGGGCTTCCTGGCTTCAGGACTCCTAAGTACATGCAGCTGAGACCATCTGCTTCCTGCAGCTCTTAAGGAGCAAGACTGCCTTTTACACTTTCAGAGATCTAGTGGCATGAAATCGATCTTGGCTGACAGCTCCTCCGTGGAGATGTCCTCTGTCCTCCACTGGTCACAGAGAAGTCACCATGGTAGAGGTGTTCATTCCAGTGTTGTTCAGTTTGATATTCACAATAAAAATCATCTGAAAGGAATGCTTCCACTCTCACCCCACTTTAGACAGACACCTCCCTCTGTAGACTTGTAGCTTATTTGCTGGAAGGTTTCTCCTCTCCAGACGATTCTTGTCCGGGCCACTTGTCTTGCTGCTGTAACTCAATTAAGGCATAAACAGTCTCTGTTCCATGATGCTTTGCCTGCAATATTGTTCCCAGATTTTTAGTGTCCCAGTTACCTACCACTGGCCACTAGGAGATGGCATCCAGAACTAAATGAAGTGTCTTGACTGAAAGTGAGGGTGCCCTGCCACATTCTGGTACAGGGCTCCTGGTGAGATGATCTATGACTGACTTATAACACCGTTCTCTTAGGTTAGGCATGCATGTACAACACTCCATGTCTTTTTCACAGAGACTGGGAATGAGAAAATTCAGGACTAGTGCCTTTAAATTTCAAGTTCATTATTTCTTTTCCCTTCCTGGGAAGAAAGGGGAGTGGTGAGAGCAGGTGTCACTTTATAATTGTGGCTCACCTGGAATTCATTACATAGACCAGGCTAACCCCAAATGTGTGGCACTCTTCCTGGGCCTGCCTCCCAAGCACTAGGAATGTAGGTATGCTCTCTCACATGGCTTACTTTATCTTCAAGCTGTTCTGTCTTCCTCTTCAAAGACAAGTTTGTTTTTTGATACCATGACTTATCATTTTAGCAGTTTGTACATCTGTTTGTCCTTTATGATTTCACCCAGACCATGAATAAACAGAAACAGGTAAGGAAATCTGGGTCCAGTGACCTCGTGAACCTGAAGAATACTCCTTCCAATTTCTGCCTGCATTTTACCTAGGGCATATCTCTTTCAGCTTGGCTCACTGGTCTGATATTCTTTTTCAGATTTACTTATTTTAATTTATGTGTGTGAGTATTTTGCCTACATAAATGTATGTGTACTACATGCCATGTCTGATACCCTTGGAGCCAGAAGAGGGTACTGTAGTCCCAGGAACTGGAGTTAAAGATGGTTGTGAATCACCACATGGGTTCTTAAAACAGAACTCAGGTCCTCTGCAAGAACAGCAAGTGCCCTGCACCTCTGGTCTTAGTGCTCTGAGAACACGCACCGTCCGTTCTCAGCTGCAGTCACTCCGTGGGCTTTCGTGGCTCACTACTCCGTAAATTCCTGCACTTACTTTACATCTCAATTCAATCTTCTCTGGTCTACAGGGCTTCCTGGACACTCACATGCAGAAAGAACTGACTGCTCTGTACATATCTCTAGAAGATAGCATCATAAGTATCTGTCACAACTTCACCATTTTTAATAAACTGGAGTATCTTCCAGGAGAAAATGCTATCCACTTCAAGTGCTGTTTACCCATGGGAAATTCTCAGTAACTGTGCTGAATAAACCAGTGGATGGGAAATGGATGACATCTCTTGTAATATTTTAAAAGCACACTATCAAGCAAAGGGGATTAGGCCACACAAAACATTCATGGCATTTGTTTGTTTGTAAACATATATTTTAAGCATTTTTTGAAAGGCCCTTTAATCTTTGTACATATCCTGATTTTTCACAGTTAATGATCACAAGCACAGGCCACGAGCTTTGAGAACATCAGCTGCTCATTTAAATGTCCTTGTCATTCATTTCTCAGGGACCAGAACTACATATTACCAAAAATGAAAGACGGGAAACTGGTCAATGTGGAGTCAAGCTTTTCCATATGGCGCTGGCTTGTAAGTATGTGTGTCTCTGTGGAACATAACAAACCTGGCTCTCTTGACTAGTTATACTGTGGTAACAGTTCTTAGAAGAAACGGTGCAAAGATTACACAAAAGAAGAAGGAACAAAGAAATTCCTGAAGTTGATTGGATGTGACAACACAATTGTAATGGTAGTAGCCATTAATTTTCCTTTAAATTATACAAGGTAACACATGCCTCATCCAAGTAAAGAATACATTCTCCAGACTGTTCTGTTACACACACAGGTGTGTTTTATTAGTTGCAGCCTAACAAGTGATTCACTGAAACTTAAAGCTCTCAACTATGTTCATGTACATAGAAACTTCAGTGGGCTATTAGGGCTCTTTCTTTTATCATTATAGGAAACAAAGTGATTTTCTTTCTCACGCTATTTGCAAAACAAAAGTTAAAAAAAAAACCAATAGCTCTGAAGAGATGAAATGTTTTCAATGTGCTGTTATTAATTTAGAAAGTATGTTTAATTAAAACGATATTTCCCTTTTTTCTGAACTTAAAATACTGAAACACAAATCCTGCAATTAATTCGGAACTTTTGGAAGGAGCCAGGCCTTAGAACTTCTAAAGGATCAATCAAAATCTACTTCTTAAATAGCCACTTTACATTATAAAGTTTGCTAATTAGGCAGCTAATGAAAAAGAGAGCATATGCAAGCTAGCAGCTAGACTCTAGTCCAGTTTATAGGCTATGTATAGAAATAAAAAAATAACAAGCACAGAGGAGCCAGAAAACCATTCAAAGCACTCAAATGAGGTGTGCAAGTGTTTACCAAAACACTAAGAATGTTAGTAGCAAAGCAGAAAACAGAAAATGACTTAGTCAAATAGCCACCAGCAATTGGGTGTTCAGATGGCATTCATAAAGGTGACAGTGTATAACAACGAGGATGCTTTGACTAGATAAATTCAATAATATGAAGAAATGTTAAAGGACACGTGAAAACACATGTACAATAGTCTGCATGGATAGCTCAGTTATGGAATGCTCACTTAACATGTATAAAGCCCATGTTCCAACCCATGTTGGGAAAGAAAGGATTGTAGAATAGAGAAGTCTACATAAAACTCAAAGCAGACAAAATTAATCTGCAGGGCAAAGGTAAAGCAGTGTAACTGTTAGTCTTGGAGAAAGCCATCACTCTCTGAAGACAGGAGCATGGCTTGTAGGATACTGGCAACGCTCTAATCCTTGCCCTGGGCTCTGTATGTGTATACTATAAAATGCACTGGTGGCTTCTGTATGTTATATTTGTCCCTCAGTTCTATCTCTGTATAGTCTTCTGTAACAGAATGCCTCAACTGGGCAGCTTAGTCATCATGGTTCTAGAAGCTACAAGTCCAGGGTCAGATGCCATCATGTTCTGGCTCTGGTGAGGGCCCTCCTGCACCCTATGGACTAATTACTTCTGCTTGTAGCATCACATAGTAAGAAGTTTATGAGAGCTTTATCAGGTTCCTTCTATATGGGTACCAATCTCATTCATGACTGAATTACCTCCCAGTGGTGCAATTACCAATATCAAGAATTCAAAATACGCCGTGTGTTCCTTGGATAATCTCCTTCTTCCAAGTCAGGAAGACTGGAGATGAGGGACATGAAGCTAGAAGCTGTCCATGAGTTCTGGAGAAATACACGGGGCAGGCTGAGAATGAGGTGCAAGAAGCAGAGAGCTCAGGAACTGGCTCCTTGTTAGAGCATACAGGGCACAGCAGGCATGAGAGATGAGGAGGAATTTGCCCATTTTTCTGCTTAGTTTTTCATAACTAGATATCAAATTGTTTATGTCCTGATATGAAACTACAAAAATGAAAGCAGTCAATCAATGAACTTAAAATATAATTTGCAGAGGACATTTTGATCCCATCTGGGTCAAAAGAACCCATCATGAGCAGTCGCAGCAGAAAACATTAAGTAATTTCTTCTTGGTATTACTTCTGTACAGTCAGTTCCAAACAGATTCTTAGAATTTGCATGATAAATAGTGGGAAATTTTCTCATACCCACATTTGGCCAGACCACATTATTGGAATCTAGCAAAAACAATAAAGATTTCAGTTCTCTTTTATTTGTCCTATTGTTAGATCTTCTATGGGAAAAATTAGCTCAAAAACTTAATAAGCTAGGATACTTTGGGGTAGCATTTTAGCTAAATGCTAATCCATATTACTGAGCAAGTGTAATACCTCCTAAGATTTCTTTTCAGGCCAAAAATAAAACACTGACAAGTTTTCACGATTAGAAGCAGCCTCAGGAAAATGCTTTTAAACTCCACAATAGCTCCATGATAGCTCGCTAACCCAGCACACATGAGGATCTACATTGATCTTCAAGACCAAAAAACAATTCAAAATAAAACACTACACACATACTACATACCACCACCACCAGCAGCAACAAAACTAAATAAATATAACAATAAGAGAGAACAAGAAAGCCCTTGGGCTGGGCTAAGTGGAAGGACATGCATGAAGCCGAGGCCCTGAGTTTGGTTTCAAGCACTGCCAGAAAAGAAGAAAGAAAAAGAAGACTATATTTACTTCTTGCTCCCTCCATCACCCCCCTCCTTCCTTCCCTTCCCATCTAACTCCCTTCCTTCTCTTTTGTTTTCAGAATTCTGGAAATATTGTATTCTATCAGTTAAGTCCACACCAGTATCATCGAAACACCAGAGAGAGAACATTTCAGACACCAGAAAACCATGATTTCAACCATCTGAAGAAAATGTTTACATAGCACAACAGACAAATTTCTGGCAGTAATTCACCTTTATTTTAACCAATTTTCAGTGCATTCTAAATGTGTAGCTAAAATGCTATGTGCTTATTACTTAAAGCATATACTACTCAAAACACTTTACATTATCAACAAAAAGACATGTCTTATAGAAAATATAACAAAAGGATATGAACAAAATTTTATAATAAATGAAAGCACCTTGACAGTTCAAATAATTGCAATAATATTACTTTAATAAGGATAACTTTCGACTTCTATTTTCACATTTTATCTTTAACTCCGTGTCTATGTATTCTAACTACAAATACATCTGTTTCAAGTCTATGTTGGCTGGCTGGCCATACTAGACACAGATAGAAAATGCTTTGAGAGGTGTGATATGTTTCACGAATTATTATTCTAAACCCCACACAAGTAGTAAAATGAAATCAGTCACATTAATGTTCTAAAACTGTGTTGCTAACAATAAAACACACAGGAAGTGGCAGGAGGGGAGTGTGGGGGTGGGGATTTACTGAGGAACATCATTAAGAAAGGCACTGTTTGATCATGAAAGTCAAGCGGGATGTGGATAGCCACGAGGAGGGGAAAGTCTCTCCTAGCAGATTGAACCGCTCAGGCAGATGCAAAACCACCAGTAATGTATTTCACTGACTTACATCAGAACCAAACTAACCCTCCAGAGAGGATTTCCCAATAATTGGAATATTATTACAATTATTTGAACTGTCAAGGTGCTTTCATTTATTATAAAACTTAGTCCATACCATTTTGTTATATTTTCCATAAGACATGTACTGGCTGGTTTTGTGTGTCAACTCGACACAAGCTGGAGATATCAGAGAGAAAGGAACTTCAGTTGAGAAAATGCCTCCATGAGATCCAGCGATAAGGCATTTTCTCAATTAGTGATCAAGGGGGTGGGGCCCCTTGTGGGTGGTGCCATCCCTGGGCTGGTAGTCTTGGGTTCTATAAGAAAGCCAGCTGAGCAAGCCAGGGGAAGCAAGCCAGCAAGAAACATCCCTCCATGACCTCTGCATCAGCTCCTGCTTCCTGACCTACTTGAGTTCAGTCCTGACTTTCTTTAGTGATGAACATCAATGTGAAAATGTAAGCTGAATAAACCCTTTCCTCCCCAACTTGCTTCTTGGTCATGATGCTTGTGCAGGAATAGAAACCCTGACTAAGACAATCATGACATTTTTCTTGTTGCTACACAGTATTGCAGCACACAGATGTGGAAAGATACAGCTGAGAGTTCTCATGAAGTTCTCCATTGCCAGGCTGAAACCAGGGATGGTGGACCATTAAGGAGGTGAAGTCCCTAATAAAATTCTACATATTACATAGCCCTACTGAACTAAATTTAACCAATTACAGATAAAAATCTTTAAAGAAATACAATTAAATATTCACTGAGCATGCACAAACTGTTTTCTTGTCATTACTTCTGAGATAATACATCTATTTACACACTATTTACATTGCATTGGTTATTTGAAGCATGTAGAAAGCATACTGCATAATATCGAGATTTGATGCAGGCTACTCTATTTTATACAAAGAACTTGATCTTCTCTGGAATCCTGGAACCAGCACCCAGTCAACACAGGCGGACCAGCTATTGCTGTGTTTCTCCTCTACACCCTGCCATATTGCTATGCAGTACTCCAGATTTCAGCTGCCTTTCTTCACTTTGTCCTCCCTTCCATAGCTATGCCTATGCTTTAGGGTATTACTGAGTAAAGTTTACTTAAATGCATGCACTCCACTACTGTGGCTAGGCATCTTATGAGTGACTGATAGGCAGATAGCATCGATGTGCTGGATACAGAGATTAATGTTCTAAAGAGCATGGAGTTAGACAGAAGAGATTTTACCACTGACTCCGAACAGTGCTCAATGTAAAAGTTATTGTCTACATTCTACAATTTCCCAGTTAATATTTGCAGAGACCACACAGTTGGTGGCAGGGGATGAAAGCCGAGGAAAACAAAGCCTTAAGAAAAAGGCAATGACAGAAAAGCAAATCCTGCTGTTTCTGGGATAGGGATCACTCCTCTGCCAGACTGGTCCACAGAGCAAATGGTAGAGGTGTGGGGAAAGAGGGTACATCCAGAAATGTTTAGAGAAGGAACTGATACAACAAATGCCTTTCTGGGTATTGGGTAAAAAATAGACAATTGTGACACAAGTTTCCCAGTCTGGGAAGACCCGAGAGAATTATAGAAAAGAAGACAGGGGACTAGAGATGGCTCAGCATCTAAGAATGCTTACTACTCTCACAAAAAACCCAGGTTCAGTTCCCAGCACACACATGGAGTCTCATGGACATCTGTAACTGCAGTTCCAGGGAACACAGTGCCCTCTTCTGCTCTCTGTGGTAACACACACACACACACACACACACACACACACACACACGCACATATATACATGCAGGCAGAACACTAGACTATTCATACACTTAACTTAAAATGAATTTAACCAAAGAAAACAGTGGTGTAGGTAAGGAGCAAGAGGATGAGTGTGTGAGGGGAAAGCACTGAGTTTAGCTTTCCACACTTGTCAGGTTGCAGTGCATCATCCTATTGTAGAAGCCATGGGACCCAAAGGTCCTTGCTGGGATGCTATAACTGAACTTCGGTTGTGTATAGATGCCTGCAGCATCCGTGATGAGTTGATAAACCCAAGGGAAGGACTAAAAGTTATGTGAAAATGGAGTCTGAGAGTTGGAAAGAAAGAAGGGAAGGACAGAGTCCCATCCGTGGGTCTAAGGGAACCCCAGCGGAAGGAATATCAACATCTTAACAATGAGAAGCAAGCTGAACCCCGGGAACGCGCAAAGGAGATGAAGGTAGTGGTCCAGAGTTGAGAAACACTAAAAAGATGGGGACTGGAGCCCCAGGAACCTTCTTTCAAAAGAGAAAGGTCAGGAAGCCAGATAAAGCAACAGTGGAGAGGGATGAGGGAGCCATACAAAAGCCGTGTGGGTAAGGGGTCAGCTTGGAAGAGAACATCACAGCAGTGACCCAGAGGCTCAGGCATGGCTTTAGTCACAGGCCTCAACATGACACATATGTCTACCTAGTGGCATAATGACAATGAAATTACATCATACTTTTGTTCCTCACTCATGTATAAGTATATGCTGGGGCCAGTGGCATGGATTTCTTTATAACAAGAAATACAAGAAATACAACGCAAGACCTATTACATTCATATCCAAGTAAAGTCATTTGAACCTCCTCCAGCTGGGAACTTGAATTAAACCTCTGGATACAAAGGGTGAGCACGCCAAAACAGAACTATTAAGGACATGGAATCTAGAAAGGAGTTTAGCACAAATTAGTGCCTTGCATTTTAAATCTTGGCTATGCATGTTCCTGATCACAAGCTGACACTTAGAAAAGAATTTCATATTTATCAGAACAAAGAACTTAGGAAAACACATCAGTGCCCCATGGGAAACCTCGAGATAATTCCAGATGTTAATTTCTACAACATCCTTATTTCCCAAAGTAGCTTACTTCCTTTCCCAGATCAAGGGTGCTTCCCACTAACTACTGTCACGCTGCATGAAAAGCCATTAGTGACTGCTTAAACTGGATTCAGATCTTAACAATAACCTTTGCACTACCCAAGCTGCTCATTACTATTAGAAGTATATTCCTCAATGACCACTGGATTCAAAATCCCCTTCAAAATGTAGTCCCCTAGCTAAATTCATTTCTCTTTAGCTTCTTTTCCAAAGTTTACTGACTTTGAAGGTTTAGCACTTTTTGTCAATGTTTTTCTGATCATTCAGTTATCAATATCATATACCTCACATTCAGCATGATCTTTTATTATATTTCCGATATGTGTTACAGTCTTTTTCCAAGAAAAGAGGTTTTCTTCTTTTATTTTTCCCCCTTACTGTTATGATATTCTAAATACACTCACACCAAGTAATGCAAGCTTTATTGTACACCTATTAGGTCTGAGCAAAGAGCAAGCAAACATGAAACTCTTCCCCAGTGAGCTCATTGTCTGGGGGGGTGGAGGAAGCAGACACAAACAAACAGAATGATTAAGGTCAGCAGTGTATCTACAAATGCTATGCTGATGCTACAGCTGGAAAGCAGGGTTGGTGGGTAGTGAAGTCAGCAAGGTGGAAGCAGAGGTGCAGAGCTCATGGCCTCAGAGTCCACCAGAAGGACGCTGGCTTTTACTGCACTCAAATGGAGCCTACTCAGCCCTCTCCATCTGAGGGCTCTGCATGTCGATTCAACTAGCGGCAAATTTAAAACATTCAAAAGAAAATGTGCATCTGGATTGAACACACACAGGCTATTTTTGTTATTATTCCTAAATGATATAAGTATAAAGGCTGTTTGCACAGCACTTTCACTGCTTTGAGCATTGAAGTAATCTGGAGATGACTAAAAGTCTGTGGGAGACGTGCTTAAGCTACAGGCAAATGTGTCACTTAAACATCTGGATTTTGGTATCTGTGGGAGATCCTGGAGCCAATTCCCTATGGACACCAAGAGACAACTGTACTGAGAACCTCAAATGGTCTGAAAATCCTTAAAGAAGTATTTAAGCTACTATCCAAAGCTATAGCTACAAGAATATAAGAAAAAAGACAAGAAACCAGGTAGGCTGTAAGTTAGAGGCTAGCATGGGTTACATAGTGAGTTATGTGCCAGTATGAAACTCTCCAAAAAAATTCTACACAATTGATGAGTAACAGTGGATAGAAATGGCTCAAGGGGGTTAAAGTCTGGGTAGTTTTAATGGCAGTGTTAGGTGGACTTATTAGTATTACAAACAGAAATTGAAAAAAAGATCAAGCTCCTTACTGGCCAGCTGAGATAAGATTTCAGAAGTCACTTGATTGGGAAAAAGTGGTACTGGGAGAAAGGACATGAGTTAGTATTGATCTTGGTCAGTCTGAACTTCCCATCAACTTTGCAGGGGAGGGGCTTACAGACCAGAGAGAATCTCAAGATAGCTGTCTTGTCAGTGTAGGTATTAGAATGATTTCCAGGGCTCCCCAACACTACAGGGCATGGGAAACCAACCAGAGTAGAAAGACCTGTAGGAAGAGAGCTACGGGGGGTATGTCCTGAAGAGGTGACTGGGGACATACAATCTGACATCCTGTTGGGCCAAATAAACCAGGGTTAGGCAACACCACTCTCAATGTCCCTGCTGACTTTGACAAATACATTTCTGGAAGAGTAACAGGCTGAAAGCTAGTGGGAGCTCAGTGGGAACGTGAAGGGAAAGGTCACCCAGCTCACTTCTCCGTCTCTTGCCTTGGTTCCTGAGTGAGCCACCCATCTGGGCTTTCTCTACCATCACTAACGATGAGAGTGCATTCATTCCTAACACGCCCTCCATATCTGTCGCCACTATTTCTCATCTGCACTGAGACAGGCTGCAGAGCAAAACCAGGTGCATGATGTCTTTGAGCCCCCATTTATTTCTTTCAAAGTTAGAAAGTTAGTTTTTATACCAGATTCTCTCCTTTTCTAGGAAGTACAGGAAAAGCTAAAAGTCACTTTCACTGTTTCAGGCACCCAACCTGGCTCCTAGGGGTTTTGTTTTGTTTAGGTTTTAGTTTTTGTTTTTGTTTTTGTTTTGTTTTTAAGAAGGGAACCTGGAGTTGGGGAGACAGACCAGTGTGTAGTGCTTGTTGCTAAAACATGAGAGCCCAAATTTTGAGTGAAGAACTCATATAAAAAAGCTGTGCATGGCAGGACATATCTGTAACCCCTCCTCCAGGGCAGAGACAGATAGATCCCAGGGGATGAGTGGCCACTTCAGCCAAATGGGAGCTCTAGGCTCAGTGAGAGCCCCCGTCTTAAAACGGAAGGCAGAAAGCAACAGAGAAAGACAGACAAAGTTGACCTCTGGGTTCTACCTGCACATGTAAAGGCAAACACAGACACACACACAGACACACACACACACACACACACACACACACACACACACACACACACACACACACACACACACACACACACACACACACACACACACAGACACACACACACAGACACACACACACAGACACACACACACACACACACACACACACACACACACAAAGAAAAGCCTCTTCCATAGGTTTATGTATGTGGAGAATTGTACTGAAGTTGGAAGAAGAGAATCACAAAGTCCATCAATGCACTGAACTGCAGGCAAAGCCTGTCTGCTCTGGCTGGAGCTGCGCTGCTCCATTTCTGACTCTTCTGGCTCCTCACCCCTCTTTCTGTTTATTGGGGTTTGTTTGCTTGTTTGTTTGTTTGTTTTGTTTGAAGACAGGGATTTGCTGTGTAGCCCTGGCTGTCCTGGAATTCACTGTGTAGACCAGGCTGACCTCGAACTCAGAGTTCTGCATGCCTCTGCCTGTGAGTGCTGGGATTAAAGGCGTGCGCCCCTATTGCTTGGCTTCTATTGGTTTTTTTTTTAAAGCATTCCATAAACATATCCCAGTTCTCAACTCCATCTTCCTCTCTGACATCACAGGTCTCTGTGACTTTTCTAGGAAGGAGGCACACAAGTAAAATCACCTAACCAACTTGAAGGCACTGGGGACCTGATTTGCCTCAATTCTTTATTGACATAGATGTAAATTCTGTACCACTTTTCTTCTATATTTCACAATACCACCTAAAAATTAAAATCACCTGGAGATGTTCTAAAAATATTGAATCTTCTCATTTGTGTGTGTGTGTGTGTGTGTGTGTGTGTGTGTGTGTGTGTGTGTGTGTGTATATATATATATATATATATAAAATCACTGTAGAAGAAGAGACTAGTGGTTACCAGAAGTAGAGCAACAAGATTTAAATGGATAAAAAAAAAATCACACATAAGGAATATGTTCTACTCTTCTGTTGTATAATAGGGCATACATAGTCACCAACAATTTGCTGGATATTTCAAAATAGCTAGAGAATATTATATCATAACAAATTGATACATTTGTGAGGTTATCAGTATGTCACATAGGATATGATATATATACTGCAGATGTATATGTCTCAGAATATCACAAGATGCCCCATAAATATGTACAATTGTGCTAAATAAAACGCGTTACCCCTGTTCCGTCCATTCTCACTAAACACATCCCTTAAGGCCCACACATCTCCTATTCCTCAAAGGGTCAGTCGGTTGGTCTAACCTGTTACACTTCAGTGGCTACCTCTCTCCAGTCCCAGCTGGACCCAACAGAGCCGTTCTAATGGCACAACTGAAAGCCTCACCACCAAGAGTCTTATCCTTATCAGCTCTGTGACTCCCTTGCTCAAAAACCTTCCCCGCCTCCCCACTGTCAGCGGCTACATATGGCATTCCTGGTCAGCTACACTCTAGTTCCAGGGTCACTAAGGCACTCCTGATCCTCGCTCTATTGCTCCTCATTGTTGTCCAATACCAACTTCAACCAGATCATTTTAATCAGTGTACTCTACAAGCAAGACCTTCAGGAGAGTCTTTCTAACCATTCCTAGTGTCAGAAGAATTACTGGAAAGAAGCTGTGTCTAAAAAGACTGGTTGGCTGCTCAGAACTATTATGGTATGGGGAGGTTGGAATGTTGCAGGTCCAGAGGCTAATTACCTTGTCTCTGACTAACTAAAGCCCATGAGCAGTCATTCCGTGTCCACTTGTGTGTCAGAACTAACAGCCTGTAACTAATAAATAAAATACACATATGCATGGAATAATAATTCGTGAAACAAGGAGGCCATGAATTTGAAGGAGAACAGGAAGGGGTATGTGGGAAGGTTGGAGGGAGGAAAGGGAAGGGAGAGATGATGTAATTAAACTATAATCTCAAAAATATTTTTTTCAAAAACTTGGAATCTACTAACTTAGTAGACTACTACCTTCCACCAACTCAAAGCTAAGAATGTATCAGGTAGAATCTGAGACCTGTAGAAGAGCTTCCCCATCTTGATTTAAACTCCGCCCTAATAAACTCACCAATGCATTTTAAAATTGCCTTTAACTTTCTTCATTTTGCAAAACTATAAAATTTCATTAACGTGCTTCTATGGTGAAACACAGAATGTGAAGTGCCCTACATCTGCATTCCTGGGCCATAGTCTCTCAGATTTGGCTCTAGATTCTGGTGAGTGCTGTGGGGAAGGGGGGTGGTTGGTGTTGGTTTGGGGGAAGTGTTTTGGTTTTGTTTGGTTTTCTTTTTATTGCACCAAAGTATAATCTACACAAAAAACATAGGCTTGACTCTGTCACCACCACTGGCCCATCACTGTCCAGGCTTAAAGTGGTCTGAGGAGCTGGTAGAAGGTAGAAATCTTTCCCCAGTGGCAAGTTCCCCCTCTGGCTGGGGCCTTTTCCTTCTCCCAGCATGAGATATCTGGAGAAACTCCCATTTCTTTAGTGTACACTGTTTGAATAGCCTGATAGTCATATTGAAAGATTCTGGGATCTCTTTAGAGCCCGGTTACAACATGATTTGGTGGTATTACTGTGAGAACTCAAACTCCAAGAATAGTTGGTAGTTTTTTCTCAAACTAGTAGCCCAGCCCCATCTCTGTAGGAGGTTGGTGGGGCTGAGAACTGCAGAGCAAAATGTCAACCTTTATGTGCAAATTGGTTCCATCAGAGACATCGAGTTATAAAACTGGATTAGGGTACTGTTATTTTTGCTGGGATAATGCATGCCATGTTGTTGAAAGGCTGATGTTCATTACAGGATTTCTTTCTATGAATGGGAAAAGCTTTCATTTGAGGTTGGGAGGCGTGGGGTTTTCTAGTCATTTTTGGTTTGGGATGTGGGGTGGAAATTTGATGACTAAACTGCATTATGGATCATAGACTGCTTTCCATGAAATGCAGGCGCTTCAGGAAGCAGCCAGTAAGTACAGCGGCAAAAAGTGCTCCTCAAATGCACATAGTAGGCTAATTAACAACATAGTAGGCTAATTAACAAGACAGCCCACTTTGAACTTCGGTCTTCTAAAATGAGGATAATGGGTTTTCATGTGTGTGTGGAATATATATATGTATATATATTACTCAATAATTATAAAACATTAATAAGCCTTCCTGGGTGAAAAAGTGGCCTAGGAAGAGCAACTACAAAACAGCTATTTCAATAATTACTTTAATCTCTTATGAAAGTAAGTACAACACAATCACACTGCATCTCTATATGAGTTACAGTTATTAGATCTGAGCCTTATCCTCTGGAGATAGGCAGTCCCTTGGACTTTTCACAAGCCTAAAGTCCAACTCCAGGCTACCCAGGCACTCCAGAAAAACTGTCTACCCAGGCTCTTCTCCTTGGGGAAAGGGGATTTGGAGGGAGGGGAGCAAACCAGAACAAGCCAAAACAGGCTGAGCAATAGGAAGTACATGTCCTAAGTCTAAAAGGTGGCAGAGATCCTACAAATCTGTTGCTGTGTCTGGATAGTCCTAGACCACAGACCTCAAGCTGGGTTAACCACTAACCCCTGTTCTTTTCATGACTCCCAGGCAGGAACAGATATTATCTTAGAATCTGGGACTTAAACCCTTAACCCAGCCTGTCTTCTCAGTGATAACCCTGACCGCTCGCACGGTGCACTCTGCTCTGATGGCTAATGAGCCTTTATCACTCAGGAGCCTAGTCATCCAAGTCTGGCAGGAGTGACACCAAATGACAGTCCAAATGACCCAGATGAACACTAAGGAACACAGCAGGAAATCACAAAGCCTCCAAGTTGAAGTTATACCTGGGCTTAGACATTTTCTTAAAGAACTAAGATTCTGATTTCTGATACTCCAGTGTTTTATTAGGCAAGCATTGCCTTTAAAGTCTACCGGAATATACTGGCTTGCCTGTTGTGATGAGTTTGGTGCACTGGCAGTCAGGCTGAGGTTAGCCCCCATTTGTCAGGTTCACACCACAGTCAAAATCAGTTTCCTTGATAAAGTATAGATAAGAAACCCAAGTTTTTCCTTACTCTGAAACAATCAGGCAGACAAGTCACAAATAGCACAAAAGAGGAGGGGCTGGAAAGGATTGCAACTCTCTGGGCTAATTGTGTTTGCACTTCCTTTTAACTTGTATGAGCCATAGAAAGGTCTCCTCAGAGAAAAAAACGGAAGAGGAAAGCGCAAAACCTTATCTAGAGAGCACAGACAATGAAACCCCTTCCCTTCGGTCATACTTGTAAAAGCTCGGTGCAATCCCTCATCAATTCCCAGTTTTAAGTTGGTAATGATGATCCTAATAAACTATTCCCATCCTTCTGTGTGAACTGAAGCACAAAGCTCTACAAAAGGCTGCTTTTAAGACATCATTTACAGAACTTATATCTAGAAGTATTTCTGATCTATTACCCAAGCTTCCAGCCTCTGAAAATTTCAGCAGGAATCAAGGACCTAGGATGCTGAGCAGAAAGAGAATGTTTTCCACACTAGTTAAGTGGCCTTTCCCCTCAGCTCGCCTCTGGCAGCTGCTCCTAATGACAGTTTGTAGGACCCAGAGGACTGCATACACATGCCTGTCATCCCAAAGGAGCGACTTCCATAGGGCCATTAGCAGACAACAACCTAAAAACCAGGGAGGGCTTGCAGAACTCTCCCTTCCTCTTTCCTATCAGGGAAAAGCCTTAAATAGTTGGCATGAAAGCATTCCTCATACTGGTTTGGGACTGTGTTGGGGATGATCCTGGGTAATGGTCATAAAACAGCCTTTAGGTTCTGCTGCACGTTCAAGACCAGCCTCTACCCTCATCCCACTCATTCGAGGCTGGGATACTCACTTTGCTGGAGACCTCCCTTCCTCATAGAAGGTTGTCAGCCAACTGGGCATGTGCTACTGAGTTCATACCACTGAAAATCGGAACAGTAGCTTCAGATCGCACTTAGGCACAGAGCTGCTAGGGTATGAAAACTGATGAGCAAAGCTGTTCACCAAAGAGGATCCTGGCCAAATGTAGTGGTGGACATGCCTCGGCGCTCAGGAGACAGAGAGGTAGAGGCAGGCAGATCTCTATGAGTTCAAGTGGCCTACACAGTGAGTTCAAAGACAGCCAAGGCTACATAGTGAGACCCTGTCTCAAAGAAAACATTGCTTCTTGATGGTATAAATCTATAGCAGAGTAAGGAAACATATTTATAGTTTACACCTCCAAAATCTATGCATCTACCCTTTATATTTGAAGTAAAACTATGAAAAGGAAAGAAGGGAAGAAAAGAAAAGAAAAAAAGAAAAGACAAACAGTTAAGGAATTAGCCACATACATCCTTAAAGCTCTGAGGTACCAGGCTCTTCCGAGACTGTCCTATTAACTCTATAGCTGAAGTGCAGCTGGAGTTTATCTCACATCTGCTCATAATCATATTGAAGACTTAAGAGGTTAAAGTAGTATGTTCCTCCAGAATACTGCCTGTTACAGTTAACTGGGGAAAGAAAAGTTACTTTTATATATATGTAGAGATTGACAGAAAAAAAAATCAATATGTACCTTCTCACCTTATAAAATATCAACACACACACACACACACACACACACACACACACACACATACCTACCTCTATTCCTTTTCTCTGCTTGATTTACTCTTGTAGGCACTTAGAATAACTAAACATATTATATATTTTATTTATTTATCTTGTTTCTTTTGGTGTTCTATGGAACAAGAACTTTTAGTTTACTTATTGGTATATTACACTAGCATACAACGTAATGGGTAAATAGAAAGGTTTTTATTCTTGCCAGTCATATGTTCTTCAAGTCTACAACAATAATAGACACCTACTGCTGGGCTCAATAAATATGTTCTAGAACATAAAACTCAGGACCCAGCTGGGGGGTATATGCCAAATGTGTAATCCCAGGATTTAGGAGGCCAAGGCATGAGAATAACGGGTTGTTGAAGGTTTTGTACTTTCAGATTCATTATTTCATTATATCATGTACTTGGGCGTTTTGTCTGTGCTATATCCTCACTGTGATGGCAGAGGTTGGGCAAGGTCATTTGACTCCCTAGAAATGGACTTACAGACAGATGTAAGCCACCATGTACCTTACAGACAGATTCAAGCCACCATGTTAGTGCTAGGATCAAATCTCAGCTCTCTAGGAGGACAATCTGTGTACTGAACTATGGAGCCATCTCTCCAGCCCCAAAATAAAGAGTTTAAAGCCAGCTGGATCTACATTAATCACTCTGTCAAAAAAGAATAGAATAGAATAGAATAGAATAGAATAGAATAGAATAGAATAGAATAGAATAGAATAGAATAGAATAGAATAGAATAGAATAGAATAGAATAGAATAGAATAGAATAGAATAGAGGAAGGAAAGAAAAGAAAAAGAGAACATATGCTTTTTAAAATAATTCTTTAAAACATCATACTATGAATATATTAGAGATATTACTTTAATTGCCTTGACTATAAACTAGTAAATACTGAAAATAAGATCCCCCCCCCCAATAAACCAGTAGAGTTGATTTTGACATGAACAACAACAATAATAAATCACTCTGGGTTCCATTTTGTGGCTTTTTTAAAAAAACAGAATTTTAATGTTTCATATTATTTATTATTATTTACAATAAACTTTATGTTATAGTCTAAACAAAAATATAGACTATCATAAAGGACTTACACCCTTGAATTATGACAGTCTGAATAAGAAATATTTGTAGGAAAAACATATAGTGCAAAATAGGAAGTATGTGTGCATTTTTTAAGTTCAATAAGCAGGCTTTTTCTTGTTTTAATAAAAGTACCCATATATACTAGCTGACGTTCTACATCTCTCAGTGAAAGTTTGCTTAGATTTCCAAAACTGCCAGGAAACCTAAATCTCATCCAAATACCCAATTACAGAAATTTATGCTCTAAATTGAGTTTAAACATCCAAGTGCTAAATTCTGAAGCTGATCGCAATGGCCATGTTCCTTATACCTGTCTCAGCCTTATGGAAAAGCAAAGTCTTAAATCCTATGGCTAAGAAGTAGAACTCTTGCCTGCCATGGCTTTATCTCTAGCACCATTTGAAAGAATCTTAAATCTCAAAAGATTCTTCATGTGGTGGTTTGAATGAGAATAGTCCTGTAGGCTCATATATTTGAATATTTGGTTCCTAGTTGGTATACTATTTAGGAAGTATTAGGATGTGTGGCCTTGTTGGAGGAGATGTGTCACAAGGGTGGCCTTTGAGGTTTCAAAAACCCATGTCAGGCCCAGTCCCTCTCCATCTCTACCTGTTGCTTGTGGATAAACTGTAAGTTCTCAGCTACTTCTCCAGTGCCATGCCTGCCTGCCTGCTGCCATGCTTCCCTCCATAGTGATCATGGACCAACCCTCTGAACCTGTAAGCAAGCACCTATGTAATAAATATTTTCTTTCTTTCCTAAGTTGCCTTGGTCATGGAGTCTTTTCACAGCAACAGAAAAGTAACCAGAACAATCTGCTACCTTCAAAGAGTTTCACTATACTGGGTTGATGAGATGGCCCTTGCCACTAAACCCAAATACCTGAGCTCTGCTCCCAGACTGGCATGATGGCAGGAGAGAACTTATTCTTGACAGTTGTCCTTTGACCTCCACATATGTCCCATGGCATGAGCATTCTGATACGCATACATACATAATATGCATAGTATTTTAAAGATTTTAATTTCAGCATATAGAAACAATCCTATTACACACAGAGTAAGCATCAACTTCTCGTGTTATAACCAGAAGCTATGCTTACCCATTTCACAACACCTTTCAGACACTCTGACTATATACTTCTGCTACTTTTGACTAGAAACTAAAGAAATATTCTTAGCTGACCTGTTTATCAAGCTTCATTCTATGGCTGCAATGCCAATTACTCTCCTCTCATCCAGCCTGTCAAGAAATGCAGGCTACTTGGCATAGGGGACTTTCGGGCACAATGGTCATCTTAGCAATGACCTTTATGTTTAAATTACTTTTTAAATTTCTGCTAAAGCAACGTATGGAATATTGACCAAATGCAGAGCTCACAAGAATATATATACTAATTTTACTTCATGATTTAATTATATGTAGGCTAAAGACAAGAGTTATATTTAAACTAAAACCAAAGATTCAACACTGTTAGGAAACACTAAGTACACAGAGTCTAAACTTGACCCAAGAATAGTTCAACGGAAACCAGCAATCTTAATGATGTGTATTAACAGATATTCAACAGGAGAACCAAGATCATATATTTTTAGAAGGTTCACCATGCCTTCTTGTTTCCATGAGGCCAGCGTGTGCTGACTGCAGGGTCAGGACTGGGTGGCTGCCTGGCCCTGACAGTCTCAGGCTGACCAGCAGCTGCTGCTACTTGCTCCTGAGGGTTTGCCTAAGATGAACCACCATCAATCCTCCCCTCTTCAATCACCTCTGCACTTCCCAAGTCAATAAGCTCTGTCTCCCTTCCTGACATCTGCCTTCTTTTTCCTGGTCCAGATTAATCAAACCTTTCCCACAAATCAGAAAAATCTGGATATTGTGGGCAAAACACTCTGGAACAGCCACAGAGAGGATCTATTTAGAATTCTCTTTTGACCCCCTAAAACTTCTCTGCTTTTTAATTCTTGGATTTCTACACTCTAAGAAGTTACTGTGAAAATTTAATTATTTCTCTCCATCTCACCCACACGGACATCCATCTACTATTTATTAATATTTATGTATGTTTTGAGTTGCAATACAGGACACACAACAAACATATAATACCAGATGATGACTATCCTGGGGCACATTCTCTGGAGATGCCAGACATTCTAAGAATTACAAAAAAAAAAAAAAAAAAAAAAAAAAAATCCAGATTTCCCAAGTTTTTCCCATGGAGGTTTTTCATTTGGTTTGTGTTGCTGTGATAAACTCCATGACCAAATTAACTTAGGGGGAAAAGAACTTACTTAGCTTACAGGTTATAGGCCATCACAGAAGGACCCCAAGGCAGGAGCCTGAAGTAGAAACCATGGAGGAGTGTCACTAATTGGCCCACTCCCTCTAACATGGCTCAGCTCATTTTGTAATACAGCCCAGGCTAGCCTGCCTGGTGATATCTACCCAACAATGGGCTAGATCTCCCTCTGTTAATTAAGTATAGGACATATCCACAGACCAGCTTCTCAGCCCAAGTTCCCTCATCCCAAGTGTATCAAGTTGAACCAAGAGCAGCCATCCCATAAAGCAAACTGGTGAAAACCTTTACATAAGAAACAAATATTAAATAAATGTCTGTGTGAGTCAGAAGAGTGGAGAGAAATAATTATATTTTCACAGTAAATTCATAGAGTATAGAAATCCAAGCTTAAAAGTTAATCATTTTCTAAGGGTCTGAGTCTAAACTGTCACTGGGCACCAAATGCTCCTCTCTGTATTTATTCTCTATTTCCTTCTTTAGTGCAGACTCTCCAAGATTCTAGCAGGGCACATGGCTATCTGATTACTCAACATATTTTCCTGTTTCCCTCATAGCTGCTTCGGTCATGTTATTGGACACAAGGACAAAAGTCAAAGTGACATGTGTGATTTCTGGGTCACATCCTTAGAGGGAAATTGTGCCCTCCACTTTGTCTCCCACCTTCCATCCCCTGAGGGTCAGGATGTGAGAGGGATCTTGACAAATAAGACAACTTCAACCATGCAAAGGATACCAAAACCCAGTGTTCTGCTTCCCCCATCTTTTTTGTACATTGGAACAGACCTGCAGAAACCATGTGAACAGGGATGTTGAATTCACATTCCACACTGTGGCTTCACTAGTCCTTGGGAGCCAGCAGAGCAGTAAGAGATAGAGAACCAAGATCTCTGAGTAACTTGGTACAGCTGAGCATCCCATGCTGCTGGACCACCATTAGGCATAGTGTCAAAATATTCACCAGACCCCAAAGGATGCAAAACGGCCATAATGACAACATATGGTTTTCCCATTCACAAGTACCTTTGCGCTGTTCAACCTGATGGTATTTGGTCTGGGCCAAGCAGCTGAATAAATATCCTTACAGATATACACAATAAACACAACATCCTGGTAGTCTGAGAAAAAAATAAATATACACAAACTTTATAACTTAAGCACTATTTTTTTCTTAAGATAAATCCCTAAAGTTTATCTGTAGAAAAACATTTAAACATTCAGTTTGGGTATAATCCATGAAAACCAGGACTGAACTAAAGAAGATGATTCAAATTAAAAATAAACTAAAAATATTACGATGCTAAACACATTCAAATATGCCATGTTTGGTTGATACCCCTGAAAGGCCTTCTCTTTTCTAAAAGGAAATGGAAAAATGGATCTGGGGGACAGATGAGGTGGGAGGTGAGACTGGGAGGAGAGGAGGGAGGGGAAATTCAGTCAGGATGTAGTGAATGAGAGAAGAATTCTTTAAAAATTCAGCTAGACAAGAGTTAGAAAATACACTAGGTTGGATCGATTCACTGATGATCTGAACAACTCAAGGAAAACTCAGAATCCAAACGTGATGGCTTCACAGCAGTTACAGAAATACTGATTCATTTCATCTGACACCAGTGAGCTGGCCCTGAAATGGTCAACTTCTTTTCTCTTCCTCTGCCATTCCCAACATGTGTCTTACATTTTATGGTGGCTGTCTCAATGCCTGCCACCACATCTTCATACCAGCCAGGAAGAAATTAGAAAGAAAAGGAAAAAAGAAAATTTCCCACCTCTCACTAGAAACTACCTATTGTCACTTCTGTTCACAATACCCTGTCACAACCTAAAAGAAAAGGAAAAAAATTCCCTTCTCTTATCTACAAGGAAATCTGCAAAATGAGGTACAGCCTTCAGATATTTAAGTCTTGCATACAGGGAAAAGTGCTCATCACTAAAGAAAAGAATAATGAGTGTTTAGGCAGTCAGAAGGCATTTCCAGGGTGATGTGGGCTTTGGGGGGTTTTTTGTTTGTTTGATTTTTAGTAAGAGGTGCAAGGATATGGAGATGGATCCATGTCTATATAGTCACAATAAACTGTATAAAAATATAAAAACAGGTTTCTGCATAAGATATAAGCATCTATTAAAGCTATGTAAATGAAAAGCCCTCCTTACCCTTAGAATTGACCATGGCGAATGAATATGACAATCGTGGAATCCTGGCAAGAACCAGCACATGGGCGAATGAATACAGTACGATGGCGTCTTTCCCTAGACTCACCTTTGTCATAACTAACAGGAAGACAGCGGTAGAAAACGAGGGGCCTTGTCTGGAGTCCCAAGAACTCCTTCTCAGGGCGACAGTCACGAATAAGAAAACACTGAAATTCCAAGGGGACGTGGAAAAGAAGGCCAACGTGAAGCATTGCAGGGCATTAAAGGCAACATCCTCATTTCTTGCACAACCTATGAAAATGTGTCGCCATCTACAAAGTCTCTGGTTCTGGCAAGAAAACAACTTACAGAAACATTTCAAATGGCCACAGTGGCAGCTAAGCTGGATCATAGTCCATGCTAGACTGAAGAGATAACCTTATTAAAGTGTAAAAGTGCATGGCGCCAGCATTCCGTGTTGCTAAACGTCTGCTACAAACCCAGAGAATGTTTCCTATCAGCATTCTAAATTTAACCCACTGGAGTCCTATCATAAGAATTAGACAATTTAACCTTTTAAAATGAAGGGTTTGCCTTTTCATGGAAAGTATGCATTTTTTTATTAGTGAGAAAACACAATACCCTTGGCATAGACTGTCTCCAGCAAAATGGGCCCCTTTTGTGCACCATGATGAGTTACGTGGTAAGGCAGGAAGACAACAAACTTACCCAAGAGAACCCAAGACTCAAAGCCAGAATTCCATTTAAATGATCAGTTTTCTTAATGTTACCCTTATTGAATTACTGGGTAGAAATTGTTCACGCGAGTGAAAGGAAAGAACAGATATTCATATTAGATGTCTCAGAATTTATTGTTAAGCACAATGCCATGGGGAATATGAGTTACCAGCAATTTTAAGCATTAAAAACATTTCTAGGATATTTTTCTGGGATTATAATGGTAATTTTATAAATCAAAGATATTAATTTTCATATAACAAATAAGATTCTTATAATGTAAAAAATTTTGAATTAGTAAACCTCTTGGAAAAATAATAAAATTTCTTCTACTATCAAAATTCAATACATAATAAATATAATGAAGAAGAATTTATGCAGATTAAAACAAGTTTTAAGTCAAACCAATATGTAAAAACACAGACATAATATTTTATTTGCTATCAATACTAAGTATATGATAAAAGAGCCCTCCACAATATATTGATAAAAGTATGAGAGAAAATGTAATCATACCAGTCAGATAACCCATTTGTACATGTGTGTATAGATGTATTTTAATGTGTGTGTGTGTGTGTCCTGTGTGTTATTTTCTATTGGCATGATAAGACACCATATCCAAGGTGAATTATGACAGAAAGCATTATTAGGGCTCATGGTTCCACATGGTTAGAGTCCAAGATCAGTGTGGCAGGGAACATGGTAGCAGGCAGGAAGGCAGGCAGGCCTGACACGCTGGAGCAGGAGCTGAGAGTTTGCATTCAGTTCACAAGCATGAAGCAGAGAGACAAAGCTAACTAGGAATTGTATGGGCTTTTGAAACCTCAAAGCATCACTTCCCCAACCCCCTCCCCTAAGTAACATACCTTCTTCAACAAGGCCACACCTTCTAATCCTTCTCAAACACCAACTAGGCGCCCAACATCGAAACATATGAGTCTAGGAGTCCATTCTCATTCAGATCAGCACAGTGCGTGTACTTATTGTGAAGGAGGGTAACTATGTGCCAGAGATTATGTGTTGAAGTCATAGGACAGCCAGGGGTGTTGGTATTCTCCACCTTGCTTGAGAAAGGATCTCCCAGCTGTTTTCAGTGCATAGGCCAGGCTAGCTAGCCCTCAAATTTCTGGGGCTTCTCTGTCTCATCCTCCCATTTTTCCACAGGAGCTCTGGGCTTGCAATCACTTGCAATATCTGATTTTCACATGGGTTCTGAAGATACTAACTCAGGTCTTGAACTTGTGCCACCTCAATAGTACAGATGTTTCACTTTGTAAAGTATCTACAAAAACCTAGTAGATGAAAAAGGGAAGTTCTACACAACTTATAGTTAAAAAAAAAAAACAGTTATCATTAATTCCAAAAGTTCAACCTGGTCACAACACAGGCACCAACTCAAAGGGCTTAGCTCTTTACTTTGACTTCTAAATGCATGGGTTTCGTATTTTAAGGTCACATTTGAAAGGATGAGTCTACAAAGACAGCCATATATGGAGGCTCAGATGTCCAAGTTTAGATTGCTTTCCTACTCCTGAATGCGCATGTTCTAAATCTTTATTATTCTCTCCAGGGCACTTCACTCTGAGTAAGAGCAAACAATCCAAACAGAACACCAGACAGAAACCTAGAGTTAACCTCATAGGGAAAGGGAGACTACAGGTAGAAGCCTTCAACTTCCCTTCACGCTGTGCCCCTTGTTAACTCCCTTCCTCCCTTGGCCTCACCAGCATCCACTATGTCCTAGAACAAGTCACCCTCTAGCCTCCCAGAAGCCCCTGACCTTTTCAGGACATGGTTTGTAAGTTTCTATACCAGGATAAATCCAGATCCCTGGACTCCCTGGTCCCTGCTCTGGGCATGCAACCAGCACTACACTATGAAGCCCAGGCCTCTGGTGCTTCTCAGGCTGCCCAGTTCCAGCTGCAGACAGAGGAAGTGGTTACTAACACTCAAGAGACAACCTACTCATTGTGAACATTGGCAGTGGTACTTTAAAGTGGGTACGCTCTGAGGCAGGAAGTCTTCTGAATGTTATCCAGCACTGCAGAGGTCCTCAGCATGGCTCACCTGAATGTGTGGTGGGCTACCTAGGCTGCTCCATTTTAACAGCAGAGAACATGATTACAAGCACTCAAGAGACAGCCCACTCACATCCCAGCTTTAGTAACATTTGTTTAGTTGTTGTTTACTTTTGTTTCTCTGCTGGCTTCCTTCTTCTTAATTTTATTCCACTTCTTTAAACATCTCTGGACAAAATCATCTCCATATACTACTGCTATGATTTGAACACAAACGTCCCCATAGGCTCATATATCTGAACACTCGCTTCCTCAACTAGTAGTGCTCAGGTAGAAGACTGTGAAACCTTTTGGAGTTGAGGCCCCACAGAAGAAAACAGGTGCTTGGGGATGGGCAGGGTGGGGGCGTGCCTCGAGGGATGGGCAGGGGGGGGAGAGGGGAGATGGAAGGGGGACTTTGAGGGTTTTATCATCCCACTTCCTGTCCTTTGCTTTTAGATAGCCAATGAAATACAACAAGCAGCCTCATGCTCACGCCACTGTGCTCTTCCCCACCAAGATGGACTGTGTTCCCACAAACTGAAAGCCAAAACAAAGCCTCCACCCCTTAAATTGTGTACTAACAGAGATTATTGCAACTGTAAAAATAAATAAATAAATAAATAACACAGTTACTAACCATTTCTGTCTTCATATTTACCACCAAACAGCTCAAAAAGTTTCCTCGAGTCCCATTATGTCTCATGTCTCAACTTACTCCTTCTTTGCAGACTTTTCTTCTGGTAACATGATCCTTCCTTGACATTAGAGGACACACTTCCCCCTGCCTATCCCTGTACCTGTCCTTGCTCACTCCCCTCTCCTTCCTCCACCCCCCCCTTGCGTTCTTTGTTTCAATCTTCAATGGCCAGTCAAAGTCATCCATGTACCCTAACCTTCCTTTGAACAGTGGCTCTCTAGCATCTTACCCTCCTTCATTTGTTGGTTTCTCTTCTCCGAGTAGTCGCCCTGTGCAATCTCATACAAGACTTGTTTGCTTCTCATCCAAGACTAACTTCTGGTTCTACACCTTCTGTTCAAAATGTCTTAGGTTTCACAATCCTCTCCTCAGAAATCACAGGGAAATTTGAAAATCAGCCAAACATTCAAAACCAGATTACTTTCCCTCCTCCCCCTGCTTGTCTGTCCCTTGCATTTTATTTTTCAATTAGTGGCTCTAACCATCTAGTCAGCACACCTACAGACCTAGTGCTGTCCTGTATTCTCCAGAGTACTCCGCTTGCCCTTCTCTGTGAACACGAAACCCAAGGTTTTATCCCAGAATTGTCCCACAGACGTTGAATGTTGGGGAGGTTGTGTGTGTGTGTGTGTGTGTGTGTGTGTGTGTGTGTGGTTTTGTTTGTGAGTTTAATGGCAAAACGCCTAATATGTAACTAGTTGTTCTAAACTCTGAACATTTTCTCTAAGAAACAAATCTAAATTCAATAGATATTATTCTTATACCAATGGCATCACTACACTAAGCTATGTAGATGAAACCAGCAGGCTAAATAAATGAGAATACTCTACATAAAACAGTCTCTTAGTTTATCACATGCTGGCTACTGACACCATGTTTCCCCCCACACACACACACTGTTAGAAGAATCACTCCAAGATTCCAGGGGTCAGCAAGGAGTCTTAACCAGGTAGAACTATCTCAAAGTGTAGGAGCAAAATAGGGCAGGAATACAGACCCCCAAAAGCAGCCCTACCTCAGCAAGAGCCGACATCTCTGTCTGGCACAAGCTAGACTATGCTTATGTTTCGTGTAAACTCTGTGATTACTGACCAGCACTCTCCCACAGCAAACAGTACCAGCTTAGCTAAACTTCTAATCTGTGCCACATTAAAAGGAATAGGGAGCAGCCTACTGCCATGTTTTTGAGACTAACAAGTGGGGGAAGTGGTAATGGGGGAGAAGGAACCAAATCTTCGAGTAGAACTCTGCTCCTTCTCAATGCCTTGGCATTCCTTGAAGTACAGATTATTAACACAACCTCTGTCCCTTCACACATGATCCCTAATGCCTAGGGTTAAAGTAAGATTCCTTAGGAGTGATACTTTCCTCAAATTGGACCTACTTATTTCATCTCCACCAATACACAAAAAGCATGAAAGACTTTTCCCCCTTCTAGTCACAAGGAAAGTTTCAGCATTGCCAGAGGGCCAAGTTCATCCACACCAATACCACACACACACTACCCTTGACAAATAACCAATTCTCCCTCTAATCTAGCAAAGTCTTCCTCGTCCTTCAGGGACCACCTCTGCCACTACTTGTAACTGCCCTTACTCCCAGACTGAGTGTGTCCCTCGGTGTCTCTATGACCCTTTGCATATGGCTTCAATGTTTCAGCTCCAACACACAACTGTAATTATCTGTACATTTTTCTTTTTACTCCAATAATGGATGCTTAACTTCTGTTTATATCTTCAGTACCTAACATAAACAACATTTGTCTTCTCAGACTGTTGTAAGAAGCAGAGGAAGCTCAGAGTGACTTTGTATTTTGACATGGGAAGGCCATGTCAAGGACTCAAAGACCAATTGGCCCACAGGAAATTTGCAAAGCCATCACCCATATAGCCTTAAGAGAAACGAACAAACTTTTCTCCAGTGTCCCATCATGAGTGCTTATGCAGTATGTGCAAGACCAGCAGCTATATCTTCTTCCTCCTCGAAGGTTCAGAGCCTGAGATTCTGGTCTCCAGAGACCTCCCACTGAGATGAGCTAAACCGTCCTTCTATGCTACACCTAATAAACAAGAAGAGGTTCCTAGTTTCAGTGGTCAGGGTAGTAGAGGGTAGAAACCCCACCTGTTCCCAGCTTTACTAGGTATCTGTCCTTTCTTCATTCCTTTCAGTGCCCAGTGCCGAAGCTCCAGAGCACCAGGCAGACTGTTCAAACAAAATACCAGACTGATAGTTTACACCAGAACATATTGCCTCACATAAAATCTTCTGGGTAAGAATCTCTCCTTGGTTAGCAAATGGTCACCTTCTCTTTGCATCCTTCCTTGGCCCGGCCCCTGTGCACTTGCGTGCATCCCTGGTATCTCTGTGTGTGCTCAAATCACTGCTTCTGAGAAGCCCATCACACTGATCAGGGCTTACCTAACAGAGTCATTTCAACTTATTTCCATCCTTTAAAGATGCTGTCTGTGAATTGAGCACGATTTTGTAACACAGGGTTAAGACTTCAGCATATGACTTTGGGAGAGGAAAGAAGATAATTCAGTCCATAACACAAGGATTAGGAACAATATGTCCAATCAATGAGTGTTTGCCTTGGAAGAGCCAGTCAGGCTAGAAAAGATTGTTTTCAGGTGTGTTCTCATTCTGCTTTACTTTTGCTTAGTTGGTTGGTTTGTTTTCACCAGCGCCTGCAACTGACAAAGCTCACAGAGGAAGTAAAGGAACCCTCCACTGTCTTTGGGAACGGATCATCTAGATTAAGATGGCTTCTCTAACTGCTTTTTCAAAGGTATAAATATGAACACCAGGAGAAGGCAACTGCTTGAGAGGGCCTCCAGAGAGCACCACTGCAAGAAGAGACCAAATCAGATACAGAAAATATGAATGTTTAGTGAGAGCTGTAAGGCACCATGTAAATGATGGTGGCTATTACATGAAATACAAAATTTTCTCACCACCTTCAAGTTAACTGAGTGGCCACACAGAATACCATGAATAAGGCCACTGGTGAGATGGCTCAGCAGGTAAAGCTTCTGGCTGCCAAGCCTGATACCTTGAGAAGGCAGAATTAGATGTCCAAAAGCCACATCACGGAAAGACACAACCAACTCCCTCAAGCTGTCCTCTGACCCCTACAAGAGTATCAGCAATGGGTACACACAAAAATAAATCGATAAATGTAACTTTAAAAAAGAACACCATGCCAGAAGACCTAGAAACAGAAAAATGTGAAAGAAAATAAGAGAAGAAAATTTTAAATCTGCTGAGGACCTATCTGCCTGGCTCTTTATAATATCAGCAAAAGTAAAACAGACCACTTAACACAGCCCTCACATGAGCCAGACCACAGACAAATCTAATACACTTTGTGTCCTCTGCATGGCACCCTTGAGAGATACTAGTATTCTTAATAGATATACTGGAGAGGAAAAGGAAGTCTAAGAATTCTAGAAATGACTGAAGTAACACAGACAAGACTCACATTTTAGGGTATCAAAGCCTGAACAGGCAACAACTATCAAAGATCTGTAAGATTCAATGCTCCAAGTCTTTGCCAGATGATTCCATAATATGGCATGGTTGAGCCTGACAACATGCCAGGCACAACCCCAGCTCACATCTGCTTCTCACTGTGATTAGAAATGACACTTACAAGCATCCCAATTTATATAATAAATTTCATGGTCACCCTGCCAAAATTCCACAAGCTCACTGAGAAACAGCTATACAATGTTCCAGGACCAGTGAAAAATAAAAGTGAGAGCTCTTGTTGAAAATGCTGGGAGGGAAAATCTAGTAAAGGTACAGAAACACAAGGCTTTCTCTTTCATGCACCTGCCTGCTAGGGTTTTGCTCTCTGGTCCCATCTGACATCACTTTCAAAACCTAAGTTGAAAGATAAAATGGTTTAGAATTTCAAGATGGTAGAGGCTAAGCATTAAACCAAGTAGAGGCCCTTCTGAGCCACAAGGAGATACATACTTGCATACACACACACACACACACACACACACACACACACACACACAGGCGTGTACACAGGGTACGCACCTCCACAGTCTACTCAAATGGTATATGGTGCTGTACTGTGCCATGAACTTAAAACACAAAGCAAGCCACCAATTATTGTTCAGAGTAGGGCATTAACTACTGGTTATTAGTTCTGTGAAACCATTTATCCAGAAATGTTTCTAGTATTTCTAATGAAGCACAAAATTTCACTTTCCAAGCAAAAGTAAGAAGAAAAACGCAAGCAATTAGGCCACTCTCTATCATCTTATCTATAGAGCATTCATCTAAATAATGTAACTTACCAACCCTCAAAATGAAAATTCAGAGCACATTGTGGGAAATGGTGGTCCAGAGGAAAGTAAACTCGAAGTTTAAGGGTGACTGAAGAATTGTCACTTATGGAACAGGGTGGAGAGACAGAGAGATAAAGGACTCCTCAGTTCATATAGTCATTCATTCACTCAGTAAATGCTAATTTATTACATGTAACATTAGAACTGTCCAAAAGCAGGAGGAGGGGCAAGCAAGTTGCTCTGCCGGAAGCTTACGATTGGTCTGCCGGGAGCTTATGATTGGTCTGCGGAGAGCGTATGATCAGTATGCTAGAATAAAACCCAAGAGAACACATGAATGCACCAACTACTTCAGCGACCAGTAGAATGGGTATAAAGTAGGAAATACCCAAGGGGAAAGAGACAATGGAGCCTTGAAGCCCAACAGGACTCTACCGAGTATAGAAGAAAAGCCCCTCCCAAGGACAAAGGTGGGTCAGGTGTGCTGGCACACTCCAGTAACCCCAGGAAGGGTAAGAGGATAACCATCCTCAGGATGGTTAGCTCAAGGCCCACCTGAGCTCCCGAGCAAAAATCAGCTCTCAAAGATCAACAAAGGCTAACAACATAAACCAGCAGAAGCATAGCACACTCCTAGAAGGGCTTGTCAATCTAAATGACCGCCACCAGAAAGCAAACAAAGTATTCCTAAATAGTAACTAAAGAGAAATGCATACAAAATGATACTATGTTGTCATATAGGGAAAAGACAGTGATGGAAACTGGGGCCTCTGGGAGGTGTGGAAACCTGCTCTCCTTTCAAAAGTCCAAAGGGTCCAAAGGGGATACAGGACTAGAAAGACCTGTTAAGATCTGGTTAAGATCTGCCGCTGTGACTTTTCTTTAAGGAAATACCGTTTTGTTTGCCAACTTGTAGGAATGTGTAAACACCCTTTTTATTTTATTTTTGCTAAAGCTAAATGTGTTTTCTACCTCTTCCTCCTCTTCCTAATAAAGATAGGAGTCACCCTTCAACTATGTCAGCTTAGAGCTAAGGCACAGATGTAATGAGCTCTGGATAAATCGGTAAATATGACTTAGGAAGGAACTATCAGTTTGGGTTTTATTTTTCTGCCTTGGCAATGAATTTATTAGTCAATTTGTTCAACACTATGACTAATTTTTGAAATAAAGATACCTTTTATTGGTTGTCTCCATGTCTTATCATTCCTTTAGAATGGGTTCCTGGAAGGGAAATTTTCAGCCCAAACAATAGGAATATTTTTAAGCTTTTGGCACAAATGAGCATAATGTAATCTGAAAATTAAATTGAGCACATCAACTACAGATGACCAAGCAAAACTCAAAGGGAGCATAATGCTGCTGCAAGCAATTCCTTGAAGAGAAAAAGATTTTAGGTTTTGAGTAGTTATGACAAAAAGAAGTCAGAGTTAATTTTACAAATCACATCCAAGGCACTAAGCATACTTCTAGTACCAGCAAGTCTTGAGGCCAGTCTGGGCTGCGTGGTTTGTGTCGGGCCAGCTCTGGGCCACAGAAGGAGGCTGTTTCTCAAAAAAGAGGAAGGAAGGAAGGAAGGAAGGAAGGAAGGAAGGAAGGAAGGAAGGAAGGAAAGGAGGGAGGGAGGAAAGGAGGAAGGGAAGGAGGGAGGAAAGGAGGGAGGAAAGGAGGGAGGGAAGGGGGGAGGGAAGGAGTGGGAAGGAAGGAGGAGAGAAAGACATTGAGGCCAGTACGTGCATTTGCATAAAAAGATATGCAAATGCACATAATGGATAGAAGCAGAGCTCATCATTTCTAAATAACAAGGAAAGTACTATTTCTAAAAAGAAAATGCAATTGATTTTATACTTCTATTATCTCTTGCTTCACTATTGCAGCAATAATGAGATTTTAAATCTAACAATCAGGTGTTTGGATAAAAGGGAAAACAAACATTTTATTTGTATTTAGGATTTTTGGGTTTTGTTTGTTTGTTTGTTTCGAGACAGGTTTTCTCTGTGTAGCCCTGGCTGACCTGGAACTTGCTCGGTATACCAGGTTGGCCTCAAACTCAGATATCTGCCTGCTGGATTGAGGGCATGTGCCAGGTGAACACTGACATCTTAAATAAGGATCAACAAGTTGGATTTTAAGACAGCCTGTTTCTGCAACTTAATCTTGGCAGTCCCCATTTTCTTCGATTTTCAGAAAGACTCTCTAAGAATGACTCAGACCCTTCAAATCCAAAGACTCAGCTCCCAACAAAGTTTCATGAAAGTCAAATTTGAAGCCATTAAAAGTTTTATCTCCTTAAAAGCATGCTCTTGTCAGTGACTGCTACATGATCTCACACAATAACCCTATCACCGGTCACCACAGTATTCTACCAGTACCTTCTCAACTAATGTGGCCCCCAGGCTTGAGTAAACTGAATTTGAGAAGCCAACTTGTGTGTTATGCATCTCCTGAGACATTGTTCTTCCTGACACAGCCAAGTGAATTTCTACATGGTGGCTGCTAGCACAAACTTTACAGACTGAAGGAAACTCAGGAAGAAGTTCGGTGTTTGATACATTTCATTTAGAACCTGGGGTTGGGGGCAGTATAGAACAAGGCAATGAAGGAGAGAGGCTGGAAGATCTGGGTGGAGTTTAACTCCTCTGAAGGATGCGCTCTCACATGTATCAGGATGGACAGGAACCGACTGTAAATTCTTTGTATTTTTTCACAGCGAGGAAAATTCCATCTTTAGGTGATGTCTCGGGAGTTCATTTTCCACAGTTTCTTCTCTCCTGCTCTGAAACTGAAATGCATTTGGGGCAGAATTCCAGTGAGTCGAGCTAGGACCTAGACACAGCTCCTGCCCAGTCTATGAAATCCCGAAGTGGTTGGATGGGAGTTTTATGACACTGCTTTCAAGCGGTCTGCGTGCACAGGAGACCAGAACCCAAGTGGAGGGCAGATTTAAATCAGGAGAAAGAAGATTGTAGAGCTGGGAGGGAGGCGTACACATGTGGCTTTAATATGCAACAGCTGCCAGGGATGGTGACCCCGCTGCTCTGTCTCCTCCGCCCCCACCCTCAGGATCCAACGTTTCAATGATTATACCTAAAGGGACTTCACTGCTGTTGATCTAATAACCGACTCCGGCTACACCACATTCAAGGACTTTTTAAACACTGCATGTACCTGAAGGTAGCAAATTGAGGCACAAAATCAAAGCCTTTAAACAAAATGTAAGCCCAGAGAAAGGGGATAGGAAAATGACACAATGAAATTTGCCCTGGGAGATGGATGAAGAAAATTAAGCGCAGATGGGGCAGGCAGAATGGCCACAGGTTAACTTCTCCCACGCGAGTTCTTCAAGGCCCTGGCCACTCTACGCCCGTTCAGCCACAAGCCCGTCCTCCCCCCCCCCCCCCGCCGGTCCCCGCGGTCCCCGCGGTCCCCGCATCACCCTTAAGGATGCCGAGTACTGACGCAGACAATGCTCAGGACTTGGTGCCCTGCGCGGCGCTGGACACTCACCGACACCAGGAACTCCAGCGTGCCCACGTAGTCGCGCTCGGTCTTCTGCAGCTCGCTGAGCACGCACACGCGCAGGCGAAGCTGCTTGTCCGTGTCCCTGGCGCTCTCGTCGCTCATGGTGGCCGGCGGGGCGTGGGGCTGGGGGCAAGTGCGCTGCCCTGTGCCTACTGCCCCCACTGCAGCCCGCAAAGTTGCCGCCTCTGCGGAGTCCCAGACGGAGCGCGCAGCTTCACATGCTGGCCCGAGACCGGGGCGTGGGCAGAGGACTGTGCTCGGGCTGCGGCGCGCGCGGGGGACGCGCGGGACTCAGAGCAGGACAGTCCCGGGAGAGCGGGAGCCCAACCCGGCCCGCTGCTCCGGCCTCACGCGGCCTCAGCCCGAGGGGAGGCGGCTCCAGCCACAGCGGTGACTTGGACATCAATCAAATGCTTTCAATCCATGTGACTCCGACCCTTTACCCTTAGCCAAATCTCAGGAAAAAGGAAACACAACCCTGGGGAAGTGTATCGTGCCAGCTAACTAAATACACACACACACACACACACACACACACACACACACACACACACACACACACACAGAGGATGGAACTAATCCGTGGTTCTCAAACCTAGAAGGACACTTGTGAGGGCTGCTGTTGGGAATCCCGCCCATTGTTTAGCTTTAATGTGTTTTGCACCAAGTCTGAAAGCAAAGAAACAAGTCCCCGGCAGTTACATAACTGCTTGGGAACAAAAACAAGCACAGCATTGACCCTCCCCCGTTTGACAAGGAACACATTGATTTTGAGTTTTCCTCTAGTACAAAACAGGTTCGGTTTTTTGTTTGCTTGTTTGTTTGTTTAAAAACGCAAACAATGTTATTTCACAGGGCAGACAACCTTCTATCGAAGCTTGAAATGCCAATTAATGTGGTAAAGGAGGGCATCAGAGGAAAATGGCGGCCCTCACCTATGCACTGACTCACCCAGAACACGCCAGCACCCTGGCTGAGTACTTTTTAACACCATGTGTGTCTACAATTTTTTCAGTCTCAGTATAGTGTTTCAGTATCAAGGATATTGTTCTCAGCTGTTTTCAAGAGTTGTGATTTTAAAAAGATAGAAATGTTGAATGATGATACATAGTAGACGATTGACAGATGACACCTGAAAGACAAGTAGTTGATAGCTAATTGACAGATGACACACAGAAGCTAGATAATAGATGATAAGTTATAATCTTCAGTTTTGAAAATGGAAAGACTAAAGCATTTGATTTTAATGTTTAAGTTTATTGAAGTCTCACTTGGGAACAGAACCAAGACCTATAAGTCTAACAAACCAAGTGATCCATTTGCACTTCTACCTAGATATTATCCACACATACTTTCAGAGCCATTTTTTTCTACTTAAAACATACTCACATCATGTACAGCTAATGACATTTAAATAAGTGGAATGAACACTTGTGAAGCAAGGAAGAGGCAGCCAAACTTATTCCAAGACTTGGCAGCCTGAGATAAACTAAAGATGTTTTCCTCGGTATTTACACTAAAATAATCTCCAGTTTCCCATAAGTCTTTTCAAAATATGATTGAAACGTCCATGAAACAAGGAGGAATCGCGTACCTTCTTTTCATATTGAAGATTCAATATTTGAATAGTATGGACAATGCTGATGGAAAAGGTGGCTTTTCTGTTTCTCTTGCATCTGGCTATTTAGAGGCAGCCAGGAGCAAAGGGCAAATAGTGAGGACAGCTTCACACAGTAGCAGAACAGAGGAAAAGGCTCACAAAAGACAGACCTCACAGAGCCTGGTAAACAACAAACAAAAGAAACTGGAAGGCCAGGAAATGCAGCCAGCAGCTAGTGGGAAGTTCAAACAGCACCCAACCTCCCTGTGTTCTACAGGTAGTGGTGAATGAATACATTTCTTGCTCCCAAGAGAAAATAATGAAATAAACAAGACAACGTTCCATCTAGTGCTCTGAATGAAATAGAACGTTTTCTCTTGCCATTTGCTCCCAGTTAGATAGTCACATTTCTATCAAGACATTTTGTCTATGTATAGACCCCTAGAGCGAGCATCTCATCCTGAGAGTAAGGTACTTGAATCTGAATCACCATTGAGGCTTTTACCCATCCAGAACTTTTGCCTGTGTCCTACAAGCACGCCTGGGAAACCACTCTATGCAGTGCTAGAGTCTGAGGATCATGAAGACCATGGGTGTTGGGAAAATATTTCAGAGCACAAGTCATAGACCACTGCACTAGTCAGTGGAGGGCTTCTCAAAATGAGCATACCTTCACCTACTCTCTTTAATTTTTTTCTTTAATTATCTCAAACATTACACCCTATATTCTTTCAACAGGGTCCTCAGATTCTTAGACTCACTAGCATTTGAAATCCATCCTCTAATGACTTACAATTGAGTTAGGAAGAGGGTGGGCACTTTAATAATTCCATTAAAAGACACACTTCAATAATGGCTTTGGGGAGGAAAAAGCAAACGAAAACTAGCAGAAAGATACTCATTTGAATTGTGTGAAATTTTTATCTCTCTCAGAAGTGCCGGTGCAGACATTTTTATGCTGTTTGTGGCTTCTGCCCTCTTTTCTGCTCCTCCATCTATGCCTCAGTATCATTTGTAATTAATGAACAACTCCAGGACACCTTGTAGTTCACCCTGCCAAGTCCTCTCTAGGAGAGGACTCTCACAGAGACCTCTGCAGCCCTGGCTGGAGTCCTTAACTCCTCATCAAAGACTTAGAGCATAAGAAAACAGGGCTTGAGTATCTGGAAACTTTCACTTTGATGGTAAATAAGGTCTTTCACGGGCTCTGAATGTATTGTGTCCCTTCCCACTTCCTCTATTGAAACCTCAGGCTGTGCCTGCCAGGAAAAGGAAGGCAACGAGCAAGATGATGGACAAGAGCCAGGGATTTTTTTTCCTTGAAATACTAATGAGGTTAAAGCCTCCAATAAAAAAGAGATGGGGGTGGGGAGAGAAGATAGAAATGGCTGAGTTCTGGACTAGCTCAGCCATTAAATTTATTTCGTATGCATGAACTTGGTGCAGTTAGAATCTATTCTAAGGTTCAAAGGGCCCAAGGGCAGAGCACAGTGGGCCTCTTTTGGTTTAGCCTAGAGAAGGACTACTCTGGCCTGAAAGGCTGAAGAGTGCAAGGCTGCCCCTTAGCAAGAAGAGAACTCTCCACATCATTTCAGAGACCAATCATATTTGTCTCTTGGACATTTCAGTGCCACCATCAGCTCAGGGTAAGTCACAGATCAAGTCTGATGCCAGTTCAGTAAAAGGGTTGACAGCTTGAAAACAAAAACAAGATTGCTTTACTGCATGGCCATCTCATAATAGAAACTGGTCTTCGTTATCTCCTTAAAGGCTGTGGTCTCTAGAAGATGACTTCATGCCATCTTGATAGACAAAAATAGGTAGAATAATGGAATTATTCAGACTGGAGCAAGAAGTGATTCCTAAAACTATTTATAAATGTAGGTTTTAGTTCATGCTTAATTCCCCAGTTACTTGCACTTCAATTTGTTTACAATTTAATCAGACCAAGTACAGAGAGTTCTGGAGCAAATCATTAGTTCTATCTTACTCTTAGAAGGTGACTAGCTTAAATGGCAAACTATACTACTTTAAGTCACATTTTAATCATTGATACGATACTGTGGAACAATAAAAACAAATCAAAAGTTTGAATGGTGATACTTCAGTGAGAGGCTAGTGTTCTCTGCAGATGAACTTAAGAACAAGCCACCCTAACAGCCCTAATCTAATGATATCAGGAGAAATCATGTTCTTATTATAAAAACTTAGCTTATTAACATCGCAGTAAAACAACCAACCACGAGTCTAGTACTAATCTCAGTAAAACATCTTCCTTGCAGTGCCCATCTTCCTGCAGAGCCTATTGGTCACGTCCTCAGAACAGCTCTCTGTGACCTTACTGTCCTCCCAGGAAAAAATGTCTGAAGTTTTCTTCACATTGTCTTTAGTGGAGAAGCTAACAAGGCTCGACATAAATACAGCTGCAACCACATGTCAGTAACTGTTACTTTGAAGGTGAGAAACGTCATTGTACACAGGTGTGATCAAGGTGGGCCAATCGCAGTGAGGCCTTTGCTTGCATCATGAAGCAGGAGGGATTGATTTTAGGGGGCCATGCTGTGATCTATATCCATGAACTGATAAAATCAGCAAAGCTTTCCAGGTGTTATCACAGTGGGAAATACAGCTATGGAGGAACGACACAAGATGCAACAGTGCTGGTTTAACGGGTAGATCAATGGGGCCATAAGCCAAGGACCATGAGCAGCCTCAGGATCCGGGAGAAACAAGGATCTTACAAAATCCAAGGGAACACAGCCTTGGTAAAACCTTGATTTTTAACCCAGTATAATTTACATTGTCCCTCTAGTGCTAAGAACTGTGTAAGGATAAATGTACGTTTGATCAATCACTGAGTTTGTGGAAATGACTCATTTTCTTCATTCCTTTATTTTCCAATCTTTCTTCAGCCCTTCTCCTGTGGGTCATTACTGCCATGGCTGATCTTTAACAGTCACTTAGTGCTTCTGCTTCTACTAGCACGGAAGGCTGGTCATTCCCTGCATTATGTGACGTTTCCAGGGCTTTTTACAGTGTTGACTGTCACTCATCCAAGCCAAGTTGCTCTTGCTCCTCTGTGTGGTGTTTTGAATAGGACTGACCCTCATAGGCTCATATGATTGAATGCTTAGTCATCAGGAGGTGGCTCTGCTTGAGAGTGATGAAGAGTAGTAGCCTTATTGGAATATGTGTGGTCTTGTTGGAAGAAGTGCAACACTGGGGGTGGCCTTTGAAGTTTCAAAAGCCCAAGCCAGGCCCAGTGTCTCTCTCCCTGCTGCATGTGAATCCAAATGGGGAACTCTCAGCTCCTCCAGCATCATGTCTGCCTGCACGCTGCCTTGATTCCTGCCGTGTTGATAGTGGACTGAACCTCTGAAACTGTAAGCAAACCTCAATTCAACGCTTTCCTTTATAAGAGTTGCCTTGATCATGGTGTCTCTTCACAGCAAAAGAGCATTAAGAAACTCTGCTTCTGTGACCTTGACTTTCCCAGCTTCCCTTTGATTCTCTAGGCCATCCATTCCAAGTTCTCCATGCCCCATTTCTAAAAGCTGATGTTCTCTAGAGTTTGGTCCAATGCCTTTCTCTAATGACTCTTCCCTGGTCATTCATCCTTTATCTCCTGAACAAAGGTTGCCCCACTAAGAATTAGTTGGTCCCTCCATTGCCATCTTTCTCACACACGAGTATTAACTGGTTTTCCCAGATGAGATTTAAGCCAGGAAGCCAGGAAAAAGGTCAACCTTAAAATGCTTCTGTACCAAGCTGATCTGAGCATGTAAAGAACTGATTCTATGGTCACCAGGTTATACAAAATCCAGAGTTTTCCACAGAATAGAATAGAATAGCCTTTTTCACTAATTTCAAATTGAAGGTAAATGTCAATTATGAACCACCACCTCTGACGACACCTGTGTCCCTCCTACTTTGTATCCCAGTCAAACTAGAATTCCAGACTAAAGCACCAAGCTTCATGGTATAGCTCTTCTATACAACGGATTCCATAACTCTACTACAATTGCAGGTCCACCGACAAGATGAACTAGAGTCTTTGTCAATGTGACCGATAGGCTATCCAGATCCTGGCCTGCAATTGCCAGTCAACAAACATTTGCTTGCTGAGTATATGATAAAAAGGATGGGGAAACGGTGCTTACTGGGATGCTTCTGCTCTCCCAGGGCTTCATCATCACAGTCCTAAATAAGGATGAGTCCTGCTTCGCTTTCTGCTTTTCCATTATCTATTCTTCAATAAGAGAAGCAAATATAAATGTTCCTTCGAGGAAAAGAATGTATATGTAAAGCATTCTCATTGCAGATTGTGAGCCTGCTTAAGGAAAAAGAATAAACAAAAAATGTACTTATTTCACGGTTTTATCAAAAAAGTATTATTCATCTTGCTAATGACATAATCAAACCAATCTATTCTATTCTCAAGTCAACAATAAAACAAAAGAAATGCCTGATGGTAATTAGCAAAAACAATCACAGTCACTAAAGCACAAAGATAATTTCACCACAATGGATATTTAATAAGCCAGGTATCCCTCAGACACAGACAAGAATCTTCTGAGATACTTCAGGAATAATATCATTATAAAATAAAAACATATTAAACAGTTTATGACACTACTTATAAAAAAGGGTATTGGATTTATTCTTTAACTGTTTACAGAACAATCAAATGGGAAATAGAATTTCCATATAGCTACTCCTATACTTCTCCCTAGGACCCATTACTAACATTTTGCATCAACGTATCCAGTTTACTTTTGATCTTTCAGTTTTGTGTTACTATAACAAAATACCTGAGGAGACCTAACTATTTTTTAATAATTGTCTTCCACCCACAGGTTTGAAGATTGGAAATCAAAAGTAGGCTCTTGTGAAGCAGGCATTTGGCTACTGTATCACATCGCGTTGGGGATACAGATGTATCTTTGTATTCTGTCTCTCTTGGTCTCTCTCTGTCTCTCCTCTCCCCCTCATTTCCTTCTTCCCTCCCTCTGTCCTTCCCTTCCTCCCTTCCTCCCTTTCTTAAGCCACCAGGATTTCACCTAATGACCTACACTAATCCAATTATTTCCCACAGGCCCCGCCTCTACTCAGCATAGCTGAACTAAGCCCTATTTTCTTGTTACTAGCAGCTGGAGATTTTTAGGTGCTAAACTACTGAGTGAGTTTGGGGATTCAAGCTATGTTCAAAGCACAACAATGATCAGCATTGATTACATGTTATTCACTAACATCCATGGTTCATATCAGGAGTCACTCTGTGGCTTTTGATACAGTGTGACTCATTTATAGTTGCACCCTTGTTCCACCTACCCAGTCTTCCCTGCCTCCCTTGCTCCACACTCCCCAAAACTCTGACCTTACAGTTTCCTTTGTTTCGCTTTCTGCAGTGTCACATAGCAGGCGCCATACAGCAAGCACCTTCTCCAGACGTGAAAGGCGTGTCTGCCTTTGCTTTGCACTCACATCCTTTCTTCCTTGAACGTCAATGTACAGCGTTTCAGCCCCGTTTATATACCAGGGGGTTTGTTTCCCGCTTTTTATTCGGTTCCATTGATCTTTTTAGTCTTCCTTGGATATCACATCCAGTTTCACACCGTTAGTAAATCCTAGATGGAACCTTCCCACAAATGCTCTCTAGCAAGCTGTGGAGAATTGTACCATTTTCTAGAATTATAATGTTAATTTTAAAGTGTTAACTCTGAACTAGATATACAACTCAAGCATCTATTTGTTAACTTGAGGAGTTAGGCAGTGTTTCTGGACTACTTTATGGACTGGATAAGAATATCAAAATTTATCCCTTCTTTCTGTTCTCAACTCTTACAACATCTAACTTCTGAGCTTGGTTTTTATTAGCTTATATTTAAGATTTGGTGATACTTACCAAATTTTGTGTAACCACAAGTAACTCACTGTGTTTTTTCTTGGAATGATAACACTAATAAATGGGCGGTGTGTTTTAATTTGGGCTTTACTGCTGTGAAGAGACACCATGACCAAGGCAACTATTATAAGGGAAAAAAAATAATTGGGGCTGGCTTATAGTTACAGAGGTTTATCGTCATGGCAGGAAGCATGGCAGTGTACAGGCAGACATGGTACCTAGAGATAGAGCTGAGATTCTACATCTTGATCCAAAGGCAACAGAATGAGGCTGTGTCTGGACATAGCTTGAGCATAAGATATCTCAAAGCCCACCCCCATAGTTCCTCCAACAAGGCCACACCTACTCCAACAAGGCTAGACCTCCAAATAGTGCTACTCTCTATGGGCCAAACATTCAAATACATGAATCTATGGAGGGGGACAAACATATTTAAACCACCACAGTGTGTGTTTTAAAGTTATTTTAACATGAGATAATATTGTACCTCATTCTCACTAGGTCCAAAGTCATAACCTTTGTAACTCTAAGGGACCATTTCTATCTGATTCATAACACATCAACTGCTAAAAGGCAGATCTCATCTTTTGATTTTTTTTTTTTTTTTTTTTTTGGTGGATCCTAAAAGAAAATAAAAGGAGAAACATAGCCTTTCTTTATGAGTTCAAAACACTGTCTCATCCCCTAGGCTAGATTTTATTTGTATTGCTTCTATTAAAATTTACAGTCTTTTTGGGGCCTTCTGATTCCACTACTAATCAAGAACTGATTGCTTCAGGATCTAATATATATGGTTATCCTGGTATTGTTTTCCCAAGGCTTCTGGATGAGTGAATTCAATTATTTCATATATCAGAAAAGTTTTCTCTTGATGTTCATTGTCCAGGGATGCCATAGCCAAGTGCCAGTAGTTTAGACAGAAGATCTAGAAGTCTTCACAGTTAGCACCTTCTGAAGAGTGTAAGAAAGATTCTGTCCACACCTCTTGTGACTTATCATGGGCTCAGATATGCTTCAGTTTACAAAGAGTACTCCCCCATGTCCTCACCTCACCCTCAATGTGATTCAATTTTTCCTTTTTATGAGGACACTGACATTTTGAACTTGGACACATCTCAATGACAAAACCAGGCTTGACAATCTTCACAGACTCTCTGAGTTTGCAGACACTGGGATTTATGTCTCCAACACTTTTTCAATTACACACAACTGAAAATTTTCAACTGAAAATCCTTGATATCTTTCTGACTCTTTTTGAAATAAGACCCTTAGAAAGGGTCTTTAGAAACAACTGTTCTGGCTTCTGATGTCTCTCAAATGTAATTTGTGGCTGATTGTGTATTGGTCAATGTTGACTGCTTATCAAAATACCTGGAACCTAATTTCATCCCCATGAAAACAAACTGCAGTTATTTTATTCTCAGGTTCTGTTAACATTCTTGCTCTGTTAAGCTTTGTTAAGCTAATTTATTACACATTAAAATTTTGAATCTATTGCTTATTTAGTGTTGTGGTCAGAATCATCGCTACCTTAGTCTTGTATCCTGTGTACAGGCTGCTTTGTCTGTTGAAAATGTTTAGAAATGTTGTCTTTATTTGGGGTTCTGAAAAACCAGATTTCAAGACATTGTGTGTGTGTATAATTTATATACATACATACATATATATGTGTGTATATATATGGTATATATATGTATATATATGTATATATATGGTGTGTGTGTGTGTATGTATATATATATATATATTAGATAATATTTTGCTAGGATACTGAGAAACTTTTTTTCAAAGAGAGGGCTTGTCACATCTGATCTCTGGATTATGTTTTGTATTATTTCTTTTAAACATATTTCTCTCTCTCTCTTTCTCTCTGTCATAATATGCACCTTTTTATAACATTCTATTTCTTTTTTTTCTTTTCTTGAATTTTCTTTCATTTTTCATTGGTTATTTTATTTATTGACATTTCTATTTTTTTAAATTTTTATTGGTTATTTTATTTATTCCCATTTCTTTTTTTTTTTCTTTTTTCTTTTTTGATACTTTATTTACATTTCCAATGTTTCCCCCTTTCTAGGTCTCCTCTTTGGAAACCACCTATCCCCTCCCCCTCCCCCACTTCTATGAGGGAATTCCACCTCCAACCAACCCACCCACCCACCCACCACCATATTCCCACCTTGACATTCCCCTTTACTGGGGCCTCTCCTCCCCCTGATGGCCAACAAGGCCCTCCTCTGCCACATATGTGGTCCAAACAATGGGTCCCTCCATGTGTATTCTTTGGTTGGTGGTCCAGCCTCCAGGAGGACCGGGGGGGGGGG
>CM052702.1:30552500-30579748 GCA_028551405.1 Uromys caudimaculatus | reverse complement strand
CTGGAAACAACCCAGATGTCCCTCATCAGAGGAATGGATACAGAAAATGTGGTACATTTACACCATGGAGTACTACTCAGCTATTAAAAACAATGACTTAATGAAATTTGCATGCAAATGGATGGAACTTGAAAATATCATCCTGAGCGAGGTAACTCAGTCACAAAAGAATGAACATGGTATGTACTCACTGATAAGTGGATATTAGCCCAAATGTTTGGAATACCCAAGTTTCACTTTACAGTAACCGCTGAACTGAGAGTGAGGTCCCAGATGGAGGAGTTGAAGAAGGGACTGAAGGAGCTGAGGGAGTTTGCAGCCCCATGGAGGGAGCAACAGTGTCAACTGGCCTAACCCCCCGGTCCTCCTGGAGGCTGGACCACCAACAAAGAATACACATGGAGAGACCCATGGTTCGGACCACATATGTGGCAGAGGAGGGCCTTGTTGACCATCAGGGTGAGGAGAGGCCCTTGGGCCTGAGGGTGTTAGAGACCCCAGTAAAGGGGAATGTCAAGGTGAGAATATGGGAGTGGGTGAGCATGTGGGTGGAAGGTGGAATACCCTCATAGAGGCGGGGGAGGAGGAGGGGATAGGGGGTTTCCAAACAGGAGACCTAGAAAGGGGGAAACATTGGAAATGTAAATAAAGTATCAAAAAAATAAAAATAAATAAAAATAAAAAAAATGTTGTGGTAATAGTTCATTTTCTTCATGATAATGGTGTTACTTTTGTTTCTCTGTTTTACAGAAGTGTCTCCTTGTGAGGTATCTTGAGATTGAGGAGAAGTCCTCAGCCAATCATCTTCAAGTATCTTTAACCAGAAGTTTCTAGTGCATTACAACACAGCTTCCAGTAGAACATGTATGTGACAGTAATTATGACCATAGGACAGCACTGGAACCAGCCATGTCTTCCCATCTTGGTTACTGATGTATGCACAGTTACGTTTTAAACCCAGGAGAAGCTGCTGAGGTGCCTACCCAACACACCAAAGCAGGGCTGGCCTCCAGGTTCTCCCAGCATCCCTCAGTTCCTACCTCTTACAGGGTATGGCTAGCATACCCTGCCCTTTACCCTGAAATTTCCAGCCCAGGGACTGGGTTGCCCATTCCCTAGAGGCTCTTTCCCTATATAATCAGACATTATTGTCACTTACACTCTCTGTCCTTCTCTGCCTCTTTTGCTCCTTCTAAACCTTTGGCTTCCTGGCAGCTGAACTTGGTCCCCTCTCTCTTTTTCCCTCTTCCTCTCCCCACATGGTCCAGGGTCATGACGACTCTGGACTCTCCCAGATGTGTCTGTCTCTGGCTATGCTCTCCCACATATGTATAATAAACTTCCCCTCCACCATAGCTAGGAGCAGCCATGTCCTTTCCTTTACTTGCAATTTCTTTTATTCATTTATGCACATATATTTAAACATGTATATAGATACATACACATTCTACAAGAGAGCACCAGATCTAAGTGTAATAATATGAATTCTGGAAAACATATGCTAACATTTGAAAATAATACAGGACCATGAATTAGGCAATATCTATTGTTTTCACTTGTATAAATTGCCTGGACCATTATAGACAATAGACCTTAATTATTATGGCTTCTTGTGTGCCTATAGCTTGCAGTTTGATAAATCAGTTGCTCGTATTAAGAAGAAATGAGATTTTATTTTTTACTTAACTCTTTGCTAGCCTTGTTAACTGTCTTTACTAACAGAACATAATGGGGACACTTAAGACATGCTAGGCAGAAGTCTGGTGTAGCCATCATAGGAGTAGTAGCCATGTAGAGGCATGTCAATGCACTCCAACCAAGTTTATATCAAGTACAGAACATGGAAATAAGGCCATCTGGGACCCCATAGTACTTGTGGAGGTGTCAAATATTACATCTGCATGAATGACCCTGGTTAGATCAGAACCAGAACTATACACATGACCATTTCACAAAACCACAGACAGGTTTCTCTCCACTTCCACCTTCTCTCCTCTCACATTTTAAAGTCATCTGTTTGAGTTATATTTTACTTTTAAAATATGGCCCCAACCTCATGAATTTACTTTGTTACTTTGCTGACTTTCTATGTTACATGTGTATGCATAGGAAGCATAAATGGATAGCTTTCTCTGAATTCTTTCACAAGCGGTGATGGGTGCCAGATGTCACTAGCTCTTGAGAGTGCTTCCACATGCTCTGTGAGTCCCTTCGCTCTGTCTACATTACTGAAAACAATTTGTCTGCCATGCATTTCTCCTTAACAATTCTGGCTGATGGTGTCATCTGCTTTATCCTAGGCCCTTGGCTGAAATGTCTAGAATGCAAACATTGTTTTAGTGAGATTTGGGGATTTGTAAAATAGAAATCCCATTTTCATTTTGGAGATTAAACCACATCATAAGTGCATATGGATATGGTAACATTGATTGTCAGCTTGACAAAATCGAGACTCACCAAGAAGACAAGCCATCGGGCTTATAAGTGAGAGAATATTAGGTTGATTGAGGAAGACCCATCATGGCAGTACAAGCCCAAGGAATAGGGTCCCAGACTTTAAAAAAAGGAGAAAATTAGCCTGACACAAGCATTTGTCTCCTCTGGATTCCTGACTGTGAGGGTCATGTGACCAACTACCTCACATTCTGTTGCCCTGACTCCCCACGAAGATGGACTGTGTTCCCTCAGACTGTGCGCCAAAACCAAACTCTTCCTCCTTAAGCTTGCTTCTTGTCAGTTATTTTGTCACAGAAATATGATAAAAAGTAACTAGTGTTATGTGTGCGTGTGTGTCTCTGTGTGTGTGTGTGTGTGTGTCCCAATTCTTAATTCAGATATTGAAACCTGCCCCTAGGTGGTACTGTTGAGGAGTGGAGCCTTTAGAAGGGAATTAGAACATGAGAACTCTGCCCTCATGAATAGGATTTCTGCTCTTATAAAAGAAGGCCAGGTGAGCTTGTCTGCTTCCTCCATGTGAGCATATAGTCAGAAAGTTCTATATGAGCAGGGATCTTACCAGGCTCCAAAATTACTGATACCTTGATCTTAGATTCCCAAACCTTCAGAAGTGTAAGAAACTAAAGTGTGCTATTTTAAAACAGTTTAAGGTGTTTCCTAACAGTAATCCCAAATGTCTACAACAGGAAAGTCAGTAAATTCAGAACATGGAAGAATGAATTAAATTAAATTGTTTTCCTGCATAATTGTACTCTATAAATAAGGAGGTTTGTTTACTTTTTTAAAAAACATGCAAAAGTGCTTGATTGTATGCTAGAAATAAGAAATCAAGATAGAAAATGTATTCTAATTTTAATGTGGTTGAAAATTATAGCCTATATTTATTCAGTTAATCTATAATCATAAGCTATACTGAAATGCCATAAAGAAAAATCTAAAATGGTAAATCTTTATTTGCTAAAACATGCCTGATAGTCCTTAAACCTCATGAAAAGAACAGGAAAGCCAGAAACAGTAGTTCACACATGTGAGCTCAGCCCTGCCCAGGCAGAGGTAGGAGGATCATGAGAGTCTTGTTTACATTAAAATGTCATACAATATCTCTTAATAAAAAGATTATGATACCTTCTCCAAAATTGGCCATATAATTGGTCACAAAACAAACCTGAACAGATATAAGAAGATTGAAATAATCCCATGCTTCCTATCAGATCACTGCAGATTAAGGCTGGTCTTCAATGGCAACAATAACAGAAAGCCCACATACACATGGAAGCTGAACAACATTCTACTCAATGAAAACGTGGTCAAGGAAGAAATAAAGAAAGAAATTAAAGACTTCATAAAATTTAGTGAAAATGAAAATACAACATACTCAAACTTATGAGACAAAATGAAAGCAGTGTTAAGAGGAAAGCTCATAGCTCTGAGTGCCTCCAAAAATAAACTGGAGAGAGCATATACTAGCAATTCAATAGCACACCTGAAAGCTCTAGAACAAAAAGAAGCTAATACACCCAAGAGGAGTAGAAAGCAGAAAATAATCAAATTAAGGGCTGAAATCAACCAAGTAGAAACAAAAAGAACTATACAAAGAATCAACAAAACCAAGAGTTGGTTCTTTGAGAAAATCAACAAGATAGATAAACCCTTAGCCAGACTAATCAGAGGGCACAGACACAGTATCTCAATTAACAAAATTAGAAATGAAAAGGAAGATATAACAACAGATACTGAGGAAATTCAAAAAATCATCAGATCCTACTACAAAAGCCTATACTCAACAAAATTGGAAATTCTGGATGAAATGGACAAGTTTCTAGACAGATACCAAACACCAAAGTTAAGTCAGGATCAGATAAACCATCTAAACAGTCCCATAAAGCCTAAAGAAACAGAAGCAGCCATGAAAAGTATCCCAACCAAAAAAAAAAAAAAAAAAAAAAAGCCCAGGACCAGATGGGTTCAGTGCAGAATTCTATCAGACCTCCAAAGAAGACCTGATACCAATACTCTTCAGTCTATTCCACAAAATAGAAACAGAAGGAACATTACCCAATTCATTCTATGAGGTTACAGTTACACTGATACCAAAACCTCACAAAGACCCAACAAAGAAAGAAAACTTGAGAACAATTTCCCTTATGAATATCAATGAAAAAATACTCAATAAAATTCTCACAAACCGAATCCAAGAACACATCAAAATGATCATTCACCATGATCAAGTAGGCTTCATCCCAGGGATTCAGGGATAGTTCAATACCAGGAAATCCATCAATGTAATCCACTACATAAATAAACTCAAAGAAAAAAATCCACATGATCATTTCATTAGATGCTGAAAAAGCATTTGACAAAATTCAGCATCCCTTCATGATAAAAGTCCTGGAAAGATCAGGAATTCAAGGCCCATACCTAAACATAGTAAAGGCAATTATAGCAAACCATTAGCCAACATCAAACAAAATTGAGAGAAACTTGAAGCAATCCCACTAAAATCAGGGACTAGAAAAAGCTGGCCTCTCTCTCCCTATCTATTCAATATAGTAATTGAAGTCCTAGCTAGAGCAATTAGACAACAAAAGGAGGTCAACGGGATACAAATTGGAAAGGAGGAAATCAAAATATCACTATTTGCAGATGATATGATGGTATACTTAAGTGACCCACAAAAGTCCACCAGAGAATTGCTGCAGCTGATGAACAACTTCAGCAAAGTGGCCAGATATAAAATTAACTCAAACAAATGAGTAGCCTTCCTATACTCGAAGGATAAACAGGCTGAGAAAGAAATTAGGGAAATGACACACTTCAGAGTTGTCATAAACAATATAAAGGATCTTGGTTTGACTCTAACCAAACAAGTGAAAGATCTATATAACAAGAACTTCAAGTCTCTGAAGAAAGAAATAGAAGAAGACCTCAGAAGGTGGAAAGATCTCCCATGCTCATGGATTGGCAGGATTAATATAGTAAAAATGGCCATCCTACCTAAAGCAATCTACAGATTCAATGCAATCCCCATCAAAATTCCAACTCATTTCTTCATAGACTTAGAGCAATTCTCAAATTCATTTGGAATAACAAAAAACCCAGGATAGCAAAACCAATTTTCAACAAAAAAAGAACTTTGGGGGAATCAGCATCCCTGACCTCAAGCTGTACTACAGAGTATTAGTGATAAAAACTGCATGGTATTGGTACAGTGACAGGCAGGTATATCAATTGAATAGAATTGAAGATCCAGAAATGAACCCACACACTTACGGTCACTTGATCTTTGACAAAGGAGCTAAAACCATCCAGTGGAAAAAAGACAGCATTTTCAACAAATGGTACTGGTTCACCTGGCGGTCAACATGTAGAAGAATGCAAATTGATCCATTTCTATCTCCCTGTACAAAGCTCAAGTCCAAGTGGATCAAGGACCTCCATATAAAACCAGATACATTGAATCTAATAGAAGAGAAAGTGGGGAAATGTCTTGAACACGTGGACACGGGAAAAGTTCCTGAACAGCAATGGCTCATGCTCTAAGATCAAGAATTGACAAATAGGACCTCATGAATTTGCAAAGCTTCTGTAAGGCAAAGGACACTGACAATAGGACAAAACGGCAACCAACAGATTGGGAAAAGGTCTTTACCAATCCTACGTCTGATAGAGGGCTAGAATCCAATATATACAAAGAACTCAAGAAGTTAGACTCGAGAAAACCAAATAACGCTATCAAAAAATGGGGAACAGAGCTAAACAGAGAATTCTCAACTGAGGAAACTTGTAGGGCTGAGAACCACCTAAAGAAATATTCAACATCCTTAGTCATCAGGGAAATAGAAATCAAAACAACCCTGAGATTCCACCTCACACCAGTCAGATTGGCTAAGATCAGAAACTCAGGTGACAGCAGATGCTGGCGAGGATATGGAGAAAGAGGAACACTCCTCCATTGCTGGTGGGATTGCAAGTTGGTACAACCACTCTGGAAATCAGTTTGGCAGACCCTCAGAAAAATAGACATAATACTACCTGAGGACCAAGCTATATCACTCCTGGGCAAATACCCAGAAGATATTCCAACATGTAATAAAGACACATGCTCCACTCTGTTCATAGCAGCCATTTTTATAATAGACAGAAGCTGGAAACAACCCAGATGTCCCTCATCAGAGGAATGGATACAGAAAATGTGCTACATTTACACAGTGGAATACTACTCAGCTATTAAAAACAATGACTTCATGAAATTTGCATGCAAATCGATGGAACTTGAATATATATATCATCCTGAGTGACGAAACTCAGTCACAAAAGAACAAACATGGTATGTACTCACTGATAAGTGGATATTACCCCAAAAGTTCGTAATATCCAAGATTCATTTCACAGCAACAGTTGGACTGAGCGTAAGTTCCCAGATAGAGGAGTTGGAGAAGGGATTGAAGGAGCTGAGGGAGTTTGCAGCCCCACGGAGGGAGTAACAGTGTCAACTGGCCTGACCCCCCCAGTGCTCCTGGAGACTGGACCACCAACCAAAGAATACATACACATGGAGGGACCCATGGTGCTGGCCACATATGTGGCAGAGGAGGGTCTTGTTGGCCATCAGTGGGAGGAGAGGCCCTTGGGCCTGAGGGTGTTAGATGCCTCAGTATAGGGGAATGCCAGGGAGGGAAGTTGGGAGTGGGTGTGTGGGTGGGTTTGGGAATATCCTCATGGAGGGGGGAAGGGTGAAGTTGGTAAGGGGTTTCCAAAGGGGAGATCTGGAAATAGGAAAACATTGGAAATGTAAATAAAGTATATAAAAAAAAGAAAGAAAACACTAGGTAAAGATAATGGAGAGCAGCAAATGGAAGATGGCTCAAATGGTAAATGTAATACCCACAATAAACCAATAGAAGATATCTATATCTATATCTATCTATCTATCTATCTATCTATCTATCTATCTATATAGTGAGTATGATATTGGTATCTGAGTGGGAGACTACTACAAGTTGGAAACAAATAAGTAGCCACTGTGTATTTTAATACATGGGGAAACTGAATATCTAACACAAGTAGTATGCACAGAGATCAGATTTCTTTTACTGGCATGACATGGACTGGCATTAGTCTCTCACTTTAAACACTTAGAAATGCAGGTATAGGCCAGGTTTAGGCGATACAGTCCCATAAACCCAGCCTCTTAGGGGCTGAGACCACATGACTGCTAATTCAGGGCCTGCCAAGAGTACAGAGTAAGTGAGGCCCTGGGTTTGATACCCAATATCACATGAACAGGAAAGACAAGTAAAAGAAAGGAACAGATAGAAAGGGAACGAAGGAGAAAGAACAGAGAAAATTAAAGGCCTGACAAAGGAAACTGCAGTATTCGAAACTGGCTTATAGGCAGCTCACAACAGTGACTCCAGAGAAAGGAGAAGCAAGCAAGATAAAGACCAATGATGTACTGGATGAGCCAGAGGTGAGTTCCCTAAATGGTTATCCGATCCCAAGAGATCAGCCCTAAAAATGATACACAGAAGTAGCACACATGCACGAGTACGTACACACACACACACACACACACACACACACACACACACACACACACACACACACACACACACACACAAAGATGCATAGACAAACGTATTCACAAATGCACTGGTGAAGTGAGGAATCTAGCAATTTGGATGTTGTAATAATTCACAAAAGCTTAGATCTTCATGACTAGACCCAAGAAGTGATCTAAATGTCCTTGCTTGAGTGGTAAGTGTCATGAGGGGATGTCGAAGGCCGTATGATACACATACCTGCTAGACATCCCACCCAGATGTGGGAGGACATCAAAGGAGGCTTCATGAAATACATATCTGAGTGATGAAGAGCTTATGGAAGAAAAAGGCGTGTGAGGGAAGAGCGGCCTGGCCAGGGGCAACACTGTGGAGAGCAAAGGCTCAGTGAGTGGAGCCTGTATATAGGGAGATTTGAAAATAGGCACCAAAATTCAAGTTGAGATTTCTCGTAGAAAAAAAAAAAAAAATCCACATCCTGTCTGCACACTAAAGGATAAGAAAGGAAATCTTTAATCCCTGTACTTGTGGGCAGAGAATGGTGGATCTCTGTGAGTTCAAAGCCAGCCTGATCTACATAGTGAGTTCCAGGACCCAGGGTTATGTAGAGATCCCGTCTCAAAAGCCAAAAAGGAAAAGAAACCTTTATTTGCAAACAGCCATTCAAAACCTACTTACTGCCTGATCACAAATCGTTCCTTAGAGAATCAATATTATTCATAAGAAATTTTCTTTTTCAACATGGATTTTCACTAGAAAGAATTATATTTATGCAAAGTTTAAAAGGTATTAATATTTTGATTGCTTTGTCTATACTTTACTCCTATTGCATGACAGCTGACTACCCTTCACGGCTAATACTATGCTCCCTCAACCACAGATTGCACAGATCAAGCATTCAAATGCTGAGTCAAATGATGTAATGCTGTTTTACACTATAACATGTCTCAACCATTAAGCATAAGAAAGATGCTCATTATGTTTTTTAAATATCTTTTTAAAAAAAATTTTTTTAAATTAAAAATAAAATAATTTAATTTTTTGTTTTAAGATCTATTTATTTATGTATTTTATGTATATGGGTGCTTTGTGTGCAAGTATATTTGCACACCCAAAGAGGGCATCAAATTCCATTATTGATAGTTGTGAGCCACCATTTGCTGGGAACTGAACTCAGGACCTTTGGCAAAACTGCCCATACTCTTAACTGCTGAGCCCTCAAGTTATGTTGGTCTTAATTCCAAAACTTAACGAGTATAGAAAGGAGAGTTCACTTCAAATTGCTTTTCTGAATTTCAAAACAATCTTCTCAAAAGGCAAGGGCTACTTTTATATGATAGATGAAGTCTACTCTGAAATTTTAAATTTTGTGTGATACATTTTTAAAAACCTAAAGAATAACTGTCAGCCCCAGTGAGAAAAGGTCATTAAGAAATATATGTGTACATGGAATTGCATATATCACACATTTTTGTGGGGGGGTAAATAGATAATAGTAATGGTTCTGTATGGCATTTTTAGAGCTGAGTCTCAATGGATACATCTACGAAACACTCCCAGTCCTAAGGCTCAGGGAACATTGCAGAGGAGTGGGCGGCAAGAGCCAGAGGTTCAGGGAGTTTGCTGTGAGATTGTGTCTCCTGGTAACCTCAGAAGCTACACCCACAAAATCTCACCAACATGACTTTGTAAGCATAGGCTAAACAAGGATGGCACCAATAGACAGGCCAAACTGGGCAAAGAAAAAACTCACAAGAAATCCTCCAGAAAACTATAGGCGTCTAAGAAAAGCTGTAGGAAGAGAGGTGGGCTTCCACGCAGAAGAGCACACCAACCAACTAACTGTCCACTGCCAAGTGGTCAGCCCTGAAAACATACATAAGAGTAACATTGTATGAACTAAATAGGTTATACTTATGTATATAATATACACATATGTATGCAAGAAACGATTAGTGAAAAAAGAGGCCCTGACTCTGAAGGAGAGCAAGGAGGAGTTTGGAGGAAAGAAGAAATTAAAATTGTATTTTAATCTCAAAAAATTAAAATACTTTTTAAAGAACACTGAAGAGACAAAGTAGGAAAAGTGTAAAGGTCCAGGGTCTGGTTCAGTGAGCAAAGACACTTGCCACCAAGTTTGATGGCATGAGTCCTGTCCCTAGACTCTACTTGATGGAAGGAAAGAGCTGATTCCTGAAAGTCATTTCTGACTTCATAGGTGTCAGCCCTGGCATGCACATGCCTCATGCCCACAATGCCCACAAATGAATAAAATAAAATGCAAGACTTTTTTAAAAAATTAGTTTGAAAGCATTAAAGGATATATTTGAAAGTTCCTTTTAAGATGTGTCTGAGAAATAATTAAGACTTTACCCAAACTTTGTTTCTTCTAAAAACTTTTGGAGAAACTATAGTCAAATCAGGTGCCATGGAAAATTGGTCGTTGAGAAATCTATTTGCTTATTTATGACAGCGTGTAGATGGACTGGCTTCAAACTCATAGAGATTCTCCTGCCTCTGACTCTGCCTCCACACCAACTGCTGGACTAAAAGCATGCTCTACCCTGCCCAGCCTCTTCTTTAATCTTGACTGGAAGTTTCTAGTGTACCAGTTTCCACAGGAGATATTGTTCACACTGTGAAAAGATTCTCAAGTGTTCCTCTTAGAAGCAATACTATTCTCACTGGTCTGTAAGAACACTGTTGGCTGGATCATGCCTGCACTTTTCTAGTTTGCTTGTTTGCTTTTAACCCAAAGTGAAGATGACTTACATTGCTGCCCTAGGCCTTTTTCCTGGGCGTCCTATGAAGGCCGAGATGAAAGCCCACTTGGGGAGTCCAGATGCTTCTAATTCCTCAACAATGAGCAGCTTGGCATGCAAGTCTCTTAGCTAAGAAAACAATGCAGCTCTTGATGCTCAGATTTGCCATGTATTTCTCCCTCATGTTCCATGTTATCCTCAGAATGATCGGAGTGTCTGTCAGCCACAACCCTCCCCCACCCACTGCTTTGGTGCTGGCTGCTGGCTTTTCTCGACTTTATAACATGACAGGTAGTAGTGGTTTTAAGGCAAGTCCCCCAGATTTTCTCTCCCTGCCACATTCACTCTCCTAAGCATTCTTGCTACTGGAAGCTCTCCTCAACACAGCTGCCCCCACTCACACCACCCACAGGGTCCTCTCAGCTTTCAGTCCTTTGGGATTTCTTAGAGGATTCAACTGCACCTGTGTAGAAAAGACAGAACAGTATCATTTCCTCAAACCAAGCCAAATATATTCGTGGGGATGATGACACCACAAAAGACCACTGGACAAAGCAAGTGACATGAAACCCGGCTTGTCACTCAAATCCTGAAAGACTCTCTGGCCAAAGACTTAGTAATATGCATATGTAAAATGATTACTGTGGTTAATCATTCAGGTAGGTTCATCAGGTCATTTGCAATTGTGACTTGATGTACAATGAGCTCATTTCAGAACTGTAGCTAAGTTAGAAGCATGCTCTTCCCTAGAGAGCATCACTTTGTTTATTTTATTTGGGATTCCATGGATTGTACACATATGTGAGTGTTTATGACTTATATATAAAACTGCGACCAAAGGTACAAAATATGTTTCTAAGTTATGACATGCATGCTACTTAGGTATATAGAACAAGTAAATAACTTTTACCATCTAATATGTACATAAGGAAGCACTGATGGCAACAATGCACACATGTACATATAGACACACACAGAGAGAGAGAGAGAGAGAGAGAGAGAGAGAGAGAGAGAGAGAATAGGACAACCTCTGCTGTTGTTCCTCAGCTGTTATTCACCTTATTCTTTAAGACAGGGCTCTCATTGGTCTGGAGCTCGAATGGGCTAGACTAGTAGTGGCCTATTGAGTGCAAGGCTCCACCTGTCTTGGCCTCCTCACCACTGGAGATGCTGGATTTTTTCCTTTGCTTTGTGAGACAGGGTGTGGTGGTTTGAATAAGAATGGCCCTAATAGACTCGTAGGTTTGAACTCTTGGCCCATAGGGCGTGGCACTTTTAGGAGGAGTGCCCTTGTTGGAGTAGATATGGCCTCATTGGAGGAGGTGTGTTATGTGGGGGCAGGCTTTGAGGTCTCAGATGCTTAAGCCCAAGCCCAGTGGCACATGGTTCTCTTCCTGCTGCCTGCAGATCAAGATGTAGACGTCTCAGCTTCTCCAGCACCATGTCTGCCTGCATACTGCCATGCTTCCTTCCATAAAGACAATGGACTAAATCTCTGAACTGTAAGCCAGCCCCAATTAAATGTTTTCCTTTATAAAAGCTGCCTTGGTCATGGTGCTCTTCGCAGCAATAGAAACCCTAATTAAGGCACAGGGTTTTACTAGTTAGCCCTGGCTGTCCTGAGACTAGCTATATAGACAAGGCTGCCCTCAACCTCACAGGCATTCTTCTGCCACTGCCTCCTGAGTAGTGGGATTGCAGACACAAACCACCAGGCTTAGATATTTATTTATTTATTTATTTATTTATTTATTTATTTATTACGGACTCTGAGGATGGAACTCAGAAATACAGGTTCCCAGGTCTTCATGCTTCCCAGATAAGCATTTTACCAACCACATGACTGCTCTAGCCCTCCTGGCATTTTTCCCCATAAACTTTGAGCAGTATCTTTCCTGTCACAAATAATGACAAATCTCCTCTTGCATAACATTTTCGTAGTAATCAAGTCTTCATGGTAACATGAATCTAGTTATTCAAACCTCAAGTGACTGGAATTATTTAGAGAAGCTGAATTTAGACAGTCTTCTTTCCTCTAGACCACTGACTGAGATCTAGACTTTAGCTTAATGGGAATCCTCAGACTCTAAAAGAGGAGAAGGCCTATTGCAGAGAAAGCATCTCATTCATAACAACTTTATATTGTTTCCCTAGTTAGAGTCTGAACCTGCTTCTCTAAACAATGTGCTAGGAATAAAAAAGCATTTATAGACAACAGCTCACAGCAAGTAGCCTAATTTGTAGATGTAACAAATAGGACCAAGAATAAAATTTCATCTGCATGAATTCATCAGGGAAATAAAGTATATTAAAATTATATTATTTTGTAGAAACGTGTTTCTCTGAACCAGTAAGTATATTGTTCAAACAAAATATTTCAAAGGCATTTTTCCTATGTGATTAAGATTCTTCACACTTACAAACCTCGGCCTTAAAATAGTACTCAACTTCAAAGACATTGTGGGCCAGGAAATCATCCTGAACTATTTGGTGACACTTCTTGCTCTTTTTTCAGTTGTAAGAAATTACAATACCAAAAATGCTACAGAGCCCACACATTTGCAGAAAGTACTCTACTAAGACCAGACGAGTCCCTTAGACCACCGGGAGGGAGCACAAAGGAAGAGGACTGCAATCTGAAGCAGCAACTGGAGGCAGAGATGACAGGAGCAAGGAGGAGAAGCGAAACAGCTGGAGAGACAGGGAGCAACACAGGAAGAGGAAGCAAGATAGAAGAAGAAGAAGAAAAAGACGATTCCGATTCCGCATGGCTCTAAATAGCCACAGGAAGCTATGATATTGTATAGGGATAGAATAATTAGGATAACTTGTCTAATCTAAGTGGGCAGCTTGTATCATTATCAATTGGCTCTAAAATTATTGTGTGGACATCTTGTGAATTGAGAATTTATTGATATATAAATCTGACTGATTAGCTATAAGCTTCTAGAGTTTTGATCTACTGAGTTACTGGGATTTGGGACCGCCGACCACAGGGGGTAGATGGCTGAGAAGGTTCATTGGGGCTGGGGGTTCTGAGGCAGGCAAACCGGATCTGGGAAGACCACCGCAGAGGCTAGCCTAGAGGCGGCGGGAACACAGGCAGAGAGTAACAGGGAATAGTGCGGATTGGTGCGACTTTTTAAATATTTCCTGCAACAATTTACTTCACTGCATGTGTGTCTACGAATGTGTAGTTTTGTACAGGTATGCTTTGAGCACAAAGATACTCAACATGGCTGACCAGTTTTCCTCCCTCTCTCTCCTCTGGGATTCTGGGTCTGCCTGTGCTCCAGCACTTGCTACCGTCTCACAGCAACTGGATGCTCTGCTCATGTCTGCACTTTTTTCCCCTTACTTTTATGTTTCAATCTGAATATTTTCTGTTGAACTACCTTTAGGTTCACTACTTCTCCAGGATATGTCCGATCTACCAGTAAGACCAGTAATGCCCCTTTTACTATTCTGACACGTAGAATACCATTTGATCCTTTCTTACCCTTTCCACTCTCAGCTGAAATTGCTTTTCTGGCAGATTGCCCTCTCACTGGACCCTTTAGTAGACTAATGACAGTGTTTCTAAATTCGTGTTAGAAATTCCACAACCTTGCATCAGATTTGAGTCTACTTATGGAGGGAGACAATAGTATCTTTCCAAATCGGTTTTCCTTTCCCATTGCAGATACTCCAAAAAGATTTTTGTTGCATAGAATACTAGATGCCCAAGAAAACAATTGGGGGGATTTGCAAACACATATGTCTTTCCTTCTGCCTGGCTTCTAGATTGAGATTGGTGTTAGTCTAATCAGAAACTGGGTTGCACTGAGAGTTTACTGTGGCCATGATTATCACCAGTGAACTAGACCTTTAGTTTCCTCAGTAATGTGTCAGGCCAAGGACCCATGTGCTAGTGAATTTTTATATTATAACTATTATAACACCTGCACCTTGCTTAGTGTTGGCTCCTCTGTACTGTTTGTCTCTATTTGCTCCATGATTTGTCCTTAGTACTTGGAGTGATTGGGACAAAAGAATCCATTTCAGGTGTTCACTAAGCCTCTGTTATAAACCTGGATCTCAGGTGTCTGCCTTTCTTTGAATACAGTACTGGATTCCTGCTTTCCCCATGTAGAAAGCTTTTTGGTTTTTCCTTTCCCTAGATATGATAAACTTCCAACAATACTCTCAATCTAGTGTCTGTGTTTTTCCTACAAATTAAGGCCTTTTTTTCTCTCCACAATGGGAGTAGGCAGAGATATTTTGGCAGATCTGTGTAACTTTTATTCCCCTGATGTAATTGTCATCTCAGAGGCTTACTGCCTATCTGCTAACCTAGGCCTAATCCTGGAAGCTTCTAGCCCCCATGTAAGCTAATCTAGGTCTAGAATGGTTTCACTCTGCAACCTGTCTCTCTATAACTATCCCAGTAAGTATCTCTTTCTCTCTCCCTCTCTTTACCCTCAAGTAGCTTCCCTTTCCTCTCTCTTTCATGAGAGTTGGGCAGATCCTATTCTGTCAGATCTTTCTCTGTTTCATCACTTTGTCTGTTTCTCAATTAGACAGTACTTTCAAACATGGGTACTTACTTCTACAAACTAACTTTACCTTCATTGTTTGAGATTAAAGGTTTGTGCTAAGGCTGAGCCACACCACAACTAGAAACAGGGTTTTCCAGTAAACAGCACAATCTTTGGGTTCACAGTGTGATCAAATATCCTGCAACAACTCTGTGGTAGTGAGTGATGTTCCATACTCCAAGATGCTGTGTTGAGAGGCATTTCTCGGGCTTCTACATGGCCTTCTCTGCAAGTACCTTCTAGAAGGCTTACGGGGCATACTACAGGCCCTTGCACTGCCACCGCTAACTTGTACTCTTACTGTGGCACATACTTGGCTGCTAGCAGTTTTTTAAAAGTTGCTAGCTGGCACATCTTATCACTTTGTGTGGTATTTGGTTATGAGTGTATCCAGAAACAAACTGTAAGATTAAATGTTGCCTACGGGTACTTATTTCTCTTCAGGCTTTAAGTATTTGTCTGTTTTGAGACATTGGTTTCTTTGAGGATTCACCAAATGCCACTGGCTTTCATCTTGTGCTTTAAGTGTGGAAGAGATGCTTCGTTCAACTCTCTAAAATGAAACACTTCTTGTCCAATTTTAAGATCATTTAAAAATGGTCATGTTAGGTGACTATTTTTGACCAATATAGCACAGTGGGCAGTGACATAGTGGGACTTTTTTTCAACCAGACTTAAAAGAAGAATAGCACCTCTATTCTGCCTGTTAGATCTTGGAACCACAGTCAAGAAATTTAGCACCTCAATGAATAGAGAGGCTTTATCTGGGAGTCCAAAGGGACATGATAGGTCAATAAAGAAGCCACTTTGCATGACACAGCCTTATCAACCACTAGACTGGTCTCAAGCAATGCCAACAGAACAACCACACTGAACCCCCAAAAAACTTCACAAACCTAAGAAACAATTAAAACCATTGTTTGAAAACACTAAAATTTATGTGACTTGATAATAAGTTATAAACAATTGAGTCAGTGGTCCATAAGAGTGGGCTGCAAAAATGGCTCAGCAAGTAATGGTGATTGCTGCTAAGCTTGAGAACCTGAGTTCAATCCCTGGAACCCACATAGAGAAAAAGAGACCAACTTCCATAAATTGTCCTATGATCTCCATATGTATACACATATCCATACAGAATAGCTAGTTACCTAGCTAAGTGACAGATAAACAAAACATAAAAAGAAATAGATATATATTGGTGATTAAATAAAAATATTGGGCATGTTACCAAAATCATAGATCGTGAAACAGCGTAACATTTATCTTCTAAGAGTGTTAGGCAGACAAGAATACAAGGCAAAGAACTATAGGAAAAAAGTAACCCCAGAGGATAACATGAAAACAGTTGTCATCCCTCCCCCACATGGCTTTGTAGAGTAACGTCAGAGATGAGAGAATCAATGTGCTCTCTTGATGAAAGTGCATGTTTGAAGACATTGACACAGAAAAGTCAAATTATTTTGCATGGAACAGGGAAGCTACTCTACTTGAATACAAAAGCATAAAACCAAAACCCAATCTTCACAGATCATGATTAAAATAAGATCTAAGAAAGCATCATTATTCTAAGAAAACCACCCTCAAAGTATGAGCAATATTCAAAAGATATCACTATGTTTGATCCAATTGTAGAATTATTCAATTTACTTTTACAAGGCTTAAAGTTTTAACTACTCAGAATGCAGTCAAATAATGAGTAAAAATGACCAAAAGACTACCAACAACACTACCAACTCAGGAAACAAATTATACAACCCTGTCCTTAGTGCTGCTCCCTAACCATGGCCTCTTTTAGAATGTATTAAAGCTTAACAAAGACAGTCTAATGAATACATGAGCCAACAGCTGCCCAGTACGAAGCAAAAATAAATTCCAGGAACTTGGATAAACAAGGCAAGTTCACAATTGGGATAAATTTAGAAACCATTCTGAAGTATAGTCCCCCTTATCAAGATTTTCTTAAAACAATTCCTTTTTCAAGTATTCTAATAATACTGATGATAAGAAGAAAATCAGAGCCATTATGCTATTAATTTTGTAAGATGGCAGTCTCTGGGCTCCAGGCCTGATCGCAGCTAATGAAGTGTGCCTTCAAACAAGGACTGGCTGATTTCTGAGCCCATGCATGAAAAAAAAAATCACTTTAAATTTAACTTCCTAAATGTAATCTCTGAGCTCCAAGTTTCCATCGCTGAAATCAGACTCACAGAAGAACAAGGATCATGGTTACAAACCTGGTGTGCAGGGACAGGGCTGTGCTTTAAGGAGGATAACAACACCTGGAATATGCAGCTCTGCCTGTGCCACCATCCAAACAATGGCCAAAGCACAAATAAGGAGGAAAGAAACAACAGTGAGAATCTGGGCTTGGAATTTCCTGCAGCGGTGAGACATGTTTTTCTTTTTCTTCTGTTCTCCGTTGGGATGGGAGTCTATGACTAAGACAGTAATATTTCCTACACAGGTGTAGCTAGGAATTCAGATTGGAACCGGGAGAGGAAAATGACTCTCCTGTTTGCCTTATTGTTAACAGTGTGTGTGTATGTGTGTGTGTGTGTGTGTGTGTGTGTGTGTGTGTGTGTGTGTGTGTGTGTGTGCTGTGGCTGTGATTTTGAATTCTTTCTCAAAGAGAGCAATGTCAATCCAAGTTGGATAATACAAGTCATCTTAGGGCTAGAAGTGAGATTTTAAAGAGCTGAAACAGTAGCATAGACTATTAACTGAAGCTTTACTCTTTGCTAAGCACTGCGTATAATCTAAATCTTCTAAACCTTACACAAATCTCTCAAAAAGATTGCTCCATATACAGATGTAAAAAGGTGAAACTCAGAGGTGAATTTTTGTAAGGCTCTAATACAAAACTGTCAGCAAAATTAAGGTATTGGTTACTTTTGGCTCTTGTGTCATCCTGGGATGTACTAGGGCAAATAGGAGCCTGCCATAACTCAATTGCTCATTCATTCATAGAATGAGCAAATTTATACTCATTGCATGCTCACTATATCACGGGCACTTTGCAAAGCTGTGAGTAGGGAGTGGAGAATTACTTGAGACTCATTTTTTCCTTAAGGATCTCCAGTGTTGTAATTTATAATGGTCAATCCTCACTCTCCCATTCATTCAAGAAAACTATAAACTAGGTCCCAATCTGTTTTAAATATTTATAAGCAGAAAATAAAACTAAATAAGAAGTATACCAGTATTCTTATAACTCCCATTACCTAATAGAGAAAACAATCAACTAGATGAAAAGTAAAATATATGCTATATTGTTTAATAATAGTTCTGAAGGGAAATAAATGAAGGGGGAAGAAATGAGATCACAGTAACAAAAAGAATGGCTGGCGGAGTCCCCAGTGAAGGGATGCCTGCTGTAGGGAAAGCTCTGGGAAGAGAAGAATGAGCACATCCAGGAAAAGGAGAACCCCTGAGGGGAGAGTAGAGTCCAGGGTAGACATATGGGGAAGAGCCACGGATGAGGTCAGGAAACAAGGTCACCGAGCAGAGTCTGTAGTCCAGTGAGAGCTTGTCTGGGATGGGATGCCATTGGCAGGCCAAGAAGGAGAATGCCACCCTCTGGTTTGCCCTTCCTACTTGACTCAACAGCATACATTGTCCTAAGATCCAACACAAAAAGAATATATTCCTTTTCACTTAAGACCCAACTGCTACAGTATGATATGAAAACCTTTAAGAATGATTTCAATTTAGCACAGATGGAGCTGCCCAAAGAAAAGATAAATGAACCCATCTGGAAAAGGGATTTACTGTATTGTTTTCAATCTGCCTACAGCAAGTTGGAGGTTTGGGACCAAGGGATGTGACCACAAGTACCATTTTTTTAACAACTGCCTTGAGGAATTTCTATAAAACTATGAACCTAAGTGGTTTTGAAACTTTTAAAAATCTAATCCTTTCAACACTTCAATCTCTTCCCTGGCAACCTACTTTTAAATAATAAATCACTCAAAAATAATAATATTGTTCCCAGTCGGAATAGGCCGGCCTGAAGATGGATGTTCTCACTGGAGGGTGCACCCCATCAGGAAAGAGCTTTACCACCCCACCAGGAAGACGCTAGGCTTCGGGCCAATGGTAATGGCACATCCTATAGGTGGCTTCCTTAAGTTGCGCATGAACCAACAGTACCTTCCATGGATGAGCACCCTTTCAGACTATGCTGGGACTTCCAACATGCGAAGAGGGAAGTCCAAGCAAGGAACAGAGAGTAAAATCTCCCTTGGTCTTTGTTTTCATTCAGGTTCTGGATAGATTACATGGCAGTTGTTAATACTGGGAACAGAGGTGCTTCAATCTACTTATTCAAATGTCAGTGTCTTGCAGACATATCTAGTAATATCCTTTACCAGCAGTATGAATATGTCTTACCCCAGGATGAAGAGAACTTCAAGTCATGTCTGAAGCAGAATTTTAAAAACTATTGCTTAAGATAGACTCAGACTCAGCTCATCTGCTGTCCTTACTGAGCCTAAATCTGGACACTGTTAAGACCTCGTCGATTACTCTTTTAGTTTGCCATGTATGTTATTGAGAGTATACATAATTTTAAGAGAAAATATTCTCATGAGAGGGAATTTATTACATTTTGATTACTTGTCAGGATTTAAACTCCAGAATAAAATGTTTAATTCTATGAAAAGATATCAGAGCTGTCAATGGAAGAACACATTTTCAAATTCTAGAGAATTGTCTAGTTTCCCTGGCAAACTTTAAGAGCCATTGAATACTGGCCATCAACATGTTAACCCACAGTAGCAAAAATTCGTAAACAAGGTTCCCTTAAAGAGCACCTGCTTGCCGATCCCACCTGCCCATGCGTTTCTGCGTTCTGAGCGTAATCTCAGCATTAAGCATTTACTGGCATGTCACTTCAAACAATGCTTTCAAATAAAATTTCATATGCCAAAGATTGTGGAGTGTGCCAAACTGAAGGAAAGGCTCTCACTTTAAGGATTTTTTAAGATTATTATTCTTAAAACAGGACCTGGGGTTACATACGGCTCATTCATAGAACACTTGCATAATATCCACGGGGCTTGGGTTTAATAGGTAGCTAGTGCTGGAAAAACCCCTTCCATGTACCCCCCTACCCTCCCTCAAGTTCATGGCCTCTTTATTAATTGGTTTTACATGCATAAACATATATGCAGATACATATATATTCCTAAATATGACCTGCTCCGTTTGTACAATATTGCTGTGAGCATGTTGTTAGAGCTCACCTGGCCATTTTGCACTGCACAACCCATTAAGGCGATTTTTCTCAGCTATTTTGTCACAGAATCAGAAAGCTGACTAGGACAATGTTGCTGAATCCATCATTCTAGTTAAAAATCAGAGGCTGATATAAAATACAGGCAACATTTATTCAATAAATATTTATCTCAAAACTGGCCAGTTTTGTTCCAGGCATTTGCTCAGTCAAGATAAAGGAGACATAGTATTGGCCGCTTACAGTCATGGGAGGAGAGTGAGTGACTGGGAAAATGTGGGCCCTTTATGGAGCAAGGACTAGCTTATGGAAGCATAGAGTTGGCATGAAGCCATAGAGACCGAGCTTTAGAATTTACGGAAGACAGGAAGCAGATACAGGGAGCAGGTTAAGAGAGTGATCTGGAAGAGGGGAGTCAATGCCAGAAATAAGAACAGAGTGTGCGTTTGACATGCCTGTGTTTGGGTGGCAGTAATGAACAATCTCCAGCTTAAACCTTCGCAGTCCAGGGGAGCTTGTTAAAGTATGCTTGTGGGGTTCAGGTCCTAGTTTCCCGTTCAGGTCTGGGGTATCAAAATCAGCAATTTGCAAAGCTGAATCCTGCAATCTAGGACAGGGCTGTAACCGTATCACCAAGTTGGCCATTCCAAGAATAAAGAGCTGAGAGAGGTGGCAGAGGGTGTGGATGGGCTCTGTAAAGGATCTGAGCAGCCATGTTTGTACCTTTCTCCAGTTAAATAAAAACAGCAAAAGGAACGGAGAAAGTCTTAGGAGGCACTCCTTAAGGAGGTGGCACTTTTTGGGCACTGAGGGTCAGTCTACAGCTGATTGGTATGTATATACCTCTGAGTTCCAAATAGAGCAAAAGGAACCAAGCTTAATAACAAAGCCAAGAGAAAGCAAGATGAAAAGCTGACTGCACTGTCTTTTTAGAACCCTGTCCCCACAGGGACACATTATGATCAGAATACTCTGTTCAAATTCTGACATAGTCATTGTGACAGCTCTTTGTGTTTTGTATTATATGCAGTTGAAACATTTAACCAAAACTTGGGAGTAAAGCGACTAACAGCATATAGTTATTAGGAATGTCAAGGAACTGCCACTCTCATTAATCATGTTAAAATAATTGCAGCCTATAAAAAGAAACAATGGCCAAAGGTCCTTTCCATTTAAAGAATTACTAGTAGGTAGAGGAAGCATGCTTTGTTATTCTGCATTGCTTTACAAACAAGGACAATTGCAATTATTCTAAAATAGTCCTGAGTCTATAACAGATTCAGAAAAACATTAAACACATATACTCACTCAAATGAATTTGTTGCAAATATATTTTTTCTTTTAAAATGTTTTATTTATTACTTTTTGAGATTTCCATATGTGAGGACTATATCTATATACTTCCTCTCTTTTTCCTCCTACTGTGTTACCCTCCCTACCCTGCTCTCTTTTAAACTTATGGCCTCTTTTTCCTTAATTATTATACATATAATAATTATATATGTATAATGCATACATGCACATATAATATATACACGTATATGTATATAATATAAACAATGTATATAATATGTGTACATATTATATATATATACGTAGAAAAGTATAGCTTGCTTTGCACATTTAGTATTGCTCATGTATGTATATATGTATAGTATGTATGTATGTATATGTGTGTGTTTAAAGCTGATCACTTGGTATTAGATACCTAATTAGGAGCCTCATCCCTGGGGAAGACTGAGTCTCCCCTCTCAGTAGTCATTAAGTGCTTGTGGTCCTTCATCTAGGAGTATAGACTTGTGAGATTTCCCCATCCGTGTTGGCTTTGTTCAGGCATTATTTTGGTAACCATATTATTGAGAGTACCTGGGTTCAGCTCCTTACATAAGTTTTTTCTTAATTAAAGATGACTTAAGCTTCCTATTAAAGAATTTTGTTGTTTTCTTGAGATTGCATCTCATGTATACCAGACTGACCTCAAACTTACAACTTTGAAAGTCTGATCTTACTTCACTTCCAAGTGACTGGATTGCAGGCAGGTTCTACCATATCATATCAGGTTTGGCTTTATACGACCCCAGGACTGTGCATTTTAGGCAAGCACAGTACTGACTGAGCAACACTTCCAGCCAAAGAAACTAAATTCTCATGTCTCTTTTTTTTAAATCCTTTAAGTCTCAGTTTGTACTAATGAGCTTGCACAAAGACCCCTCTCCCCATACACTGTAAGAAGAGCAGGTGCTTAAAGCACATTTTAAATTCACTTCATGTTTAAAGATGAAGACATTTCACTGAAGTGATCAAAAGATAATATTTGTTTTTCAAAAGAAAAGAGACAGTTGGTGAACTGGGAGAAGACCAATGTAGAACCAGCCTTAATGTTAGCGGGAACGGCATTCTTAGGAGAGAAAAATACAAACGCACCAGAGGCTATAAGCTAAATTCCCTAACATGTTCACGGTGAGTATCAAACACAATTTTAAAAGCCCTCAAAACTGAAAGCAAGAGCCTGCTTCAAATAATGCAGCAAGCTACAAATCTCCATTTCCCTTTCCTCTTCCTTTTCACATTTGCTTGGTTTCCTCCTGGCTTGCAAAAAGCCTTTCCACAAGCAACCGCTCCCCTAATGTGGGGAGAGTCCTTCCTTCCTAGCGCAGGCACACAGCGCGCAGGCAGGTCTCGCTGTGGATGACTGTTCTCATCCATCTCAGTTCTGTGCTTAGGATTGCAAAGTTCTACATCCAGTTAGTGAGCAAATTCTGCACATGCTCACTTCCCCTGCAAGGGCTGGAATAGAGCCTATTTCAGAGAAAATTGGCAGTTAGCATTTGAGAACTCGGACAAATGTGACCTCGATTGGAGAAGCAAAGGAAAATATTTTCTTTGCAAAAATATCTTAATGAATTTATTTGAACAGATAGCAGTTTATAAATTAGGCAGGTCATCAGACCAAGGTGGTGCTGGTCTTCACTAAGAGGAGGAACCACAGAAAGGCTTTGCTAGGCATTTAAAAACAAAAACAAAAACAAAACAAGATGAAGGAACTGTGTTTCACTGATTCATGCCGGAAAGTGCCTTATTAGAGGTTCCTCGCTATTGGCTAAGCTAGATCCATTTTACAGTTCGTGTTGAGTTGGACTGATTATATATGAGTCTGAGATACTGGCACCATCTCAAACCTCTGCTTCCCAATTAATACATCTCTTTTTCATTGCAACAGGGTCTTACTACATAGCTCAGTCTGATCTCCAATTTGCTATCCTCCTACCTCAGCTTCCTGGGTGAGTTCTGAGATTACAAGCAGGCATCATCATTCTCAGACTAATTTTTAAAAAATGATTTCAAGAGCTGAAGAGATGAGCACTGGCCAATCTTCCAGAGGTCCTGAGTTCACATTCTACCACCCACATGGTGGCTCACAACTGTCTATAAACTGTAATCCTATGGGATCTGGTGCTGACACATAAATAAATAATTAAAATACACAAATCATTTTTAAAAGATTTGAAAGCAACTTTAGTGATTTATTTTACTCTTGTTTTTATTTTTATTTTTTGGTTTTTCGAGACAGGGTTTTTCTGTGTAGCCCTGGCTGTCCTGGAACTCACTCTGTAGACCAGGCTGGCCTCGAACTCAGAAATCTGCCTGCCTCTGCCTCCCAAGTGCTAGGATTAAAGAGGTGCACCACCACTGCCCGGCTTTATTTTACTCTTTATACCATTCAATGTATTCCTTTGCCTTGTCAAATTATTCTATGTCTGTTTTGTTGAGACCATGTGGAATCTCTGTGAATCTTTTTGACTTTCAGGTTTGTTCTAAAGAGCAGACAAATATTTCTGCCCATATATTCACAAGGAACTCTGTGGCTCCTCTTGCCTTTGATCCTGCTTTATAACTGTAAGCTAGGGGAAAAGCCCTACAATCTGATTTAGGTTTTGCCCAGTTTCATCTGACTCTAGCACATGTGAGGCTCCACACGTGCTAGACAAACACTTTTACCATCCAACCTCAGGCCTGGCCCTCATCTTACTTTGGAGACAGGTTCTCGCTGAGTTGCCTTGGTTTACCTGGAAATTCTGATCTTCCTGCCTCAGGGTCCTGAGTATCTGGGATTATATGATGGTGCCACCAGGCCTGGTTAGCAATACAATAGTTATTTTCTATAGATTTACAAATAAACCCTGCCCAATGGAGGAACTCCCCTCCACCCTAGTCCTCACTCTCAAAGGGGAGGAGAGAAGTGGAGAAAAGGGGGAAAGTGTTCTTCCTGCTCTCTTGGGACTATAAATGGATTTTTTTTGGGGGGGGAATATATCTTTGGCAAGACTACATCTTTCTGTTTCATTCATGAGATTAATAAAATAACCAATATGTTGACATGCAATCATTTTTTGTTTGTATAAGAATTAATCCTTTATCTATAAAAATAATTTCTAAAAGAATTCTCAGACACTCTGATTTTTACTTATTTTTTTTCTAGACAGGGTCTTTCTATGTAGCCTTGGCTATCCTGGAACTCTACGTAGTATGACATCACCTGTGCCACTGAAGTGCTGGAAGTAAGATGTGTACTGCTCTGCTACACTTTTATTCTTAGGTAGTTTCAGTTTGTAATAACTGAGACTAAGCAAATCCATTTTTTTCCAGTCATTATGCTATTTTCTTCATGTTGAAATAGTCTGTTTTAAAACAATAAATGCCTAATTGAAAAAAAAAACCTTTAATTTTATTCAAGTACGCTCTCATATTGTCCTATGATGCAAAAAGTTTTAAGCATCACTAAGGAGATTGATGAGAAACCAAGAGCATGTGCACATGCGTGCATGTGTGCACACGCGCATGTGTGTTGATGTGTTGGCGTTAAAAAGAAAAGAAATATATTGCAATGTTCCCAGTTCTAAGTTCATCTAAAGTACCAGAAAATTTGATTTAGATGAGAATATTTATCATGAAGAAACCATGAAATTGCTTTATTATCTCAAAAGAAATTATCTCCAACTTTATTAAAACTGATTTAGCACTGTAAGTGTGTTCTAGTTTGTATTGTGAACAGGTTCAATATTTAATTACTTTGAGGAATACAAATAAAAAGTAAAAAGTATGGGGTGCCCACCACAATAATTTCCTTAGATAGATTTGTTTGTTTGACAAGCAGAAAATGTACTGTGTGTCAGGCATCATGCTTAATGCTATTAATTTTAGATTCATCTCAACCAGGCCCATTTCATCAACTTGGAGCTAGCACTAGACCCTGCCGTGCACTGTCATCTGAGTGAGCTTGAGGAGAGCACCAAGCAGCTCCCAAGTTCAACCCTTATCCAAAATGGAGTGAGCTCTCCTGTTAATGTACTGATGAGGACCCCTGTTGGTCAAATTCTGCTAAGTGTTGTCAGATGAGTGATTGTAACAACAATAAGACTGTATAAAATGTGTCTATATGTTTATTTGTGAGAGAGAAAGAAGAAGAGAAAGAGAGTGAGAGAGAAAGACAGAGATAGAGACAGAGATGGAGAGACGGAGACCCTTGCCCATAATTTAATTATCATGCCTAATTGGAAACATGCCCATTTTATAAAAATAGCTAAATCTAAGAAAATTCTTTAACCTATTCTGAGATTAAATTATTATAATTAGTGACAACCAGACATTTTCCATATAGCTTAATTTCATGATTATAATGATTCTATAATATAAGCACAACCAATTTATTAATGATGAGGTAAGAGCTCAGAATGATAGATCATCGCGTGGATACCAGTTAAGAAGGAATGAGTCAGAATTTAAACGTGAAGGATAAGATTCAGGGACAGACTCCCCATGAGCACAGCAGTGGGCATGTGTCTGAACTGAGACCACAGTGCAGTCTGAGAGGCAGTTTCGTGAATCCTGGAGCCATAGGAGCGGAAGTAGGAGGGAGAGTGTGGAGTGGCAAACAGAATGTGATAGAAGAGTCGCAATGTGTGCCAGGTACGGGAGGCAGAGGCGCAGGCTGTCTGTGAGTTCCATGCTATTCATGGCTACATAGTGACATCCTGTCTTAATAAATACAAACAAACAAATAAACACACAAGAACAACACAGGTAAAATGGGCAAGGAGCACACAGAACACCAGATTAAGTTTAGCTGAAAACACTCAGGTTACAGAAAAGGACTGTCTGGTAGAGGGTCTTGTGATTTTACTGATTTTTTTTTTTTTTTTTTTTTTTTTTTTAAGTTTTTTTTTATTTATGTTTTTTTTTCTCCTTTTTTATTTTTGATACTTTATATACATTTCCAATGTTTCCCCTTTTCTGAGTCTCCTCTTTGTATACCCCCCATCCCCTCCCCAACCCGCCTCTAGGAGGGAATTCCACCTCCCACCCCACCCCACCCCCGTCCACCCATTCCCATTTTCCTGCCTTGATATTCCATTCCCCTTTACTGAGGCCTCTAACATCCTCAGGCCCAAGGGCCTTTCCTCTCTCCCTGATGGCCATCGAGGTCATCCTCTGCCACATACGTGGTCCAAACCATAAGTCCATCAATGTGTATTCTTTGGTTGGTGGTCCGAACTCCAGGAGGACCAGGGGAGGGGGGGGAGGTCAGGCCCATTGACTCTCTTGCTCCCTCCATGGGGCTGCAAATTCCCTCAGCTCCTTCAGACCTTCCTCCAACTCC
>CM052702.1:30512490-30546018 GCA_028551405.1 Uromys caudimaculatus | reverse complement strand
GTCCCTCAGGGTCCGCTCTGGGGTGCAGAATAGAATCAGAAGGATCTTGTCCCCAGCTGTCCCTTGGTTCCTATGCCCCAAAGGTTCTGTAAAGGTCTCTCTTGATCCAGAAGTGGTGGTTTTGCCTGAGCTCAAAGGTGTGTCAGCACTTCTGGGATTCTCTGTTCACGTGGAGCCTTGTGGCCCAGGCTGAGGTCCCCAGGCTCCGGTGTAAATCGGAAAGTTCACAGTTTTTCTGTCCCCGGGTTCTCAGGCCCCGGATCCCTGCAGATCCGGGCGGGTCTGGGTGAGAGGTGCTGCTCCCCTCAACCCCACTCACGGCCCTTCCAAGTTCCTGTGAGGTTACCTTTCTACAGTGCCCATTGGCTACTGGAAGTTTCGGAGTCTTTCTGTCCCCGGGTTCTCAGGCCCCGGATCCCGGCAGATCCGGGCGGGTCTGGGCGAGAGGTGCTGCTCCCCTCAACCCCACTCACGGCCTTTCCAGGCTCCTGGGGGGGCACCCCTCTCCGGTGCTCGATGGCTACCGACTCCTGGCGTCCCAGGCAGAGGTTCCCCCTTTCTACGGCGCTCGTTGGCTACCGACTCCTGATTTTTTTTTTAATGTTTAACTGTGTTTTTATGTTTGTCTGTGTGAGACAGGGACTCCTGCAATTTACTATGCATTCCGACTAATCTTCCTGCCTCAACCTCCCAAGTGTCAGCATGACAGGACTAATCCAAGAAAGTTTTGTTGTTGTTATATATTTTGGGTTTTCAAACAAAGGCTTTGTGCTGGCAGTGGTGGCTCATGTCATTAATCTCAGCACTTAGAAGGCAGAGGTACAGGAAAGTCTCCTTGAGTTTGGCCAGCCTGTTCCACATAGTGAGTTCCAAGACAGCCAGGGCTTTATAGAGAGCCCTGGCTCAAAAAACATTTTGTTTTTAATAGAGATGATGAGAATGTACTCAAATTCTCTTGGAATAGGTCAAAACTGAAAATAAAAATAGGAGGAAGAAATAGTGGCTTGGATAAGTGCATTGTAGGTGAGAGTATGGGGTTGGAGAGGAATGGAGGGGCTTTGGGCTCTGACGAGAAAAGGAATGAGCCTGGCAATGAAGTGGCACAGAAAGAAGTTTCTTTCACTGCTTTCAGCAATATTAGAGGCAATTGTATCTATAGAGGAAAGAATTAGGAAAGTGGCATGTTATTTTTCTTCTGTATTCTTTATTATAGATTATCTTGAGCACACAGACCAATAGCTGAGAGTGCTATTTAACATTAGATGGCTGATTATGTTTAAACGGGTTTACATATTCTCCACTACAAATGGACTAAATCATAAAACAGAAAGACTACATCCGAAAAGGCTATTTCTACTTCATGAATAAGTGTTTAATTTCTAAGTCAAGGAATCATAGATCTTCAAAATAGAAGGGACTTCATTTAGGAATGTGCTCTCATCCAGGGCTAAAGACAAAGGAAAGTGAAATTATGCCTTCTGGTATTTTTTAAATAGCTGACATTAACATAGGTGAGTTACATTACAGAAATCTGTTCAATCAGAAGCACAGGAAGCAACGGTAAATATAAAGCAGCTTTGAACTAGCACCAAGAAACCTTTTAAACTCATCTCCTATAGTCACTAGAAAAAGAATTAGCTTGGTTTTAAAAACATAGCAGTGAAAGCAAGGAGCCAGAAAAGGAAACAGAGAGGTTGGTTATGGTGCATCTGCTTCTGCTGGGGTTGGGATGCCAGGCTGTCAAGAGATGAAAATTTGAGCTGGAAAGAAGAAATGTCAGATAATGGACGGGGTACCAGAAGACAAGCTCATGAATATACGTGTGTGTCTGTATGTAAATGAAATGTGTATTGGGTAATGAGTGGACACAGTGATAATAAGAGTTCCTCTGTGCTATGGAATAAAATGGGTGGTTAAATGATACTGAGCATCACAATCAGGGAAACAATGTCTGCTGTTTAATGGAGGCCGATACTTCAAAAGTCTTGTTTAATAAGTTGCTGGCCTCATTTTCTTTTGAAGTATGGGGAATATAAACAAAAACACCACTTGTTAGAAGTAATTAATTCCACATAGAGTTTTCCAACAATACATGAAAATGGAGGTGTGGCTCTTGCCGAGTGAGCTTTAGGCTAAATGAAAAAAAGGAAACTGGGTGTGGAGCATGTCTGAAGACTGAGCAATCGGTAGGCACTAGGTATGGAGCATGTCTGAAGACTTAGCACTCGGTAGACACAGGCAGGAGGATCACAGGTTTGAAACTAGTCTGTACTACATAGAGAAACCCTGTGTCAAATGAACAAGCAAATAACAGTAAATAAAAGAGGGAAACAGGGCTGGAGGAAGGACTCAGCTCTTAAGGAGGCAAACTGCTCTCGGAGAGGATCACGTCAGCCTCGTAGCACTGAGTGTGGATGGCTCACAACTGCCTGCAACTTCAGATCCCAGGGATCTGGCCCATCTGACCTCTGTAGGCACCTGTACTCACGTGTACACATCCACAGAGACACATGCACACATGCATAGTTTAAAATATAAGATTAAAGCAGGAAATTAATCACAAAAGCAAAGAAAGGAGGGAAGAGAGAGAGGGAAGGGAAGGAGAGGAAGGGAAGGGAATAAAAGTCACACCGAAGCCATCAGGCCAGTGTTTCACTGTCCCAGGTGTAATCTGTACTCAGCATCAGCAGTGCAAGCCTCCTCTCTGGCAACCACAACAGATCCAGGCCTGAACGCTCATTTTGCCCAGCATGAAATTCAAAACATTTCCATTTTTGGACAATGACCTTATTAAAGTCAAATCTGATTATGTGCCTGCTTTCTTAGTTAGGGTTTTACTGCTGTGTAGAGACACCATGACCAAGGAAGGTAACTCTTAATGTAAGAACAACATTTACTTGGGGCTGGCTTACATACAGGTTTAGAGGTTCAGTCCATTATCATCAAGGTGGGAACATGGCAGCATACAGGCAGGCACGGTGCAGGCAGAGCTGAGAGTTCTACATCTTCATCTGAAGGCTGCAAGCAGAATACTGACTTCCAGGCAGCTAGAACAAGGGTATTAAAACCCATGCCCACAGTGACATACCTGCTCCAACAAGGCCACACCTACTCCAACAGGGCCATATCTTCTAATAGTACCACTCCCTGGGCCCAGCATATACAAACCATCACAATGGGGTTAAAAAAGAAAAACCACTCACATATTTTTTGAAGCCATGTGATAGATAATCTTATCAACTTGACTGGGTCAGATTTGTAATCAATTAAGAGATGAACCGTAAGTTCATCTTACTCATGAGGAACTTTTTGATCAGATTATCTGAAGTGGGAAGACTCACCCTAAATCTGGGCAGCTCAGATAATAGGAAAAATGAAAAAAGGCAAAAGCTTTGTTTTCTGACTACTGCTTCATGTCTCTATGGCAATTTCATCTACACTGCTGTTGCTGCTGCAGCTGCATTATTTTGCTGATATCAAAACCCAGCTCCTGCAGGCTTCAAATGTGGACCACAGATTAGTGGTGTTAGAGGAAGCCTCCAACCATCAGGACCAGACAGAGACTGCTGAGACATGGCCTCTTGAGAGACCCAGTATGCAGACAGCCACAGTTGGGCTGCTCAGGACAGTACTGTGTTAGCCAAGCTAAGAAGTCATCTTCTCACATAAGTACATTCTATTGTTTTTTTCCTCTCAAGTATGCCAACCCAGTGTGACAACACAAAACCTTTCCACTCCTGGAGAATGATCAGTTTCTGAGCTCATTATTCCATTGAAGTAAAAGAAAAGAAAAAAATCCACATCTTTCTTCACACCAGCTTGGAGATTCCTGATTGTGTATACCGAAGGAGTCGGTGTGTGTGGTCCTGGGCGAGACTTCCTCTTGTCTCCAAAGCAGTTTCTGTTGAGTCGTTAACAATCCTTTTGAAAACTCCTCTGCCACTCTATTTTCCCCCACACAGTGCTTTACCTCCATCACTCAGCAGACCACGATTTCCTTTTCCTAAATCTCCTTTTCCTACCTTCATTTCCTAAGCACAAATGCCTGCTCTCCTTGCTCTCATTTTCTGGCTTCCCTCTCTTCACCCTTCCTGTTCAGAAGCAAATGCAGTTCCTCCACAGCCCTCATAAAGGAAAAGGTACCCAGTCCATTGTGTGGTTTTTGGCTTTGAGGAGCGGCCTACCTCATATGGCCTATACCCAATTAATCAAGTCATTTCCTCAAAGCTCGTCCCCCAGAGAATTCTAGGACCCTTTGCTAAGGAAATCAATTCAATAGACAAATAACACCAGCATTTCAAAGGGCTGAAAGCAATATAATGCAATAGCAATATATAATAGCTACCTATAATTATTAAAACTAAAGCCATCCATAGAGTGGGCAATATTAGAGGACTAATGTGCTTTAGAAATTTCTTGGTTAGAATGGGAGAATTCTATACATCACACATGTGGATAACCTCCTGCCACTGGGCAGTCAAGCATTTATGTCCACCAGCTTGGAGCGCTCCTCAGCCTATTAGGGGATCTTTAAAGACAGAAAGCAGCCAGTACTGCACATTTATACTGTAGGCAACGTTATGGATAGGGCTGATCCTCCAACTGGGAGTGAAGCCTTCATACTTTTCAGTCCCATTTGGCACAACTCCCAGCAATCAAGGCACTTGGCTAACTACATGTCTCCACATGGCTCATGGCCTAGAAGCCACACAAGGATCTCCCAGGTAGACTTTTCAGCTCATCAATAATCAGAATCAGAATCAGTAATCAGAATGTGTTCTTCCCAATCTTGAGTTTCCTAATGCTGTTCACAGTTCCCATGAATACCTGTCTAAGTTCCACTTTTCCTTTCTAGACATATTTAAACTCTTATTTGCCTGTCCTTGAATATATATGGCTTCAAAGGATCATTGAAACACACTTGTATTCTTAAAGTCCAGGGATATTTTTATGTATTGGTTCCTTTCTATTTTCCTTCTAAATGAAGAGCCTACCTTGATCTTCTCAATTAATTTTAACTTCTCTAATTTTCCGGTTTTTAAAAATCCAATTTGAGGATCTGTGGCCGGGGACCTCACCCAGTGCCACAGGGCTCCATAGCCAAATAGCATGAGGAGAAAGCAAGAATCGCAGGAGTGTGGACAAGCCTGTGAACAGGGTAAGGCCAGCACCTCTGCTCAGAGGGACCCACCCGGAACCCTCAGGACACACGGACTGAGGAGTGGCCTTCTGGTTTCCATCGGCAGCCAGGGAGCGGATCCTGTGACACAGGGCTCCAAATAGCGTCAGGAGAGAGCTGGTCACCCAGGAGTGCAGACACACCTTCGAGCAAAAGCAAGACCACCACTTCTGTTCGAATTCCTGGATCAAGAGGGACCCTCGCAGAGCCATCAGAACACAGGAACCAAGGAACAGCTGGGGACAGGACCGTTCTGGTTTCTGTCTGCACCCCAGACTTGACCCTGTACCACAGCTCCAAACCAAAATTCCCCTTAGAGAGAGTTGGTCTAAAAGGAGTACTGATGCAGGGGCTTGAAGGAGAGACAAGCCACAGTCAAAGAGAGCAAGACCAGCTAACACCATAAATGGCAAAGGCAAGGGCAAGAACATAAGGAACAGAAACCAAGGCAACTTGGCATCATCAGAACCCAGATCTTCCACCACAGCAAGCCCTGGATACCCCAACACACCAGAAAAGCAAGACTCAAATTTAAAATCACATCTCATAATGATGATAGAAGACTTTAAGAAGGAAATAAATATCTCCCTTAAAGAAATACAAGAGAACACAGGTAAGCAGCTAGAAGCCCTTAAAGAGGAAACACAAAAATCTCTTAAAGAATTACAGGAAAACACAATCAAACTGACGAAGGAAATGAATAAAACCATCCAGAAACTAAAATTAGAAATAGAAACAATAAAGAAATCACAAAGGGAGACAACCCTGGAGTTAGAAAACCTAGGAAAGAGATCAGGAGTCATAGATGCAAGCATAACCAACAGAATACAGGAGATAGAAGAGAGAATCTCAGGAGCAGAAGATACCATAGACAACATTGACACAACAGTGAAAGAACATACAAAATGCAAAAAGCTTCTAACCCAAAACATACAGGAAATCCAGGACAAAATGAGAAGACAGAACCTAAGGATAATAGGTATCAAAGAGAGTGAAGATTCCCAACTTAAAGGACCAGTAAATACCAATACTCTTCAATCTATTCCACAAAATAGAAACAGAAGAAACACTACCCAATTCTTTCTATGAGGCTACAATTGCACTGATACCAAAACCTCACAAAGATCCACAAAAGAAAGAAAACTTCAGACCAATTTCCCTTATGAATATCAATGCAAAAACACTCAATAAAATTCTCGCAAACTGAATTCAAGAACACATCAAAATGATCATTCATCATGATCAAGTAGGCTTCATCCCAGGGATGCAGGGATGGTTCAATACCCAGAAATCCATCAATGTAATCCACTACATAAACAAACTAAAAGAAAAAACCACATGGTCATTTCATTAGATGCTGAAAAAGCACTTGACAGAATTCAACATCCCTTCATGATAAAAGTCTTGGAAAGATCAGGATTTCAAGGCCCATACCTAAACATAATAAAAGCAATATACAACAAACCAGTAGCCAACATCATACAAAATGGAGAGAAACTTGAAGCAATCCCACTAAAATCAGGAACTAGACAAGGCTGCCCTCTCTCTCCCTATTCATTCAATATAATACTTGAAGTTCTAGCTAGAGCAAATAGACAACAAAAGGAGGTCAAAGGGATACAAATTAGAAAGGAAGAAATCAAAATATCACTATTTGCAGATGATATGATAGTGTACTTAAGTGACCGAAAAACTCCACCAGAGAACTGCTACAGCTGATAAACAACTTCAGCCAAGTGGCCGGATATAAAATTAACTCAAACAAATCAGTAATCTTCCTATACTCAAAGAATAAACAGACTGAGAAAGAAATTAGGGAAATGACACCCTTCACAATTATCACAAACAATATAAAGTATCTTGGTGTGACTCTAACCAAACAAGTGAAAGATCTGTATGACGAGAACTTCCAAGTCTCTGAAGAAAGAAATTGAAGAAGACCTCAGAAGTTGGAAACATCTCCCATGCTCATGGATTGGCATGATAAATATAGTAAAAATGGCCATCCTGCCAAAAGGAGTCTACAGATTCAATGCAATCCCCATCAAAATTCCAACTCAATTCTTCATAGACTTAGAAAAAGCAATTCTCAAATTCATTTGGAATAACAAAAAACCCAGGATAGCAAAAACTATTGTCAACAACAAAATAACTTCTGGGGGAATCAGCATTCCTGACCTCAAGTTGTACTACAGAGCAGTAGTGATAAAAACTACATGGTATTGGTACAGTGACAGGCAGGTATATCAATGGAATAGAATTGAAGACCCAGAAATGAACCCATACACCTACAGTCACTTGATCTTTGACAAAGGAGCTAAAACAATCCAGTGGAAAAAAACAGCATTTTCAAGAAATGGTGCTGGTTCACCTGGAGGTCAACATGTAGAAGAATGCAAATTGATCTATTCCTATCTCCCTGTACAGAGCTCAAATCCAAGTGGATCAAGGAAATCCACATAAAACCAGATACACTGAATCTAATAGAAGAGAAAGTGGGGAAAGATCTTGAACACATGGGCACAGAAGAAAAGTTCCTGAACAGAACTCCAATGACTTATGCTCTAAGATAAAGAATCAAGAAATGGGACCTCATGAAATTACAAAGCTTTTGTAAGGCAAAGGACACTGTCAATAGGACAGAATAGCATCCAACAGGTTGGGAAAAGATCTTTACTAATCCTTCATCCAATATAGGGCTAATTTCTAATATATACAGAAAACTCAAGAAGTTAGACTCCAGAGAACCAAATAATCCTATCAAAAAATGGGGAACAGAGCTAAACAGAGAATTCTCAACTGAGGAAACTTGTAGGGCTGAGAAGCACCTATAGAAATGTTCAACATCCTTAGTCATCAAGGAAATGCAAATCAAAACAACCCTGAGATTCACCTCACACCAGTCAGATTGGCTAAGATCAGAAACTCAGGTGACAGCAGATGCTGGCAAGGATGTGGATAAAGAGGAACACTCCTCCATTGATGGTGGGATTGTAAGCTAGTACAACCACTCTGGAAATCAGTTTGGCGGACTCTCAGAAAATTGGACCTAATATTACCTGAGGACCCAGCTATCCACGCCTGGGCATTTATACCCAGAAGATGCTCCAACATCTAATAAGGACACATGCTGCACTATGTTCATAGCAGCCATATTTATAATAGCCAGAAGCTGGAAACAACCCAGATGTCCCTCAGCACAGGAATGGATACAGAAAATGTGGTACATTTACACAATGGAATACTACTCAGCTATTAAAAACAATGACTTCATGAAATTTGCAGGCAAATGGATGGAACTTGAAAATATCATCCTGAGTGAGGTAACTCAGTCACAAAAGAACAAACCGTTATGTACTCACTGATAAGTGGATATTACCCCAAAAGTTCAGAATACCCAAGATTCAATTCACAGCAACTGTTGGACTAAGCCTGGGTCCCAGATGGAGGAGTTGGAGAAGGGACTGAAGGAGCTGAGGGAGTTTGCAGCCCCATGGAAGGAACAACAGTGTCAACTGACCAGACCCCCCCCCCCCCAGTGCTCCTGGAGACTGGTCTACTAATCAAAGAATACACATGGAGGGACCCATGGTGCTGGCCACATATGTGGCAGAGGAGGGCTTTGTTGGCCATCAGGGGGAGGAGAGGCCCTTGGGCCTGAAGGTGTTAGATGCCCCAGTATAGGGGAACGTCAGGGAAGGAAGACAGGAGTGGGTGGGTGAGTGGGGGAATACCTTCATAGAGGCAGAAGGAGGGGGAATGGGATAGGGGGTTTCCAAAGGGGAGACCTGGAAAGGGGAAACATTTGACATGTAAATAAAGTATGAAAATAATCCATTTTGAGAAAGATTTTTCTCTCTTCACTATCACTCATGTATCTTTTAACTATTGAACAGCTTAGGAGTGTTTATTTTCCCCTACCAACATGTGTGTTCCAGGGTTTGAAGCAAGGTTGTTGGGCTTGGCAGCAAGCCTCCTTACCTTCTGAGCCACTTTGGAGCCCAAGTTCTTCCTGCACATTTAATACATAAAAGCCCATTCTTTGTTTCCATGTCTCGGTGTCTATATCATTCTGTTCTTGCTTTCTGAGGGAATAATCTGTCCTAGTCTGTAAGAATATTGCATTTTTAAAAAAGACAGGCTCTCATGTAGCCCAGGTTAGCCAGAAACTTGTTAAATAGATGAGGGGGACTTTGCCCTCTGATCCTCCTTTCCCCTGGAGCTAGGAATACAAGTATATGCCACCTAGCTGATTTTTGCAGTTCCCGGGAATAAGTCCAGGGCTCTGTGCATGTTAGGTAACTACATCCCTAATTTCTCCTACAATAAGTTTTTGAATTTCTTTTTCCTTTTGGTGCTTTTTCTTTCTTTTTTTTTTTTTTAATGTGAGAGGAGCTTGTTTTATTTAAGTTACTTTTTTTTTTATGAGCGTAAAATATATTGTGTATAGAATTTATATTATCATATATGAAATATACAGAATTGAATTCATTATGACATTTTTATACATATGATGTATTTGGGTTATGTTTACTACTCTCCTTTACCCTATTTTATCCTACTTCCTCCTTCCCAAACAGTCCTCCTACTTTCTTTTTTTTTTTTTTTTTTTTTTTTTTAGTGTTACCTATGTAGCACAAATGAGGTTAAATACATTACTGTTTGGTAAAAATCCAATCTTTCCTATATGCTGTTTTGTGAGTCTGGGATATTACCAGTTGATGTTTGGAGAAGATGCAAAGACCTATTTTGTTGGTTTTGCATCTTGCCTCTCTGCTGGTGGTGCCTGGGTACCACTGACATGCAACTCTGTGCAGGCAGGAGGAAATCCAAAATAGTGGTCCAAGGTCCGTGTCTTCCTTTGCCAGACCGGAAGGGGAAACAGTAGAGTCTGTGGGAATGCTGTGCTTCCAGGTCTCCTCTCAGAACTCGGGTCTATGGTTCAAGCTTTTTCTCAGGGTGTTCACATGCTGAGCAGGAAGGGGAAGTCTGAGGACAATCAGAATGAGGGCTGATTGTGAGTGAATGCAGAAGAAAGAGTACTGGAGGGGCTGGTGGGGAGAAAGCATCCCTGCTCTTTAAGAAAAAAGCCTGCCCCTGGGCGATCCTTAGTTAAACAGCTTTCTGAGATGATCCTTGTGTGTTCATACTGCTTTATTTGATAGTGAATGTAAATTCATATACTTTATTTGGGGGTGAACCAGGGATTAAATACCTTTTGCAGAAAATAATTCCCAGGAGGGAAATCTTATTGGCTGAAGGTTTGGTACTATCTAGATACTTCATTACCATGGAGAAAAACACCAGGAGTTTACACTACTCCTGTGGTCCTCAGTGGGGTGTCATGGCTACCTGTCCCAGAGCAGGTAGAGGCAGGTAGGAAAGGGCTCCACTCCTGCCATCTCAATTCTGAGATTCCCGGGTTTTGAACTCATTCAACCTTACAATTGCTTATGTCTGTCTGGTAACGGGGTCCCACATGCCCTATACTCTTTCATAGACAATTTTCCTTTTTTCCTTTTTTAGTTGCATTATACTTTTATCTATTCTTCTCTCATACAATACATCCTGGCCACAGTTTCCCCTCCCTCCACTTCTCCCAGGTACTCCCTCCCCTCTCTTCCAGATCCATTCCTCCTCCATTTCTCTTCAGAAAGATTAGGCGTTCCAGGAATATCAATCCAACACTGCATAACAAGATACAATAAAACTGGGCACAAACCCTTATATCAAGACTGGATGGACAAGGCAACCCAGTAGGAGGAAAAGGGTCCCAAGAGCAGGCCAAAACAAAAACCAAAGACACCCCTACTCTCACTATTAAGAGTCTCCCAAGAACAACAAACAGCACAAAAATTATAATATGCAAGGACCTAGCACGGTCAATGCAGACTCCATGACTGTCACTTCAGTCTCTGTGAGCCTCTGTGCTCTCTGCTTAGTTGGTTCTGTGGGCCATGTTCTTCTGGTGTCTTCGACCCCTCTGGCTCCTATAATCCTTCCTTCCTGCTCTTCCTCAGGGTTCCCTGAGTTCTCCCTAATGTTTGGCTGTAGGTCTCTGCATCTGCTCCCAACAGTTACTGGATGAAACCTCTCTGATGACAATTCAGCTAGACACTACTCTATGACTATAGCAGAATATCATTAGGAATAATTTTAATGAATGTTTTTGTTTGTTTGTTTGTTTTGTTTTGTTTTGCCAAACCAAACCATGGTTCTATCCTAGATCTCTGAGCTGTCCAGCCTCCAGTTCCTGAAAATCTAGGCAATGTCAGACATGGGCTTCCTCTCCTAGTGTAGGCTTCAAGTTAAGCCAGTCATTGGTTTACCACGCCCACAAGTTCTGCACCATCATTACCCCAGCACATTTTACAAGCAGAACAAACTGTAGGTTGAAGGTTTTGTGGCTGGGCTGATGTCCCAGTCCCTCCACTGTAAGTCTCCTCTGGCTATAGGAGATGGCTGATTTAGGCTCCATATCCCCCATTTCTAGGAATCCTCACTAGAGTCTCCCTCATAGTTTCCACTGTACTGTTTCCATATTGTCCCCCAAAATGCCCCACAAATCTGCTTATTTTTCTCTTACTCTCTTGCTCAGTCTCTCTGATTTTTTTCTAGTTCTATCCATTTGTCTGCAAATTTCATGATGTTACTTTAAAAGAAAAGAATAATACTCCATTGTGTATATGTAACATGTTTTCTTTAGCCATTCTTCAGGTGAACTTGCTTACAGTTTCTGGCTATTATGAATTATGCTTCTATAAACATACAAGTGTCTTTGTGATAGGATGGATCATCCTTTGGGCATATGCCCAGGAGTGGTACAGCTGGGTCTTAAGGTAGATTCCCAGTTTTACTGAGAAACTGCCGTATTAAATTCCATAGTGGCTGTACAAGTTTACACTCACACCAACAATAGAGGAGTGTTCTGCATTCTCCACATCCTAGATAGGGTGAGCTGATACTTCTTGGTCTTAGACATTTTGATAGGTGTAAGATGGAATCTTGATTTGCATTCCCTTGATGGCCAAAAGATATTAAATATTACTTTAATTGATTCTCAAACATTAGAGATTCTTCTGTTGAGAATTCTGTGTTTAGATCCATATTCCATTTTTAATTGGGTTATTTGGTTTGTTGCTGTCTAGTTTCTTGAGTTCTTTATTTATTTTATTTTTTATTTATTTCTGTATTTATATCTCAGATGCTGCCCCCTCCAAGTCCCAACTCACAGGGTTCCTCCTCCCATCTCCTTCCCCTTTGCCTCTGAGAGGGTCTCCCTCTGGGTATACCCCCTCCCTGGTGCATCAAGTCTCTGCAGGATTAGGTGTATCTTCTCCCACTGAGGCCAGACAAAGCAACCCTCTTGTCATATGTGCTAGGGGTCTTGAACCAGGCAAGTATTAAGTAGCTATGGAGAGAGTAGACAACACTGTCTTTTCTTGATTTTGTGAAATTGCTTTGAGTTTCTCTCCATTTAAGTTAATGTTAGCTATGGGCTTGCTGTATATTGCCATTATTATGTTTAGGCATGATCTCTCCAAGACTTTTATAGTGAAGGGTGTTGGATTTTTCAAAGGTTTTTTTGGCATCTAGTGAGAAGATCATGTGGTTTAATATTTCAGTTTTTTTATAAGATGGATTATATTTGTCAATTTACATATGTTGAACCATCCCTGCATATCTGTAGTGAAACCTACTAGATTGTTGTGAATGATCTTTGATGTTTTCTTGATTTGAGTTTGCAAGTATGTTGTTGAGTATGTTTGCATATATGTTCATAGGAAAATTGATCTGTAATTCTCTTTTTTGTTGTTGTTGAATCTTTGTATGGTTTAAGCATCAAGAAAAATGAGACCTCAAAAATGAAATCTGCAATATTCTTTTTGTTTCCATTTTGTGGAATAATTTGAGAAGTATTGGCATTAGCTCTTCTTTGAATGTCTGATAGAATTCTGTGCTAAAACCATCCTGCCCTGGGCTTTGTTTGCTTGTTTGTTTGTGAGACTTTTAATGGTTCCTTCAGTTCCCTTAGGTGTTATAGGTCTATTTAAGTTGTTTTTCTGATGTTGATTTTACATTAATAAGTGCTGTCTAATGAGAAAATTATCCATTTCTCTTAGATTTTCCAATTTTGTGGAGCACAGGGTTATAAAGTATAACCTAATGATTCTTTGAACTTCCTCAGAGTCTGTTGTTTTGTCCCCATTTTCATTCCAGGTTTTTGTTTATTTGGAAGTTCTCTCTCTGCCCTTTAGTAAATTTGTATAAAGAGTTGCTTATCTTTATTTTCCCAAAAACCCAACTCTTTGTTTCATTGATTTTTTTGTATTGTCTCTTTGTTTCTATTTTATTGATTTCTGCCCTGAGGTTCATTATTTCCTGCAGTCTACTCCTCTTGGATGTGTTTACTTTTTAAATTTTTTTCGTTCTAGAGCTTTCAGGTGTGCTGTTAAATTGCTAACATGGGATTCCTTTCATTTCTTTATGAAGGTACTTAGTACTATGAACTTTTACCACTACTTTCATTGTGTCTCAAAGTTTGGGTATGTTGTGCATTCATTTTTACTGAATTTTAGGAAATCTTTGATTTCTTTCAATATTTCTGCATTAACCCAGTTGTCTTTCAGTAAGTTTGTAGGTTTTCTGTTGTTTCTGTTGTTGTTAAAGTCCAGCTTTAATCTGTGGTTGTCTGATAGACTACAAGGGGTTATTTCAATTTTTGTATATCTGTTGAGACTTGCTTTCCATACAAGAATGTAGTCAATTTTGAAAGAAGTTCTGTGAGGTGCTGAAAAGAAAGTATATTCTTTCCTTTTTGGGTGAAATGTTCTATAGTTATCTGTTAGGTCTACTTGGTTTGTAATATCTGTTACCTCCAGTATTTCTGCTTTGTTTTTGTTTCAGTGACCTGTGTGTTGGAGGGACTAGGATATTAAAGTTTCCCACTATTGATGTGGAAGAGTCAGTGTATGTTTTAAGCTTTAGAGGTTTTTGTTTTAGTTTTTGTTTTTGTTTTTGTTTTTTCAAATGTGGGTGACCTTCTTAGTGGCAAAAATGATAAAAATTATAAGATCATCTTGTGAATTTATCCTTTGATGAGTATGTAGTGTTCTTCCCCCATCTCTTTTAATTTTGGTTTGAAGTCTATTTTGATAGATATTAGAATGTCTATACCAACTTACTTCTAAGGTTCATTTGCTTAGAAAATCTTTTTTCCAATCCTTTACTAGGATAATATGTATCTTTGACATTGAGGTGTGTTTCTTGTATGCAATAGAAGGAGGAATCCTGTTTTTCATCCATTCTGCTAGTATGTATCTTTTCGTTGGGGAATTAAGTCCATTGACATTGAGCGAAATCAATAATGAATGATTGGTGGTAGTGGTGGTGGTGGTGGTGGTGTGTGTGTGTGTGTGTGTGTGTGTGTGTGTGTGTGTGTGTGTGTAAGTGTGTGTGTATCTTCTTGTGATATTGCTGCTGTGAGGTTATTTATTTCATGTGTTTTGTTTTCATGGATTGGACTTTTCTTTCTAGTACCTTCTATAGAGCTCAATTTGTAGATAACTATTGTTTAAATTTGATTTATCATGGAAGATCTTTATCTTTTTTATCCATCTATGGTGATTAAAAGTTTTTCTGGGTATAGTAGTCTGGACTGGCATCTGTGGTCTCTTAGAGTCTGCAAGGCATCTGCCCAGAGCCTTCTAGTTTTTTGAGTCTCCATTGAGAAGCTGGGTGTAATGCTAATAGTTCTACCTTTATATGTTCCTTGTTTTCCCTTGCAGTTTTAATATTCTTTCTTTGTTTTGTACATTTAGTGTTTTAATTATGTGGTTATGGAACTTTCTTTTCTGATGCAATCAATTTGGTGTTGTGTATGCTGTTTGTACCTTTATAAGTATCTTCAGATTATAAAAAATTTTTTATCTATGATTTTTGTTGAAAATATTTTCTGAGTCTTTGAGCTGAGATTATTCCTCCTCCTCCTCCTCCTCCTCCTCCTCCTCCTCCTCCTCCTCCTCCTCCTCCTCCTCCTCCTCTTCTTCTTCTTCTTCTTCTTCTTCTTCTTCTTCTTCTTCTTCATCTTTTTACAGTGCCCCAGATTTCCAGTATGTTTTGTGACAATAATTTTTTTTTAGATTTAACATTTTCTTTGACTGATGTATCTACTTCTTCTATAGTATCTTCAACACCTGAGATTCTCTCATCTATCTCTTGTATTCTACTGTTGATGTTTGCCTCTGTAGTTTCTGTTTGTTTACCTAGATTTTTCTTATCCAGAATTCCCTCTGTTTGTGCTTTCTTTATTGCTTTTAATTACATTTTTAGATTTTGAATGGTTTTATTCATTTCCTTCAACTCTTGGTTTATTTTTTTTTTCTTGGAATCTTTAAGGGATTTATTAATTTTCTCCAATTTTTTGTTTGTCTTTTCCTTACTTTCTTTAAGAGACTTATTCACTTGCTCACTGAGGATCTCTATTGTCATTATATAGTTTGTTTTAATATCTTGTGCTTCAGCTGTGTTGGATTATACAGGGCTTGCTGGGCTCTGATATGGACATACTGCCTTAGTGGTTGTTGATTGCTGGCATCTAGGCATCTGGGTTTGGGGTGATTATAAGTCTAGGTGCCAATTTCTGAGTTTGTGTTTGTTAGATTGGTGTTTTTCCCCATTGGTTTCTGTTTCCTCTCTGATCTTCTGCTGTCTGTGGCCTGTGGTTGAACAAGGGTTCACTACCCAATTTTGGGGCTAAACTTCCATTAAGCAGGGGGTCTCTGTCTGAATTAGGGATTGGAACATGTTGAAGAGGAAGGGCAGGATTATTGAGGATAATAAAGAAGTGGCAAAAGAGTGGAGGCAGCCTGAGAGCAGGTGGTCTACCTGTTCTTCTGGTTCTAGTAGACAAAATTTCAACCAGTGACTCAAGGGTCCCAAAATTCTCTATGTCTCAATGCTTCCCAAGTCTTGGAAGTGCACATCATCTTTACTGTTGTCCACTTGCCTCTTAATCCCACTGCACTCACGTCTACCTTTCTCAGACTGCTGCAATTATTCCTGCTCTGTCCATTTTTCATCATCCAAAAGCTTGTAAAAATCTCTCACTTGCTATTGGATTCCACTCAGTTATGTGGCTTCTATGTTCAAATCATTAAAATTTTTTCTTAGATTTATTTATTTTTACTTGTGTTAGTCTTTTGCTTGCATATATGTACATGTCTCACACACGTGTGTGGTGCCTGAGGATGTGCCAAGGGAGGTCTGAAGAGTATGTAAGATTTCTTGGAACTGGAGTTATGGATGGCTATTAAACACTGTATGGATGCTGGAAATTAAACCCAGGTTTTTTGGAAGAGCAGCCAGTGTTCTGAACCACTGAACCATCTCTCTCTGGCCTCTCCAGGCATTTGAAAAATGATATGAAATTGCTCAAAGTAATCACATCATCAGTGCTCATCAGAAATGCAATTAAAGAGATTTAATCCTTATAATTTAGCTTCTATTGTTAGCACTCCAGGGAAATTATCTACCTCAAGATCACACCAAATTCCTCTTGCTAAATACATAGGCAATGGCCTTGACCCCATCCTTGGGTGTTTATAAGGGAATCATTTAATCAGCCAGTCTTCTGTGAACCTCTTTTCTAAGCTTGGCTGACAACACATTCCTTTATGCTTCCTCTCACTTCATTTGATCACTGGTCGTCTTTGCTAGATATTGCTCTTTGAACATCTCCTAATTGTTCAAATTCAAGAACTTGTACTTGAAGTCCCATCATGTATTTTCCTACATTCTCTCCTAAATTCTTTGCTCCCGGGTTGGTCTATTATCTAATGACCTTCAGTCAGCTCAGGCCTCCCTCCTGGGTTACAACTCTTTTAAAGACACAATAGCCACTTAACTACTAACTATAATGTGCTTACTATATATCACATACTGCCCTAAGGCTTTGGATCCTTTTAGTTAATGCTACAAATATGTTGATTTTGAAGGCAAGTATATATAATACCTTATATTGGGACTGGAGCTGTGGCTGAGCAAAACAGAGAAAGTTAAGAGTTTTTACTGTTCCTGCAGAGAACCTGGGTTCAATTGCCAACATTCACACGATGGCTCATAAACATTTGAAACTCTAGTTCCTGGGTATCCAGTGTCCTCTTCTCAACTCAGTGGGCATATACAAAACTATTTTTAAGAAATCTTATTTACTATTCTTTCCATCTTTAACCATAACTCTCATCCATTTGTGCTACTACCATAGTTTTCTTCTATGACAGTAGATTCATTGATTTCTTCTTCTATGCTCTCTCTCTCTCTCTGTTTAAGCTGTACTAAGACAGAATGGTACCTCAGTAGCTTCTGAGGTTGGTACATTGCTATAACCACAATTGTTCTAGCAATGCCCTACATTACTCAATTCATATTCTGTATGACATTTACAATGATCTTTAAAACTCTAAATTACATCATATCCCATCTTCTTACTCTTCTTAGTTGCTTAGAATGAAACTCCAAACCAGAATTTGACAGGAGTCTGAGTTCCAGCCAGATTTAGAACTCTCTGGTGCAACTCTCCTGTCATCACGTGGGTTACTTAAACAAGCTGACACCTTTTTATACTGATTTTTATTTCCCCGACAGGTCAATGTAAACTTGCCCCATTTCCAAGTAACTTGGGCCTCTTTTCCCCTTTTAAAAAGCTGTCTTAACCATGATCATAAATACTAAATTAGCTCATTAATTTCGTTTTCTATGAGGAAAGAGACATCTCTCTGTCCCCTGTTAGTCTTTTCCAGTATCTAAAAGCATCTTAGACCATGATGGAACAGGGTTGTTCTAGTTTCTTCTCTGTTGATGTGAAACAGAAATCCAACCAAGAACAATGTAGGGAAGGAAAAGCTTTATTTGGCTTATTCTTCCAGATCCCAGTTCACTATTGTAGAAGCCAAAGCATGTACTTGAAGTAGAAAGCATGGAGCAATGCTTACTTGCTGGCTTGCTATCTGGATGATCACTTCCTCAGGGTTCAGCTATCTTTCTTACAAAGGTCAGCCCACCTGCCTAGGAATGGTGCTGCCCATAGTGAGCTGGTCCCTTCCACATCAATAATCATCTGGCAATCCCCCAATTGAGACTCCCTCAGATGACTCTAGGCTGTGTCAAGTTCATAAGGTTAACTAGAACAGAAAGAAAGAATTCAATGGAAGTTGGTTAATCCAATATGAATGATTGGCATCTCAGTATTCTCTATAAAAGTAGAAGTTATGTACATGGTGTGCACACAAAAAGAGACTCATTCTAAAGTATTGTCTCTTGTAATTATGGAAGTTGAAAAGTTCCATGAACCATAGTTGGAGAGAATGGGAGATCCAGAAGAATGATAATTTGTTTCCAGTCCAAAAATCTTCTTTGTTCAGACCCCCAAAAGAACTCCTACTTAAATTCTAGTTCAAAGTCAGGCAAAGATTGAGATCTGACCTCAAATAGTCAGGCAGGAGGCAAAGGACCTTACAGGAGGCTACACTCTGCCTTCTGTTTGTGTCTTGGGAGGACCACATGCTTTCCTTAGATCCCAGTTCAAAAGTTTCTCTCATCTAAAACCAACCTCACTGAAACACTAGAATCGTATCTGATTAACTAGCTATGTACCTCGCAGCTCAGCCAAACGAACAAAGCTGACCATTACATCTTGTTAATTAAAAAGTGTCTGTTTAATTAGATAATCATGAAACTTCTTATTTTACTAAGCACGTATAAATGCATTTTCATTTATCATTCTGCTGTCATGAAGTCACAGCTTTTTTTTTTTTTTTTTTGAAGGTGAAATGGTGATTGAAGTTCCAGATGGTCTTGCCCACAAAACTGCATGCATAATTCATCTTCAACATTTCCCAGGCTCTGTTTCCTGAGTGTGAGAGAACTCAGACACAACTATAAGACAATTAAGAGCAAATTTTTTCTAGCCTTTTAAAGTTCCCAATTCTTTTGTATGTTGTTTGGATATTCCATTTTATAGGCAATTTGCTGTTCCGACGTGTTTAATTTTCACAGTGACAGTATTTTTTTAAAGATTTTACAGTGCAGGTGCTACACAATGACAAAGTGTGGGATTAAATGTGATCAAGCCCAGGGTGTCATACAGCTCAGCTGGTAGAATTGATTGTGGTGCCCATGCAGAACAGGAAGCTGGTACACTGCAGAGAAAGTTCAATTTGCAGTGGATTGAAGAATAAAGCTCACAGGAAGATGCAAGCCAATTGATTAATCAGGAGTCAGTTCAAGGAACACTGCTTAGAAAGCCACTCCTAAAACAACTATGTTGTCAGACATTAAACATTAACATCTGTCTACCTCAAATTAATTCAAGAGTCCCAAAGGACATGTACAACCATGAACATCAAGATAAACAAAGCTAGAAAGAGGAGCCATTTCTGGAATTTTCTAGAATCCCTTTGTTTATGTTTGTTACTTCCTATTTTCATGATTGCCAATAAATAATGTAATTTTAAAAATTAGTTCTTTAACTACAGACTCTCTGAAATATGCTTGTGGTAGTCCTTGAATTAAATCCTGCACTGCTTTATTATGGCATCTGGTTTTTAACCTATGTCTTTTTTTAAAGAGTAAAATACTGCTATAGTGCACCTAGATCATCAGTTCTCAACTTGTATGTCACAGCCCATGCCTGGAACAATCGACTCTTTCACAGGAGTTGAATATCAGATATTCTGCGTATCATATATTTGCACTATAATTCACAACAGTAACACAATTACAGTTATGAAGGAGCAACAAAAATAATCTTAGGATTAGAAGTCACCACAACATGAGGAACTATATTAAAGGGTTGAAGCATTGGGAAGGTTGAAAACCACTGTTCTAGATGAGGAAAATAATCTGTGCTGCAGAGTGAGAGCCCATCAGCAATGTGTGACCTTTAGTCAACAGCAGCACACCAGGAATGTGGCGATTTTCACTCTCTGTAATGATAAAATGCTAGAATGCAATCTAGTTGGCATTCTTATATAATGAGATGTCATAAAGGAGTTTTCTTACTTCTGTTAATTGCCTCTATAATATATTTGTAAATGTATGTGACAAAAAACTGAAAAATTTGTTTGTGTAGAGGTAAATTTAAAAATCTAATAGCGCTTGTTCTTAAGCCATCAGAGATTTCATTAAAATCCCTGGTGTCCAGTCCAGTGGCATCAGTGCTGGGTAACCTGTCATATTTTTCTTTTCAAGTCACAGTCACCAGAGACAAGGTAGTGCACCATCTTCAAGAGGCTCATCTCATCTCAATGAAAGCAAGCAGTTATGAACATTCTTTTTTCACTAAACCTTAAAAATGCACCAGAATATGTCATTTATAAGGTAAATCTGTTTATTTGCCCCAGTGATAATGAACATGACCATGACCATGAATTAGTAATATCTTGGAGAGTGAAGACCAAAGCTGTGATGTTCAAGGGGTTTTAGCTTTGGTTTAAAGGCAGCTTTTCAGTACAAGCCTGGAGCTAAATGTGAAGTAAATAGAGAGTGTAATAAGATGCTGCCATCTTTATATGTTCTTGAATAACAAACTGAAGCCTGGAGGTAGGAAAGAGTCTCACAAAATGACACATACAATTGAAGTTTCTGTTGAAAAGTCAATCATGAATTTGTTACAAATGATTGTTCTTCTGCATGTTCCTTAAAAGAACACTGCAATTATTCTTAACTATTATTTTTTGGGGCAGAACTGTGCTAGAATAGCAAAGTCACAATGATGATGGCAGTCATCCAAGAAACCATGATTATGTGGAGAATGAACTGTGTTTGTGGATTGAGGAAGAGACGTGCATAGTTTTGATTTTCTTTCTCATTTGCAAAACAAGAATAATATTGACAAATGTTCTAGAAGGAAAAGACATACATAGAAAGGGGCAAGAGTTTAAATTAAGACATAAGTCAGTTTCAGATTTAAGTAACTATGTGGCTGCAGAGATGGACCAGGGGTTCATAATGTTTACTGGTCTCCCAGAGAATCTAAGATCAGTTTAGACGTCTCACACCTGTAAACTACAGTTCCCGGGGATTTGATACTCTCTTCTGGCCTCCATGTATACCCACCTATACACATGGCATGTACTCATGTAGTCACACATGCATCCATGTAAATAAGAATAAACATATATTTTTAAGTCTGAACTGTAAGTGCCCAGTGGGTGTGATTCTGTTTGATCACCTCTCTAGAGTAATGGTAACTCTACCAAGGGTTTTATGAAGATTAAGCAAAATAATATGTGAGGAAAAATGTACAGTAGATATGTGTTCCAGTGAGGAGCTCTATAGCTTAGTCTTATGAGGACACTGAAGAAGGTTTGATGAAGGACAAACTGTAAATTTTAAAGAACCAAACAAGTGTGTTAAAGCAATAACTTGAAAACTGTTATTACTTCAAACCTTGAAGGAGAGAAGGAGGGGGGGGGAAGAGAGTACAAACCTAAAAAGAGCTGTGACATCTGACAATACTGGAAGCCCCGGGAGAAGTTTGGTGCTAAGAGTATATACCCTGGATGTAGTTATGCATAGAGTCCAGAAGGAACTGAGGTTGTAGGGCTCACTTCCTCCTCGTTGTGTCCAATCTCATGTCAAACCCAACCAGAAACTAGAGGTAGATAATCCTACATACTGAAGTTCCTCATCAGTATGAGAGACAAGGTCCCTTTTCCAGGTTCTTTGTCTTATAAATAAAAAGATTTAAAAATAGACACAGAAAGGAACTCAAGGATGATTTTCTGGACTTAGGGAGAGAAAACAACAGGGCAGGCAAGCTTGGGATCTTGGCTAAGGGAGAAGGGAAGGCAAAGTGGGAAAAGGGAAGTTGTTAGGGTTTTAGAGTCGGAAGTCAGAAAATGGGCAAGTTCTGTCGTAAGTCTGTAAGCTGTATTTCATTGACAGGCTTTTTCTGATAATTAATACACATCTCATTGAAGGGACAACTACTTTGCCTACTGCCTTATTTTGTCCTGAGTTGTACCATATTTCTTTTTACCTTTCATCCTTAATCTGGTCTTCAGGTTGTAAAATAGGATTTTTCCTTTCACAAAGGAAGCTCCCTGCCTAGTCTACACATGAGAGGCATTTGCCATCTACATTAGTAAAGAGTGTTCCTCTCTGCCAACCATAGTATTTGAAATGGTGTCTGGGAAACAATTGGCTAGACAGTTGACTTTCATGCTCTTCCTTCTTGCCTAACATTTCTTTCTTTTAGGCCAGCCTCCTGTAGCAAAGAGAAGGAGGAAGAAAAAGAATGTTCCAGGAGATAAACTGGAGAGTGACTAGTTCCAGGAGATACACTGGACAGTGACCATATCCAGGAGATACACTGGACAGTGACCATATCCAGGAAATGCACTGGACAGTGACCAGATCCAGACATACACTGGACAGTGACCAGATTCAGGAGGTACACTGGACAGTGACCAGATTCAGGAGATAGATATTGGGGTAAATCTGTGTTTACTATGCTGTAGAAGGTGGTACAGTGTGGCAGAGTTCTAGGATGGAGCTCTTCTGATGGATGTCTTTGGGTAGCTCCTCAGTAACCTGTGGAGCTTTCCTTTAAGTGCACCTGCAGCAAGGTAGGATGTTTCTATTCACTTGCCGTCCTTCTCTGTGATCTTCATGTGAGGGAAAATCAGCATTGTGATTCAATACCTTAGCTAGCTTCTCCCAGCCCAGCCCTATTTCCTCTTACTGGCATAAACCTTAATAAATGGCCAGCTTAAAGATAAGTCCTATTTTCATTTTTGCCTGCTGTTTTGCAAGACCTTAACTAGTGCAATCAATTTAAGATTACCAATATGCTATAGAAGTTGGGGATGCATAATGTTCTCTGCTGTTATAAATCTTAAGCTAATTCATAAAATCCATGATTTAATAAAACTGAGAGTGCCACAGTAGTAGAATGTCATAGTAGAATCTATACTGTGCTGTAAATGTTTTAGCAGTTTTATTTTCATTTTTTATTCTAACTCCAGCGACTTCATTTATATTTCTATTAGCATTCTGTGTGTAGTTATTTATATTTTCCCTTGAGGTATGGTACTATTGTCCTTATATTCTTGCAACATACTACACTGTAAGAAAGGATAACTTCCATGATAAGATTCTGCCCAGGAGAACACTCCAGACCACCTTAGAAGGAAGGAGCTGAATAATAAGTAACCAAGAAAGACTACAGCTACATATTGTGGTTGTGATAGTTAAGTCTTTGTTCTGATAGAACTCCAAGGTGCTAATGTAAATATAAGAACAAAGGGAGTTTATTATAACTAACCAATTATTGTCTAGACAATTGCAAAGTTGAAGGGTAGTAATTCTGGCCAAGTGACAAAGTTAGAAGATTGTCAAAATCAGTTATAAACCAGGAGTCAAAGGTAGACAGAGGGGAGCTTCAACTATCCCTAACTGAGTTGGCATCACAGGGAAAGCACATGATCATCTCCCTGGTTGGGCCACGGGGACATGCATATTGCATGTAGCACTCTGCTGGGTTGTCCTATGACAACCCTGAGAATTAACAACTCTCAATGGAGCTTATTTCTACCACACCCCTGTAAAAACCCCTACTCAAAGGAACTTGGTGACTTTTCCTTTCTTGGACACCCTCTCACTTTTGAGAGCTTCTCTCAATTTTTCCTTAATTCTTCACTTTTTCTCAATGTCTTAATTTTCTGTAATTCCTCTTAATAAAGCTTGGTTTCTGTTTGTATACACCGTGATAGTCTACATCATTAAGTCTCATTGCTGTGAAAAATAAGCCTCGAGCTCCTGTCTCAGGCTGACCTTTCCTGACTGATGAGAGTCTGACATTTTGGGACCCTGAGTCAAACACAAATGAACTGAGGCACCTTCAAAACCTTGTATCAAAGCTACCAAGCCAAGGTAGTGCTTAATCAATTTGGTCTTATAGGTAGTCTAAGAACAAAAATATCACAAAAGGAAGAGAAGAAGATTCTAATAGATAAAGTTTAGAAGAGGGCATTATAGTCACACAATTATGGTCAGCCACTGAACACAGTCCATTAGTGCACAGGTGCATTCATTCATTATAGGAACACTTATATTTGTAATTTTGAAATCACCTTGATGTTGGTAAAAACTGAACTAAAAGAAGGCACACTATTCATCTTTTAAAAATCAGTATAATACAGAAAATTAAAAGTATAATAGGTATACTACCCTAAATTACAAAAGATTTACCTTTGATAGAGTTGTTTGTAGATTGGTTGGAATCCACACAGTTTATATAGAAATAATAATTGTCACAGTATTTTTGGGTTTGGATCAGGTCAAATAAAAATATGAAGAGATGGTGTAACTGAACCAGAGCTCTATAACCACAGAATCTACCTACTTTATAGAAAAAGAGAAATGTCTTAGAAGGTATCTTCTCAATTGGCCTTCTGACAACTGTTATAGTCTCCCCCAATTAGTCCTAAGACAGGGCAATCCCTCTCTTCATTACCTACCATTGTAAAGTCCTTTCCAGCTGCCCTCTGCAGCAAAAGTTGGCTAGTCAAGGTTTATTGGGTATTGGGTCACATCAAAGCATAGTAGTAGGAAAATGAAAACTCATTACCATGAAAGTGGGATCATTTGGCAGTAAGACCTCTTTATTAGTGGCAGTCAGACTCAACAGGCTCTAGACCTTGTCTACTGGGAACGCTGTTTATCTTTTCAGAGGGCCTTCTCACTGCAACAGGATTTCTAACTACATAAGCCGCACCTTGAAGGCCAATAGGAATATAAGGCACCAGGTTACAATAAATACACTGACATCAATTATGACAATGTATAAATATAGATATGTTAATAAAATAGTTACAAAAGTATATAAACAGAATAAGACAAAGGTATGGTGGAGGCTTGGAAGTGGAAACTCATCTATAAAACTAATGAGCACATGAGTTCAGCTAGGACCAGGATCTTGTTTTCACTATAAGCTGCTAATCTTTCATAGTGTGATGCTGCCAATAAGGAGGTTGATTTGAGAAACCTAAACATTTATTTAAAAGGAAGGGACATTCTTCTTTATATCATTCATGATCAAAACTTATGGGGCAGTTAGTCTGCTCTGCCAGAATGTACCATTATCTCTTAGACTGCCACTTCCAATAAGCTGCTCTCATACACTACATTGGGAGGAGAGTGAACATTGAGAAGAGACAAAGACTGAGGAGGTCCTGCTATGATGGACCACTGTTCTGATTGATCATGCCTTCCTACAATTCCTCTGTGAAAGTCTTAATTCTTAACATCGATGTATTTGGAGATGGCAGTAATTAAACTTAAATGAGCTCATGAGGGTAGGATTTGAACTAGGTAGGTGTAATAAAAGATGACAAAGAAAACTGCAGGCTTTGATAGTGACAAAAGAGTTTAATCAAATGTGCAGGATTTCCAAGTTTCACTTGGAAATCAAGTGCCCATTATTATCCCTGGAAGCATTTCTGGAACTTTTCTCTTTAGATACAAGTTTTTAATCCTTAAAATTGATGGACAAAAATAAGATTAATAGCAGAAAAAGAGTAATCTTTTCAGACATTTAAAGTCTCTTACAGTCCCATTATGAAGACCTTCAACAGGACAATACTTGTCCCATTTAAACAGAAGAGTCCTTGGGGACCTTAATCTTTTTCCTCACCCCATCTTCCAAAGGAAATGACTCAAGGGAAAGGATAGAATTGATGTTAAAATGTTACTTTCTCATCTAAGGCATGCAAATTGCCCAATTATAAATGCAAACATTGGAAAAACAAATCTACTTGCCTCCTGGCTCTCCTACAAATCACTTGTCTTTATGCTTCATAACACTATCACCAGCAATAACCTCTACTTAATGTGGTATGTAATCAACTTTCAAATCAATGTTTATGTATAAACATGTATTTGTTCTTATAAAATTAGAATTATGCTCTGAGCCTTGGTAGCTCACATTTTTGAACATGCTATGTTATTATACCCATTAAGAAATTCTTTGTAATAATTTTAATAGTTACTGAATTTTGAATCAAAATGAAATAATTTATTTTGCCATTTTCTATTTGGACATTTGGATTGCATTTATGTAAATTTATATAAATTTTTTATGGAATCTATATACACTCAGATATACAAATGAGAAAAAAACATGACATTTGTTTTTTCCTGTCTGGCTTATTTCAGTTAAAATGATTGTCTCCATTTCCATCTCTATTTCATCAAACATCATAATTTCATTCTTCTATGTGGATGACTATAAACTCTTTTGTATACAGCATACATTTTGCTAGTATTCTTTGGTTGACAGACCACTATGCTGATTTCACAGAAGTTGGCTTTTGTGAGGGGTGCTTCAGTAAACATGGGTGTGCTGATACCTCTACCATATGTAAGTGCTGTTCAATGGAACAGGGCATGAACTGAAAGGGACAGGGTAGCTGGACCATATGGGAGTTCTAGTTCTATTTTTATTTTTTTGAGGAAGAGTAATACTGACCTGCACTGTGGCTTGAGCAAAAGGACATTCAAAGATAAGTTATTAACTGGCTCTAAAGGAAGTGGCAAATAGTATTTTGGGGGTGGTTTTTTTTTTTCATTTTCTTTCTTTTCTTTTCTTTCCTTTTATTTTTTCCTTTTATATATAGTATGCTTATTGTCAGAGGGACATGACCAAAATAATAAACCCATTCTTCATTCCCTAAAATTGCAAGGTGTAAGTGGAAGTATGAATATTATTAAAAACTTCACTCACTCCAATGAACAGAGTTCTTTATCCTTCTCATTTAAATGACACATTAAGTGAATGAAGTCTCAGATTGTTTTAAACTCATATTTATGGGACAAATTTTTTATCATGCTTTAATACCATACTAGATATTTCTTATCACTGAGACAAATTGCTTGACAAAGGCAAACCATGTGCCTCACAATTGGAGGCTGTGGTCCATCACAGTGGAACAGGCATGAACAGTCATGGCAATGAGAATGACTCAAGCTGTGGCAGCAGGGGCAGGAAGTGGTTGGTCACATTGTGTCACAGTCACAACCAGATGGCAGAAATGAATGACAGGACTACGCTTACTTTCTCCTTTTTAGTTGAGGTGTGACATCAGCCCATCAAATGGTACCGCATACAGTCTGGATAGGTCTTCTATTTCAGTACACCTCTATGGAAATGCCCTCATAGATGCTCCCAGAGGTGTGTTCCCTAGGTGCCTCCAATCACATCAAGTTACCTGTCAAGGTACACCATTACAAATACTGAGAATTATTTGAAAAGAATTGAAATCCTTTTTTACATTATAATTTTTAACTGTTCTATCCTTTAGTGTTACAAGTGTAAGTTGTTTAGTAGGGATCAAATCAATCTATCTAAATAATACAAGGAAAATTCTACTTTACTTCCTGTGGATGATATCTCTGCCACATAAAGGAGGGAAAGGTGGTAGCTAGCAGTTCTAACATTCAATCAGATTCCATTTCAAAGATGGACAACCTTCCAAAAATTAAAATTCTAAATATGTGCAAATAAACATGGCAGACACTTAGCCAACTGAAGTGAAGCAGAAGGAACAAGATTTACTGTAAAATGTCCTCCTCATTACATTTCAGTATCTAGATGGTCTCACTCCATCACTATTCTCACCTTGCCTCCTAGCAGACATAGAGACCACAGTCAAATGTGTCAAGGAGAAAAGATAAATATGGGCAGTGAACGGGATGTCTTAGTTAGGGTTTTCCTGCTGTGAACAGACACCATAACCAATCCAAGTCTTATAAAGGACAACATTTAATTGGGGCTGGCTTACTGGTTCGGAAGTTCAGTCCATTATCATCAAGGTGGGAACATGGCAGTGTCCAGACAGGCATGGTGCAGGAGCTGAGAGTTCTGCATCTTCATCTGAAGGCTGCTAGTGGAAGACTAACTTCTAGGCAGCTAGGATAAGGATCTTAAAGCCCACATCCACAGTGACACACCTACTCCAACAGGATGACACCCTCTAATAGTGCTACACCCTGGCCCAAGCATATAAAAAACCATCACAATAAGTAAAATGATAATATAATAATATACCTAAAATTTGCGACTGAATAATCATTGTTCATAACTTTGAATAAAAGTATAATTATATTGACTTTAAAAAGATAAATATAAGCTTCCGGTTTCCATCTATGGTGGGAGACCTCTGCCTGGGCCACCAGGAGCCAAGTAGCGCCAGGAGAAACCTACCCTCCCAGGAGCGTAGAAAAGCCATGAGTGGGGTTAAGACAAGCACTGCTGCTGCTCACAGGGATGGGGGAACTCGGCCTGGGCTACAGAGCTCCAGGAGAGAGCTGGTATCCCAGGAGTGCTGACACACCTTCGAGCACAGGAAAAACCACCAATTCTGTTCAAACTCACTGGATTAAGAGGGACCCTTGCAGAGCCATCAGGAAACAGGAACCAAAGGACAGCTGGGGACAAGATCCTTCTGGTTTCTGTCTGCACCCCAGAACTGACCCTGTGCCACAACTCTCCAAACCCAAATACCTCTCAGAGAGAGCTGATCTTCAAGGAGTATTGATACAGAGGCCTGCAGGAGAGACAAGCCACAGCCAGACAGGGTAAGCCCAGCTAACAACAAGTTAACAAGATGGCAAAAGGCAAGGGCAGGAACATAAGGAACAGAAACCAAGGCTACTTGGCATCACCAGAACCCAGCTCTCCCACCACAGCAAGCTCTGGATACCCCAACACACCAGAAAAGCAAGACTCAGATTTAAAATCATTTCTCACGATGATGATAGAAGACTTTAAGAAAGAAATAAATAACACCCTTAAAGACATACAAGAGAACAGAGGTAAACAAGTAAAAGCCCTTAAAGAAGAAACACAAAAATCCATTAAAGAATTAGAGGAAAACACAATCAAACAGGCAGAATTACAGGAAAAGATAATCAAACAGACAAAGGAAATGAACAAAACAATCCAGGAGCTAAAAATAGAAATAGAAATAATAAAGAAATCACAAAGGGAGACAACCCTGGAGTTAGAAAACCTAGGAAAGAGATCAGGAATCATTGATGCAAGTATCACCAACAGAATACAAGAGTTAGAAGAGAGACTCTCAGGAGCAGAAGATACCTAGATAACATTGACACAACATTAAAGAAAATGCAAAATGCAAAAAGCTCCTAACCCAAAACATCCATGAAATCCAGGACACAATGACAAGACAGAACCTAAGGATAATAGGTATCGAAGAGAGTGCAGATTCCCAACCTAAAGGATCAGTAAATATTCAACAAAATTATAAAAGAAAACTTCCCTAACCTAAAGAAAGAGATGAACATAAATATACAAGAAGCCTACAGAACGCCAATTAGATTGGACCAGAAAAGCAATAACTCCTGTCACATTATAGAGAAAACACCAAATACACAAAACAAAGAAAGACTATTAAAAGTAGTAAGGGAAAAAGGTCAAGTAACATATAAAGGCAGACCTATCAGAATTACACCAGACTTCTCATCAGAGACTATGAGAGCTTAGAAGAGCCTGGGCAGAACTAACACAGACCCTAAGAAAACACAACTGCCAGAGCAGGCTGCTATAACCAGCAAAACTCTCAATTACCATAGATGGTGAAACCAAAATATTCTATGACAAAACCAAATTTACATAATATGTTTCCATAAACCCAGCTCTGCAAAGGATAATAGATGGTAAACGTCAACTCAAGGAGGGAAACTACACACTAGAAAAAGCAAGAAAGTAATCTTTCAACAAACTCAAAAGAAGATAGTCACATAAACATAAAGGTAACATAGATAATAACAGGAACCAACAATCACTATTCCTTAATATCTCTTAACATCAATGGACTCAATTCCCCAATAAAAGACATAGACTGACAGACTGGATCCATAAAGAGGACCCAGCATTTTGCTGCATTCAAGAAACACACCTCTGAGATAAAGACAAACACTACCTCAGAGTAAAGGGTTGGAAAACAAGTTTCCAGGCAAATGGTCCCAAGAAACAGTCTGGAGCAGCCATTCTAATATCGGATAAAATTGACTTTCACCTAATAGTCATCAAAAACGATAAGGAAAGACACTTCATACTCACCAAAGGAAAAATCTACCAAGAAGAACTCTCAATTCTGAACATATAAGCTCCAAATGCAAGGGCACCCACATTCATAAAAGATACTTTACTAAAGCTCAAAGCACACATTGCACCTAAAATATTAGTAGGAGACTTCAACACCCCATTAACAGCAACAGACAGATCTTGGAATCACAAACTAAACAGAGACACAGTGAAAGTAACAGATGTTGTGAACCAAATGGATTTAACAGCTATCTATAGAACATTTCATCCTAAATCAAAAGAATAAACCTTCTTCTTAGCACCTCATGGTACCTTCTCCAAAATAGATCATATAATCAGTCACAAAACAAACCTCAACAGATACAAGAAGATTGAAATAATCCCATGCCTCCTATCAGATCACTAAGGATTGAGGCTGGTCTTCAATGGCAACAATAACAACAGAAAGCCCACCTACAAATGGAAGCTGAACAATGCTCTACTCAATGATAACTTGGTCAAGGAAGAAATAAAGAAAGAAATTAAAGACTTCCTAGAATTTAATGAAAATGAAAGTACAACAAAGCCCAACTTATGGGACACAATGAAAGCAGTGATAAGAGGAAAACTCATAGCTTTGAGTGCCTTCAAAAAGAAGCAGGAGAGAGTGTACACTAGCAGCTTTACAGCACAACTGAAAGATCTAGAACAAAAGGAAGCTAATGCACCCAAGAGAAGTAGAAGGCAGGAAATAATCAAACTCAGGGCTGAAATCAACCAAGTAGAAACAAAAAGAACTATACAAAATATCAACCAAACCAGGAGTTGGTTCTTTGAGAAAATCAACAAGATAGATAAACCCTTAGCCAGACTAACCAGAGGACACAGAGACAGGATCCAAATTAACAAAATTAGAAATGAAAAGGGAGACATAACAACAGATTATGAGGAAATTCAAAAAAATCATCGGATCCTACTACAAAAGCCTATACTCAACAAAACTGCAAAATCTGGATGAAATGCACAATTTTCTAGACAGATACCAAATAACAAAGTTAAGTCAGGATCAGATAAACCATCTAAACAGTCCCATAATGCCTAAAGAAAGAGAGGTAGTCATTAAAAGTTTACTAACCAAAAACACCCCAGGACCAGATGGGTTCACTGCAGAATTCTATCAGACCTTCTAAGAAGACCTAATACCAATACTCTTCAAACTATTCCACAAAATAGAAACAGAAGGAACACTACCAAATTCCTTTGATGAGGCCACAGTTACACTGATACCAAAACCTCACAAAGACCAACAAAGAAAGAAAACTTCAGACCAATTTCCCTTATGAATATCAATGCAAAAATACTCAATAAAATTCTTGCAAACTGAATCCAAGAACACATCAAATTGATCATTCATCATGATCAAGTAAACTTCATCCCAGGGATGCAGGGATGGTTCAATACCCTGAAATCCATCAATGTAATCCACTACATAAACAAACTCAAAGAAAAAAACCACAGGGTCATTTCCTTAGATGGTGAAAAAGCATTTGACAAAATTCAACATCCTTTCATGATAAAAGTCCTGGAAAGATCAGGATTTCAAGGCTCATACCTAAACATAGTAAAAGCAATATACAGCAAACCAGTGGATAACATCAAACTAAAGGAAGAGAAATTCGAAGCATTCTCACTAAAATCAGGCACTAGACAAGGCTGTCCACTCTCTCCCTATCTATTCAATATGGTAATTGAAGTTTTAGCTAGAGCAATTAGACAACAAAAGGAGGTCAAAGGGATACAAATTGGAAAGGAAGAAATCAAAATATCACTACTTGCAGATGATATGATCATATACTTAAGTGACCCAAATAACTCTACCAGAGAACTGCTATAGCTGATAAACAACTTGAACAAAGTGTCCGGATATAAAATTAACTCAAATAAATCAGCGGCCTTCCTATACTCGAAGGATAAACAAGCTGAGAAAGAAATTAGAGAAATGACACCCTTCACAATTGTCAAAAACAATATAAAGTATCTTGGTGTGACTCTAACCAAACAAGTGAAAGATCTGTATGACAAGAACTTCAAGTCGCTGAAGAAAGAAATTGAAGAAGACCTCAGAAGATGGAAAGATCTCCCATGCTCATGGATTGGGAGGATTAATATAGTAAAAATGGCCATCCTGCCTAAAGCAATCTACAGATTCAATGCAATCCCCATCAAAATTCCAACTCAATTCTTCATAGACTTAGAAAGAGCAATTCTCAAATTCATTTGGAACAACAAAAAACCCAGGATAACAAAAGCTATTCTCAACAACAAAAGAACTTCTGGGGGAATCAGCATTGCTGATCTCAACCTTTACTATAGAGCAGTAGTGATAAAAAAAACTGCATGGTATTGGTACAGTGACAGGCAGTTAGATCAATGGAATAGAATTAAAGACCAAGAAACGAACCCACACAACTACGGTCACTTCATTTTCGACAAAGGAGCTAAAACCACCCAGTGGAAAAAAGACAGCGTTTTCAACAAATAGTGCTGGTTCAACTGGCAGTCTAGATGTAGAAGAATGAGAATTGATCCATTCTTATCTCCCTGTACAAAGCTCAAGTCCAAGTGGATCAACCAGATACACTGAGTCTAATAGAAGAGAAAGTGGGGAAAAGTCTCGATCACATGGGTACAGGGGAAAAGGTCCTGAACAGAACACCAGTGGCTTATGCTCTAAGATCAAGAATCGACAAATGGGACCTCATGAAATTGCAAAGCTTCTGTAAGGCAAAGGACACTGTCAATAGGACAAAACAGCAACCAACAGATTGGGAAAAGATCTTTACCAATCCTATGTCCGATAGAGGGCTAATATCCAACATATACAAAGAACTCAAGAAGTTAGACTCCAAAAAACCAAATAACCCCATTAAAAAATGGGGAACAGAGTTAAGCAGAGAATTCTCAACTGAGGAAATTCGCAGGGCTGAGAAGCACCTAAAGAAATGCTCAACATCCCTAGTCATCAGGGAAATGCAAATCAAAACAATTCTGAGATTCCACCTCACACCAGTCAGAATGGCTAAAATCAAAAACTCAGGTGACAGCAGATGCTGGTGAGGATGTGAGAAAGAGGAATACTCCTCCATTGTTGGTGGGATTGCAAGCTAGTACAACCACTCTGGAAATCAGTTTGGTGGACCCTCAGAAAAATGGGCATAATACTACTGAGGACCCAGGT
>CM052702.1:30491600-30511990 GCA_028551405.1 Uromys caudimaculatus | reverse complement strand
GAAAGAAAGAAAGAAAGAAAGAAAGAAAGAAAGAAAGAAAGAAAGAAAGAAAGAAAGAAAGAAAGAAAGAAAGAAAGAAAGAAAGTTAAGAGCCGGTGTGGTGGGGAGTGAGAAGGTCGCCTTGTCAGTTTGAAGTCACTTACTTGGGACTTGGGATGTTATTCTCAGTCCCATCAATAATGTAAAGTACTATGATCTCCCTCAGCCACATTTTCATTTTGTGAGAATATTTTTATTATAAAAATGAAGGTGACTTGCAGTTCATTTTAACTTGCAGTTGATTTTAATTTTTATTTTACCATTTTATTTGTATGACTATTTTGTGTGTATGCACACCTCATGCATGTCTGTGCCCATGGAAGTCAGAAGAGTGTGTCAAATCCCCTGTAACTGCAGTAACAGATGGTTGTGAGCTACCACGTAGGTGTTGGAAATCGAACTCGGACCCTCTGAAAGAGCAGTAGCACAGGCTCCTAACTGCTAAGTCAACTCTCCAGCCATAACAGCTGCTTTTTTATAAATATTTTTGAAATTTTATCATTTTTCTCCTTCCTTTTTCTCCCTCAAACCTTCCCATTACCACCCTCTTTGCTCTCTCAGATTCATACCCTCTTTTTTTTTAATCACACACACACACACACACACACACACACACACACACACACACACACACTCATAAACATGTAAATCAACCCTCTGAGTTCTTTATTATTTCAGTGCTGGCCACTTAGTAACCAACTGGAGGGTGGGAATGGGTAATCTTCCATAGGGAAGACTGTTTCTCCTGCTCTCAGCATTCTTTAATGAGATTGTGTCTTCTACAAGTGTCAGAAAAGCTGCGCCCATTATGTCACCATGCTGTCTAAGTAAGACCCGAACAAGGACGACATCAGTAGACATGGTATCACGGACCAAAACTCCGGTGGTCTCAACTGTAGTCAAAGAACTACAGTTGTTTTTAAAAGGACATCTGAGCACTATGGAATCTGCTTCTCTGTCTGTGAAGCATTAACAAAGCATCTATTCTACTGCCACATTAAGACTCTCTCTTTTGCTCCACCAAGGAGAGATACCTGTGCCCAGATTCAAGCCTTAATACTAGGCTTGTTTGTGGATGAAGTCAAATAGCTGATGAAACTTAGGAATTTCAGCAGTCAGAGACCAAGCATTCAGATTTTATTTGTGAACATGTAGATGCTTGGTTTGTTTCTCATCTGTCATCTGGAGTCCTGGCAGTAAATACACAGGGTCTTTAGAAATCACAGAAAGAATTCATTCTCTCAGCACTTCATGTATTTGCCCTACAATGTTGTCTTTTGTTCTGAAAGAAAGTTCCACTGTGTGCCTTCCTTTATACTTCAGTTTAAAAACTTTGAAGAAAGACTCGGGGATTTTGTTTTAGTCCCTAACCTAATCTGCATTGCTCTAAAAACCTGGGAAACTGAGTTGATGGTATCATTTGAAATCCATGAGAGCAGAATCCATACCTGGCTTTTTCAGTGCTATATTTCCAAGGATTGGCACAATGTCTAGTACATACCTGGTTTTCCATAAATAACAATTAAATACTTTCTGTTGGCCATATTGCATTGCTTCTAGCTTTTAAACAAATCAGTAGTAATAAAACCTCCTAAATAGCATGACCTTTTGCTAAGCTTCATAACAGTCTCCCTTGCAGTGTTATGTGTTTTTCATAAGCAGCCTGTTCTTTGTTTAGATTAAGGGAAACAAATGAAAATAAGCAATGGTCTGTGGCTGGACCTCCTCAGTGTTCTGGTTCAATGAGATGTGCTTATGCTCTTTATCAAGAATAATTTTGATAGAGTCACATTGGCAATATGACTTTTCACTTTTCACAAACAAGGTATGTCAATCAACCCTTGCAGAAGATGTTTAACCCACCTTTTGGCAGAAGAAATAAGCCAGAGGCAGGGTTCCTCAGCAATGCAGAAATGTATTTCTAAAACCCAGTGGGTTTGAAAGAATCTCTTTGGATTCAGTTGAGCTTTCAGGCTTCTGTTTCTTTCTCTGTTCAACCAGGGAGAGGATCCCAGTGCTGTTACTCCAACACAACCCATGTTCATAGGACCTCTAGGGAGCAGGTCATGGCTTCCCCACGTACAGAGAGGGTGTTGACCTGAGAGTAGCTAATTTATGGCATCTCACAATGCCAGATTTCTCTGCCAAAAAGCAATATAACTGCTTGAAATATTCAGAGCCTATCTTTGTGAAGATTTAAATTAGAGAGATGCAGAGACCACTGGGAGTTTATCTTTGTGCGAATAAGGCAGGCAGACAGAACAGCAGTGAAGTTATGAACCAAGACATGCCAAGAGCAGGCAGATGCTAGAACAGCTGGGCCGGCACAGCAGCAGCTTCTGCTGCAGGGGAAGTGGACCCTAGTTCACAAGGACAGCCAGGACTTGCTCAGTCACAGTGCTGACAGGAAGCTGAGCCCAGAGCTGTCCTCAAATGACTTCCCTACAGGTCCCAGAGGCCTGGAGTGCACTGTTTGTGTTCTTTTGCCCTCCTATCTTTTTAGCTAACCTACAGCTATCTACTTAACATGTGTGGGTTCAGGGCTCCTTCAGATTTAAGAAACTGGAATTATATGAAGCATATTAAAATGTGAAGCTCATTAATTCAAATCTCATAGTCCTAATGCCGGATTCATTTATGAAGCATAAAAGAAAGCTTATTCTGCTCTACAAGATTTCATTATAGATGCATCAAATTATAAAGAAAGGGGTAGAGAAGTTGTTAAAAAGTAGGGAGACTTGTCATCAGGATAACTTACCAGTTTACCAAATATGTATGACCCAAGAAACTTCAGTGGATAGAATAAATATATCTTTTCCTCTTTATAGCTTTTTGTACAGATTTTCACTATATTTCTCTATTGTCCCATATAGTGTGAAATTATTAGATCATAGAAACAGAATTTGCTAAATAGCACATGTTACTATATAATAAATAAAATAAAGACACAATAAAAGAAAGATCTCAGCATGTTTGTTTTGGGTCCTTACTTCAGGTACATGTCTTTGCATAAGTGTGTGCTTAGTAGGCTCCAGGCAGCCCTGAGACTAGCTGGAAGATAGATAAGCTACTAATTACATTGGTCTGGTAAATACTGAAATACATCATAGGGGTGTATGAGACTAAGCACAGAGCAGGACTATCTTCATCCCTCTAGAGCTGTGTATCTGAAGAGTTTATACAGTTAACTGGAGGTGGCATTTAAAAGATCAGACTACACGGCTGGCTAAAGACCCCTATGTAAAACCAAATAGTCATTTTTCTCTACAACTTCTTCGCCTGTAAGGCCAGCATTAAAAGAAAAGCAAATTGCTGATAGGACTAGCCTGAACACTTAAGCAAGGGAAACAAGTAAAAAGATCCAAATTAGAAAGAAAGAAGTAAAATTTTTTCTATTCCCAGATGGCATTATCTTATATATGGAGATAACCCTAGTTATTACACACATAGACACACATACAACAATTCAACCAGTACAGCTAGATTTCAAGTTATAATTACTATACAAAAATCAATTACATTTCTATACACTGACAATAAATGGGCCAAATATAAAATAAAAATAATTTCAATTGCAATACCATGATAATGAATAAAATACTGGGACAGAGAGGTGGCTCGATGCACTTTCTGCTCTTCCGTAGGTCCTGAGTTTGGTTCCTAGCACCCGTATTGGTCTCCTCACAAGTGCCTGCAAGTCTTACTTCTGGAATGCAATACCCTCTTCTGACTTCTGTGGGCACACACACACATGTGACATATACTCATATAGATAGATAAATAAAACATTTTATTTAATCTTTTAAAAATAGCATACATAGAAACAAAGACAGAGAAATTAAGACAAAAGATTTATGTGTGAAATTTAAGAAAACATTAAAATAAAATGCAAGAAGACAAACATATAGAGAGATATTTTCTGTTCCTGGATTGGGAGACAATATTTTCAGGATGTCTACAGTACCCAAAATGCAATACAGATTTAATTCCAGTCATTCCATAACACTTTTCTGAGGAATAGATAAATTCATTCTCAATTTATATACAATTTCAAAAGACCCTGCATATCCAATAAAATCTTTCAAAAAAATAAAATGGAAAGTCAACCTTAGAGTAAAAAAAAATGGTGCTGTTATCAACAGATAGATTAATGGAACCAAGCAAAAAGCCTAGAAAGAGAGTTCCCTACATACAGTAAAGTGATCGTCCACAGAGGTCTCAACACCATTCAGTGGGAAAGCCGACAACAACGAAGGTGGTATAGTTTCAATGCAAAAAGACTCTCATAGGATCATGTGTTTGAATATTTGGTCCCTAGCTACTGAAACTATTTAGGAGATGGCAGTCTTCAGGTGGTGGGGTCTATTTAAAGAAAGTAGATCACTTAGTGTGGGTCATGAGTTTCTGGTTCTGATCTAAGTATCTTGCCTTCCTTAGCCACTAACAGGTGAATGAGCATGAGTTTAATACTATGGAGTCAGTTGCCACCATGTCTTCTCCTCCAGAACAGACAGTAAGTTCCCAAAAAATGTGAACCTAGATGAGCCCTTTCTTCCTTCAGTTGTTTCTATGTGGTGTTTTGTCACCAATTAATCCAGAAAGTTGGCACCCAGCAATGGAGCTGCCACTGCTGTTAGAATCCTAACACGTGGTTCTTAGGTTTTTGGTACTAGTTTGTTTTCTTAGGTTGCTTTTCTTAGGTAATTTGTCACAGCAACAAGAAAAGTCACAAGCACACTGAGTGACCCTTAAAGGCATTATGCTAAGTTGAAGACATATTTAGTGAAATAAGCTGTTGATAGTGACAAATATTATATGATTTATCTTCTATGATGTATTAAAATAGCCAAATTTATAAAGGCAAAAAGTAGAATAGACTGGTGGAGAGTAGGGGATGAGGAGTTAGTGTGTAGTAAATACGTATTTTTGGTTTGATGATGAAAATGTATCAGAAATGAGTGGGAATGATATTTGTACGGTGTTAGTGTACTTAATTCCATTGAATCACTTGGAAAAATTAATATGGCAATATATTTATTTATACCATAGTAAGAAACAAAGACAATTGACCACATGCATGCCAACAATTCTCTAGTGACATTGTGGATGGCACATGTTCTGTGATTAATATGAGACATTATTGTCAATTTTAATTATCAACTTAGGTGGATATCTAGGAATTATGTAGAAAACTGGCAAAGCACTGTTTTGGTATGTGTCTCTGAGGAAATCAGTACAGGAGTCTAAAGGGGAGATATACCATAAATATTTATCTTAAGTTCCATCCTGTCCGTCAGAGACATGGATGGAACTAAAAGATGGAGGGGGGTGTTGGTGAAACATTCCATCCTAGAGGAAGGGGTGATTGCAGGCATGTGCCTCCACAGTTGGTGTGTATACTTGGTTGCTGGGGATCCAACTTCAGGTCCTCATGTTTGTCCAGAAAGCATTTCAGCAATAGAGCTATCTCTTCAGCCCCTTCTGTAGCTACATGAAGGCTTCCCCCATTGAGGATGTCTAAATCTTCTTCATTCACTAGGAAAGGTAGAGTCAATACCACTTTACTTCCTCCTGATGGATCCATAATTGAAATTCATCTTCTCTCTTTAATTATGATAGAAACATTTCCTTATCATGTAAAACCACCAAGGAAGGTCAATAAAATGATCATATCCCTGTGGTGGTTTGAGTATTTTTGACCCAGACAGTAGCACTATTAGGAAGTATGGCCCTGTTGGGGTAGGTGTGGCATTGTTGGAGGAAGTATGTCACTCTGGGGGTGGGCTTAGAGAACCTTCTCCTAGCTGTCTGGAAACAATCTCCTCCTGTCTGCCTTCCAATCAAGATGTAGAACTCTTAGCTACTTCTCTACCACCATGCCTGCTTGGATGCTGCCATGTTTCCTGCCTTGATAATAATGGATGAACCTCTGAACCTACAAGTCAGCCCCAATTAAATGTTGACCTTTATAAGAATTGTCTTGATCATGGTGTCTCTTCACAGAAATGGAAACCCTAGCTAAGATACTTCCTAAAATACCAGAATATGAAGTTAATTTTAAATTCTATTAAAAACAAAAACAATCCAAAATTATGCTGAAAATCTTACTTCAAACTGAGGCTGCAGCTCAGAATCTCAGATGATGCTCTGTGATTCAATTTTGATGTTCTTTGGCTATTGCTATTTTTATCCTGTGATAGAATTTTTTCACTGCTCCCACACAGACCAATTTTCAGTGACATTCTAATCAAATCAAACTCAAGACAGGAAGCCTTATAATAAGACCATTGTTCTTGGCTTTCACTTTATATACTGAAACATATAATGGAATAAATAAGAAAACTTAGCTTTAACTTGGTGCTGAACTTTAGGCTTCTTGAAATATTTGCGCTGAGTATGAATTAGGTACTGAAATAAGTGGAAGATGGCAGCAATATATATAGTCAAACCATGTGATGATTAGTCAACTTGAAGAGAGTTAGCATCACCTAGGACACATGTCTGTGAGAACATTTTCAGCAGAGGAGAGAAGACAATACATACACATATACATATATACACACATGGGTATATGGGTAACATCTTCCAACAGAAGAGAGCCCAAGAAAAAGCAGTGTCAAGGTACAATCTTTACTTCCTGAGCATATACAGCTCATGCACAGATGACTACTGGTGTTGATGTCATTTACTCCAGCCTTTCCAAGGTAGACCACACCCCAAAGGTTCATCAGAAGCTCCAGGCTGTTAGTTCTGGATTGCTCTGCAGAAGCCTGTGGCTTCACAGACTAGGTAGCCAGCAGGTTTTCTGTCTCCAGAGTACAAATAGCCATTACTAGAATATCCAGCCTCTATCATGTAAAAAGATACAGTAAATCTCCCGTTTTAATACATCTATCTTCATTCTATTATTTCTGTTCCTTAGAGAAGAGAACTCTGCATAATACAAAAGAAATACTAGACAACTTCCTTAGCCTCTCAAAACACAGGATACATGCTAAATCTCTATAAATCATTGTGTTTAGGTCATCAAAACAAGTTGTTTCCCAAGCTTTTATTTTTCAGTTATGTCATGAAATTATCAAAAAATTAGAACTGTGTATAACAAATAATATCTTATTTAAGGAATGTTGGAGGAACTGTAGGTCCTTTCTTATATCATATACAATAGAATTTTAACAAGTGATATATTCAATTGCACAAAGTCACCACTACAACAAAAAAACCCATGGGTGCATGTGTGTCCATGTGCATGTATGTATATATGCACGTGTGTGTGTGTGTGTGTGTGTGTGTGTGTGTGTGTGTGTGTGTATGGATGTGTGTATATACATGTAGAGACTGGAGATTAACATCAGGTATCTTTTTGCTTGTTCTCTGCCATATATAAAGGCAGAGTCTCTCTCTGAACACAAAGCTTTGTCTAGTTAGCTTGCTACAGATTCCCTGTTTCTGCCTCTTAAGGTCTAAGATTATAGGCAGGTTACTATAAGCACTGCTTTTACATAGGTCCAGAGATCCAATCTCCATCCCCATGCTTGCAAGGCAAATGCTTTACCCATTGATCCATATCCTCAACTTATCATTAGTAAACATTTTTGATAAGATATTTTGACATTACACAAATACGCAGTTTTTCCTCAAGCTCTCTTTTTTTTAAATGACAGAACACAAGGTAGATTTAAAGTGCTGTATTAAAAACACAACAAAGGGAAATAGAGAGATGGCTCAGCAGTTAAAAACACTGGCTGCTCTTCCAGAGTACCCAGGTTCGATTCCCAGTACCCATCTGTAACTCCAATTCTAGAGGATCTGGCAGCCTCACACAGACATACCACAGGCCAACACCACTGCACATAAAATAAGAAGTAAGTCATTGAAAAATACTTTAAACAAAACAAAACCCACCACAAACAACACGTTTGGAACAACCACAGTGACTACTCTGTTTGGGAGACCTGGCACCAAAGAGAATAAAACCATGTAGGATGACTATTCCATCATTGTTCTACTTTTTTCTTCATTCTAAGAATGTTCTTTTTCACAGGAGAGCAGCTCCATCTTTGACCACTCTGGACTAGAAGCCCTACTCTTATGCTAAAAAGAAAACCCCAGGGCTAAAAAAAATTTAAAAACCTTTAATAAAACTACAGAATTTGCCAAGAATAGAAGTACTCTGGTTAGCAACCAAAATGGTCTGAATATGAGTGCAATCCTTAAGAACAACAACCACAAAAATAACAATTTTTCTCAGTGAAGACAGGCCAGTTGCTAGAAGGTCTCATGCTATGAAGATGTCATTTTCAAACCCTAGTGAAAGGAGCCTGTAGAATTGGAAACTGTGCTTGCTACTATGTGCCCTGAAGAACCTTATGAAAAGTAGTCTACATGTAGCAGAATGACATTTGCAGAGTGTAATCCTGAAGTGACAGAAATGAGCTTGGTCACGACAATCAGATTTCTGTGCATTAAATGATTACATTTTAATTTATATATAGTTCATTGGTCCAATAACATAAAATTAGAAAAGGGTGTCTCGAAATGTATCTCATTCCATGTTCAGAGATAAAAGGGCTAACTATTCTTCCCATTATTTTCTGGAGGCAAGTCCTTGTAACTGGATCTAATGGCAGTCACGCATTGGCAGTTTTCAAAGCTGCTTCATAAAGGGGATGCTGAAGGCCATCACTTTACAGCATATGGCAACATAAGGACTCTTGTGTTCGCCAATTTAGGCACACTTCCAAAATATTCCAAATAGTCCAATTTTATTTTTGTTCAGGACCCTGGTGCCAAGGATCAGATGTAAGCGCACATACATCCAATCAGCAAGATTACAGTCAACAGACTCTGAAAATGGTACTGGCAGGCACAGTGCTGTCGGCACTGGCCCAGGTCCATTTTTCTGCAAGCTCTTGCCTGGGAATTTTAATAGTTACCATTGTATCTTCTGTAGCTTTCTTGTGGTATTTATCTAGCGATAATCTTTCTTTTCTCTGATCTTTATTTATCCATTGGAATTCTTCTGCAAGAGGGAGCTGCCATGAGTAAACAATCAAGAACAGTTGTCCATGGACTAAAGAGAGATGGCTCAGCAGTTTAAAGTACTTGCTCTTACAGAAGACCCGAGTCCAATTTCCCGCACCCACATGGTAGCTTACAAACATTTGAAATTCTAATTCCAGTAGATCTGATGCTCTCTCTGGCTTCTGCAGGCATACATGCAGAAAAATATATAAAAGGAAAATATAATTGAATAAAGTTTATTTAAGAAAAAATATTCACATACTTTGAAAAGCCCTTAAAAGATTCATGTTCTTACTTAGATAATTAATGATCTAAATTCATGTATCATTGTCATATACATAGAATTTAAAACCACATCACTGGAAATGCCTGCCTGTAAAAGTGTTCATTTCAGTATTATCCATAGTGGCTATAATTGTACTCAATCAAAGTAGTCATCAAGATGACTGTAGTATGTCCATGTCTCAGGCTGGGAATGTGGGATGCTGAGAATGAAAATATGCAGTGTTTTATAGAGGACAGGACAAGGGATCAAGAAGAGGAAACTGTAAAGTCAGCTTACATCTGACCTCATCTGATCCCCCAGAGTCTCTGAGACATAATGGAACCAAAAAAGTCAGCAAACCAAGCTTCCAGACTCTCATAGTCAATCGTTATTGTAGACTGGGATGAGACCAACTGTAACTGTTGAAATAAACACAATAAATAACACCTTTCCCTTTAATATTTTTCCAATTTATAATTTTATATGTATGGGCGTTTGGCTGCTTGTATTTATGTGCATCATATGTGCAGTGCCCGTGGAAGCCATAAGAGTATGTTGAATCTCCTGTGACAGGAGTTGCAGATGTTTGTGAACTGCCATGTGAGTGCTGGAATAGAACTCATGACCTTCAGGAGTGCTCTTAATCAATAATCACTTAATCACTAAGTCGTTTCTCCATCACTATGTAGAATATCATCTCCAGACCACAGCTAATCTCAGTATTTACGGGATGCAGGCAGTAAATAGAAGGAAGGCACAAGCTAGGATTCTTGACTCTCACTTAGAAGAGGGAATAAAATAGTCATAAAAAGGCAGATGGAGGAGGGGAAGTAGGTGTGAGAGAGGATGGTGAGAAGAACCGGCAGTGAGTTCAGGATCAGGTCTGGGGAGGGACAGGAGAGATGGCCATGAGAATGAATGGAAATCTGCAACTGATGGGAGGTGGAGGCACCCTCAGGATGTGACAGAGACCTGGGATGAGGGAGGTGCCCAAGAATCAGTGGTAGTGAACTTAGCTTTGACACACAGCACTGGGGATATGGAATCTGAAGAGGCCACCTCCTGTAGCCTCTCAGAAACCTGGGGGACTGATAACATATCCACAAAACCTTTGAACCCAAAATTGTCTTATCTACAAGAACTGCAGGGAGGGAGTATGGAACAGAGACTGAGGGAACTGCCAACCAATAACTGGCCCAACTGGAGACCCAGCCCGTGGGCATGCACCAATCCCTGACACTACTAATGACACTCTGTTATGATTGCAGCTAGCATAGCTGTCCTCTGAGATGCCCCACCCAGCATGACTCAGATGGATGCAGACACCACAGCCAAAGAGTGGATGGAGCTCAGGGACTCTTGTGGAAGAGTAGGGGGAAAGATTGCTAGACCCAAAGGGGATAGAACTCGACAGGAAGACCAAGAGAGTCAATTAACCTGGACCCTGGGATTCTCAGAGACTAAACCACCAACCAAAGAGCATACACGGTCTAGACCTAGGCCTCTCTGCACATATGCAGCAGATGTGCAGCTTGGTCTTCATGTGGGTCCCAAACAACTGGAGTGGGGCTATCCCAAAAGCTGTTGCCTGTATGCAGGATCTGTTCTTCTAACTGGCTGCCTTGTCTGGTCTCAGTAGGAGAGGAAGCACCTAGCCTCATAGAGACTTAAAATGCCAGGGTGGGGGGTACCCAGAGGACCCCTATCCTCTCAGGGGAGAAGGGGAAGGGAGGTCCTAGGGAGGATTGTGGGAGGGTATGATCGGGAGATCAGGCAGTGAGCAGGATGTAAAGTGAATAAGATACAAGAGAGATGGGCAGAAGTATAGCTCTCCTACCTTACACACACACACACACACACACACACACACACACAGAAGAGAGAGAGAGAGAGAGAGAGAGAGAGAGAGAGAGAGAGAGAGAGAGAGAGATGCCCAAAAGAATGTAACATTTTTAACAGATATATCCTTCCACCAACAACATCTTTAGGTATAAACTCCAGAAAAATACAGCTATAAAAGATCTTCCCTTTAAAATGACCAAATATTTTGAAGGGGAAAGAGTGAAATCTTTTAGTACTTTGAATAAGTTTACAAACTTCAAACAGAACACTTCTTTTCTATGTGTTCCTCTTTTTCTTTCTTGGTTTGAGAGGGGACACTGCCAGGTGCTAGGATGTGTGAGAAAGGCAGAATAAACTAATGTGTATGAACCTGCAGACACGACTCCAGACAGATGACGATGCCCCAAAGCGTCCATGTGTGTCTACAAGCCAATGTGACTATTTCAATGACTCTTAAAAACCTTCCCTTTAAAGTTTTGGGAGACATTTAAAGGAAATGGGAAGAGCTTGTTCTCTTTGGAGGATCTGTAGCCTCCCTGATCAGAAGAAAATCCTGTCTGGACTTAAGGTTTTTGTTATATGGTCTATGACTTCTCGGGGAAGCTTTATCTCCTGGTGTGGAATAATATCATTTAAATATATATTTAATTTCTATCTATCTATCTATCTATCTATCTATCTATCTATCTATCTATCTATCTATCTCTCTATCATCTACTTATATTTGCATTTGTATATTTTAAAGTAAGCTTCTCTATATATGCCCCTGTGACTTTTTCAAGCATCCTCAGTGTTATTTATCTCTTCTCTCCGTCTCCGCCTGTATTACCCTCCCATTCTCCCATTCTCCCATTCTCCCCCTAAATAAATCCCATGTCCTCCTATGCCCCTCCTTAGAGTTCCTTCTCACCCCTCACACATGTCCCTTTCTACTCTCCTGGCTTCTCTATTTACACCAAATTATATTCTCAAATCTATACATTCAGACATAGTTTTCACAAATGAGAACTTGTGGCATTCAGCATTTTCCAGTTTCATCAATGTATACGCAAACTTCTTTAAGTTTTCTTATGCAGCTAAACTGACCTCCGCTGTGTTTATACACCACATTTCCATTCTCCATCCATCGGTTGATTGGCATTTAGGCTACTTCCATTTCCTAGCCATTGTGAGTAAAGTAGCAATGAACATTGTTTCAGAGTTACTATTGCTATGATGAAATACCATGACCAAAACAAACTGGGGAGGAAAGGGTTTATTTGGCTGAGGCTTCCACTTCACAGTTCATGGCCAAAGGAAGTCAGGATAGGATCTCAAGCAGGGCAGAAACTTGCAGGCAGGAGCCTATGCAGAAGTCATAGGGCTTGCTCACCCTGCTTTCTTCATAGAACCCAGCCCAAGACAGTCACCCACCATGGGCTGTGCCCTTCTTTATCAAACAACGCTCCACAGGCTTCTCCACAGCATGATCTTATGGAGACATTTTAAAACTGAGCCTACCTTCTCTCAAATGGCTCTAGTTTGTGTCAAGCTGACAGAATTTACCCAATACCAATAATAACAACCGAAACTAACTCCTTGTAGGAGGCTTTTGAGTAGTGTAACTGGGTCGTGTGGTAGCTGTATCTTTGATAGTGTCTTTAGTACTCTCCACTATGACTTTAACAGTGACTACAGCAGTTTGCAGCAGTGAATGAGGCTCCTCCCTCTTCACAACCTCACCAGTGTTTGTTGTCAGTTCTGCTTTTAATCTTAGCCATCCTGAGTGGGGCTAAACTAAATCCCATAGTTTTAATTTGCATTTTCGTCATTGCTAAGAATATTGAATACTCTCTTCGATGTTTATTTGCACTTTTTTATTCTTTTTTTTTCTTATAAAATTTTAATTTTTATGTTTATTTTGCCTACATACTTGTCTGTGCATCAGGTGTGCACCTGGTGCCTACTGAGGCCAGAAGAGAGCGTTGGATCCCTTGAAGCTGGACTTCCTCCTGACTTTTGATTGTTTAGTTCTTCCTACACTCTGGGTAATTCTCCATTGGATGCACAGTTGGCACAGACTCTCTCTGTGGGCTTCCTCTTCTCTTAATTACTTCCTTTGCTGTAAGTTTCGTGATATCTTAATTGTCAGTCATTAGCCTTAATTTCTGAGCCAGTGGGTGCTAGTCAGAAAATCCCCTCCTGCACACACACAGACACACACACACACACACACACACACAGACACACACACACACACACAAACACACACACACACACAGATACACACACACAGACACACACACACAGACACACACACACAGACACACACACACACACACAGACACACACACACACACACACACACACAGACACACACACACACACACACACACACACATACACACACACACACATGGTAAGATAGTCATTTTTAGAAAATTGATTCTGCCAATCCATGAGCATGGGAGGTCTTTCTGTCTTCCTGTGTCTTCATCAATTTCCTTCTTTTTCAGATATTTCAGTTTTTCATTGTAAAGGTCTTTTAACTCCTTGATTAAGTTTATTTCTGGATGTAATTTTTGAGGTTATTGTAAATGGGGTTGTTTCCATAATTCCTTTCTCAGTATGTTGTTATTGGCATATAGAAAACTCCTGATTTTTTAAAGCTGATTTTGATTCTTACCACTTTGCTGGAAATGTTTATAACTTCTAAAAGTTGGAATTCCACAAACGTTAATTTGACATCTTTTATTGTATGCATCTTGTCAATTTTCTTTTTTCTTTCTTTCCTTCTTTTCTTCCTTTCTTCCTCCTCTTCCTTCCTTCTTTCTTTCTTTCCTCCTCCTCCTCTTCCTCCTCCTCCTTCTTCTTCCTCCTTTCTGTCTTTCTGTTTGTCTCTCTCTCTGTCTCTCTGTGTGTCTCTCTCTGTCTCTGTCTGTCCCTCTCTGTCTGTCCCTCTCTCTGTGTGTCTGTCTCATTGATCTAGTTAGTGCTTCCTGAGGTATGTGCTAAAGGAGCAGAGATAGTAGAAAGCCCATCTCATTCCTGATTTCAATGGAAATGCTTAGAGATTTTTATCCATTTAGGATGATGTCGGATACGGGTTTGTCACACACAGTCTGCTTTCATTGCATTAAAATATGTTCACTCCAGTCCTTCTCTCCATAGGACAGTTATCAAGAAGGCATGTTGAATTTTGCCAAAGGCCTTTTCTGCATCTATTGATATAATTATGTGACTTTTGTCTTTAAGCTCATTTATCTGGTTTAATTTACTTAATGCCTTATATATGTTAAACAATGCCTGCGTCTCCAGGATAAAATCAATTTGATCATCGTGAATGATCTTCATGATATATGCTTTTATTTAGTTTGAAAATGTTTTATTGAGAATTTTTCTCTTTATTCCTCAGGGATCTTGGTCTACAGTACTCTTTCATTGTGTTTTAACTTAAAGTGAGCATTAGTGTAATTTGGCTTCTAAAAAGGTTTGGAAGTGCTTGTCCTGTGTTTGTTTTGTTTGTTTGTTTGTTTTTGTTTAGTTTGTTTTCGGGGGTTTTTTTTGAGTAATTTTTAAAATATTGCTCATAAATTCCTAGAAAGTCCAGTAGAATTCTGCTGTGAATCTTAGTCTGGGTTTTCGTACTTAGAAGCTTTTCATCACTATTTAAACATCCCTGTTAGCTATGGCTCTGTTTAACTTCTTGATTTCTCTCAGTTTCAAACTTCTTGGTTCAGATGTATCTAGAAATTTGTCTATAGGTGTTTAAAATTGTTCCCTTACATATATTTTGTATTTCTTTTATGTCTGTTATAAAATTCCCCAACTCTTCTCTAGTTGTATTGATTTGGGGTTTCTTCTTCCTTCTTTTGCTGTACAATGTAAGAAAAGGGGAATATATCTTTTAACTTTCAAATTCTAAAACAAGTCTTTAAATATGGTACATCTTTAGAGATTATTATTAAACTGTTTGTACTATTTTCAAAAGACATGTATTCATCTTAATGTTAATTATGAAGCTGGGTTTGTGGTTTGGGGGTAGACCATTTGGTTGCTATGGGTGAAGCCTTGGATCCCACATCCCTAGAGCATGGTGGTACAGCTTTAATCCTAGTACTCAGAAAGCAGAGGCAGATGGATCTCTGTGAGGTTGAGCTGATCTTTGGAGTTAGTTCCTGGACATATGTAGAAAGACCTTGCCTCCAAAAACAAAACAAAATTGCCTAAGAAGATCTATAGCTATTGGATCTTAAGTGTATAAATCTAGAAATCCTGGATGCACATCCATGAAGTCAATGGATGAACTGTAGTATATTTCTAGGATGGACTATCACATGACAGTGTACTTGAACAGGGGGATAGCTTTGAATACTCTATAACACCACAGGGGCATGATGGCTGACAGTAGTTAATTGTATCGTTCAAAATAGCTAATAAAAACATCTTAAATTTTCCCAAAACAAAGAAATCAGTATTTAAATGAGTGGCTATACAACTTACTCATGCTAGTGTGATAGTGCCAGCCTTGAATCAGTGGTCCAAGGCATGGACAGACAGATCTCTATGAGTTTGAGGTCAGCCTGGTCTGCATAGTGAGTTCCAGGCCAGCCAAGGCTACACAGTGAGACCATGACCAAAAAGTCAAAGCAAAAATAACACAAAAGCAATCACCCTGATTACTATTTGCAATAAGTATATACTAAATTATTATACTATCAGTCATAAACATCAATTAAATAAAAGGACAGATTTTGAAGCATATCCTTGAATACTGCAAGCTAGGAAATCATAGGTGAACCCCTGTAGCATCATATTCAGGAAAGTGATGCAGATGTGGAATAATCTGACATGAGTGGTCCAGCTCACATCCCATCCAGTAAGAACATACAGAACACATGTATGACGAAAGGAAGTCAGGCTGGTACTTGCTTTCAGGTGAGGGTAAATTGGTGAGAGTGTCTACAATCAGAATCACAAAGAGATTGATACCCATCAAGATTATACTCAGATTATACCCATCCCCAAACGAGGTATATTTAGTGCTATAGTGTTATTTTATACTTAGTACATTTCACAATTTTTAAGGTGAATTTCATTAAAAGACTTTAGACATGGGAAGGAAAGTGCATGGTTGCTGAGACTCAGACCTACTTAGGGCCTCTGGGACTAGTTAATTTGGATTATTTTCTTCTTTGTTAGTTAATTAGCTTCTTTAAACATTACAGTCTTCCACTTTTAATGTTACCAATCCCAAAGACTGAGATGAAGATTACATAAGCAGATATCTGCAGGCTGTTAGCACAGCATTGATTTAGTAGGAGTCTCAACTGCCAATTGACGACAGCACTCAAGACTCCAAATTTGATCTATCAAAGAGAAATGAAACATCCAAGTCCATGTGTCCTGCTACACAGTTTTGGACACAGAGAGTAAGTGGCACACCAGTCATCCACAAGGCTGCATTGGTCTTCAGGAGCACTGAGAAGTTAAAGTTATCTCACAGGGTCAGCAATGGGCAGAAGATGAGTAAGAGTTTTACTTGACCCACAGAACCTCAAGGAGGCTGGATTCAACAACGCGATCCAATCAATGTGAGATCTAAATATTCCCACACACTGAACTTCCAGTAGGCAGCATTTTGTGTTTTAGACTAGATCAAGCTGGCCTATTAAATACCACAGCAAAGAGTCTTTTAATCTGATACCACAGCTCATTAACTCCATGCAGAGAGAACAAAAGACAAAAGAAAGAAGATAGTAATCTCCAACATCTGTGCTTATTTACTTATTTGTGGTGTTGAGGCTTGAATGGTAGGGTCAGTGTATCCTAGACAAGCACTCTACTAGAGCTGTACCCCAAGTTCTAGTTGACTAATATCTCTTTATTAAAGTTTTTTTTTAAATAGTAATCACTAGATCACTATCTTCCTGGAATTCATAACTCTCTTGTTGTATTGCTATTATCAGAAGAATTTCTATAAAATCATCCCAACATTAGTGGCGTCCTTTTACATAAAATGTACATTTTTAGAATTTATCCTTCAGGAAATGAGTCGATAAACAGAATATGCTATAGCCATGCAATGGGATGTTATACAGTGATAAAATGAAATGGGATGGCAGGTCATGAAAAGACATATAGGTAACTTATGTGTGTATTGTCCAGTAAAAGGAGAAAATCTGAAAGAGCTGCCATATGATTTTAAATATATCTGCAGCTCCACGCAGGAGAGTTGTATGTACGCTGTCTGTTGAGATTGAACGGCTGCAGGAACACACACATTTAGATGTGTTCTAATGTTACTGGATAGAAGCAGGAAGGAAACATTAGTTGAGGCTAGCCCTATCCCAATAAGCATGCCCATCTTTTGTAACATATAGATGAGCTGAAAAGCCATAAGATGATTCTTCCTCCCTCTTTACAACCTGCCTTGCTGAAACCAGTGAAGCTTAGCTACATTAGAGAGTCTAGTAAGAGCCTGGCAGTGGTAGCGTGCGCCTTTAATCTCAGCACTTGGGAGACAGAGGCAGGTGGATTTCTGAGTTCGAGGCCAGCCTGGTCTACAGAGTGAGTTCCAGGACAGCCAGGTTTACATAGAGAAACCCTGTCTTGAAAAAACAAAAAACAAAACAAAACAAAAACAAACAAACAAACAAAAAAAACCCAAAAACAAAAACGAGAGTCTAGTAAGAAAAGGCCCTTGTTGCAAGTCAAGTTTGAGGTGGGCTCTTTACAGCAATACATTTTAAACCAGGCAGGTCAGTGCTTGTTGAATTAAATGTTATATAATCCCGATGGTGGGTTCACTATCTGCCTCAGTGGTTTATGTTCCCAAATGAAGACACATACACTGCCTTTATATTTTAATATGTCTTAAGCAGCTCAATAGCTGGGCCACTGCCTAACCTCCATGTGATTACGCCCAAGTCATTACATACTAATTCTGTGTTCTATCTTGGCTGCTCTAGACCCAGAGGACTGCCCAACTGACCTGAGCTCTGGGCTGTGCTCTCCTGACACCTTCATGTGGCGGCGATGCCTCTCTGTCTTCCTCTCTTCTCAGGCATGGCTTCTCTCCTCTACTCCACACTCCTGGCATGGCAGATCTTCTCCCTTTCCTCCTGGTCCCAAAGTCCAGACATCATAAAGTCCTGCCTCTGTCTACACTGTCCAGCCATTAGTTGTTGGCATCTTTATTTACCAAGCAGAATCAACTGGAGGCAGGTTCCCAGAGGCTATTTTCAGACACTCTTTTTTTTTTTTTTTGGCTTTAAGAAAAAAGTTTATTGTTTTTATTTAAATTTTTAGATAATTTATTTACATTTCAAATGTTTCCCCCTTTCCAGGTCTCCCCTACTGAATCCCCCCATCCCCTTCCCCCTCCCACTCCCTCTATGAGGGTATTCCCCCACCCACCCACTCACCCAATCTTGTCTTCCCTCCTAGGCATTCCCTTATACTGGGGCATCTAAAACCCTCAGGCCCAAGGGCCTCTCCTCCCCCTGATAGCTAACAAGGCCCTCCTCTGACACTTAGGTGGCCAGCACCATGTGTCCCTCCATGTGTATTCTTTGGTTGGTGATCTAGTCTCCAGGAGCATCTGAGAGACAGGCCAGTTGACACTGTTGCTCCTTCCATGGGGCAGCAAACTCCCTCAGCTCCTTCAGTCCTTTCTCCAACTCCTCCATCTGGAACCTCAAGCTCAGTCCAACGACTGCTGGGAAGTGAATCTTGGGTATTCTGAACTTTTGGGCTAATATCCACTTATCAGTGAGTACATACCATGTTCATTCTTTTGTGACTGAGTTACCTTGCTCAGGATGATATTTTCAAGTTCCATCCATCTGCCTGCAAATTTCATGAAGTCATTGTTTTAATAGCTGAGTAGTATTCCATTGTGTAAATGTACCACATTTTTTGTATCTATTCCTCTTTTGAGGGACATCTGGGTTGTTTCCAGCTTCTGGCTATTATAAATATGGCTGCTATGAACATAATGGAGCATGTGTCTTTATTACATGTTGGGGCATCTTCTGGGTATATGCCCAGGAGTGGAATAGCTGGGTCCTCAGGTAGTATTATGTCCATTTTTCTGAGGGTCTGCCAAACTGATTTCCAGAGTGGTTGTACCAGCTTGCAATCCCACCAGCAATGGAGGAGTATTCCTTTTTCTCCACATCCTCACCAGCATCTGCTGTCACCTGAATTTTTGATCTTAGACATTCTGATTTGTGTGAGGTGGAATCTCAGAGTTGTTTTGATTTGCATTTCCTTGATGACTAAGGATGTTGAACATTTCTTTAGGTGCTTCTCAGGCCTATGAGTTTCCTCAGTTGAGAATTCTCTGTTTAGCTCTGTTCCCCATTTTTTGAAAGGGTTATTTTGGACTTCTGGAGTCTAACTTCTTGAGTTCTTTGTATATGTTGGATATTAACCCTCTATTGGACATAGGATTGGTAAAGATCTTTTCCCAATCTGTTGGTTGCCATTTTGTCCTATTGACAGTGTCCTTTGCCTTACAGAAGTTTGTAATTTCATGAGGTCCCATTTGTCGATTCTTGATCCTAGAGCATAATCCATTGGTGCTTTCTGTTAAGGAACTTTCCCCCTGTGCCAATGTGTTTGAGAATTTTCCTCACTTTTTCTTCTATTAGATTCAGTGTAGGAACTTTCTGGTTTACACTGGTGCCTGGGGACCTCTGCCTGGGCCAGCAGGAGACCTTAGCCAACAAGCGCCATAGAAAGGTAACCTCCCAGGAGCTTGGAAGGGCCGTGAGTGGGGTTGAGGGGAACAACACCTCTCACCCAGACCCACCCGGATCTGCCGGGATCCAGGGCCTGAGAACCCGGGGACAGAAAAACTGTGAACTTTCTGGTTTACACCTGTGCCTGGGGACCTCAGCCTGGGCCACAAGGCTCCACGAGAATAGGGAATCCCAGAAGTGCTGACACACCTTTGAGCACAGGAAAAACCACCATGTCTGGATCAAGAGAGACCTTTACAGAGCCTTCGGGGCATAGGAACCAAGGCACAGCTGGGGACAAGATCCTTCTGATTCCATTCTGCACCCCAGAGCGGACCCTGAGGGAGAGCTCTCCAAACCCAAACACCTCTCAGAGAGAGCTGGTCTTTAAGGAGTACTGACACAGAGGCCTGCAGGAGGGGCAAGCCACAACCAGACAGAGTAAGATCAGCTAACATCAGAGTCATCAAGATGGCAAAAGGCAAGGATAAGAA
>CM052702.1:30448062-30491100 GCA_028551405.1 Uromys caudimaculatus | reverse complement strand
TGGAGCATCTTCTGGGTATATGCCCAGGAGTGGTATAGCTGGGTCCTCAGGTAGTATTAAGTCCATTTTTCTGAGGGTCCGCCAAACTGATTTCCAGAGTGGTTGTACCAGCTTGCAGTCCCAGCAACAGTGGAGGAGTGTTCCTCTTTCTCCACATCCTCGCCAGCATCTGCTGTCACCTGAGTTTTTGATTTTAGCCATTCTGACTGGAGGAGTTGGAGAAAGGTCTGAAGGAGCTGAGGGAATTTGTAGCCCCATGGAGGGAGCAAGAGCGTCAATGGGCCTGATCCCCCCCCCCAAGTCATCCTGGAGTTTGGACCACCAACCAAAGAATACACATGGAGGGACCCATGGTTCGGACCACATATGTGGCAGAGAATGACCTCGATGGCCATCAGGGAGAGAGGAGAGGCCCTTGGGCCTGAGGGTGTTAGAGGCCCCAGTAAAGGAGAATGTCAAGGTGGGAATATGGGGATGGGTGGGTGGGTGGGTGGGAGGTGGAATTCCCTCACAGAAGTGGGGATGGGGAGGGGATAGGGGGTTTCCAAAGAGGAGACCCAGAAAAGCGGAAACATTGGAAATGTAAATAAAATATCAAAAATAAAATAAAAAAAATTAAAAAATTAGAAATTAAAAAAAAAAAAAAAGAAAGAAAGAAAAGTCTCTCCTAGGTTAGGCACTATTCCCTAGGTGCAGAGTACTGAATTATGCAAAAATGGAGAAAGAAAAATGAGTATAGCTACATACTTTAATTCATCACTTTCTTCTCTTGATGATAGGTATACTATGACTACATGCTTCAAGTCCCTATCACCTTAGGTGTCCTGCAATGACACACTGTAATCCGGAATTGGGAACTAAAACAAGCCATTTCTTTCCTAAGTCACTTTTGTCCGAGTATTTTATCGTAGTAATAGGGGAAAAGTTGAGACAAGTAGTTTGGTTAAGTGTTCCCCAAAGACTCATAAATTAATCGTGGTCACTAACATATGGGAAATGCTAGGGAAGTGCTGAAACTATAGTAGGTGGAGTCTGGTAGGAGGACGTTAGGTGATTGGGACTGTACACTAAGTGGGAATACTGAGACCCCAGCCCCTTCCCCTTTCTCTTTGCTTCTCAGCTACTACATGAATAGTTTCCGCTGTCATATGTTCCCCATAGTGGTACACCACATTGTCACGTGCCCAAAGGAAACAGGGCCAGGCAAACACAAACTGAACCTTCCAAAACTATAAAAGTAAGTCACCCCGGCATGAGGCATCTTTCTCAAATCCACCGCTTCTTTGTTCTGCTTCCATTTCCTCAACCTTTACCATTATCCAACCCACAAGTCTAACTCCAGACTTCAACATTCTTTGTTTGCTTTGCTTGCTTAGTCTTTGCATCCCAATCCTCACCCACCTGCCACTATTTGTAAACTCACAGGCCTAGTTCCAGACTGCATCCCACACACTTTTGCTTAGCACATTACTTATTCCCTCCTACACCTTCCTGTTTCTCCCTGCCTGCATCTATCTCCACACTTATATGCCTAGCTACAGACCTGTAGTTGGGAAACCAACTTTTCCTGGTCCAATTAAATAGCACATCCACCAGCTTTTACCTGCTCAATGCAGGTTACACATCTTCTGTACTGGCCCAGTCAAAGGAATGCCAGATTTTCACATCAGACAAATAACGAAACTGCTGGAAGCACTAGATGAAGCAATAAGAGAAGAAAAGGAAATCAGAGGGATACAAATTCAAAGTATAATTTTTAGCTTTGTATAGAAACACATGCATAGCTAAGACAATCCTGAATGATAAAAGAACTGCTGGAGCGATCACCACCCCAAAATTCAAATTGTGATTCATAGCTATAATATAAAAATAGCATGGTATTGGCACAAACACAGATATGTTGATCAATGGAATTTAGATAGAAAACCCTAACATAAGTCTACACACCTATGGATACCTGATTTATTTGACAAAGAAGCCAGAAATACACACTGGAAAAAAGACAACATCTTCAACAAATGATGCTCATAAATCTATATTTATCACCCTGCACAAAATTCTAAATGGATCAAGGATATCAACATACGTGAGATATCATAAATCTTCCACTAGCACCATAGGTTCATTTAAAACTAAAAATTATAATTCGTATGTCCAACTTAACATGTATGTCAAAAGGCAAATCATCAAAAGGCAAGTCATCTGTCTAGTGTCTCATTAGTATTGAAATTTTGTATAGATAAACCCAGTCAATATTTTATCTTCTATCCTTGCACCTACAATAAATAATTTGATCCCTCTTATGGCCTTTAGTTATCAGATAATGGTTTTATCAGCACAGAAAGTAATGTTTGCTTGTAAATCTATAACTTGCCTGCTTTCTATCATAGTGCAATTAACTTGTGACACATGAAGACTTGCAGAGCCTTAATTGCGGCCCTTTCTATAAAGGGTTCAACAATTACTAGAATAAATTTAGGAATGTTATAGAATTTCTATTAGGAATTAAGAAATAATCTATTTGTCTATATAGCATCACTACAAAAGAATACATCTTCATTGATCTGCAGAAAATCTGCCCAACAGGGTGAGCTAATGTCCAGAAATTGTTATATTAATTTTAAAATGACAGGAAAGGCATATCAATAGCAAGGATCAATCCTGAGATGAAGTCTCTCAGGCCTTGACTCCAAGAGCTCATCCATCATAGACCAAGATAAAACCATAGACCATTTCAGGAAAGTCATCTGCTAGCCTGTAGCTTTTCTAGATGGTTCCTGACAGACACCTGCTACAGAAGAAGCTTCTTAATGTACATACATGTACAAATGAAACTTAAATGGAATAGCCAAGTAAGAGATGAGACAAAGCCCCAACTGGACTTTTCTCACCACCAAGTGAAATTTTCCATGCCAGAAATGAGTTATATACTTGATTTATTGGTAACAGGACCCCATGGAAACCCACAGACAACTCAGACTACTACCAATGTTATTGGTTGCTCTCCACAAACTAATGGTAAGGGTCCTGTATGTAGACAACATCTACATATTCCATTGAACATGGAGAAGTCAAACTGGTGTCTAAATAGATCCTTTGCCTCTACCTGGTATTCATGGGACTAGAAGGAACTCAGCATACTAGCAGAAGAGAAACACCAACCAATCTACAAACCTCGTGATCTACAGTGGTGACCTGTCTGCATGATAGGCTGATGAAACTGTGGCACAAAGGCTATAGAAGTAACCCACCAGTTTATGATTGGATGGAGGCCCATTTCATGAGGTAAAGCCCAAGCCTAACACTGTTTGGATGGCCAAGAACATGATGCTAGGTATGCCATAGACATAGGGGAAAACCAAGTACTACTGTTCTGCTAAAGGAACACAGCAATAAAATGACTCCTAATGATATTCTGCTGGAGATATATCAGTCTCCCATTCAGCTACCACCAGATAAGCTTCACTGCTGTAGATGGTAACTAATATAGAGACCAACCACTGGACAACATGCAGAGAGTGAGATACAACCAGTACTAAATGTGATGCCTTCATGAAATACCTCACCTCTCAGATCAGGAAACCATGTGAAAGACGGGGCAGAAAGATTGTCAGAACCAGAGGCATAGATGATACCAAGGGAACAGTGTCTTTCAGATACAACAGCACTGTCACACATATGAACTCACAGAGACTGTGGCAGCATGCCCAGGGCCTGCACAGATTCAAGCCCAACCTAACCCAGAAACTATTTCCAACTGACAACACTTGCAAAGGAAAAGTAGTTTTCTACAAGTGTATCTCACTGGGTATACAAACCAGACTTAAGGGCTGGCCCATGCATAGCAGTGGATTGCCAACACAAATGGAACTCGACGGTGTTGTCAGAGATGTATTGTCTCATAATGCTTTATGTCGGCATTTTTATTTGTTTTTTGCTTATCTATAATGGTTTCTGATTTTGTGGTTTTTATGTTTTTTATATATGTGTGCATGGTGTATCACTGCCTCTGTGTGTGTGTGTGTGTGTGTGTGTGTGTGTGTGTGTGTGTGTGTGTGTGTGTGTATGGTGTATCACTGCCTATGTATACACATGTGCATGTTGTATCACTTCCTGTGTTTGTATGTGTGCATGGTGTGTCACTGCCTGTGTTTGTATGTGTGCATGGTGTATCACTGCCTGTATACATATGTGTTCATGGTTTATCACTGCCTGTGTATATGTGAGAACATATGTTCTTCATGTTCTTTCTTAATTTCTTTTTTGTCTTCTCTGTTTGCTTTTTTAATTCTCTCTGTGTGTATTTGTTTTTGTTTCTGGTTTTTAATTGGCTTATTTGTTTTCTAGGAAAACAGAGGGGGAAAACATGGAATTAAATGAGTGAGGGCATGGAGAGAATATGGGAGGAGATGAGGGAGAGGAATCCATGATCAGAATATACTATGTGAAAAAATATTTCAATACTTTTTTTTCAATTTTTAAATTTTATTTTAAAAAATAAAGAAAATGATCATCCTTATCTTTACTTTTAGTTTTTTGTTTGTTTTATTTTGGTTTTTTTTTTTCAAGACAGGGTTTCTCTGTGTGACTCTGGCTATCCTGGAACTCAATTTGTAGACCAGGCTAGCCTCAAATTCAGAGATTCACCTTTTGCCTCCCAAGTGCTGGGATTAAAGACATGCACCCCCCATCCACACAGCTGTCAGTCCCTTTATTTTTAAAGTTGATTGTCTTAAGTATTTTGTCACATTGACAAAAACTGTCTGAAACTGGAGGTTAGGGCAGTTACACATCGCGGAATTATTACAATGATTGAGTTACGCAATGCATCCAAATGTTCAGCCTGGCATACAGTAGAGAAGCACTGCTTGGGTAGGACTGCTGCTATATTCCAAAAGATAACCTTTGAAGTCATTGTAGCCAATGTTTATCTGGTATTTCAACAACTTTATTTTGTTAATGGTCTCTGTACCTCTTCAGAACACAACTTCTAAAAACTGGAAGATAAAGGAACCTGTGGGGACATGTAAACATATTAACAGAAAAGGAGGAAAAGCAGAGACCATGAGGCAAGGGAAGGGAGCAAGATGCTAGGAAGTTTTCAGCACTGAAGACTCCACATGGATGGGGGGAAAAGACAGCTTCAGTGGAAGGAGGGAGCTGGGGAAAGGCCATGTTACCTAGAGGTAAGGTCTATGGAAAACAGAACAAAACAAAATGATCTTTCTACAAAAGCTTTCAAGAAAATTTCCTGTTTCACTCTGATTCTAGGCAATTTTTTTTTTCAAAAGTATTTTAAGACTTTGATTGTGCCCTGGTGTGGGTTTAAAGGCCCCATTTTCCATCTTTCTGTAGACCTGGAAGTGCACCGTAAAAGTCATAAATTACAATGCATCCAAGTTTATAATACCTTCAGGTTTAATAAAAGAAAAACTAAAAATGCTTTGGAGGTTTCCACATGTTCGTGGATAGATCAAACGATTTCTCAAGGAAGTGTGACACACGTAACTTCCGTTAAAAATAAAAGAGCACACAAAGCAATAAGTCACTCTGAGCGAGAGGTCGGAAAAGTGAGCAGCAACAGAGCACCATCGACAGAATATAAACTACAAACTAACCATGCAAAAGAGGTTCTTATGTAAACAGACAGGGATAAGGGTCTGTAAAGATGAATGTTGTCCTTGGTACTGTCAGCTTGGCATAGCCTAAAATCATTTGAACAAAGCCTTTTTTATTCGAGAATTTCATACATGCTCAAAATATGCTTTGATCAACAGGTGTCCCCATTCCCCTCCTCTCTGATTCCATCCAGCCGTCAGTCACTCTTCTTTCTCAACTTCACGTGGTACTTTTAAAACTTTCTGAGTTTATTTAGTGCTGCTTGTATGTGCATGGGTGTAGGGCCATCTACTGGAGCACTAGAGTTTTTCAGGGACTGCATCCTCAAAGAAAACTGTCTCTCCTCTGGCAGTATTCAGTTGCCATTAGCTCTTCAGCTAGGGATAGGATTCCAGAACCTGTCCCAGACCCATGGTGGGAGTTTGTCTGCCTTGATCTTTTTCAGGTCACGTGCATGTAGGCATAGCTCTTGTAAGTTTACATATGCACCAGCCTTCTCATGCAAGCAAGTACTCTCTCCCTCTTATCAGGTTGGCCTGTGAGCATGCTTGTGAGGGATTGTCTTAATAATTAATTGATGTAGGAGGGTAGCTGGTTATCAGTGGTACCATCCCCTTGGCAGGTGGTCTTAGGCTATATAAAGATGTTAGCTAAGCAAAAGCAGGAATGAGCCAATAATGATTCCTGTTTGAATAAAGCATTATCTTAATCACTAATACATTTCTTTCACAAAATCAAATCTCCCACAAAAGTCAAAATGTCACTCATACCATTTTGATTTTCCAAATTAGCATGTTCTTCCCTTGGAATTCCAGCTTTCAAGAATTGCAGCTTCATTAGTAGTTTAGGGCAAGCAGTCTGGAGCAAACCTTAAAGTCGGGCTCTCCAGCTCCTGGTGACCGTAGACAAGAGACTTGGCTTTCCTGTGTATTAATATACTCATTTTAAAACAGGGTTGCTGTTGCTGCTGCTGCATGCCTACATCACACACACACACACACACACACACACACACACACACACACACACACACACTATATATATATATATATATAGTCCAGTTCAGAGAGCTACAGTGTGTTCACTGCTATTGCATGAGATACACCTTAGCCTCTCTGAGTTCTCATGCTCTGGGGAGAGCTTAAATATCATCATTCTATACTTCTGAATTCAATTTTCATACTCACTTTTTGACCTCTGACTTGTAGAGTGTGTACTGTCTAACAGCACTGACTGAATTAATGGATGAAAGAAAGGAAGTATGGGTGAAGAAACGAGTGTTATAGAGGTTTTAACAGAATGATGTATTTCCACAATGAAATGAACAAATTGAATTTTAAGCTCTGTGCCCCTGGTGTGTCACTTATACTCAGAAATCAAATCAATGCATTTCACTGGGGGCAGAGAGAGATACAGACAGCTGATGTGATCAGGAGCCATGTACTCAGTGTTCTGAAACCAGGCATGGGAAGCACTGTGCTATAACTTTAATTAACAATGAGCCTTTCTAGAAACCTGGCTTCATTCTTTAGGGACTTAGACTACAAAGCCTAGTGAGCCTGAAATGCATCTTTGTTCAATGGAGTGAAGACACTGGAATTTACTCCTTTTGATTTGTCAGTAAGAAATACTTTCAATCTATAATCAGCTCCAACATTCTTTACCCCAAATGGAAACGCACAGATTCATGCAAGCACTGTGTGTGGGGTATGTTTTTAAACTTTAAAACAAATCGTAGAACTGTCTGTTATCTTTTAAAAAGTCTAAGCTGCAACGTGATATTCAATTTGCTTTCTGAAACTAATTAATATTCAGGCAACCGGCCATAATTCTTACTATATACTGCCCTCCAGTGGATTTCTATCACATGTAAGCTTGAGAAATTACTGGAAATGACCTGTATGTAAGCTTTCTTATAGACAAGAAGCCCTATGTTTAGCATAAACTTTAAAGGTACTACAAATACTAAACAACAATCATCAAGACTTTTCTCCTGTACAGGCTAGCACTTAAACCTCTTAATGTCAAGGTGAAGAATGAAGAAAGAAGAACAAAGTGTGGATGCTTCACTCCTACTTAGAAGGAGTAACAAAATAATCACAGGGAAGGAGGGATCTGTGAGGGAGAGAGGAGGGGGAGGGAAAAAGAGGGACAGAATCCGGTGTGGAAGGAGACAGGGGAGAAGTAAAGAGGGTCAGGAAATTGAATGGAGATGTGTAGCAGTGGGGGATGGGGAGCTGGGGGTAGCTACCAGAAAGTCCCAGATGCCAGGAAAGCAAGAGGCTCCCAGGACCCAACAGGGATGACATTAGCTGAAATACCCACCAAAGGGGAGAGAGAACCTGTAAAGACCATATCCAGAGATTAGACACTGCCCTAAGTTGAGGGATTGGGTCACTCAACCATCTCAAAAGTACTAACACAGAATTGCTCCTCTCTAAAGGAAATGCAGGGACAAAGAGTGGAGCAGAGACTGAAAGAAAGGCCATCCAGAGACTGCCCCACTTAGGGATCTATCCCATATACACACACTAAACCCAGACACTTATTGCTGATGCCAAGAAGCACTTGCTGAACGAAGCCTGATATGGCTGTCTCCTGAGAGGCTCTGCCAGAGCCTGACGAATACAGATGCAGATGCTTGCAGCCAACCATCAGGCTGAGCACAGGGACCCCAATGGAGGAGTTAGGGGAAGAACTGAAGGAGCTGAAGGGGTTTGCAACCCCATAAGAAGAACAACAATATCAACCAACCAGATCCCCTAGAGCTCTCAGAGAACAAACCACAACCAAAGAGTATACATGGTGGGACCCATGGCTCTAGCTACATATGTAGCAGAGGATTACCTTATCTGGCTCAGTGGGAGGGGAGGCTCTTGATCCTGTGGAGGCTTAAGGCCCCAGCGTAGGGGAATGCTAGGGTGCTGAGGCAGGAGTGGGTAGGTGGGTGCGTGGATAAGCTCCCTCATAGAAGTAAGGGTGAGGGAGGATGGAATAGGAGGTTTGTGGAAGGGGGGATAACCTTTGAAATGAAAATAAATAAAATAACCAATAAAAATGTTTTTAAAAAATAACCTTGCTCATTACCCACTGAGATCTACTCTCCTGCAGAAGCTTGTCATGTACTGGGGTATTTCAGTTTAGGTCCACCTCATCCATGGACCTAGAGCCTCCTAACACTTCTAACAAAATTCACTTTTGTGTGAGAGTGGAATGACTTTGACTTGCCCTGACTTCCTTATCATCCCAAATAGCTTTTTAAAATGCTGTATTAACGCTCCTTTGTAAAACAAATGACAGCTATTTATTCTCATTTGACAACAAAAGTCACAGATCAGTGGTAAAGTTTACAGTAAAATCTCATTTCTTCTGACACCTGGATATATGAGTTTCTGTCATCAGAAAGATGCCTTCAAACACAGCATTGGAGAAATAGCAGCATTTTAAGGAGTACTCTAGGTGGGTGGGGGATCCTCCCGAGGGATATTCTTTTCCATTTTTCCTTGAAAGAATTTATAAAACCAACTTTCTGTTAGGAATTAGTAATTTAGTACACAAGCATTCTTGGGACAGGATTTTCCAATGAACTCTAAGTACTAAGAACTGCCATCATTAGGTAACCAGTTAGATGGAAAAGAACATGACTAGAAGAACATTTCTGAAAAAATAATTTTATACTTGAAAATAACCATAACTGAATTGAAACTCAATAAAATGTTCCTAGATCTAGGCATAAAAATATTAAACTGTTCAGTAGAATTGGCCTCTTTCCCTGTGGCAAAGGCATTTTTAAATGTAAAATTTTAAACTAGTGCTCTAGTGGTGATTTGCTGCTAAATTATTAGAATTATTTGAAATAATGTAGAACTTTGAATCATGCTCTGTGAGTTTCTGTCATGCACTCTCAATTCTGTTTGCTTATCAAAGTATCCCCTCAATACTCATAGGCATGACTACAGGAAATGTTTAACTTGGGATGATAATCTCAATTACCTCTCAAGTAGCTACAACCAAATTTGGAGATAAAACTCTTTATAAACTAACAAACTAAAGGAGTTCTTGAGGTGACTGAGTGGCATTTGACCTTATTATAATTTATCTGCATTCAGCATACATTCACTGACTAGTCCTCTTGCTCTAAACATATTTATTGATGAGATAGAGAGATGGTTCTATGGTTGAGTGCTTACTGCTCTTGCATAGGACCAGAGTTCAGGTCCCAGTAGATCACAAACACCAGTAATTGAAGCTTGAGATGATCTGGTGCCCTCTTCTGGCTTTCACTGGGAATTACACACACATAAACACACACACACACACACACACACACACACACACATATACAGACACACCAGCATTCACATAATTTGAAATTTTAATATCAACCTTTAAAATATTAATTGACTGCTTATTATATATCAAGAAATTTATTATATAGAAGATTCAAACATGAATACAATTAAGTTCTGTTAGTCAGCAACTCAATATACACAGATGACTGTGATGCGTATTATAACAGCAGCATGTGGAGATTGCAAAATCATAACTGTGGGAAAGCTTCACAGAAGCATTATTTGTGTTTTAAAGGATAAGCAAGTCTATTGCATACACAGGCTGTAGAGATGATTGCTTTAAGACAGATGCAGCTGAGTACCAAAAAGCTGGCTTTGAAAAAATGCAAATGGTCTTCTCTGGTCTGAGCATCAGTCTTCTCAGGCCATCTGGTTCATTGGCAGATTTGGCAAACTGAGACTTAGTTTGAGAATCACACTGCCAATGTGAATTTTGTTCTTCTTTTGTTAAGTCTGATTAACTTTAAGTGACAAATAAAAGTTGGAAAATTTTATAATGGAGAAAACAGTATTTTGATATTCATACATATTGTGGAATTCCCAAAGCAAACTTACTAAAACAAGAATTACCTTGCCTACACTTATCATATGTTTGTGATGAGAACACCTAAAATCTACCTTCTTTGAAATTTTCAAGGAAACACACTTTTCTAACTATAGTTGTGATGTTATAATAGCTCTAGTCCTGAGTATATGAAATGTTTGTGACCATTTCCTCAACTCCCCATTGTTGCATCCAGTCCTTGGTTATCACTATTCTACTCTCTACTTCTATGAGTTCAAAAATTTTAGATGTCACATTTAAAGTAAACCATGTCATATTCATTTTTTGTCCCTGTTTTATTTAACACAGTGTCCTCCAGGTTTATTTGATATTTTCTTGTTTTCAAGGGTTGTATATATGTACTGTACTGGCTGGTTTTGTGTGTCAACTTGATACAAGCTAGAGTTATCACAGAGAAAGGAGCTTCCCTTGAGGAAATGCCTCCATGAAATCCAGCTGTAAGACATTTTCTCCATTAGTGATCAAAGGTGGGAGGGCCCATTGTGGGTGGTGCCATCCCTGGGCTGGTAATTCTGGACTCTATTATAAAGCAAGCCAGGGAAAGCAATCATTAAGCAGCACCTCTCCATGGTTTCTGCACCAGCTCCTGCCTCCAAGTTCCTGCCCTATGTGAGTTCCTGTCCTGACTTCCTTTGGTGAAGAACAGCAATGTGGACATCTAAGCTGAATAAACCCTTTCCTCCCCAGCTTGCTTCTTGTTCATGATGTTTTGTGCAGGAATACAAACCCTGACTAAGACAAACTTATACTGGGAGTAGAGTATACCTGTGACAGCTTGACCATGTTTTTGAGAGGACTGTGACTTTGTACTAGAAGAGCCATTGGAATGTTAAGAGCTCCATGGGATGACCTGTAGAACTTGGAAGATAAGGTTGAGAAAAGTGCAAAAGATGGAGGCCTGACTTGTGAAATTTCAGAGGGAAAATTAAAGACTCTTATCAGGGCCATTGCTATTTTAATTGTGAAAATTCTGTGGTTTTGGTTAGCTGGGGCTGAAGAATCAGCTGTGATTAACAAGATACCAGAACTACCAAATTGAAACCTTTGCATTACTGGGACAATTCATGCTGGTTAGCTGGAGCTAAGAAATTAGCAATTATTAAGAAGAGACCAGCATCACTAAAGTGAAATCTTCTGGGAAGTGTTTCCTGAAAGCACACAGAAGCTGTCTTCAAGAGGCAGCTACGGTTATAGCTCCTGTTGGCAGCCAGACTTAATAATGTATAACAGTCACCCAGGTGGTACTGGTTTTGAAACATGAAGGGTTAACAGCTGAAGCTTGGCACTGTGAGAGGCCAGGAGAGGCCCTTGGTGAAGGTGCAGACTCAGTGGCAGTTGAAGGTCCAGGACTAAAGGGGTCATGCATAGAAGTTGAGGCTTAGCACCATGAAAAGAGCCTATGAGAGACTGTTTGTGAAAGTGCAGTCCAGTTGTAGCAGAAGACAGCAGTGTTTTGGAGATGCCAGTACCATGAGATGACCACTGAGAACAGCAGTAGCAGTGGAGTACAGGCAGCTGGAGCCTAGAAGTCAAGGTGTGTACTACAAAAGGAAGAGCTGGAGAAGTGACCTAAGCCCTTGGAGGAGCACAGAAGATTGTGAGTGGATTCCAGACATTGGACAGTTAGAGTTTGATTTTGTTTTTGATTGTGACTGTGCCCTGATATTTTTCCCTTATGAAGTAAAAAAGTATTTTAGTGGAGCCCACAGATAAAAGACTGAATTGCAAGACTTTGAATTTCAAAAGAGAATCGATATTTTTTCCTTTCCATTTTCATTATTATTATCATTATCATTATTATTATTTAATCGTTTCTTACAGTCCAGTCATTATTCCCCTCCTGGTCTGCCCTCTGACTATTCCTCATCCCATACCTCCTCTCCCAAGAGAATGTTCTCACCCCACCTGACCTCCCCACTTCCTGGAGCTTCAAGTCTCTCGAGGATTAGTTTCATCTTCTCTCACTGAGACCAGACCAGAAAGTCGTCTGCTGTATATGTGCTGGGGGCCTCATATCAGCTTGTTATGCTGCCTGGTTAGTGGCTCAATGTCTGTGAGAGATTGGATATTTTAAAGGGACTGAAATTTTAATATGTTTCAATTTGTTTAAAGTTATTTAGATCTTGGGCATGAATAAGAAAGTAAGGATTGTGGCTTAATAGTGATGTATTTGTGTGTCAAGTTGTGGCCTCCTTACTTGGATTAGCCTCCCAGTGCTTGGCTGTAGTTTTTTCTCTATAGCCTACAAAAACATCCTGTTATGCTGAGTTCTGCAAAAGGGCAGATGAAGTTCAAACTTGTTTTTCCTAAGCAGGTGAGCCAGGTCCTCGTTAGTATAGTGGTGAAGTATCCCCACCTGTGGTCAATTTCCTTGATTGCCAACACTTGTTTTGTGTTTTCTGGGCTGTTTTGTTCACTGTATTTAAGAGCTGAGGTCTTGAAGTAAAGTTGTTGCTTGAGAAGACTCTTCTCACACAACCTTCTTTATGTGTGTTTGTCTTTTAATCCACAGGTCCACGCCGTTGCTCGGGTGGGTTGGTTATGCAGGCGTAGCCAACATCAAGTCAACAAGAGGTCAGTTGTACTGACTGGTTTTGTGTGTTAACTTGACACAAGCTAGAGTTATCACAGAGAAAGGAGCTTCCCTTGAGGAAATGCCTCCATGAGTTCCAACTGTAATGCATTTTCTCAATTAGTGATCATAGAGGGAGGGCCCAGCCCAATGTGGGTGGTGCCATCCCTGGTCTGGTAATCTTGGATTCTATAAGAAAGCAAGCTGAAAAGCCAGGGAAAGCAATCCAGTAAGCAGCACCCCTCCATGGCCTCTGCATCAGCTCCTGCCTCCATTTTCCTGCCTGTGTGAGTTCCTGTTCTGACTTCCTTTGGTGATGAACAACAATGTGGAAGTATAAGCTGAATAAATCCTTTCCTCCCCAGCTTGCTTCTTGGTCATTGTGTTATGTACAGGAATACAAACCCTGACTATGACATGTACATTATGGCCTTTGACCTATTCAGCTATTGGTGGACACTGGGTTTGACTCTGTATCTTATCTATGCATAGTGCTACAATGCACCTGTGAGTGCAGAAATCTCTAACATAGTGATCTGATTGGCTTTTGTGGTATATGTGCAAGAGAAGGCTTGCTAGATCACATGAGTTTGAGGAAAACTTTCACATTATCTTCAACAATGCCCCAAAGTTTATATACCAAAGTATATAAAGTCTCCTTTTTTCCTCTGTAACCTTGTTAACACTTATCTCTTATGTGTTTGTATTTTTTGATGCATAATATTCTTTTGTAGCCAATGCTGTACTAGAACATGGGATAAGCTTCTTTCGTCAGCCTCCAGAGAGATCATCAGTAGATTATTTCTGTACTCTGTTGCCACAAAGAAACTTTTTAGTTTGCTGTGATTCCATTTTCTACATGTGCTGCCCATGCTTTGAGGGCAGAGTCAAAAGACCATTGTCCAAATCCATGTTCTGTGCCATCTTCTAATACTTCCAGATATGTATGTATGATCTCTCTCTCTCTCTCTCTCTCTCTCTCTCACTCTCTCTCTTTTCTCTCTCTCTCTCTCTCTCTCTCTCTCTCTCTCTCTCTCTCTCTCTCTCTCTGTGCGTACATGCGTGTCTCTCCCTCCCTCCCTCTCTCCCTAAATCCGTCTCTCTTTCTCCTTCTCTGTTTCCCCCATCTGTCTTTCTCTCTCTCCTCTCTTCTGTATGGATATCTAGTTTTCTTAGTACCATTTACTGAAGAGACTTCTCTTTGCCTCTTTGTGTCCTTGGTACTTTTGTCAATAACCAACATTTAGATGTATGTGTTTGTGTCTGGATATCACTGCACAAACCACTCAGACATTAATCTCAGTCAAATAGGGATGGTTTGTTGAATGCCACACTCCAAGGCTGATCAATCAGGAGTCAGACTTGGGAGCTGACTGTGACGTTGAGTCAAGATCCTATAGGAATTTTAAAGCCTAAGATCTACAAACATCTGTGCCAAGTTATTCTACCAATCCAGATTTAGGAATAGAGGACTTCTTTAGGTACATACCTTTGTTATACACTTATCCTGCTCCCATAGGTTGGGATATTCAACTGTGAGAGGGGACTTGTCTTGTCTAACATTCGTCTCTTAATTTGCCAACCAGGATGTCAGTTACCCATGTACATGTCTTTCTGCCAGGTAGGATGCCAGTTCCCAGAGAGGGCTTGGGAACTTAAACTTAACTAGACCACTACTCAAAATAGAAGTCTTATTCCAAATAGTTTCTTATATTGGTGCAGCCATCTCTCTTATGTTGAGCTCATCCCAGGGGCAGCTTATAAAAGCATAAAAAGCTTATACACAAGTGTCAGAAGTACTGCTGGGTGGTTGATTCAGGTTCAACCTTATTGCAGCTAACTATACAAAGCAGTTCTAACTGGTTTCTGTAGTGATTGGTTTCCAAGAACACCAAAGCACAGAACAGCCTAGTAACATCAATAACAGCATATGAGAAAGTTTCCTTAGGATATTAGTTACATCACAAAATGGAAAGCTAGACAGGTAACAGTTACTTAAGCCTTAACATTTCATCTAGGCTTTAGCAGTATGGATTTATTTATGGTCTTCCAATCCTATTTCAAAAATATCTGGTTTTAATATTTTAATTACCCTAATGCTCTACATATTTTGAAATCTGAGGGTATGATGTATCCAAACTTGTTTCATGTCTTCAAGATACTTTTGCATCTGGAATCTTTTGTGAGTTCTTATGAATTTTAGCATATCTCCCCATTACAGTGAAAAGTCTCATTGGAATTTTGATAATAATTTCACTGAATCTGTGGACTATTTGAGGAATTATAAACAATTGAACAGAATTAATTCCTCTGAATGTAGGTTATCTTTCTATTTGTGTTTTCTTCAACTTGTGCCTTTTTCAATTAGTGACTTGTGGTTTTCAGTGTGTAAGTCTTTTGCCTCCTTGGTTAAATCTATTTAGTACCTATTGCAATTGAGATTTTTCTTCATTTTTCTTTTGGCTCTTTCATTGTTATTATATAGAAATGTTGCTGGGGGGAATTAATGGTAGACTAGAAGCTGCATGTGTATGAGCTGGTGAAGGAGTAAAAATAATAATAATAAAGTAGACTATTCTAGAGATAGAGAGGAAGTGGGAAGGGGCAGGGAGAGAGAGATCCAGAAATTCACAAAGGTAGAGATAGAACTTATGAAATGCTCAGAGGAAAAGACAGGCAGTTGATATTTTAAAAAGTCAAGCAGCTCAAGCTGTATGGTCTAGATTAAGGTAAGGGAGGATAAGAAGGAGATTCTTCCAGCTGGGTGTGGTAGTGCCTGACTTTAATTCCAGCACTTGGGAGGCAGAGGCAAGGGGATCTCGAGTTCTAGGCTAGCCAGGTCAACAGAGTGAGTTCTAGGACACACAGAACTACACAAAGAAACCTTGTCTTGATAAACCACAACAACCAACTGCTGTGGCAAAGTGTATCTCTCATCGTTCTACCCCAGGACAGTTGAACAGGCCTCACGAACTACATAACTAGTTTTTGATTTAGATGAGATAATGGCATGTCCAGTGGATGGGTGAGAAACTTCTAGGATTTTGTCATTCACTATGACCTAGATGGTAGGGATTGCCGTTTTCTTGAGAGAGGACCTATTGCTTGAAGCTGAGTTTCCCTGGGGTCTTAAGAATTGCTAACCACCACAAGACAAGGAGCCTGAATCTAATCTGTCACAATCCATGGTGAGACAGGCCTGGGAAGCCATCATAGAAAGCAGGAGAGTCCAGCCAGACTCTGATTGACAAGCTGAAAAATGAAGGTGCCATAAAGTGAGCGGGATACTATACCCCTACCCCAGTAGCTGGGAGCAGATCCCATAAACGAAGAAAAATCTAGCGACTCAATAGTTCTGAGTCTGGGACTAGTAAGTATATCCACCTCTTAAGTGAACTATGTCCCACTCACTGCTGTAGAGTCTGAGAACTCTGAAATGCCAGCATGCTACCTGATATCCAGAGCTATGTACCTCCAGTGGACAATCAAGACTTTAGAGGTTCTCCACAGGAACAGATCTCAGGTTATTCACCATACTCCTGAGGTACTTGGGAGACATGGCATGGCAGGAATATTACCCTTCCCAGGAAGCATAAGCAGAGGAGTCTTGGGAAGGAACTAGGGCAGCCCACAAAATGCAGAGCAAGTGTGGCCAGAAGAGACTACTAGTATACAAAGGGGAAAAGGCATCTGCCGCTTGTGCAATACAGGCACAACAACAACTGACAACAGTACTTCCCCTATTGGAGGGCCTAGAAAGATACTGTTTCAATACCTCATCATTTTAATCTCTCTTCTGATCTTCTTTTTTTCCACATTCTCTTACACCAGCATCCCACCTCCACATACACCCCCAATAAAACAAATACTACCACTACATCAAAATAAGCAGCAGAGGTGGTAGTGAAAACCTCTAATCCCAGGCCCTGGGAGATGCAGCAGGTGGATCTCTGTGAGTCTGACCATATCCTGGTCTACATAGAAAGTTCTGAGACAGCCAGGGCTACATAATAGAGAGCCTGTCTCAGAACAAAACAGGAAACCAAAACCAAAATTAAAAACAAACAAACAAACAACAACAACAAAATAAAACCACAACCCAGTCCAGAGAAATACTACACAGAATTCTACCAGTCTCTCAAAAAAGAACTAATGCCAATATTCCTCAAATTATTACATAGACATAAAAGAAAGGAATGATTCTGATTTTTTTAAATGAAGTCAGGATTTGCCTGTAACAAAAACAGGCAAAAATTCAATACAAAGAATTTATGGGTTAATTTCTCCAACCTTCAACATTAGTGTTACAGTATATTTAGCCAGACCTGGTTTTTACAGGGTACTGGGGATTTGGACTAGATTTTCTTGCATCTATAGTGTTTTAATTTGCTTTTTCTTTTCTTTTTCTTTTTCTTTTTCTTTTTTCTTTTTTCTTTTTCTTTTTTCTTTTTTCTTTTCTTTCTTTCTTTCTTTCTTTCTTTCTTTTCTTTTCTTTTCTTTTTTTTGATAAATAACAAGATCAAAAGCAATTTGGAAAGTGTCTTACTTTCTTTTGCTGTTGATAAAAACCATGACCAAAGCAATTTATGGAACAGTTTATTGAGGCTTCCAGTTTCAGAGGATAAGTCTATAGCCTTTATGGTAGGAAGTATGGCTGGAGGTAGTCAGGCATGGCACTAGAGCAGTAGCTGAAAACTTACCTCCTTATCAGCAAGTAAGAAGCAGAGAGAACTAAGTAGAAATAGTGAGGCTTTTGAAACCTCAGACCCTACCTCCAGTGACATAGGTTCAACAAGACCACACCTGTTGATCCTTCCCAAACAGTTCCACCAACCAGGGGCCAAGTATTAAAATATATGAGACTATGGTTTCCATAGCATTCAGACTACCATAAGGAGGAAAGTTTATTTTAGCTTATAGTTGGAGTCCGTTATGAAGGGAAGTTAGGGCAGGAACCCAAGGTAAGAATCTGGGTGCAGGAACTGATGCAGAATTCGTGAAGGAATGCTGCTTACTGGCTTGCTCACCATAGCTTGCTCAGCTTTCTCTTTTACACAACTCAAGACCACGTTCCCAGATAGGGCATGATATATCCACTGTGGCCTGGGCCTGCTGCCCACATCAATCATCAATCAAGAAAATGCCCACAGCCTTGCCTACAGGCCAATTTTATCAAGGCATTTTCTCAGTTGAGGCTTCCTTTTCCCAGATGACACAGGCTTGTGTCAAGTTAAAAAAACAAAACAAAACAAAACAAAACAATATAAAACATAACAATAGCTCTAAAACACTGGGATATCTCCTTATCCCCTATTTATTACATTTCAAATGCTAAGATCTTAAAAGAGCTTCTTCAATTGACTTTACTCACACCCCCATTATTTTTTTTTTAAATATTATGCTGTCAAAGGCTTAAGTTTTGAAGTGACTTCCTTTCTTCTCATCCTTCTAATAATGGACACCCTGATTTGAGTGGATCCATGACTCTGAGGAGGAAATGCTTCTTCTCACTAGCCAGAAGATAAGTGTCTACATATTGTTGAGGGGAGTGACATGTCATTTTTGTCCTTAAGCTAAAGTTTATCTATGACCTCTCTTCCATCACTGGCAGACTGAAGTATACCAACAGTGTCTTCAAAGATCACTAGTAAGTTTCAGGAAATTTTCAAGCCAGCAGTTGAACTTATGGTCATTGTATTTATATTTATTTATAGACCTAAATAGGATGCCTCCATCAAATTCCTCCCCTCAGAGCTCAGGAGAGGAGGCAGAAAGAGTGTAAGAGCCAGAGGGAAAGGAGGATACCAGAAGAGCAAGGCCCTCTAAATCAACTAAGTAAGGCTCATGTGAACTCACAGAGACTGAAGCACAGGACCTGTTCAGTTTGCACCAGGTCCTCTGTGCTTATATTATGACGTGAAGCTTAGTGTTTTTAAGAAACCACTCATGTGAACAAGTGGTTCTCTGATTCTCGTGACTTTTCTTGGGCTGTTTTCCTTCTGTTGGGTTGTCTTGTCCAACCCTGATGTGTTAGTTTTTCTTTTGCCTTATTATATTTTATTATTATCTCCAGAAGCTTGTTTTTTCTAATGAGAGACAGAAAGAGAGTGTATCTGCATTGAAGGGGAGGTGGGGAGGAACTGTGAGGAATAGAGGGAGGAGAAACTGTAATCAGAATATATTATGTGAGAAAAGAATCTATTTTTAATAAAAAAAAAAAGACAGTGAGAACAAAAGATTTCTTTTTTTTTTAATTGGATATTTACTTTATTTACATTTCAAATGTTTTCCCCTTTCCAGGTCTCCCTTTCAGAAACCCCCTATCCCATCCCCCCTCCCCTGCCTCTACAAGGGTGCTCCCCTAACCACCCACCCACTCCCATCTTCCCTCCCCAGCATTTCCCTACACTGGGGCATCAAACAACTTCAGGTCCAAGGGACTCTCCTCCCACTGATGTCCAACAAGACCCTCCTCTGCCACATACGTGGCTAGCACCATGGGTCTCTCCATGTGTATTCTTTGGTTGGTAGTCCAGTCTCCGGGAGTTCCGGGGAACCTGGCCAGTTGACACTGTTGCTCCCTCCATCAGGATGCAAACCCCCTCAGCTCCTTCAGTCCCTTCTCCAACTCCTCCATCCGGTACCCCACATTCAGTCCAATGGTTGGCTGCAAGCATCTACCTCTGTATTTGTCAGGTTCTACCTGAGCCTCTTGGGAGACAACTTATGCTTCCATCAGCAAGCACTTCCCAGCATCTATAAGGACATCTGGGTTTGGTGGCTGTATATGGGATATATCCCCAGGTGGGGCAGTCTCTGGGTGGCCTTTCCTTGAATCTCTGCTCCACACTTTATCTCCATATTTCCTCCTGTGAGTATTTTGTTCACCCTTCTAAGAAACACTGAAGCATCCACATTTTGGTCTTCCTTCTTCTTAGGCTTCATATGGTCTGTGAATTGAATCTTGGGTATTCCGAACTTTTGGGCTAATATCCACTAATCAGTGATTACATACTCTGTTTGTTCTTGACAAAAGATATCTTTATCTGAGGAAATCTTTTTAATATTTATAGGAGAGATTTTATTGACCTCAAATGCTTGACTACATACTGTACAACAATTATACTACCTGTCAAATCATATGGTTTACTTTATATAGGTTTCTAATTTGTTTTATAATATTTAGAGCTCAGTACATACAAAAATAAAGGAAGAAAATTTGTCATTTGGTAATGACTGGGCAAAGCAGACTGAAAAAGCCCCAAGACAGGCTGTTACAAATACTGAATGAATTAGGTCTGAAGGTACCCCAGTAGTCTGGAGGTGGCACTGGTCTTGCAGATAGGTTTGTGGGAGTAAAAATTATACTTTGAAGTGTAAGTACTCTCAGTTTGGGAGAATCAAAGTGTTGGAGAGCTCATCCTTCCAGTTTAGGCTGTGACTAGGTTGACTTTCTTCCCATCAACCATCGCTCTAGTCACAGTTTACTGCATGAGCCTGTGTAGCTGAAGCCTTCTACCTGCAGCCATTAGGATCAACATTGCACAGCTATGGCCGCAGTTAGCCATCTCCTGACAGTGTCACTTCTTGGCCTTTTAGCTAAGATCAAATGTAGAAATTTCCTGATAGTGAGTAGAAGTGGTCAATCTGTAGGTCAAAGCCATTTTCAGAGATGTGAAGTAAATGTCAAAACGTTCATATGTGGTGTGGATAAAAGCATCACAACGTGCAGTGCTAATATTACACTGAGTCACAAAACCCAAAGAACTTGAAATATAATATATGGTATTTCTTTTTAAATGCCCATATTTTCTGACTAGATTGTAAATATCTTTAAAAAAAAAAACCCACTTGATTCGTTCATTTCTTCTAGAACACTCACATGTAGAAGATATCCAGTTGATGGTTTTGTAGGATCAGGTTGATAATAACTGTACAGCTTGTCTTAGTCTATTCATCTGTTCTATTCATCTGAAGAGACATCATGACCAAGACAATGTATAAAAAACAGCATTTAATTGGGGACTTGCTTACAGTCTCTGAGGGTGCATCCATGACCATCATGGCAGTGAGTGTGGTATCAGGCAGGCATGGTGCTGGAGCAGTAGCTGAGAGTTTACTTCAGATTCACAAGCAGCAGGCAGAGAATGAGTGTGTGTGTGTGTGTGTGTGTGTGTGTGTGTGTGTGTTTATGTGTGTATTAGGAACAGAGAGAGAGAGAAAGAGAGAGAGAGAGAGAGAGAGAGAGAGAGAGAGAGAGAGAGAGAGAGAGAATGAGTAGGCTGAGATGGATCAGGTTTGGTGTGGGCTTCTCAAACCTCAAAGCCCACCTCCAGAGACACACATGCTGCAAGGCCACCCCTCCTAATCCTTCCGAACCAGTGCACTATCTGGAAACCAAACTTTCAAATATAAGAGCCTATGAGGCCTTTTTTTTTTATCTGTAGTAGTAATTTATTTGTGTGATTATAAGCAAAACATTGAAAAAATAAAGTATTAGAATCTAAGTAACAGAACAGAAGTCAACAGCCACAGTAATGTGAGCTGACACTCGGCACTTCAGAAGCATCACTTCAAGAAACAGGCACCAGCTGTAATCTTCTCTGGGAATCTTAGGGGTTTTGTTTTTGTTTTTGTTTTGTTTTGTTTTGTTTTTGTTTTTTAGTGCTATTGTTAGACTTTTTTGATACTTTATTTGCATTTCAAATATTTCACCCTTTCCAGGTCTCCCCTTTGGAAACCCCCAGTCCCCTCCCCCTCCCCCTGCCTCTATGAGGGTGCTCCTCCACCCACCCACCTACCCACTCCTGTCTTCCCTCCCTGGCATTCCCCTATACTGGGGCCTCTAACACCCTCAGGCCCAAGGGCCTCTCCTCCCCCTGATGGCCAAAAAGGTCCTCCTCTGCCACATATGTGGTCTGAGCCATGGGTCCTTATGAGGCCATTTTCATTCAGACTACCACACTACTTGATTATTTAATAAAATATTTGAAGTGTGAGGAAAAAAGTTTCCTGGTTACAAATGACTTTGATGAATATAAGATATTTTGAAGACTGAATTATACTTGATAATTCTAGCATATAATATAATGCATGTAAATGGTGTATAGGTTGTTAGAATGAGTCAAAGAGAGAAGTTTGGAGTAATTTTGCTCGAGTTGAGAAATAGATAAAATCAGCATGAATAGCTGTTAGAGAAAAGAAGAGAAAAATCAGACAGGAATGATAGAAATCATAGTCAAATCTTGAATAATGGAAAGAAAAGTTACTGTTATTGTTGTTCTTAGTATTACATTCATTTATTACTTATTTTATATGTCCATACATAGGTGTGAATGTGTATAGGCACATATGTACCATGGCATATGTGTAGAGGTCAGAGGACAGCTTGAAAGACTAGGCTTTTTTCTTTCAATCATGTGGCTCCCAGTGAGAGAACTCAGATTGCCATGCTTAGTTGCAAGAGCCTATTACTGGTTGAGCCATCTCACTGGCCCAGTGTGATTTTTTTAATTAGGTATAATATCAAATATTAATCTGATTAAATAGATTTCTTATCATTATGTTTTAAAAATCTAAACTCTGTGATTTCTACACACCATGTACCTACATACAGGTTTATCTAATTGATCTTGTAAATATACCATTCGTGCTACATGCATTATATATGATGAGGAAACTTTTATTCATTGCTAATGATGAAATGCCACATTTACCTTGGGGTTAGCTGAATAGGATCTACTTTTTCATTATAAAAAGACTGGAAAGTTTTTATTGATTTATATTCTTTCTTGGTCTCAATCTGACTTCATAGACTATGCATTTCACTTTTATCTCCATAGGATTTACATAGATAACTTGCATATTTGCTTTCTTATCTTTGCCATTTCATTTCCCCAATGTACATTACTACAGAATTCATTTTTATTTCTATACAACCAGAGGAATGTGCTGTCCAAGTTTAATAACATCCTTGGGAGAAAATTACAGGGAGAAATTCAGGTCCATCACTTTCCTGGAGAGAAAATATTGAAAAACTCACCTTTTGCTCATAATGTCAAGTCCCAGCACGAATTTTTGAAGAAGCGTTACGTCTTTTGTTCCTTCTGGTCACATGATAAATTACCCCTTCTATTATTCAGAATAAGACTTGGAGATTCAAGGAAGAAATGCTTTCAAATTAGGAAAATGCGAAGAATTGCTATTATATAAATGAGCTGTTTCAAACTCTTTTTTTATAATTATACTCTATGTGTACATTCTATGTGTGTATGTATATATATGCATATGTAGATATTATGAGAGTATAGATGGATATAAAGGAATAATTGGGGTGTCAGTTGTGCTATAGTACTAGTATTAGTTAGTGTCCAGGCTTTCCTTGCCATTATAGACATCTAGCAAATAGGGCACTCAAAAGCAGCACCACTGACATCCGAACCCATGGTTCTCGTCCTTGGGAGCTGCCCAGTGTATGACAAGATGTCCAGTGCTATCCCTGGTTTCTAGCTGCAGATATCAACAACTGAGTCGTTCAGCTATAGCAACAAAATGTATTTTTGACATTGGTAGTTGTCTCCGAGATGCAAAACTACATCTTGTCAAGAACTTCTATGCTAGGTTGAAATGTATGTATATACCCCCTCTGGAGAATCAAAGCTGGCATGCTGACATGCTGGCTGGAGTAGAAATGATTCTGCATGGCTTTGCAGTTCAGAGGGTCTTTCTTTGTCTTATGGAATTATGCTTCTTATTCAAGTGTCTTTATTCTAGGAGGTTAAGGTATTGGTGTCTTAATAAGCTGACTTTCTAAGGCAGAAGAGGATCTCATTACAACAATAACAACAACAACAAACAGCAAAAGCCCTACTTTGTAAAGATTACAGAATCTTATCTTATTACTTTTTGTTTTAGAGACCAGTAATGTTTCGTTTTACCTTATGTCCCTTGGCTCTCTAGTCTCTGGTCTGTGGTCACCCAAGCAGTGTTGAATATGTGTTCCATCTTGTGGAGTGGGCTATAAGTAAAATCAGATATTGGTTGGTTATTCCCACCAGTGTGTTCCACCATCGCCCTAGCATATCTTGCAAGTAGAATGCCATTCTAGATCATTAATTTGTACCTGGCTTGGTGTTTACATTTTTCTTTTGGTAGCATGCAGAATGCTTTCCTGTACCAAAACCATTAGAGCACGGGGTGAAGACTCTATGTAGTCACCAGCTTGACATCTCCATGTTCAATGAGTTATGTAGGTGTTGTCTTCAGCAATGCGAACTAGCTGTTAGGTTAGATTATTGAGAGGCAACAGCCTGAGTTGTTTGAGATTCCCATGGGATCCCTTTGGCCAACAATTTAATTAAGGGTAACTCAATCTCAGTAATAGAAACTTCATTTCATGACAAGAAATGGTGAGTTGTAACTCTGTGTCCCCCTTTATTTGGAATTTTCTTAAATTGCCTTCATATATGCGTATATTTTAGGAAACTTCAGTGGTGTTAGATTTCCATACTACCTATCAAATACCCATTAATTTTAACTAACTCTTCCTGTATTCCCTTCCTCAACCATTTCTCCTCTCCCCTCCCCATGTAATCATCCCACTCCACCACCCTTATTCCATCCATAATTATCTATTCTATTCCCCTTTTCTAACACACTCTATCTGCAACCTCTAGTTCCATAATCTATACCTACTCTATGAGGTTCTATTTTTGAGCCCCATTTTGGCCCTGGTTTGGGCCGTGAGGACAAACCTGAGCCTGGCTCGAGTTTGTGTGGCATTGTGGGAGAGCCTAAGACTTGCTCGAGTTCTGAGACCTGTCTCAGTCACTTCCATATAGAAGTGACTCGGCAAGACCTGTTTGGCCCTCCCTCTGCCCTGTCATTGCTGATGTGGAGCTTTGCTATTGGCCCTATCAGTTACCCCTTATCCTTCCCCACCTCCTACATCATCTTTTCCCATACCTAAGTGCCCACCCCCTTTGCCTTCTCTATATAAGCGAGGGGCTGATACAATAAAGTTAAGTTCCTATTTTGACAAGATTCCCAGTCTGGTGTGTTTCTTTTGTGCTGTCGACACTTGCCATCCTGCTCAGCCCCAGGCAGACCCCGCTGGACTAAGTTCTCTCCTCTTGCCTGGTCCTGCTGGCAAGGAGCCCACAGACTGGTGCCCCATGTGAGGAACTTCTCTCTCCTCCTGATGGAAGAATGCTAATCGGTCTGTGAGTGAGTGTATCTCCATAAATTATGGGGCAGTCCAGGTCTGATCCCACCCTTAAACCTCTTTATCCCTCTTTGGACCCCTCAGACAACCCTTTTCAGAGTCCCTCTCTGACGCCAGAGGCCCCACTACCTTACAATAGGGAGGGGCTCAGCACCCAGTATGCCACCAGTCTTTACCCAGTGAATGTCAACCCTATCAGTAATGGGCTGGTGGCTTGGGATCCTTGGGATCCCCAAGAGATTAAAGAACTCAAGAAGGCATTGGCTGAGGACAGCCCCAATTCCCCCTGGGCTGAGAAACAATCTCAACAATTGGTATTTACATTGAGATACTAAAGGAACGTTCCCAAGGGACATTGCCCCATTGTAAATTTACAAATACATTTGCAATTGAACGAGGAATAACTATATCATGTTAGGCGTATTCATGACCTTGTTATTGTTTCATGTAGACATGAAATATTATTTGTGTCAAGTTGACAAGGGGTGGATTGTAGTGGTTATTCCTGATTGTCAACTTGACTATGTCTGGAGTGAACTACAATCCCGAATTAGAAGGCTCACCTGTGGTCCAGATCTTGAGGCTGGAAGACACAAGTTTCTAACCTGGATCTTGGCATGGAGATCTTGAGGCATAGTAGCCATGAAAAGCTTAGGCCCAGGCAAAGTAGTACACGCCCTTAATCCCAGGAGACTGAGGCAAGGAGATCTCTGAGATCAAGGTCAGCCTGGGACAAAGCAAGTCCGAGATCCAGGCGTGGTAGTACACATCTTTAACCTGGCCACACCTTCTGCTGAAGACATTAGAAGGAAGATTTGGTTTTCTTTGCCTGCGTGCCTTGTGGGATGGAGAAACTGCTAGATCCTTCCACTTTCATTCACAGTTGCTGCTGACCATTGTTGGGGAGTTGGACTGTAAGTCATCAACAAATTCCTTTACTATATAGAGACTACCCATAAGTTCTGTGACTCTAGAGAACCATGATTAATACAGAAGTTGGTACTAGGATTGGTTGTAGAGGAGCAGGAAGCAAAAGTATAAGGATGAATCTTTTAAGAATCTGGAGTTGGTTTAATAATTCACCAGTACCTTCAACTGCTGGAACCTCTCCAGATATGCTCTCTCCTGGGAGCTTGGAGAATATTGAAGGCCCATGGTTGAAAATACATTTCAAACTTAAAGAAACTAATGCCATTGAGCATCTTGATGAATTAGGTGATTGTGTGTACAAAACTTTCTACAAGTTGAGTAAAATTAATGAAAGGATGATTCTCTTTGGGACCCCCCCCCTCCAGAGGGGACTCCCATGGATTCCGGCAATCACCAGAACCTATTATTTGGCAATCATTGATATTAGAGTTTGTTTTTTCTCTATTCCCTTATACCCTGAAGATTGTGAGAAGTTTGCCTTTTCTATTCCTTCTGTTAATTTTGGCAGGCCTGATTCTAGATTTGAGTGGATGCTCCTACCCCAAGACATGGCCAATAGTGCCCCCCCATGTGTCAATATTATATGCTTAATATCTTTTAATTTTTTTAGGTGATTCCAGTATTTTCTTTTACATTTATATGGATGATATTATTTTGGGTGCCCCTAACTTTTTGGACCTTCAGGAGCTTACCAATAAGTGTCTTTCCATCCTTAAATATAATAATTTTCGGGTGGCTCCTGAAAAGGTTCATAGAGTGCCACTGTTTAAGATCCTTAGATGCTGTGTCCCCTGTTAAGCCTCAACTTCAAATTCAAGATTCTTCCACAGCGACAAAAGCTTTCAGGAGAAATCAATTGGATGAGGTCTTGGATCTCCATTGCCACAGAAGATCTAACACCATTGTTTGACCTCCTTTAAGGGAGGGACCTCTCCACCCCTATAGTATTGACATCTGATCATATCCAGCTGCTGAACAAGATTCAACAAGCCATTGATTTGGCAACCCTTAAACGATATGATCTCAACTTACCCCTTATTTTATATATTTTCCCTGGAGAAATGCTGTGTACTGTGCTACTTGGCCAGGAACCCATCCATTGGATCCATCTTTCAGTGGAAGGGGCCCCTTGAGTTTATTCTATGGCTAATCAGCTGGCCAATTGCATTGTTAAGGGGAGAGATCTTTCCATTAGGCTCTTTGGGGCAGAGCCTTCTGCCCTTATTACTCCATTTAAAATTACAGATTTCCTTTGGTTACAGAAAAACAATAGCTAGGTTGCTCTGGCCTTAGAGGGTTTTCTCTATGAAATTGATTGCCACTTTGGACCACATAAGTGGATAAGTTCCTTCTCCAGACTTGAGTAAAGACCCCCTAGACATTTTTTTCTAGCCCCAATCCAAATTGTCCCACTGTCTTTACCGACGGTGGGTGACTGGAATCTTCCATTGTTGTGTATCCCCCCTTTAGACAGGACGACCTGCCTACCCCCATAAAATCAGATGTTCATGTTGTTGAGGAATCTACACAGATTAAGAACTGTTTTCGGTAGTGGTGGTGCTGGATTCTGTGCTTGAGTCTTTCAATTTGTTTTCTGATAGCCTTTATGTGGTAAATTTGCTGCCCAACTTGATTGAGGCTCATATTAAGCTAGATTCTAATCCTATCACTCCCTTGATGATACAGGCCTGTACCTTACCTACATAGAGACAAAGCCCTATCTATATCTACATCTTCGAGGCCACCAAAACCTCCCCAGATGATTTTTATCCCACGGTGATAGCTTGACTGATCAACTAGCCTCTACATTATAGTGTCATACTGTCTCTGAGGCCACACAGTTCCACTCATTGACCCACCTCAACTGGAGGTGCCTTAGACATAAATTCCCACATGTTCCAATTGAAGACCTTAAAAAGATAGTGCATACCTGTAAATCTTGTCAGCCATTTCTATAGGTGCCTCCCCTCCAAACAACAGGAAGTAATCCCTGGGGGCTCCACCCTAATAATCTTTGGCAGCTCAATGTTACTCACTATTCCCCATTTAGGAAGCTAAAATATATATTTGTGACTGTTGATACCTTCTTCCATGTGTGCTGGGTGTTGGCCCATGCTGGAGAAAAGTCTAAACACGATATTAGCCATATACTTTAGTGTTTTGCCATTCTCAGACTTTCAAATCAGATTAAAACAGATAATGGCCTGTGTTTTACAAGTAAATCTTTTTCAGAGTTTTTCCATACATGGAAGATCTCCCACACTATAGGCATCCCTTACAATCTGAGAGGACAAGCAATTGTCAAAAGACAAAATCAAGCTTTAAAGTCTCAGTTACAAAAACAAAAGGGGGAGTCTTTACCCAGACATGATCAGCTAAAAGAGGCATTATTCACTTTAAATATTTTAAATTTTTCAAAAGAAAATCCTTAGTTGTCCCCATTTCAAAGACATTGGACCTCCTCCATCTCCTATAGCTCAATACAAGTTAAATGGAGGGACCCACTGACAGGAGACTGGAGAGGACCAGATCCACTCCTGACAGCTGGGAGGGGATTCGGCTGCATACTTCCACAAAGTGAAAAAAGACCAGTCTGGATACCGGCCAGAGGCATAAAGTATATGCCCCAGCAAGGGGAGGCTGACAATAACCTTTCAAAGGAGTTCATCTGCCCCGAGAAACCCCCCCATGCTGCTCCCTTAGGAGACCAAGATGATCAAGAAAACGACCCTGCTGCTGACATGGATGCTGTCCACATCTTGACTGAGGGAGGATTCAGTGACCCCCGAAGAGTACAAGAGATCCTCAAAAAGCAGTGGGGTAATCCCTGTGACTGTAAAGGAGGTAAAGACAGTTTCAGGACAACACGTTGTGGACGGGACTTGATGGTCTATTACCCTGTTTTCTCCCCCTCCTTGACCTCTTTCTTGTCCCCCTTATCTTGACTGTTGGGCCATGTGTGCTCAATAAGCTCACTCAATTTATCCATCAGAGGCTAGAGGCGGTCCGGCTTCACCAAGTTGAGGTCCATTACCGAAAACTTGTCTCTTCCAAGCCAGGGTCTATATACCCCTCTGCCTATGAGCACCCCTCTTCACCTCTCCACCTGACCAACAATGAGTAAGATCTCAGATGTGCTGAGACAACCTAAGACAGGTCGTGGAGCACCACCCTTTGTGCCAGAGTGACACATGGTATCCAGAGATGGGTAAGATCCCCATGTGGGGGACAACCTAAGACAGGCGCCACATAGCCTGCTCATTACAAAAACAAAAGGAGGAGATGTTGGACTCCATTTTGGCCCTGGTTTGGGCCTTAAGGACAAACCTGAGCCTGGATAGGGTTTGCACAGCCTTGTGGGAGAGCCTAAGCCTGTTTCGAGTTCTGAGACCTATCTCAGTTGCTTCCGTATAGGAGTGTCTCAGAAAGACCTGTTTGGCCCCTCCTCTGCCCTGCCATTGCTGATGTGGAGCTTTGCTATTGGCCCTGTCAGTAATCCCTTACCTTTCCCTACCTCCTTTGTCATCTCTTCCCATACCTAAGTGCCCACCCCTTTGCCTTCTCTATATAAACAAGGGGCTGGTAGAGTAAAGTTGAGTTCCTGCTTCAACAAGACTCCCGGCCTGGTGTGTTTCTTTTGGACTGTTGACACTCGCCATCCCACTCAGCCCCAGACAGACCCTGCTGAACTGTGTTCTCTCCTCTTGCCTGGACCTTCCAGCAAGGAGCTGGCATTCTATGTATAGTAGCTTGGTTGTAATATACCATATTTGTTCTTTTGGGTCACTAGGGATGATTTTTTTTCTAGTTCCTTCCATTTGCCAGGAACGTTCATGAATTCTTTTTTTAAATATCTGAATTGAGAAATCAGCTCAGGAACTTTGGGTTATTCCACCAGGGCCCCTGATCAACATGGGCACCCCTCCCCTCTTGGAAGAAACAGGTTAGAGAGCATGTAGGCTAGAAGGGAGGGGCTGATTAAGCCCCTGCTACCTCATTCCCTAAAGACAAATCAATTTAAAAGTCACACTGTTCTGCCAATCACATTGTGCCTAATGGCTACTGCTCTAAAAACTGTATAAAAGTTCCCTGAATGGGCTACACATTGTCGTTCTCCTGCCTTGGTGTGCAGGACAACCCCAGCATGCTGGATCAATAAATTCCTCTTGCATTTTACATCAGTTCCTGACTCCATGTGTTCACTTGGGGGTCTCTGGTAAGTAAAGGCTCCCCAGAGTCTTACACATGGTGCATTGGCCTAGAAATATCCTCTGTGGGGACACACCAGAGTTGTAGGAAAGGCTTGGGCAGGCACTGTGGTTTTGTTGTCTCACTATTTGTCAGAGTCTGAATCTGTAAGTCTGTTTGAAAGTTTGAACCTTCAGATTGCTTAAAATCTTCAGGGGGGTCAGAGAGCCCACAGTGTTTGGGACGGTCAAGTGTGGTGGGCAGACGTACCTTTATGTTGTGACCATGGGGGGATCTGGAGGATGCCTCAGGCCTCCCTAGAAGGAGTCAAGAAGGCTCCTCTCCTTCTGGAAACAGCAGGTCTTGCTGTAACCTGTTTATCTGGCTTCTGTTGATGCGGCAGTGCCACCTGGTTTATCTCAGAGCAGCTGGAGCTGACTGAGAAAGTCTGTTCTGTGTCCATGGAAGGGACAAACTGTGTGTTGATTGTCTCTCTGTGTGTTCTTGAACCTAGACACCCACCTGTGGCAGGGTTGAGCTGTCTGTGTGTTGATTGTTTTCCTCTGTGTTGATATCTCATTCTGTGTTCTTGAACTTAAACTGACTGATGACAGTTTTTGAACATTTTAGAGACTGAATTTACCCCATTAAATAAACATATTAGTTAACCACTGGAAGAAAGTTAAGGAAAGAAGAAAAAACTAGGAGGGGGAAATCTAGTGGAGAGCCCCCTCCCCCTCATAGATAAAGGCCTTTTTCCCCCAAGACCCACTTCAAAGGTTCTGGCCATCAGGAAGAAAGAAGCCCAGGAGGAGAGATCTGAACTTGAGAAGAAATCGATCCTCCAAGGCCCTTCAACAGCAATGCCCCCTCAGACACCATCGATTGACCAGGCTGTCATCGACAGCGGGCTTTCCCTGACTATGCCAGAAGGTAAGGGGCACCTAAAGGTACACCACCAGACTCCATTGACAGGTCTCAAAAGGGGCCACATGACAACCCACAAATCTGACCAAGGTACATGAGGATAAGCAGGGATGAGTTGCCTGCAGCCTTTCTAGAGCAGCTCATCAAGGTATTCAGCCAATATACACCCTAGGATCCCAGCAGCAAGGAGGATAAAACTACAATAGCTTTTATAGACCAGGCTAGTAGAGATAACAGGAAAAAGCTTCAGAGGCTAGAAAGACAGGATAGGCTGTTGAGTTAGTACAGGTTGCTGAGAAAATCTACCAAAACAGGGAGACAGAGGAGGAGAAGGAGCAGAGAATGAGAAAGGAAGAAAAGCAACAGGGAGGGAATCTACAGAGAGTCCTGAGTCTCAGGTTAGAGGATGAATACAAGTTGTTTGAGACCTCAGACAGGGCACCCCAGGACCTAGACTGGTAGCTCAAGGCCTTTCTCCAGGCCTGGGCTGAGACAACAGGGATAGGAAGAGTCACCAACCAGCCCCCCATCTATGTGGAGCTCAAAGCCCAAGCCTCCCTAGTGTCTGTGTGCCAATATCCGATGTCTAGGGAAGCCTAGGATGAAATCAGGCCCCACATTACCAGGCTCCTAGAACAAAGGATACTGCAGAAGTGCCAATCAGCTTGGAATACTCCCCTCCTGCCTGTGAAGAAATCTGGGACCCAAGACTAAGGAGAACTGTCTAGAAGGGACTAAATTCCTCTTGGAGAAGCTGAGAGGATTGGGATACAGAGCCTCAGTCAAGAAGGCCCAAATCTACCAGAAAAAAGTAAGTTATTGGGGCTACCTCACCAATGCTCGAAAGGAGACCATCCTACACATCCCTCCTTTGCAGAGCCCCAAGCAGGTACAGAAATTCCTGGGCACAGCTGGTTTCTGCTGGCTATGGATCCCATGGTTTATTAAATTGACTGTTCCCCTTCTACCCCCTGACTAAAAACGAACAGCCCTTCCATTGGGAGGAAGAAGAGGAATAGGCTTTTTAAAAAATTAAACAGGCTCTGTTCAAGGCCCCTGCTCTAAGAATGCCTGATGCCAGTAGACCTTTCCACCTTTATGTGGCTGAGAATAGGGGGATGGCCAAGGGGGTGCTCACCCAGTGGCTGGGCCCCAGGAAGCACCCAGTTGCCTATCTGTCAAAGAAATTAGACTCTGTCACTTCTGGGTGGCTTGCTTGCCTACAAATAGTGGCGGCTGTGACAGTTCTAATTAAAGACACTGATAAATTGATTCTGGGACAGAACCTGACTGTGACATGTCTTAGAGATCATTGTTCGCCAGCCCCTGGATCAATGGCTGACCAACACCTGCATAACTCATTATCAGACTCTGCTGCTAAATTCAGATTGGGTAACCTTTATGTCACCAGTGGCCCTCAACACTGCCACTCTGCTACCCAATCCCAACCTCAATCTGCCAGCTCATGATTGCCAGCAGATTTTAGCTGAGGACCAGGGATGGCAAAAGGACCTGTTGGATTGGCTGATCCTGGATGCAGAGGCAACCTGGTTCACTGACAGCAGCAGCTACCTGGTGGAGGGACAATGCAAGGTGGGGGCCACCATTGTAGATGAGTATCAGTCCAAAAGGCGGAGCTGATAGCTCTGTCCAAAGCCCTAGACCTGGGGGCAGGCAAAAAGATCAACATCTACACAGATAGCAGGTATGCCTTTGCCACAGCTGATGTCCACAGGACTAGATGCCAAGAAAGAGGACTGCTAGAGGAAACAAACAAGAAATCCTGCATCTCTTGGATACCCTAATGAAGCATTATAGTGAGTATTATTCACACCCAGGACATTAGAAAGGAAGATAGTCAGTGGCATGGGGGCAATAACCAGGCGATCAAGTGGCTCGATAAGTGGCAATGCAGGAGCCTATCCTGGTTATGGGCCTGCAAGAAACACCTGCTGGGAATGGGACTAGACTAAGGGATGACTTCACTTAGAATACACTGAAAAAGAAAGGACTCAAATTGCTAGCCACCCTACCAACTATTACCTAGAGAAGGAAGGGCAATGGCACACAAGAAAGAAAACTATGCTCCCCAGAAAGCAAGCAAAAGACTTACTAGGCCAAATGCTCAGATGGACTCATTTAGGGGATAAAAAGCTTGTCCAAGCAGTTAAGGGACCTAAAGTATATATAGTGGGACTTAGGTTTTGAGCCAGAAACATAGCAGAACAGTGTAAGTATGCCAGCAAGTGAATGTTTATGCAGCCAAGAATAAACAGGGCAAAAGACCTAGGGGAGAACAGCCTGGAGTATATTGAGAGGTCGATTTTATAGAAGTTAAGCCAGGAAAATATGGTTACAAATACCTTCAGGTGTTCATAGCTACTTTCTCTGGATGGGTTGAGGCATTCCCCACCAAGCAGGAAACAGCTACCATGGTATCCAAGAAGATATTAGAGAAAATTTTCCCAGGGTTTGGAGTGCCCAAGGTAATTGGATAAGACAATGATCCTGCTTTTGTCTGTCAGGTAAGCCAGGGGTTGGCAAAAGAATTGGGGACAGATTGGAAATTTCATTATGAGTATCATCCCCAAAGCTCAGGGCAGGTAGAGAGAGTGAACAGACCCCCCCCCCCCAAAAAAAAGAGACCTTAACTAAATTGACCTTAGAGGCTGGCTCAGACTGGGTGGTGCTCCTCCCCTTGGCCCTGTTCCAAGCCCGGAATACCCCCTACCATTTTAACCTGACCCTTTTGAGATCCTGTGTGGTACCCCAATTCCCTTGGTGTCCACTGGTCCCTCCCAGGATATATCCCACAGCATGAGATTTGGCCCAAACTGTCTGCCTTAAATGCTCCAGGGATGCCAGAGACCACTCACTGCTTCCAGACTGGCAACTGGATCTATGTAAAGAGGCATCAGGCCGGGAACCCAGATGAAAGGGACCCTTCATGGCATGGCTAGCTACTCCCACAGTCCTCAGGGTAGACGATATTGAGGCATGGGTGAATGCTTTCCATGTGAAACCTGAAAATGCCCCACTCCCCAGAGAACCCTGCTGAACGGTACAGAAGATGGACAATCTGCTCCAGCTCAAGATCACTCAACCTTGATCATGACTGCTTGTGATATCTTTGGACAGCACTTACTGTTTCCCTTCTGTTGTGGTTGGGGGTGGCTGGGGCAGTCACCAAGACCTCTGCTTTGGCCTTACAAAGGGAAAATTATGACAGTCTGAGGGCAGTCATTAATTTAGATATAGAGAGAATAGAAACTTCCATCAGTCATCTTAAAGAATCACTGACTTCATTACCAGAAGTAGTATTACAGAATAGGAGGAGATTAGACTTAACCTTTCCTCCAGCAAGGAGGCCTATGTGCTGCTGCAGCTGAAAAGTGTTGCTCTTATATAGACCATTCTGGGGTTGTTAAACATTCTATGGCCAAGGTGAGAGTAGGGTTAGCCAAGAGGAAGAGAGAGAGAGCTGGTTCGAGTCTTAGTTAGCCACCCACATATCTACCTTGTTAAGACCTTAATTGTTCTCCTGCTATTGTTGACTTTTGGCCCCTATATTTTGAATCGCTTGGCTGCTTTTGTTAAGGAATGCATAGGTGCAGTACAGCTAATGATCTTAAAGCAGAAATACAAAGAACTAGATACAGAAGACCAGAAGTATGAGCTGCATAGCTATTAACAATAGCTTCAGTATTGAAGCACGCACAAGAAAAGGTGGGGAATGAGAAGTCAGCTCAGGAACTTTGGAATATTCCACCAGGGCCCCCGAGCTCATGGGCACCCCTCCCCTCCTAGAAGAAACAGGTTGGAGAGCACATAGGCTAGAAGGGAGGGGCTGATGAAGCCCCTGCTACCTCATTCCCTAAAGACCAATCAGTTTAAAAGTCACACTGTTCTGCCAATCACATTGTACCTAATGGCTGCTGCTCCAAAAACTGTATAAAAGTTCCCTGAATGGGCTATGTGTGGTTGTTCTCCTGCCTTGGTGTGCAGGATGACCCCAGCATGCTAAATCAATAAATTCCTCTTGCATTTTGCATCAATCCCCGACTCCACGTGTTCACTCAGGTGGTCTCTGTTAAGTTGAGGATTCCCAGAATATTACAGAGTAGTACTCATTGTGTAAATGTACCACATTTTCTTTATCCATTCTTCCATTGAGGAGCATTTAGATTGTTTGTAATTTCTGGCTATTTTGAATAGACCAGCAATGAATATGGATGAACAAGAATCTTTGATGTAGAGTCCTTTAGGTATATAACTAAAAGTGATATAGTAGAATCTTGGAATAGATCTATTGCCATCTTCCTAAGGAACTACCACACTGATTTCCATATTGTTTGTATAAGTTTTCACTTCCACCAGCAATGGATTCCTCTTACTGCATATCTTCTATTGCCAGCATGAGTTGTCACTTGCTTTATGACAGGTGTAAGATAAAATCTCAAAATAGTTTTAAATTGCATTTCTCTGATGGCTAAGGATGTCAAACATCTCTTTTTAAACTGTTTCCCAGTCATTTAGGTTTCCTCTATTGAGAATTCTCTGTTTAGACCAATGCTTTCTTTTAAAATTTGATTATTTGTTTTCTTAATATCTAGGTTTTTTTTTTTTTTTTAGTTCTTTGTGTATCTTGGATTATTATCCCTCTATCAGATATGTGTAGTTGGTAAAAAAAAAATTCTTTCCCCTGCTGTAGGTCGCCACTTTGAATGATGTGTCCTTTGCTGTGCAGAAGCTTCCCAGTTTCATGAGGTGCCTTTTATTAGTTGTTGATCTTAGTGTTCTGTTCAGAAAGTAATTTCCTGTGCTAATGAGTTCAAGGCTATTCCATACTTTCTCTTCTATCAGGTTCAGTGTATTCGGTTTTACATTGAGGATTTTGATTAATTTGGAGTTGAATTCTGTGCAGGGTGGCAAGTTTGAATCTATTTGGATTCTTCTACATGAAACTTTCCAATTAGATGAGCACCATTCATTGCAGATGCTTTTCCCAGTGTACTTCTGACTTCTTGATTAAAAAAGAAAAGAAAAAAGAAAATCATGTGTCCATAGGTGTGTGTGTGTGTGTTTGTGTGTGTGTGTGTGTGTACCTATATATACGTCTTCAATTCACTTCTATTGATCAGTGTGTCTGTTTTGTGCCAATACCATGCATCTTTTTATATTACTAGAGTGCTGTAATACAACCTGAAATCAGGGATGATGATTTCCCAGCAGTTCCTTCACTAGTCAGGATTGTTTTAGCTATCCTAGGTTTTTAGATTTTTTGCTTGTTTTTGTTTTGTTGCTGTTGTTGTGGTTGTTGTTGTTGTTGTTTTAGGGTGTGTGTGTGTGTGTGTGTGTGTGTGTGTGTGTGTGTGTGTGTGTGTGTGTTTCCACATGAAGCTGAAATTTGCCTTTGTAAGATCTGTGAGGAATTTCATTGGAATTTTAATGGGGATTTCACTGAATCTCTAGGTTACTTTTGTTAGGATGGCCATCTTCACTATTCTAATCTTACAAATATATGAGCATGGGAGATCTTTTCATCTTCTTATATCTTCTTCAACTTCTTTATTTATCAACTTGAAGTTTTTATTATACAAAACTTTCATTTTCTTGGTTAGAATTATCCAAAGATATGTTTTATTATTTGGGGCTATTGTCGAGGTATTGATAGATGTTCCCCTGATTTTGTGCTCAGTTATTTTGTCATATATATAAAGGATGGCTACTGGGTTTGTGAGCTGGTTTTGAATGCAGCTACTTTGCTGAATGTGTTTTTCAGGTGTAGGAGTTCCCTAGTGAAATTGTTCCTTTCACTTATGTATATTATCATATCATCTGCAATAAAGATACTTTGACTTCTTCCTTTCTAATTTGTATCTCTCTGATCTCCTTCAGTTGTCTTATTGCTCTAGCTAAGATTTCAAGTACTGTATTAAAGAGATAGGAAAAGAGTGGAAACCTTGTCTTATTACTGATTTTAGTAGAATTGCTTTGAGTTCTTCATTTAAATTGAAGTTGGCTATGGGATTGCTGTAGACCACCTTTATTATGTTGAACTATGTCCATTGTAAGCCTTACCTCTCCAGGACTTTTATCATGAAGGGGTGCTGGGTTTTGTCAAATTCCTTTTATACTTCTAATGAGATGATCATATGCTTCTTGTCTTTCAGTTTGTTTATATGGTAGATTACATTTATTAATTTATGTAAGTTGAACCATCTCTTTATTTCTGGGTTGAAGCCTATAGTGAGGTAAATGATCTTTGTGATGTTTTCTTAGATTCAGTTTGCATATATTTTATTTAAGAATATTTGCATCTATATTCATAAGGGAAATTGGTATATAAGTCTCCTTCTTTGTCAGTTCTTTATGTAGTTTAAGTATCAGAGTAATGTCTCTTCTGTTTCTATTTTGTAGAATAATTTAAGGAGTATTGGAATTAACTCTTCTTTGAAAATCTTGTAGAATTTTCTGCTAAAAACTCTGGCCTTGGGCAATTTTTTTTTTGGGGGGGGGGTTGAGAGACCAATCATTGCTTCTATTTCACTAGAAGTCAAAAGTCTGTTTAATTTCCTTATCTGATCTTGATTTAACTTTGGTAAATGGTACCTATTGAGAAAATTATCCACTTATTTTTGATTTTCCAATTGTGTGGAATACAGGTGTTTAAAGTATATCCTTATGATTCTCTGGATTTCCTCAGTGTCTGTTGTTATCCCCATCCCTTCATTACTAATTTTGTTAATTTGGAGAAATGTTTGTCAATCTTATTGATTTCCTCAAAATATCAATAAGATTTTTTCTTTTTCCTATTTTATTGATTTAAGCCATGAGTTTGATTATTTCTTGCCTCTGAGAAATATTTTTGTTATGTCCCATAAGTCTGGATATGTATGTGTTCATTTTCATTAAATTCTTGAAAGTCTTTAATTTCTTTCTTGACCCATTTTTCAATCATTAGAGAATTGTTCAGTTTCCATGAGTTTGTAAGCTTTCTCCTGTTTCTGTTTTTGTTCATATCCAGCATGCAGCTTTAATCCATGGTAGTCAATAGGATGTGATGTGTTATTTTGGTTTTCCTCTATCTGTTGAGATTTACTTTGTGATTAAGAATGTTTTCAATTTTGGAGAAAATTTCATGAGGTGCTGAGAAGAAGGTATATTCTTTTGTGTTTGGGTTAAATGTTCTGTAAATATGTGTTAGATCCATTCAGTTTATAATACTAGTGTAAAACTCTGGTGAGCCTTAGCTTACCAGAGACCCCTGAGTGAACAACACAGAGCTGAGGATGGATGCAAAAGCAAGAGGAATTTATTGTTCCAGTGCAATGGGGTCATCCTACACCCAAAAGAGAGGTCACAACCCTGGGAAGCCCATTGGCGAGTTTTTATACAGTTTTCAGGGGTAGAAAAGAGCAACCGCAACTAGGCACAATTTGATTGGCAGAACAGTGTGAATTGGTCCTTAGGGAATGAGGTGGCAAGGACTTTCCTTGTCTGTAGGTTGCCTTTCGAAATGTGTCTATGTGCTCTGGGCCTCCCTCACCCTCACATGGCTGCTGCTTGGTCCCCATCCTGTGGTCTGAGGAATGTAATTAGCCTCTCCCTTCCAGAGGGGAAGGTGCCTACGTGCTCTATGAACTTTCTCTTCTAGGAGAGGAGGGGTCTGGTGGAATTTTCCAAAGGTCCTGAACTGACCTCTTCACTAGTTAGCTCCAGAATTTCTCTGCTTAATTTTTGTCTGGATGACCTGTCTAGTGGCAAGAGTTGGGCAGTATCAGTGCATGAGGGTCAATATGTGATTTAAACTGAAGTGGTGTTTCTAAAATGAACTTGGGTATTCTTATGTTTGGGGTACAAATGCTGAGTTGCTATGTCCTTTTACTAGATTTTCATTCGATGAGTATGGAGTGTTCTTCACAATCTCTTCTGATAAGTTTTGAGATGAAGTCTATTTTGTCAGATATTAAAATGGCAGCACCAGCTTGCTTCATAAGTCCATTTGCTTAGCATATCTTTTTCTATCCTTTTACCCTGACATGTTTAGGTGTGTTTCTTTGACGCATCAGAAGAATGAATCTTGTTTTCATATTTTCCAGTAGGTATGTATCATTTTATTGGGAAATTAAGATCATTGATGTTCAGAGATACCAATGACTGCTGATTTCTATTTTGTTGTTGTTGCTATTGTTGTTGTTGTTGTTGGTAGTGGTGGTGGTGGTGGTGGTGGTGGTGGTGGTGGTGGTGGTGGTGGTGGTGGTGGTGGTGGTCATGGTGGTAATCATGTATTGTTGTTGTTGTTCTTGCTGGTGGTGGTAGTGGTAGTCTTGGTGGTGGTGGTAGTGGTGGTAGTGGTGGTAGTGGTGGTAGTGGTGGTGGTGTCTGTCTGTATGTATACTTCCCCTCTTTGATTTTGCTGGTCTGGGATTATTTATTCTCTGTATAATCTTGAGTGCAGCTAACCTCTTTAGGTTAGACTTTTCCTTCTAGAACCTTCTGTAGTGTTGGATTTGTAGATAGATATTGCTTAAACTTGGTTTTTATTATGGGATGTCTTGTTTTCAACATCTATGGTGATTAAAATGTTTTCCAAGTATAGTTGTCTTGGATAGGATCTGTGATCTCTTAGATTCTGCAGCACATCTTTCCAGGCTCTTCTGGCTTTTAGAACCTCCATTGAGATCTCAGGTGTTATTCTAAGAGGTCTGCATTTATATGTTACTTGAAGTTTTTAATATTTTTTTTTTGTTCTGTATGTTGAATGTTTAACTATTATGTCCCAAGGAGGCTTTCTTTTCTAGTCCAGGCTACTTGGTGCTCTGCATGTTTCTTGTTCCTTTATATGTATCTCCATCTTTAGGTCAGGAAATTTTCTTTCATAACTTTGTTGAAAATAGTTTCTGTGCCTTTGATCTGGGTTTCTTCTTCTTCCTCTATTCCCATGACTATTAAATTTGGTCTTTGACATGTTGTCTCAGATTTTCGGGATGTTTTCTGTCAGAATTTTTTAGATTTAACATTTTCTTTGACTAATATGTACACTTCTTCAATGATATCTTCAATGCCTGAGATTCTATCTTCCATCTCTCTTTTTTTTAATTTTTATTTTTTGATACCTTATTTACATTTCAAATGTTTCCCCCTTTCCAGGTCTCCACCTTGAAAACTCCCTATCCGATAACCCTTCCCCCGCCTCTATGAGGGTATTCCCCAACCCACCAACCCGTCTACCCATTCCCGTCTTCCTACCTTGGCATTCCTCTATACTGGGGCCTCTAACACCCTTAGGCCCAAGAGGCCTCTCATCCCACTGATGGCCAACAAGGCCGTCCTGTGCCACATATGTGGTCCTAAGCACGGGTCCCTTGATGTGTATTCTTTAGTTAGTGGTCCAGTCACTGGGAGCACTGGGGGTCAGGCCAGTTGACACTGTTGCTCCCTCCATGGGGCTGCAAACTCCCTCAACTCTTTCACTCACTTCCCCACCTCCTCCATCTGGGACGTCACACTCAATCCAACGGTTACTGTGAAGTAAAATTTGGGTATTCTGAACTTTTGAGCTAATATCTACTTATCAGTGAGTACATACCATGTTCATTCTTTTGTGACTGAGTTACCTCCTTCAGGATGATATTTTCAAGTTTCATCCATTTGCATGCAAATTTCATGAAGTCATTGTTTTTAATAGCTGAGTAGTATTCCGTTGTGTAAAGGTACCACATTTTCTGTATCCATTCCTCTGCCGAGGGACACCTGGGTTGTTTCCGGCTTATGCCTGTTATAAATATGGCCACTATGAGCATAGTGGAGCATGTGTCTTTATTACATGTTGGAGCATCTTCTGGGTATAGGCCCAGGAGTGGTATAGCTGGGTCCTCAGGTAGTATTATGTCTATTTTTCTGAGGGTCCGCCAAACTGATTTCCAGAGTGGTTGTAACAGCTTGCAATCCCACCAGCAATAGAGGTGTGTTCCTCTTTCTCAACATCCTCACCAGCATCTGCTGTCACCTGAGTTTTTGAACTTAGCCATTCTGACTGGTGTGAGGTGGAATCTCAGACTTGTTTTGATTTGCATTTCCCTGATGACTAAGGATGTTGAACATTTCTTTAGGTGCTTCTCAGCCCTACAACTTTCCTCATTTGAGAATTCTCTGTTTAGCTCTGTCCCTCATTTTTTGATACAGCTATTTGGTTCTCTGGAGTCTAACTTCTTGAGTTCTTTGCATATATTGGACATTAGCCCTCTATCAGATGTCAGATTGGTAAAAATCTTTTCCCAATCTGTTGTTTGCCATTTTGTCTTATTGACAGTGTCCTTTGCCTTACAGAAGCTTTGCAATTTCATGAGGTCCCATTTGTTGATTCTTGAACTTAGAGCATAAGCCATTGGTATTCTGTTCAGGAACGTTTCCCCTGTACCCAAGTGTTCAAGACTTTTCCCCACTTTCTCTTCTATTAGATTCAGTGTATCTGGTTTTATGTGGAGGTCGTTGACCCACTTTGACTTGAGCTTTGTACAGGGAGATAAGAATGGATCAATTTGTGTTCTTCTACATGTAGACCTCCAGTTGAACCAGCACCATTTGTTGAAAATGCTGTCTTTTTTCCACTGGATGGTTTTAGCTCTATTGTCAAAAATCAATTGACCATAGGTGTGTGGGTTCATTTCTGGGTCTTCAATTCTATTCCATTGATCTACCTGCCTGTGCACAATACCAATACCATGCAGTTTTTATCACTATTGCTCTGTAATACAGCTTGAGGTCAGGGATGCTGATTACCCCAGAAGTTCTTTTGTTGTTGAGAATATTTTTTGCTATCCTCGGTTTTTTATTATTCCAAATGAATTTGAGAATTGCTCTTTCTAAGTCTATGAAGGATTGAGTTGGAATTTTGATGGGGATTGCATTGAATCTGTAGATTGTTTTAGGCAGGATGGCCATTTTTACTATATTAATCCTTCCAATCCATGAGCATGGGAGGTCTTTCCATCTTCTGAGATCTTCGATTTCTTTCTTCAGAGACTTGAAGTTCTTGTCATACAGATCTTTCTCTTGTTTGGTTAGAGTCACACCAAGATACTTTATATTGTTTGTGACTATTGTGAAGGGTGTCATTTCCCTAATTTCTCTCTCAGCCTGTTTATCCTTTGAGTATAGGAAGGCTACTGGTATTTGTTTGAGTTAATTTTATATCCGGCCACTTTGTTGAAGTTGTTTAACAGCTGTAGCAGTTCTCTGATGGAGTTTTTTGGGTCACTTAAGTATATGATCATATCATCTGCAAATAGTGATATTTTGATTTCTTCCTTTCTAATTTGTATCCCTTTGACTTTCTTTTGTTGTCTAATTGCTCTAGCTAGAACTTCAATTACAATATTGAATAGATAGGGAGAGAGAGGCCAGCCTTGTCTAGTCCCTGATTTTAGTGGGATTGCTTCGAGTTTCTCTCCACTTAGTTTGATGTTGGCTACTGGTTTGCTGTATAATGCTTTTACTATGTTTAGGTATGGGCCTTGAATTCCTGATCTTTCCAAGACTTTTATCATGAAGGGATGTTGAATTTTGTCAAATGCTTTTTCAGCATCTCATGAAATGAACATGTGGTTTTTGTCTTTGAGTTTGTTTATGTAGTGGATTACATTGATGGATTTCTGGG